>VMOF01000002.1:20970243-21570243 GCA_011764245.1 Trialeurodes vaporariorum
TCGTATAATTGAATCAGAAGAAGGGGAGCATTCATTGAGCGAAGAACAATCTTATCATATTCGCAGAGAAGTGAATGAAAATGCCGGTCAAAAGCGTGCTAATCATACGTCATGCACCATGCATTACACACACATTTCGATTGTCTTAGCTTAGACACAAGACCTGCCCCGCGCCCCCGTGCCCCCGTGCCCGTGGGGGCCCCAACTCCCGCCCCAGATTTCTACCGCAATACTTCACCGCCTCCCATGCCAAAGGACAAATTCCGGCCAACCCCCTTTTTTAACAACAACAAAAATAATAACAATAAAAATCCAACTCTCCTCGGCGTGTGCACGAATTCACCTCTTATTGTACCCACAATGCACCCGAAGGAATAGGCTGAGCTGAATCTTGGGATCACGATCGCGGCGATCAGGAGAGCTGACCAGCAAATCAGCACGCTGCTGATCCACGCAGATCAGCGATCAGCATACGATTCCTGAACTTTCCCCTCTCCTCATTGCACCCCCCTATACTTGACCGTATCATAATTTCAAGTAACATACCTGCAGTTTCCGTTTCCGTTTCCGGTCTTTGCATCGCACTCCACACACACGTTCGATGTTGTCAGCTTAGGCGGAAATTGAAGGTCGGATTAACGCAAGATCCCTCGCGGACTAACTTAACTTGTAACCATAACGTATAGACTTTGTAACCTGAGTTACTTACTCAGTCGTTATAGCGGATCCAGGATTTTTTTTTTTTTTTATCTCCCTCTTTCCTCATTTGCACGCACACGGTAAAAATAAGAGATAAATATAAGGGTATACAAGTCAAGTATGAGCGAGCCCTCCCTCCCCCTCATCTATCGTTTTCGAACAAGTTTGTTTGTATGAGTCAAGAGAGAAAGAGAGAGAGAGAGAGAGAGAGAGGAGAGAGAGAGAGAGAGAGAGAGGAGAGGAGAAGAGAGAGGAGAGAGGAGAGAGAGAGGGAGGAGAGAGAGGGAGAAGAGAGAGGAGAGAGAGAGGAGAGAGAGAGAGGAGAGAGGGAGAGAGAAGAGAGAGAGAAAAGAGAGAGAGGGGAGAGAGAGAGAGAGAGAGAGAGAGAGAGAGAGAGAGAGAGAGAGAGAGAGAGAGACAGAGAGAGGCAAACATCCGCCAGTGTACTTGTTTACACATTACGTGACCATAAAACAGCACTATTTGGATGCATTATTCAAAGGTCACGTGCATTTTGCAGCGGATGCTTTTGCAAGATAACCATTTGCATCTCTTGTATGCCGTGTTGCGTATTAAAGTTCTTCGACATTTAAACGTATATAATTAAGCAGGGTGGAATAGGGGGTTCAAAGTCGCGTATAGCTCAAGAGCAAATAAAATTTGTATAAAAATAAAAAAATCAGAGGAGATTTAAACGAAGATGCTTTCCGAGAAATTTCATTATTCTCAAATTATTGATTTTTTCATATTCTATGAGACTCCAAAACTCCATATTCAATTGACTAAATTTTATACGCGCTTTACGTAAAAGAACGAATCATTATAGAGTAATTTAAAATTTTGAAGACAACATGGAAAGACAGATAGATAAGTCACACTAATTTTGGAACTATTCCTTCATTAATTTTCTAACGAAAAATAGGTTTGTTGCGAAAGTTTGCTACTGCAATAGAGAGGGTCAATTCTGATGTCACCGTCAAAATACTTACAAAATAATGATGGGAGCCTCAAAAAGTTCTAAAATTTGCTCATGCACGGAAAAAAAGACTGATAGAATTTACCATCTGCACATAGATGATTTTGGAGTCAGCTATCAAGTGCAAGGTACCTTGTGGTGAAATGTACGTACCAACATATGCTATCTTAATTTACCACAAGGTACGTTGAATTTACCATATGATGGTAAAATTTACCATACTTGATGGCAGACTCCAAAATCAGCTATGCAGATGGTACATTCTACCCGTCTTTTTTTTCCGTGTACAAACTCAATGAATGCGTTTTTAAACGAACTTCCAAGATGGCTGTCTGACTGTCATGAGAGCGAGTCACAATGGGGAAGTTGCGTATCTATACTCGCAACTTCCTATGCTAAGAAACGTGATCCATCATAGAGAAATCTTCAATTAGATAGGACACCCCCTTTGTATAATTCGCTGTTATGATGGCCATTTTGGAGTTGTGTTCAAACAATCAAACACATTTATAAATTTTTTGAGTCAAAGTTAGACTGTCTGAGGCTTCAAACGTTATTTTACACCACACCAGTATTAATCCTCTCAATAGCTGTAATCAAAAGTTGGCAACATATACCTATGCATTATGCAATATGCAGTGAACGAAAATGGAAGTTTTCACACACAAACGTTGTTGATAACATGGGGAATTTTTGAGATTGACGATCGAGGAAAATGTTTTCCTACGATTCGATTTTTTTTTTTTTTTTTTTTTTTTTTTTTTTTTTTTTTTTTTTTTAAAATGGTAAAAGAGTAGCAGCGAATTAAGTAACATGGCAGTGGCGGCTCGTGCAATGTGGCAACAACGTAATTTCTCCATTAAAACTTATGAGAAACAATCGATCTTCAAAAGATGCAATTGCATCCCCAAGATAGCGATACTTTTGCGTAGGTTTAAAGAAAATTAAGCATATGGTTGCCAAATTGCACGCGCCGCCACTGTAACATGGCAAGTGACAAATCAATCTTTCCCTGTAGTCTCCACAAATATTACGCAGTTGTTCCTTTCTCCAAATCATATTAAATTAAACTCTACGAGTTTCCTTGACCTTAAAAATCCGTCCACACCGCCATCAAGTGGGGCAGCCATAGACATCCGTCGAGCACCGGTCTCTTGAAACAAAACGGAGTCATTCAAAATGCTAATAAGCCGTTGTTCGTCCACAAAATTAGAGCAAAAATCACTGCTGCGAGTTGTCAATCCAAGACTCGCGCGACCACTTGAATGCAATACTTTAAAAGGTTTCCCGGTAAATGCTCGAAACAGGTTCAAATGAGTTCATCGATTGTTGAGCACGTCTCGCAAAAGCCGTGCTACTCTAATCCCTTCTCGCGAACGTAGCAGAAAAGAAAAGAAAAGAGAGGAAAAGAAAAGGAGAGAGCTTTTTTCCACCTCACCGAGCTCGATTATAACCTCGGTTTCAATTCTCCCCACTCATGTCTCCGATCGTTATAGGTGCAACTGTAGAGAAAGACAAAAAGTAAGAAAAATAAAATGGAAAAAAAAGAAAGATTTTCAACTGAATCAGGTACAACACCCACATCGCGGGTAGGTATGTTCCTGCCCCTAGCCGACCCGTAGCGACGACCGACTTAAATAAAATTGCAACACCAGCAATACCACGATGGCAATTTCATATTTGTGCACTTTATGAGGGGCTGTATAAGTGTCCGATGACGTCAATTACAAGTATAGGCGACCTTTTCGACCGATTTTCCTATAACAATAAGATTCGGAGTTTGATTCGGCCGATGAGTTTGCAGTGCAAACTTTTACTACAGTGTTCTTTTTTTTCACATGAAATGGAGCAATACAAAACACACCTGCACCATCGCGATAACTTTCGCCAGCAAGATTTTATTGTTTAACTTCGTTCTTTCGTCAGTTCAGAAATCACGAGCGGGAGAGAGTGTGGGTATTTTTTATTCCTATATTTTTTAACAAGAAGCTTTATGTTAACGTTTTTCTTCAAGTTACTCGGTTGTCCTCCAACACTAAATCAATTCAATTCTTTAAAAACAAGGAAACACGTTTACTTGCGACAGTTTGCCTTGCGCGAAGTAAAGTTCTGTTGCATGAAGGAGAAACAAGGAATCTTTTACTTGCGGCAGCAGACATTTTCCTTGGGTTAAAGGAATTTCCCTTTTGTCAATATTTCACTGTGCAATTTTTTTAACACAAATAAAATACATCTTGGATTAAAAAAATAATTCTCTCAGTGCAGAATGTTGCGTAGTATAGTGAAAACTCTAAAATTTGAGGAGTCATGCCGCCTAAAATGATCCTTTCCAGTGATTCTTCAGCGTTTAGAGCCGATTTCTGCCACCAGAGCGCTACCATTCGATTAATGTCAAATTACAGGCCGAAAGTAATTCATATTTAAGGAAATGGAGAGTCAGTTACTAAACAATCATCTGAAGATAGCCTCTGCAAAATATACTGTCGATAACTTCAACAATAAGGCTGAAAGTACCAAAAAATGGAAAATCGCAAATCAATTCAAATTAATCGAACGGTAGCGCTCTGGTGGCAAAAATCGGCTCTAGCGACGCTGAAGAATCACCTTAATGTGCCTGGAAGAGACACCCCCCATTTTAAGGATTTAAGATAAAAAAGGAAAAAAAAAAGAAATAATTACAGCCAGTGCCTCAAAGGGCATTAAGTAATGTAATTTAAAATGTTTTCGGAAGCTTATAATACACGATCCTTTAAATATTTGCAGAGCATACATTTTGTCCGTTTTGCTTAGTCTTATCCTACGTGGCAGCTACGGAAAATCGATCTCAAAGAACATAAAAACAAAAGTAAAAAAGACCACAAACAAACAAAAAAACAAACGAACGAACGAACGAACGAACGGACAAAAAACCCAAGAGCACTTCCACAAAAATGCGTTAGGCGTGCGTCATGATCATAACGGAGGATCGAAAACAAGGCCCGCCAATCCACCATGTTCGGATGAATGAGCGATGATCTTTAAGGAGCTAGGACTCATGAAACGTGAGGTTTGCTCATCGGAAGATGTCCTACAGTTAAAATATAAAGCTGATTGCTGGGAAAGAGCGCACCCCGTGTTTCAAAGACCTTGCCTCTACGGAGACCGCCTTCAATTAGCGGCGAGACGTTTAACAGTTTCTGGTTAATTACTTGTGCATGCGCGAGTGAGGCGTCAAATTCTCTTCCCGTAGAGAGAAGTAGAGTACAAAGCAATCAGATGATGGCGGAAAAGAAGCGGTGGGAGACGAGAGGAGGGGTTGGAGAGAGGGTTGAGAGGAGGGGCTGGAATCAGTAGCGCACCGAGAGTTTCTTCATCTCTCTCTTTTCTTTATTAAGAAACGTATGTTAGACAAGGATGGACAAAGGGATAAAACCCCCTCCTTCTGTCCTTTTCCTACTTATGCATTCAAACGGGAAATGAGAGAGATGAAAGAAGAGATCCTGGTTGAGCCAGTGGCTGGAATAAGGTATAAGCATTGAACGATTGAACGCGGGAATTCGCCGTTCATTTCCATACTATCTGTCATCCCCAGAGCAAAAAGAAGCAGTATTGCTAGACTTTCGGTTAAAATCTGCATAATTTACATTGAGTCTTACAGAAAATATACGACTTATATCCGTGCATCTGGCAACACTGGTGAGCAGCACACTCAGAATTAGTGTTGCCATTTCTTGGGGGGAAAAAACTATCCTATTTTTCCCTTTTTAATTAATGTAAAATTGTTAATTTATAGAAAAATCTGGCAACATGGTTTCTAATCAACACAGTTGCCAGCGGGCCGATCTTTGAAATGATTAGATAAGGCTGGTAGACTGGATAAATGGAGGGCTGCTATTGGTCCCTTTAAAGAGTTTATCGAAAAGAAGAGCTCTTTAACCAACTATCCCTCCGCAACATTCGATAAACTATCTGCTTTTATCGGCTTCTTTCAAGCAGCCGATAGCTTATCGAATGTTGCGGAGGGATAGTTGGTTAAAGAGCTCTTCTTTTCGATAAACTCTTTAAAGGGACCAATAGCAGCCCTCCATTTATCCAGTCTACCAGCCTTATCTAATCATTTCAAAGATCGGCCCGCTGGCATGGAACAAACACATAAGTTGAATCCAGTGGTGGCTAAAATAGGATCCAGCAATCTGGCAACGGTGGATTCTTCCCATTTGAATGTATGAAAAACAATCGATTGGTGAAAGGGCCATGCCCGCCCCCCCCCCCCAAAAATCGATTAATTCTCATACGTTCAAATGGTAATAATACATGGTTGCCAAATTTCTGGATACGCCCCTTGCGGCGGCTTTTGCAACTTGGCAAACTTGTTTTCTTTTAAATCTATGCAAAAGTAACGATTTTTGTCGGGGTTCGGTGAACCTCCCACAGTGATGTAAATGTAATTAAAGGAATTTCCAAAATCAAAGATCATCGATGGATAAAAAGGATTAAAGGTTCGCGTTTTTGAGTGTTTTCATTAGAAACTATCGCATTGTTTTCGACTGTGTGATCATTCAACCAAGCGATGGAACCGTCGATGAATCCGAATGATAAAAAGATCAAAAGTTTCGAGCTCTTTCATATAAAGTAAAAAATACTCATGCTGTTTAACTGGGCCGTGTACCATATTTTGCTCAACCGATGGAGCCATCGATGATTCTATACAATGAGAGAATTCTTTTTTTAATCCAAGGTACTTCGTTTGTGTTAAAGAAGCTGCAAAGTGAAATATTGTCAAAGAGGAAATTCCTTTAACCCAAGGAAAATGTCTGCTGCTACACGTAAAAGATTCCTTGTTGTGACAGTGATTCTCCTTCATGCAATAGAACTTTACTTCACGCAAGGAAAACTGTCATAAGTAAACGTGCTTCCTTGTTTTTTAAAGAAGTGATTTCTCTCAGTGCAGAGATTTCTTCTCTTATTTACAAATCGGAAACCTGGAACTTTTCCAGAAGGTCGACTGAAGGTATTCTGATTTAATACTATATTTTTGCGGCATTTGATTTCATTTTGGTTCAATCAAAATTAACCAAGACTGTAGTTTTTAAGTGACGTCACGTTAAAACGACTAGGCGTTATAGAGGCCACAGAAAGTGAATGCTGCTGCATCGAGTATGCAAATTCTTGGATTGAGTGCGGGTTTTAGTATCCTTAGCGCGGGAAGAAGGCAAGAGGCATTCTGAACCAGACATCAAACCGCCGTGCGGCAGGGCGGCTTACTTTTTCTGTCAGTCAGTCACTCGGTCGAGTAGCCCTACCGAGGCACAATGGAACGAGTTATGTACAATTAAAGATACACATAAATGTGCGCACTCAAGTCAACCGTTTTGACTCACATTAAAAAAAAAAAAAAAAAAAAAAAAAAAAAAAAAAAAAAAAAAAAAAAAAAAAAAATAAAGAAAGAAATAAATAAATTATAAATAAATAACCAAACAAACAAACAAACAATCAAACAGAAAAACAATCAATCAATCAATCAATCAATCAATCAAACAAACAAACAAACAAACAAACAAACAAACAAACAAATTGATAAGGAATAGGAAAAAATGTAAACTAAACCGTGAAAAAATCCAGAGAGGGAAAAATAAGGAAATAAAAGAACAAATGTCCAGAACGTACACCACGGAATCACATTAAACGGAAATGCCAACGAGTTATTTAACCATTGAGGATCCTTCCGGAACGTAATTTTTAAGACACTCCGGAGGCAGCGATGATGGCGACCTCTTGTGGACTTTTTACGCGGACTTGGTTTGTTTGCCTCTTATTTGTTAATCTTAAATTGAAAATAATTGCGACAGATCCACTTGAAATTGGTTTGAAACAAAGGTGCAAGTGTTTTAGAAATGAAGAATGAACGTAGGAATTGATATTACTAATTATTTCTTTTGGAAGGATTTACGCAATACAAAGAGACTATAGCACAACATGTCAGATATAAGCAAAAAAATTTCACCTGGATACTGGATAGTTGTATTAAAATTCCGTGCCCATCAGATAACAACTTTATCACACTTACACTTTCATTCAAAACCAGTTTCAATTGCATTAATTGCAATGTTTCATTTGAGGTTAAAAAATAAGAGGCAACAAACCGTGTATGCTGTCTTACAGCATACGACAGCTTACTGGATAGGACTTACAACATGGTGTCACACTGTCTCCGCTCTGTAGTTATAGCTCATTGGGGAATGTAGAACAATCTGAAGCATTCTTTCGTGAGTGCAGACATGCACCAAATTTTTGAACATTTTCGGCACCACTGTCTCAAGCGTTCTGATTGGTCAACAAAGACAGCCACCTAGTCGCGGCTTTTCGAATCTAGGAAGAATCGGCGCGGAAATTTCGGCGCCGGAAATCTCGGCGCAAAAATTTCGGCGCGGGGAAATTTTGGCGCGGGGAAATCTCGGCGCACGGAAATCTCGGCGCCTGATTTTTTTTCAAGCGGTAAAGTTAAGTAACGTCGAGCGTAGTTAGTACTTGGATCGATTATGGGGAGACCGTTATTTTTCTTCGGAAAATCATAATATTTTCAACTTTTCCTTCACACTTATTCAGGCTTAGGACTGGCCCAGAGTTTTTTTTAGGGCCCCCCCCAAAGAAAACTCTTGGGCGTGTTTAAAAAAAATTAAAAAGTTCCATTAAAAATGGAATTTGTGAAGACCAATCCACTCTTTCCTGTCGAGATGTGGAATTGCTTCAACAACGTCGTCAACGGCTTGCCCAGGACAAATAACGGCGTAGAAGGGTGGCATAACACCTTAAGTTCTCTCCTCATGGCTAGCCACCCCTCTATTTGGAAAGTTATAAATGCATTCAAGAGTGAAGAAAAACTGACTCGAGTGAGGCTGGAATGATTCATTTCGAAGCTAAGCAAAAGAAAAAATATTCTGCAGTGACACAGCGATTGGAAAAATTGTGTGAAGACTTCGAAAATCTTGCAACTTTAGAGTTTCTTCGAGGAATTGCTCACAACTTGCAATATTAAATTTTCTCTAATTTATTCGACAAATGCAGTATACACCCGCAATACCTATTTATATGCCACATATTTATCTACTTATTCATTCTCTTTTAGCACATTTTAAAAATTGACAAAGGGCCATCTACACCCGTCACAAAAACTTTTTAAACACGCCCAAGAGTGTTCTTTAGGGGGGGGGGGGGGGGGTCCCCTAAAAAAAACTCTTGGCCAGTCCTAAGCCTGGATAAAAGTGTGAAGGAAAAGTTGAAGATATTATGATTTTACTGAAGAAAAAAAACGGTCTCCCCATAATCGATCCAAGTACTAACTACGCTTGACGTTACTTAACTTTACAGCTTGAAAAAAACGGTCTCCCCATAATCAATCCAAGTACTAACTACACTCGACGTTACTTAACTTTACAGCTTGAAAAAAAAACGGTATCCCCATAATCAATCCAAGTACTAACTACACTCGACGTTACTTAACTTTACCGCTTGAAAAATAATCAGGCGCCGAGATTTCCGTGCGCCGAGATCTCCCCGCGCCGAAATTTCCCCGCGCCGAAATTTTCGCGCCGAGATTTCCGGCGCCGAAATTTTCGCGCCGAAACTTCCGGACACCCGGCTTTTCGGCAGAGCTGCCGTAATGCATATAATTAATCGTATTTTTCAATTCACCGATGTTTCCACCGGTTGAGAAAAGAGTACACTGTCCAGTTCAGTGTATCCCTGTTATGCACTAAACACTCTGATCTGTAATCTTTTCTCAATCGGTGGAAACGCCCGCGTTAATTAATTAAAATATCCGCAAGTTGTTTTAAGTCATCGACGACTCCACGTACCGTTTGAGAAAAGATTGCATATGCGAGTATTTTTGTGCATTACAGTTCTACTAAAAACTGAACTGTTTAATCTTCTCTCAATCTGTGGAATCATCAGTGAATTGAAAAATGCGATTAATTATAAGCAAAACGGCATCTCTGCGCTTTCAGAGCTCTTCTGCTGCTGCTAGCTCGCACTGGCACTGGTAAAATCCAGTGTAGCCAGATCCAATCATTTCCACAGAGGAATGAATAGGGGAAAACCGTCCCATCTGTCAACACAGGTCTAATAAAAACTTTCCTTTGGATTGACTGTCATGGGAGATTTCCTTCTGATTACATGTGATATTCTGGGTATACACAGAAAACTAAAGTATTTCCAAGTCAGAAGATGGAAGGACCACTGAGCCCCGTCCCGATGCAATGCCTGACCCTACCCTACTTTGATTACTTAATCGGGAATCACGCAATCTTACCCTCCTCCTCACCCCCGTTACACTAGAGAGAATTCCAAAAGATGTTGGCACGAAGTTTGACTGAAAATTCTCCATAAACGGAGATAAAAGCATAAATTGATCGTTTCATACGATATCAAATCAAAACAAACAAACAGGCAATTGAAGGCCGTCTTAAGAGTTTCCCCTCCCGAATTAGCGTCTGGAAAGTAAAACTCGAAAATGAGACGTGCCAGGTGTTTCCAGACACTGAAAAAAACAAAGTTTAAGTACAGCCGAAGCAGCTTATCAAAATATCTTCGCAGAGCAAAAGTTCAAGGTGTACCGAATAAAGTTGCAGGTGTACCAAAGCACTACTTCTTTAGAGTAACAGCCTCTTTTCTTGCTTTGGCTCTACCGAAGTAGTGCTTCAGGACAACCGCAACTTGCTCCGAGGGAGCTAGGACTTTTGCTCTGCGAAGTTATTTTGAAAAGCTGCTTCGGTTCAATACCTAAAATTCATTTGTTCAGAGAAGGCCAGCAGGCCGATCATTTAGTTTTGTATCAAAATCGATGGTTCACACGGACTATTATTATAGTCCGTTTCATTTAAATAGAGGCTTGAGCTCGACTCTTTCCCCTACGAGTTTTACCCTCACTCTCGCACCTGTGATGACTCAAGACCTGTCCCATCAGTCGGGGATTCCGTCCGTCACAATGGACTGTCAGCAATCCAAAGGACAGTCTATTGTTAGTGACACAATTGGTCGAGCATTTCAAGGCTTGGCCGTTACTATGGTATCCATCGTTAAGTTTCCTTCTAGCTATAACTTTATGGAGCCTAATAATGGGTAGTAGTTAAAAACGAGCAATTGAACGATGGTTACTACAGCGACAGTTAAGTATTACCATGCTAGACCAATAGCGTCACTCCTCACTCATAGAAAGTCTTAGCAATTGATTTAACGAAAAGGTATCATAAATCATGCCCGGAAATATCCCATCAAGATACAGACCATTTTGAAAGTTTAGACTTCAAAATAAAGTCCTTCAGTTTCCGAATACTTGAAAATAATGATATCATCAAATGCCCGCTTGGGACCTACTTTGAAGATCCAATTTGATCGTCTGAAGAGGCACGAGGGTTGGAAAAAAGGATATTTTGAAACTTCGAAATTTACGAATCTTCATTCTGAACAGTCACGCGTCGTACGCTTGTAAACAAGGAGCAATGAGCATACCTGGTTCAGAATATGAGAATAAAGGAAAGTGTATCGACTCTTTAATTTGACCTTGAAGGAGTGAACCAAATTTATCGAATGACGTAAACGATGAAAAGCAGCTGGGCTCAGAATTTGAGAATGGAAGGAGAGGGTATTAACATACATGACTTCAAAATTTGAGTGCTTTTATGACAAAGTTCATAAAATGAATGACGTAATGTAAGAAACCAATTTTTGTTCTCAAAAGTGTAGATTACAAAAATTGCGTTTTCAAACAATACGGTACTTACAATCTGAAGCTAAAGAAGCGAGTGCTTTCTACAGTCTACACTCACAATCAGTTGGAGAGCTGATTAAACACAATATGCATCACAATAAAGTGTCATAAAAATAGAATGCCCAGCCCTCAGTATACATTAGACAATGACACGTAACAAAAGCTCTCTAACTTTAAATGACTCAAACGCATGCCAATCCGAAAATACAAACAACAAAGTGATGCATTAATGCCTAAAATTATCAGGAATTGAAGAAGTGTTGCCAAACCAACCGGAAAATTCAAACAATTTATATCAATGAGTAAAACGGACAAAATCTGGAAGTATTCCGAAATTTGGAAATCTTGAATTTAAAAGTGATACTATTGCGATTTTAAGGCTATGGCTTGTTTAAGGGACAACTTCCCCGTAAAAAAATTGTCACAACGTACTAATTATGATAACTTCAAAAAAATGGTAACATTGAACATTCAATTCATGCACTCATGCTCGAACGACGCAGGTTTTCCGTTCAGTGAAATTGACCCATACGCACTAATAACTTTGCACCAGCTATACGGCTTCCATAGATTTGTGTGGTCTACATACCTGAAAGCAAAAGAAATCAAAATCAAAATTAGTGAAGTAACAATAACTAACACAAATCGAAATTACAGCATGATACGTTATGTTATGGCGTTCGTCAGAGAGTTTGATTAAAATTGTCGAAGAATAAGTGAAACAGAATTTTTTTAACTGACTAACCAGTCTCTCGATTCGGGAAAATTAAAGAAATTGAGACGGCCAATTAACCACACGCAGCATACAAATGCAAACGTTTTGTGAATAGTAGTTTATACTTCTTCTTACTTTCTTTTTGAGACAGCAAGAATCTTTACTCGAAAATAATTTGTGCAATTTTTCCACCCGAAGTTCATGTTGATTCGACGAAAATTTTCTATTAATACAACTGCAAATTCCAGTCGGAGCATTTATAGCTAAACCAGTGATAATTACAAATTATTCAGAGGTATTTTTCCGTCTACAACGAAATAAATGCCAAAGTTTCCTTGAAATTTAACTTTAAGTACTTGTGCCTCGGAGGGTTCGGTTTTTGAAAATTCTCAACTATTTTCTCAATTTTAATCAAACGTTTGAACCGGTGGCAAAATTTGGAACTAATCTCTGAGGAGAGCCAACTTAAACACTGTCCTTCGAGGAAGACAGTGTGATCGAAAAAGTTACGCAAAAAGAGCTCGAGTAATTCACTCTAAAACTGTGGTAGTAAGTCGTCAGTGGATGCGCATAATCATATTTTAATGCGACCTTGATCGATGTATTATTACATTGGATGGTATTGATATGCGTTTTAAGTACCTTTCCGAGACATGCGCTGTGCGGCAATAAAAAAAGAGCCAGCCGTGAAAGGAGGAGTTTGCTTGATAACCTCTCCTGGTAGATTAAATTACTCTCCTTTAAGGCGAGGATCAGGATTTCCACCTTGAAGGGCCTCCCGCCTCTCGCGCGTGAAAGATCAGCCCGCGGGCCGCAATTACATAGTCTTTGTTCTACGAATTTCGGATCATTTACGAGGGAAGAAAAACAGTTTAAAGGATACATGGACTCCTAAATCCAGTTTCAGCTCAAAATCTCACAAAAAAAGAGAACATTATGCGCCCGTGCGTCTGATGATTGATTAGCGTGGATCTTCAACTCACTGCTGATTGCTGAAGCCTGAAATGGGCGGAACCTTGCAACACATGCGCGTGCTGCCACTATGAGCACCAGGAATTTGTCTTTCTCTCTGTTCTCCAATTTGATTGCGTGAGTTAAAAAAGAACAGAAATGTAGCGAGCTTAAGGTCACGTGACGGTCCGTTTTTCTATCCTTTTCTAATACATCTGTTCAAATGGGTAGAGAGAGCGATAAAAGGCCGTATTTCTGGATCCACCGCCGCTACCTGTTGCTGCATCTTTCCTAGACCGATTAGTTTCAAGGTTTGCCGAAACGGCGATCATTTACTCGAACTAAATCCGATAAAATGAGAGAAGGTTCACAAAAGGAGGAGTCTATACTAGGAAAGAATCGAATCAATTGCCGAAATTCTCAGAAAAAGTTGCTACACATACTCGCATTGGTCCATGGCACGTTCAAATAATTTTTGTTAATGATGGGTCTGTTACAAACTTCTGCCATGAACGAATAAAAAAGCGATTCCATTGGTGAAACACAAAAGAAAAAAAACGATTGTTTGAGGAGTTGAAAAGTTTCTAAATTCACTCATTTTGACTTTAAAAGCGGGGTCTTGGTGGAATCTTATCAAATATTGAAAAAAAAAAAATCTTCGTGAATCTACGATGCTACACCAAGGAGAAATATATGAAAAGACTATGCCTCAATGTGACAAGTGCTTCGCAACAGTTACACGACGCCCAATTGGCGAATTCAGGTCTTACACATCGTAAAGGAGTGGATTTTAAATTGTACCGATGATTTAAAATTTACGTACTGTATATAATAGCGCATGTAAACGCGAGAATCACTCCTTATTTCATTCATTGCAAAAGTTTGATTCAGGCCCATTCGCTTCTGGATAGAAAGGGCTGACGTGTGACTAGTGGGGGGCTCATGCAATTGGACAACAGTATTGTTACGCCCCCCCCGCCATTTAAATGTATGCAATCAATCGATTCTCCCGGAAGCTAGCAGCATACTCAAGAATCGATTGTTTTACTTGTTTAAATGAGAAAATGTCATGTCATGTTTTGCGTCCCCAACTGTACAGACAATATGCATTTACATGCGACTGCCGGGCTAAAGTATGCTAGCGTGTCGGGTTAACGACTTTAAATTAAAGTAAAACCTTCACCTATCGATGGATCATCCCAGTTTGCGATAATCTATCAAACCGTTGTGCTTTTATGACGTCTACGAAGAGTATTTTTGACCTTGATGTTGATGATTCAGAGTACGAAGAAAGTTGATCCCGTTTTTCAAAGAAACCCTGATTTTTTATTACGATTTAAATCAAAAATTGATTGGTGTAGAGAAAATCTGCTGAGTTCCATCAAATAAAGTCATTGTATCGTGCATCATCTTCACTCATCATCACAGTCAGATTCTTGATGTCTCTACGTCATTCTGTCCGATGGTCAAAGAAGAAGAAAAATGAGGTCATCGTTAAGAGTTGAACGATAAACAAATGAAAACATTCACAGCGAAAGAGTGCGGAGAGAGAGAGAGAGAGCGAGAGAGAGAGAGAGAGAGAGAGAGAGAGAGAGAGAGAGAGAGAGAGAGAGAGAGTGAGTGAGTGAGAGAGGGAGGGGGGTTACTAGCAATACCAAGCGCACGCAGCGCAAACAATACTGCCGCACTGCGCGATTGTTGGCGCCCCATAGTAGCGCAACGAGAGTTTCTTCATCTCTCTCTTTTCTCCATTAAGAAACGTGTGTTAGACAAGGATGGACAAGGGGATACAACCCCATCTCTCTATCCTTTTCCTACTTATACATTCAAATGCGGGAAATCAGAGATGGAAGAGATCCTGGTTCCGCCAATGGTTGGCGCGGCAGTTTGATGATTGTTGAATGATGCACGCAAAGCTGAGTGTATAGGCAATACCGTCTCTAAACATACCAAGCTGCTTCTTTGAGGTTAGGGTCGTCTTGGTATACGTACGCTTACGGAGAATGAAATTGTCGAAATGCAAAATCGTTATTTATCCTCTCAAAACACGATTTTCAACTCTTTTACTGCTTATTAGAGAAGTAACTAAGCCCTAAACTTTCATTACTGACATACTTTTTCCAATTCTAGTTGAACTTCAAAAAACCACCCAAATCCTCGATAACGCCATAAGCTTTCCATAAGCTTACATGTACCAAGACGAACCCTAACCCCACTTTTTCAAAAGAAGCAGCCGGGTATGTATAGAGACGGTATTGGTATAGGCCTTCGTACACGCTCAAAGTACGATTGTCAAATTGGCATCGGTGAGCTGAAATCCACCGCAAACAATTGAATTGCCAACCTGACATTTCTAAAACTCAAACATAACCTTGACCTAAAACACCTCAAAAACGGGGTTTATTTGTTTGGTTGACAGCATATTGGTGCGAACAGATGACACACCATCCACCGTTAAATAACTCTGCAGTTTGACGGGCCGTCAAATTGCATACAGTTGTTTGACAACGTTTTAACCAACGGATTATGCAACGGTTGGCTCACCTGCCGATCTTTGGTGAATTACGGCTCATCGATGCTAATTTAACGATCTTACTTTGAGCGTGTAAGAAGGCCTTACATCAGTTGCCAGAGTCACGAATCCATACCGGATACTGGTGCCTTCAAAATTACGTTCCAAAAAGCCCCTCTAAGTTCATAGCTCGTTGTTATGCCCATTTAAACTCGTGAAAAATATCGAACTATTGCAGGTGCAGTGAAGAATCTGCCAGCGCGCCGCACCCATGCGCCAGAACTGACCTTGACATCGCGCATTCGAGCTCCAGCGCCGCACGTTGGTCGAAGAGTCACATTATTTAGCGTCTCAAAAAGTCGTCACGCATAAACACGAGTATGCAGCTCAACATTTTGCATGACTCTCGAGAAAATTCAACTAAAAAAATTAAAACTTTTTCAATTCCAAGAGGCCAAAAATAATCGGAAGACAACGACACACCCTCTGGCCACCATCAGAGTCCGTCTGAAAATAGTTCTTTCCACTTCTCATGACTGCATCAATTTTGAACAAAAATGGCATGTTTAGCAAACCATTTTAGTCCAAAAGTTCAACTAAATCGATTTAAAGAACTTTGCACCAACAAGTTGCACGAGTACATAATATATCGAGATATTTACTAAAACGTGAAGAAGAAGGAGGTATCTATTCTTTATGGAGCCCACGGTTAGCTTGACCGGACCAAAAAAAAAAGGGTTTCTTTATAACTTCAAAATGCACAGTAATCAGTAATAAAATGGATACTCCCTCGATTGGTGGAAATAATCTGCTAAATCAATTTCGAAATCCAGAATACTTAAATTAAAGGAACCGATTGCCTTTAGCTCCATATAAGAAGCAATGATAAACAGTGTCGAAGCATGCTATTTGGCAACATGGCATTTTGTCCATTTGAGCCCGTAGAATAGGTCGAAACCGCTAGTCATCGGCGATTCCTTGATAATTCGATATTTTTAATGGGTCGTAATACGCCAAATGCAACGGTGCCAGATTGCACGCTTCGCCACTGATGATAAAGCGGGAAGATCGTTCCATGAAAACGTAAACAAGAGGCGCACCTCCTGGCTCCATAGACCGTTTATTCTTCACTTTCGTTCACGCGAGTCTTGAATCCGTCACATACAGGGACTCTAGTGGCAACCGTGATTGCAGCAGCGTTACCAGATTGAGCACACACAAAAAATTAACTTCCCTCAAACTATGTAGATAGATATAAAATGTAAAGATTCATCTGCATGATCTGAAAACTGGGGTTACGATTGCGTTGTCAGATTGTACAGAAAAAAATATTCGCATTATCTTTTGAATGCAATATTGAGAATGAAAGGTGAACGGAAAAATCTTCAAAGCTAAGTGCCTAATATTCGCTGCAAAATCTGTCAACCTTGATTGTAGCAACGTTGCAAGATCGTGCAGAAAATTGTTTACACTGCCTATCTAAATCAATGTAAACTGTGAGGATTTGTAAGATCACGATCTGGCAACCGTGTGACCGTCTTGGCCTCACAATATGTTTCGTTGGTCATTTCAGGTGATGTTGATGCGAATAGCGACGGCCGCGACACAATGGTCTGAGATCGTCTAAAAATGGCAAAAAATCAGAAAATTAATTTCACATCAATTATTTATCATTTATAAACATGGGCGGAGCCAGCAATTAGGCAACTATGGATTCTTCCCATTTGAATGTATGAGAAACAATCGATTAGAAATTGGGCCATGGCCCCTTCAGGAATCGATTGTTTCTCATACATTCAAATGCATAGAATCCATAGTTGCCTAATTGCATGGCTCCGCTCATGTTTATAAACTTTTAAGACCAATTCTAATCACAGAGAACACTATTCGTATAAGTAATTTACCTAAACCTAGAAATGTCACTGGAAAGTTTTACATTGAGCTTTAAAAGGATGAAAACGATGCTTTTTTGTATGCCTTTTTCATACTGATTTTTTGCCAATTTTTTTTCGATCTGAGACCATTGTGTGCGGTGAGGTACGGTCGCGAGTGGAGTTGAGCGAAGCGGAGGAGTCGCAAGTCAGTGTTCGCGGGTTCAAATAAATTTCGAACCGATCGAATATTTCAATTAAGTTTGGTTCGAGAGCAGGCCACGATTTGACCCCCACCCCCTACCCTACCCTACCCATCGCTCCCTGCTCCCTGCACCCGCCGCGTTGGGATGGATGTTGCCATACTTGGGTACATAACAGCTTTGCACAATCGTATCTTTCTGTCATCGATGACCAACCAGAATTCCTAGACGACCATCAGAAAATCTCAAAGTAGCATCGATTGATTGAGTTATCAGTTTGCACACTAGAGAATAGGCCTTTGCAATTTGCATGCAACATTGTTGTGTAAAGGGGGGGGGGGGGAGAAGAACAAAACCAGATACATTAATCGGACCGTGTTGCAGCGTATATGATCACGATCACCGCAAGGCCCGATTAATTCTATCGTACCGCCAAATTACTTGTTGATATACTATTGATATAATTATGAATAGATTAATAAGAAAATCGATATAGGAAAATAAAATGTGATACATTAATTAGGACGTGTCGATGTATATCCATCTAAAGGCCAGGTTATTTCAAAAGGACGCCACTCTTCCGTTTATAAAGGGAAGGTAGTTAACTGTTCGTACTCGGGGGAGTTAAAATTGCCTATACGATACATTGAAGGCGCCCGAAGACATCTTATTTTGTAAGTACATGTTTTCATCAATAGTCGCGTTTATCCGGAATGAAGACTGAAACAATGTGAAGAATTTGACCTATTACATGGCTTTAAATAGACAAAACTCAACTTTGCCAAAGTGCACGATACGCCACTATGGTTTTGAAGCCTGACCAGTAGCGAACCGAGAGTTTCTTCATCTCTCTCTTTTCTCGTAAAAACGTATGAAACGTATGTTAGACAAGGATGGACAACGGGATAAAACCCCCTCTTTCTGCCCTTTTCCTACTTGTACGTTCAAATGGGAAAAGAGAGACCTGATTGATCAACTTTGAATTTCCCGCTTCTCACTAAAACAGTACATTAAGAATCCTGAGCGAGAGAATTCGAGTTATATGGGCCTTTCTTTCGAAATACACCTAAATCGTTTTTATATTCTATTTAAGGGAGAGGGGCTCTTATCAGCGCTGGCTCGTTCAATGGGGCATCAATGTATTTCCTCCATTTATACCTATATAATATAATCGATCCTATATGCTGAAGGGTTTAAAATTATGCGCGAGATATCCAATTTTTTGTCGGTAACGCCATTGATGATAGTAAATGGAGGGGGGAACTATAATACTCATAACAAACACGATAAATTTAAGTTAAACTCACCGCGACTCGCGGAATTAATTTTTTTTCTTTACTTTCAGCTGTGAATGGATAATAACAAACCTGAAACAAACAAACGAAAACAAACTCGTGTTAATTAAATCGCCATAAAAATACAATGTCTTCTCATCAACACGACGAGACACGGTTCAGTAGTCAACCCCCCACCCCTTTCATTAGAGTAAAAATATATTGATTTTTACAAGGAGAAATTATGATTATTCATCAAAATGTAGGGCAAATAAACAGAGTTGCCAAAGAGACATTGAAGAAACTTTTCTTTTCTTTTGGGCGGACCCCCCCCCCCCGCAAAACTTTGAGAAAACCCAAAACAACTTGCTACTCAAATTAACCAAGGTAGTACTTACTAAATACTACGAAATATTCGTTGGGTTTCATTGATGAAAAAAACAGGAACGATATGCTCTCAAAAAGGTAATAACGAATCGCCTATATGTATATCGTGGGTGTTGGGTAGGGTATGTGAAATGTGTGCCTCCAAGTCCCATTGTCTGTATCAGTGGGGTTTGATCTCCGTCGCATGTAAAATAATACCTTGTTGCACTAAGCGATGACATAATTCTTCTTCGATACGTATAGTAGTAGTAGTACGTCGTACACACCGCATTCGTAGCGCGTCTATGCATACATATTATACACACACGCGTGCGCAGTACTTCAGCCGCTGAGCTTGCCCGCCCGCCCGCCCCCCCCCCCCAATCACAACGCGTCATGCGGAGGGGTGCGTGGTGGCACTGGTGGCGGAGTCCAGAGCAATCAAGGTATGTTGTGTATTTTTTTCCCCCGAGTCCTACTGTCTCATTCTCGTCTCGTCGCACTGAGCACAGTGGGTGAAAACGAGAAATTTCCTGGACATACTTGTACGGATGAAAAAAAAAATCAAGATTGTGCGCAATAAATAGCAGGATACACGGTGAAAAAGTTGGGACTTCTCTCCAAAAGGTAACATCCTATTGCACAGGCAATGATTTGGGAAACATTGTCAACTTTCGGGAGATTTAGACTGAAAGTTGGAGAAGATTCAAAAGTTGTCGCATATTCTCCCAACTTATTTAGACAAATCTTAAAAGTTAACGATATTTTCGCTAACTACTGCCGGTATGATAGGACTTGAACATTGAGGAAACACAACCCAATTTTTTTTTGGTTTTTTTTTTTGTTTTGTTGTTTTTTTTTTAAGCTTAAAAGTGTGTAAAATAATTCATCCTAGTGCTTAGAATGAGTAAGATAACATATAGTCTATTCGAGAAAATATCGACACCCGAATGTTTTTAAAACAAAAAAACAGCATCTTTTTACTCTCAAAAAAGCCAGTTTCGATCAATCAGTATGCGTCGCACAGAGGGCATAAGTTGGAAATTTTACGGCCAAAAATCAGCAAGGTAAAAGTCACCTTAGATAATTATCATTTTGAAGGTGAACTGATTTTAGACTCTCTTTTTTGTAACATTTTCCAGCTTAATCGAAGTAAATAAAATGCGCAGAATATAGTCCTGTTTGCTTTCAAAGGATAAGATCAGGCAATTTAATATTCAGGATTAATATTATTACCGCCAAATCGGTAATTTCTGCCCACTGTGGCGTCGCACCGATTCTGATTCTGTTGATGTGCGAGAGGCCTACAGAGGACTCCAGAGACTACAGATTAGAGAGAGTGTGGTCGTGGGCCTCAAGCCTCCGTCTGTTTGTTGCGCGTTGTCGTTGTGTTCCTTGCGCAGCCGCGCCGCGCCGCGCAGCGTGTCGTGTGCCGTCCACCGTTTGGCGTTCGCCGCCGCAGCTCTCAGCTCCAGTTTTTGAGCCCTCGAACTCGAAAGTGGGCCGCTGTTGGGCCGTGAGAGTGGTTGCGGTGTGATGTGGTGAGTGTGTGTGAGTGTGTGTGGTGACTGCCGAGAAACATAACCTAAATCCTCAAAGCTTATGCTTGTAACCGCTGCGCTACGTTCGCGCTCTGCTCCGCTCCGCTCCTCAGTCAGGACTTTGACCGCTTTGCAGCTTAGATTGTGGTCATTGTGGCACGGCGCGCGGCACCCGTCCAACAACGGTGCCGATTCGAACCGACTGACTCACCCAACGGAGTTACCGTTTTTTCCGTGAATTGAATGGAATTCCCAAATTGAACGGAGTTACCGTTTTTTTCCGTGAATTGAATGGAATTCCCAAATTGAACGGTAATTTCACCGGTTGACTAAAAGATTAAACATAATGAGGCAATTGAAAAGGTGTGAATTTTTGTGTTTTTTAGTAAACAAACTTAAGTACTCTGTAAGTTGAAAACAAGGATGCCTTCGGTTTCAAACGAGATTTCATCCATAGATTCTGAGAAGCAATTTTGGCCCAAAATACACTGTTTAAAGTGAGAATCCCGCGTTGAAACGTCACAACATACACGACTTTTTCCGACTTTTTCACACTAGGTATCTCAAAAAACGGGACACCTGAGAAAAAACCAAAAACATATATTTGTAAGTTTTATGCTCGTCAAAAACTTTTCTTTGTACTTAGAAAAGAAAAACAACTGCCAAATTGCAGACCCTTTCAGCTGCCGAATTCAACGTGAAGCAGTAACTATATCACTTGAAAATACTCTGATCAGAAATCTGTCCGTCAACCAATGCAACCGAAAAAACCACTGGGCGTTGCATATAGGGGAACTTCTGTAAAATTTGCCAAAGTGGCAACCCTGCTCATGAAATGAATTTACCTGCGCACTTTTTACCGATACGACGGCACAATGTTTTGAAATTCCGATTCTTGACGTGACAACCGATTCGGAGAAGAGATTTTCTCCTTGTTAGCTTCTTTGTTTTTTTCTTTATCGTTTTCCCGCAGAAAAAAAAAAAAAAAAAAAAAAATGAATTTTTTTCCCCGCTTACTCTTGAACTATAATACTTACCAGATGCATTAACTACGCGGCTTTCCTCCGATTTCTGAAGAATCTTCAGCCATCACGTGACAATTTCGCTCAGCTTTGTTTCAGAAGTGTATATAGTAGGCGGCGAGCAGGCGATAGTCTTCGGCGGATTTTCAATTTTTAATCCTACAAATCAAAACAAAACTTGCCAAAGACTTTCACTATCAAGTTTCAAAGCGTGCTATAGTGAAAATTTGAAGCTCAAATTCATTTCTATTAATTTTTACTAGGCAGTATGAGAATAATGTCGTTCGAAAAATTTCAATTATTATAACGGTCGAGGTCCGCCTCGACTTCTGAGACGAGCTCTAACAGATGCATTACGCCTCCATCTTCCGATTTCTGATGAATATACTTTGAAACCGCGTCACGTGAGAATCATTTCACGAGTAACGTATTGAACTAAAAGTTTTGGTAACATAGAATAAAAGCAAATAAAACACCGATTTTCTCTAAGAAAAAAAAAAAAAGAAGAAATTCTGAAATGAAAGAGATGGAAATTAATGGAAGAAAAAATTTAGCTTTCGACCAGTAGTATAGTATAATCCATAGAACCTAAGCTAAGCTAGAGGAATAGAGGATTGTAAGTCGAACAAACGCGCTTCCGGTATAAATTGCTTCGCTTCGATTTTATACGACCCGAGTGACGTTCGACTGACCAACGATAAATACACCCTGACACACGAGCACACTTGCAATGTTCCAATTAGTTACGGGGATATGAGAAAACTCGAAATTGGAAAAACTAGGGCAAAAATTGAGTGGCTGAGAGAGCTTCGAGAAGTGCGAGGCGGATATTAAAAACATGATGACTCATTCGAGTTGGATGTTCCATAAACGGAAGTGCAAGAGCTAATCCTATGAACTTCAACGGCGAGCTGAAAGGTTTTCCGAGCTGCCGGACTGGGCAGCTGTAAGTAAATACAGTGGCGTAGCGATCAATTTGGCAACGTTGCACTTAGTTTCTTAAAACCGATGCCTCCGGTATCTAAATGCCGAGTTTTTTTCTGTTCAGAAGCCGTTCGCCATTTGTCGGGATGTTGTTTTTTAAGGAATTTTGGTTTTGAAAGGACAATTTTTTCCGATAATGTGCTCTACATCAATTACTTCATCAACAGTGCGACCGATGATTCAATATTGTGATAATCTAATCGTGTTTTGCTGAGCTTCAAGAGCACTTTCCAAATTTTCCAATCATGCTCGGTCAGTTTGACAAGTTTCAGGGAAAAAGGAGCGTTAGAAATTGACTGAAATATGTAGTTTGTTTTGGAAATTGTAAAATTCCATATCGGTTTAGCTCCGCGCCTACATTTCCGAAACGAGCTCTGCACGAGACACAAGAGCATTCACGATTTTCTAGAAACCTTGTTCTCCCCCCCCCCCCCCCCCAAATTAAATAATTTGACAAACTTTCTACACCTGACTCAAAGTCAACTGCAGTGTTCCGCTTCTTTCAAAGCACATTCAGCAGCCGCGGTCTCTGAGGCGCTCGACGATGGTCGGACAATGGTCTTAGATCGCCAAACAGTGGTCGAACAGCAGAAAGTTTTCTGATCAATTTTTCATTCATAAAGTTTTGAAGCCCAATTTTAATCACTTAGACCACTACGAACAAGTAAATTAAACCTAGAAATGTCACTGTAACGTTTAAATTAAGCTTAATGAAGTAAAAAACGATGACTTTTGGCAATTTTTTTTTTTACAATCTCAGATCATAGTGCGTCAACGGTCAATCGAAAAAAATCATTCACTATTCTAAAGCAAAAACAAAACAAAAATAAACAAAAAACCCAAGAAACCCCCTCTGCACGTCCGAAAATAATACTCAGTGTCTGAATCCACTGCGCGTCGGATCATGGCACGACAAACATCGCCCGGCCTTCCGCTTTACACTATGCAATAAGCAAGAAGCGATGTCCCTAATTGAAAACTCGTCGGCGCGTCCTCTTCCTCTTGTTTAACACGAAATGAGCCCCCCCCCCCCCAACAAGCCCTCATGCGAAAATCGAGAGACAAAGCTGTGTCTAGTTTCTCCTATACACTGCGGTGATATTCATGCAGTATTCTATTAAACCTCTATAATAAGTTATAGAAATTGAGTTATTTACAGGGTTAAAAAAGGCGTTCGATTTTGCAGCAATGATCGTTGAGATACGCCATGGCATGGTTAATCCCGCTATTCATGTGAACGCCGTGATTCACTTCGAGAATTTTTTAGCGACAATCGCTCACATGCTCAAATAAAGGTTGTGGCTCTAAGACTCGAACTGCCGATTTTTGTTTGTTTTTTGTTTTTTGTTTTTTTTTTTTTGAATTTGTGCTTGAAATCGACTTTCTCGACGGATTGCTCCCGAAGAAAACCAAAAAGCGATAATTTTTTTATAATCATATTGAGTTATGTTCACAACTGGGTCAAGTTCTGCAGAGGGGAACCAACTGCTTTAAGTTTCCTATAAATTTGGTTTCCTTCTGCAGAACTCGGTCCAACCAACAACTTCCGAAATCCACTCCTAAACTCAATAAACGCTTTTATTTGCTCGAGTGTAATGGTGGCATCCGCATAGGGCACGAATAATGGGAGATTCCTATCTTAATTTCGTCTCTCTCTCTCTATGCTGACAAAGATGATTCACAGAGTAATTAGTTATCAGAGTAGTGATATCCACATCCGATGGATTGTACCGTGCCACCTAAGGACACCGGTGTCAAATGAAAGACGTTGCTTATTGGTCACTTCTTAATAGAGTTACAATATTGTTAGATGGGAATCTCCCATTATTACTGCCCTAAGCCGCACCATATTGTGGACATAACCTGTGAATAGTACTATTCACATTCGTTCATAAGATTTCAAGTAAAAATTCTGGGAGCGGTAAGCGGATAAAAAAATACGACTGCGTGAAGACGTAGCTAGCGCTAGCCAAATTAAACAATCAACATGACAACTTTATTTCAGGATAAAGACCTCACCCGTCTAATATACAGAGAGATACGGGGATCCCCCTAGACACCTTAAACTAAAGGAACGGGGAAGGGGGAAGAAGAAGGGGCAATTTCGATCTAATCCTGGAAACGAGAAACGGTTTGATGGAAAAGCAGCGGCAGGACAAGATCACGACTATCACGAGAGGAGAATCAAATCAACTACGGCCACGAAGTTGCAACTTGACGCTCAGAGTCACAGACGCCCGCACATTGTTAATACCTTAATAAACCGCTCACGATTAACAACACAGAGTCATATAGCGGTGCTGCTTCTGTCAACTTCTCTTCCTCACTCTTTTGTGGGAGAGAGGGTTGGGGAGGGGAGGGAGGGGGTGACGGAGAGAGTGCGGTTTCTGTTTCAATTCTCTCCGAGTCCTGTCATTCTGTTTACTACTCCGTTATAGAGTCTGAGAGCCATGAGCCAAGCGCTTATCCCTTTACTTCTGATGGTAAGAGCAACGCGGAAAAAGTTATCCGACTGTCTCCGAAGAAAATGAGAGAATGTTTAGACTGGTTTCCTTGATGAACCAGAGACAAACAGAGATCCATCGTGAAGCTTAAGCTTATTTCATTATTCAGTTCAGGTGAAGATTTTAGATTTGGAACTTTTCGAAAGACACCAACCGCCCGGCTCAACATAACCAATTCTAGCCTATCACACTGAAAAAGTTAATTTTTTAATCCAAGGTGTATTTAGTTTGTGCTTAAGAAACTGCACAGTTAAATATTGACAAAGGGGTAGAATTCCTTTAACCCGAGGAAAATGTATGCTGGTACAAGTAATATTTGTAAAAGATTCCTTGTTGTGGACAGTGATTCTCCTTCATGTAACAGAACTTTACTTCGCGCAAGGAAAACTGTCACCAGAGTAAATGACACAAACGTGTTTCCTTGTTTATATGACGTGATTTCTCTCACAATCAGTGCAGGTGTTACGTGTTGTCCGCTCGCCGTTGAGTTACTCATCTCGCCCCTACCTCGTGGAACGGCAGCAAATTTCGAGATTTGGCCGGTTTAGGTGGGACATCGGTGTCATCCACCGTTGCTGAACAGACAGTTCTAGCGCGAAAAAAGGCACAACCGTTGCGTTGGTTCGGGAGAAAATCTTCACCTTCACGAACACATTAGAATAAAATATGCTTTTGGTGACAGGTGATTTTGTTGAGCTCCCGAACAAAATCGAACCCATTTGACTTTTTCTCACTTTCATGACCGGTCAGCATAGCATAGTCAGTAAGTACATGTATCTGCTGAGAAAGGAGCAACCACTTTCATTCTAAAATCCACGAAAAAGAGGTCGTTCAGCAAATCGGTAGAGTGCGGCACTATAGCATAATAGCAAATTAAGTGCGACGACTTAAAAACTGGATTCGTTAAAAAAGAAAACAAAAAGTTAAAAAGACCAGGCGCAAAAAAATCTTGGGTTTGACAGCAGATAAAATCCTTAAATCCTTGAAATACAAATCAACAGAAAAAGCATCTCTTGAAACCAAAGATGACACTGAATACAGCAACTGCAGCCGCTAACTCATTCAAATCAAGCGAGCTAGTAGATAAATATTCCTACTCTGCGGTACATGGTTTTGCCTACGGAATAAATTGAAGGCGCTTAACAAAGCATTTTGTTTGAATAGCCGCTCTTCAACGTTCTTTTATTATCAATGCGATACATTGAAACCAAAGGAAACGAACGAATGTGTTCGGACTTGGTGCATCTTTGTAATACTGATAGCCGCATTTGAAAGTTTCGAAAGTTTATATGTTCATTATTTGGGTCAGAAATTGAGCTGCACTCCGTTTCGTTTGAGACGTTAGCAGTAAACGCTTTGACCGAAGACCATTTTCAATGAGGCGTCTTTAAAGCAGATACGATCGCGACTCACATTCGACTTCTCTGAAGTAGCAATAAAGGGTTGCAGAAAAAATTGAGTTTCCAACAAAAGAAACAAGAAAAGTGAAAGAATTATAGAAGCAGGTTTTATACTTTTTCATTCTGAAGACGAGAGGAAATAAAAAACTTTTCGAACACGTGCCAGGAGCGGGATGGAAACGATTTTTACGAAAGTTCGAAAAAACTCCTGTTGTGACCATGAAAATGACCGACAGAAACTTTTCCAGCTTAACTTTGCGCGAAAAGAGACAACCCAAATCTGAACTACTTTTGTATAGGGTATTGCAGTTTTTGTTCACAAGTTATATAAGTATAGAATACGATTCAAAGTCTTTTTTAAAAGACCGTTTTCCGAACGGAAATCCTACTATCGTCAACGTTATACAAGTGTATCGATTTTTTTTTATCGCCGCAGCTTCTTGGTGCTATGTAAATGTCACTATAGCAATCCACCAGTGGCAGCTCGTGAAATACAATCTATGGAACTATCGATGTCTACTCCATTTAAAACAATAGGAAAGTATCGATCGTCAGGGGGTGCAATTAAACCCCCGAGAAATCGATACTTTTCTATAGTTTTAAATGGAGTGGGCATCGATACATCACATTTTACGAGCCGCACCAACACTGCAATCCACATGCTCACGCATTTTACAAGCGGCTTGTATAAAAAATACCAACGGGTCATTCCAGATTAACGGAGGTTACAGTCGTACACCTAAAAATCAAGTTTTAATTACTTTCTTTTCACTAAATACATTTTTTAATAGCATGAAACTAAGCAGGCAAGTAAGAGCAATTTTTTGCATGGTTTCAAATCCAGGTTATTTTGTTTCTTCTTCATGAAAAACTCGATCAAAGTGTGTAACGGAGGTTACCTCAGATGGAAGTGGGTTTCGGATTCCAGTAATCAATTGCAAAACTCAGTTCTCTATGAAGAGATAGAGTTCTGAAAAAAATTAGAGTGAAACCCAACAATATGTGCTTTGACCTCACATACCTAGAATTCTGTAAAAACTTGAAACTTGGGCCAAAAAAAATTATTTATTTTGTAACGGAGGTTACAACCATTTGTAACGGAGGTTACACAGTAAGCCTATACATTGGTTTCTCATTCCAAATCAAATTGTACCGGCATTCCTTGCATGAATTATAACTTTAGCATGTCCCAGTAGCTGGGCATATATATTTTCCATTAATATATTTCGTTTTTTAACTCAAAATTCAGGAAATAAAGGCTTTAATTGCATACGTCAACTCTGAAAGTTTTTTTTTTAAATTTTCCCCCAAAATTGATTATTTTGACTCTATTTTAGTCTCTCCCTCTCCCCTAAAATTAAGCAGTAGTTTAAGTTCAGGATAAAGTATTTAGACCGTTTTGTAGCTTATTTTGTACCTATTCAGATTCTGTGAATCACTCGGGATTTACAGTGGAAAGTTGGCAACACTGTATTCTGTGTTTGTTTACAATTAAAAGCTTTGAGGTTTTGTGTGATAACAAAGGCATGCTCCAGAAACGTGGTCTCTGAGGTCCCAATTAAATCTGGTAAGTATTTCTTTATTTCATTGTACTTTAAAGATTTGGTGTGCTTAGTGTAACCTCCGTTACAATTATTAACGTTTTTTTAGATTATCTAAGAGAATAAAAATTTGTTTATAGATGATTTTTGTATTCACTGCAAGAATATGATTTCCTAACTTCCGAATTTTTGTAGATTTTTCCCCCCATTTTAAAGCAGGAAAAAAGTGTAACGGAGGTTACATGCAACTGAACTTTCATGTAACCTCCGTGACAGGTAACCATATGACTCAGAGAGCTTACACAGAATTAATCTGATCTAAGTGATATCATGCTTGATTTTATCACTTAGATCAGATTAATTCATTTAAGAACAAATAATATCAATTGTGTAAGCTCTCTGAGTCATATGGCTACCTGTCACGGAGGTTACATGAAAGTTCAGTTGCATGTAACCTCCTTTACATGTAACCTCCGTTACACTTTTTTCCTGCTTTAAAATAGGGGGAAAAATCTACAAAAATTCAGGAGGTTAGGAAATCATATTCTTGCAGTGAGTACAAAAATCATCTTTAAACAAATTTTTATTCTCTTAGATAATCTAAAAAAACGTTAATAATTGTAACGGAGGTTACACCAAGCACACCAAATCTTTAAAGTACAATGAAATAAAGAAATACTTACCAGATTTAATTGGGACCTCAGAGACCACGTTTCTGGAGCATGCTTTTGTTATCACACAAAACCTCAAAACTTTTAATTGTAAACAAACCCAGAATACAGTGTTGCCAATTTTCCACTGTAAATCGCGAGTGATTCACAGAATCTGGATAGGTACAAAATAAGCTACAAAACGGTCTTGAATTTTTTTTAAGGTATGAAAACTATATATTTTCGGAAACTTGAAGTTCTGCTGAGTCTAAAAATGTTAACAGAAACAGTTTTCCTTGAAATTTAAATTTTGACCCTCTGTTCCCTTTTAATCTGGAATGACCCCAACCCAAACGGCAAATTCATTTCATGGTCCAGACTTGACGCACTTACTTACACAATTAGTCCTTACACAATTTTCATGACAAGGTTAACCTGAACTCATTCAAAAGATAAAGAGAGCTGATGAATCTTGGTGATCCGTTCGGATTAGGTTTTCTTTATCTGGTTCTCTTATACTACAGTAGCAATAAAATGTAGCATCCGTTATTTTTAAAACTGTAATTTTCATTTTAAAACTCGAAAATGTCTACTTTACTGCAGCAACCAGCAACAAAGCAGGCAAGCATCACGGAAAAAAGTAGAATGTGTCGTGGGTACGAATTTGGGGTCACCGGCCACAATTTGGATAAGTTTTTTGCATGGGACACAATCAGATTAGGTCAACGAAACAATTTGATTGGATCCCATGCAAAAAAACTGATCCAATTTGAGGCCGGTGAACCCAAATTCGTGCCTACGACACATTCTACTATTTTCTGCGGCAAGTATAGTGACCTTGGTCATCCCGCAAGAGTTAAAAATTTAAAGTTTTAAAGTAAACATTATATAGTTTACGATATTTACATTTCACTCGGAACGGCCCATCATTGTTTGGAAGCGAGGATTAATAAAGGTATTAGAACACACCATTTCCAACCAACACTGTGAATGAAAGAAACCAGTTAAAACACTTAATTCAATAAAATAATCAAATTCATCGGCTCATTACAACTTTCGAATAAGCACGGGGTTTCAAGGTAGTTATTTTTTAAGGCTAAACCACAGAATAATACAATCAGAACGGAAACTCCCACAAGAGCCAATGGAAGCAAGTTTGGAATTTAACGGCACCAATAGGCAACGCTGTGGTCCTATATCCCAACATGGCGGACGAGTGTGATTTGTGTTGAAACTCATTTATTTCTGTAAATTCCGGAAAGGAATCTTAATTTTCCGGCCTCACTTCAATTCTAATGGCATTTCAGAATGAAAATTTCGCGAATCATGTCCTATTTTTTTTTTTCGCGCGCGAATCCAGATGTAAACGTCCTATATCCCAACATGGCGGACGCGAAATGAATTTGCTTCAAAATCTGATAGAGTTTCCGTTCTGATTGTATTATTCTGTGGCTAAACTATGCAATACAATATCATTGTTTGTGACCACCATATTCATAGGATTTCGATTTCAGACCGGCGAGGATCAACGAGAGGACACATTACACACAGCGTCAACGTACTCGAAAGTTACCACTGGTATAGGAATGAATATTATTAATATTATTTTTTTTCTATATAAATTATGCTTTTGATAGTCTGGCTACATTGCGCGACGCTGAGCTATCTCACTACTCACTAGTCACCAAAATACAACAGCAGCACCTCCCTCGTCTTACTTTGTGCTCGGTAGCTGCGGTAGCAATTATTCGTAGACAGATACGTGTATAATCCATATTAGTACGGCCATTAAGACCAAGCGGGGTGCGGGGGTGGTGGTTAAGTTCTTATTGTCAGTATATAGCTCTTTCTCTCTCTCTATCTCTCTCTCTCTACCATTTGGCCTATGGCCGTCCTAGACGTCCAGCATACAAGGATTAATTAAATTATGATATTCGATGCGCCCCCCCCCCACCGCATATCGTTATGACATCGAATTTGGTCTCAATTTGATGTCGCCCACTCTGAAGTTGCTCTCTCGTATAGAGTTTTAGTATCAAGAGGGGAGTACGACGTTGCCAAAACTCGTGTTAATTAAATTCCACGAGCCATGTGGAAGGGGGGGGGGAGGTTATCACTCGGATCATTGAATTCTCTTCCAAGCGAAGGAAGCCCGGGAAGGGAAGAGGGGGTGTTCAGAAATAAGTGTTGATCTCACTGTTCACATTTACAATGTGTTATCAAAGGACAGAAATGGCGGAGAGGGTCGTGTATGATGATAGCCCCTCCCTCCATTATTTTAAAACACGTCAGTATTTAAATGGTGTAAATAGAGAGGAAGACAAATTCCTGGATACGCCTGGAGGAAGGGGGAGTTGGACAAAAAACTTCCAGAATTTGACCACGGTAGATGAACTTGATAACCTTGCAAAACTGTATCCATCATAAGAAAAACTACCTTATACATATTATGCGCTTCCAATTCACAACTTGAGGTAACTGCCAATCTTGGCAATTCCCTGATCTCTTGAGTTGAATAATGCCAAAACATTTTCTTTTAGTTTTGAGAGGAAATTTTGAAAATTGAATGCAAAAAAGGATAAAATAAGAAAATATATAACCTCGCAGAAATAGTCTCTCAATGTTAGTCTTTCTTTTCTCCAAAGCTTCGTCGTTTTTAAATCTGTCGATTGAAAAAAGAACGCGTAGGTGATACTAGTAAAAAATGTTTGACGTCGGACTAATTTTTCCAAGAAGCTGCATCAACATTGTGACTAAGTAAGAATTTCCGATCGTTTCTAAAATTTCCAATCAATTTTCGGCCGGCTAAGAAAAAAAAGAAAGCTAAAGGAAAAGGAAATAATAATGATCCGAGACACGGCACGATAATAATCGTTCAAGGAACATTACAGAGCTCAGCTGCAATGCGAACCTAGAATCAACTGTCGGACAAATGGACACCATCGAGGGTGTGAGGCTAGGGGTGGAGTGGGGGGGAGAGTAGATGGTAGTAGGGGGCGGAGAGGGGGTGGTGGGGGGGGGGGGGAGACGGCGCTTTGCCACTTGCACTCGTGGTGCATAATTCGAATCCCGAGAACCGCCAAGGAGTCATGATCATTGCTTTCGTTCGTTGCCTGCCCACCCGTTTATTCGTTGCTTTATTAATTGGTGTGAGAAAAATAAACCATGAAAATAAATCTAAATTTTACTGATAAATTCCCAGTAGAGCGCACGATTCTTGCTTGTAACGTGGAGCCGGAGCCCTATAGTCGTGAGCGGTTGGTGTGCTTTTGCTTTGCTTTGCGGAGAGACCACTAAAGCAAAAGCTTCAAGCTGCAAGACGAGCTAAAGTCAAGGCATTTATCCCAGACGGGGACGGGCTTAAAACACAAAAGGTGCGCTCTTTTCCATAAGAATTAGCAATAACTGAAATTTGCAATTTTCTTAGTAATTATGAGATTAAACCCGATGATTTGAAACTTTGAAAGCCTTCGTAGCTTTAAAGGTAGCAACAGAACTTTTGGCTGAAGGCGAAAAATGACATGGAAATTGCATCATAAAACAGTCTGAAGATATACAAAATGAATGAATATTTCTGTTAAAGGTGATACCTTCAGCTAGTTCTGAATGTACACAGTAACGGGCCGTAAATTTAATGTATCGTTGAAATTATAAAGCTTTTCAAGAGCAGTCGCGTAACTAGAAATTAGCTTTTTCTCACTTTGCCCATTATAAAACGTGTAAGTTAGAAAAGGATAGGAAAGGGGGATCAATCACCTCTTCCTATCCTTTTTCTACCTGTACATTCGGATGAGTAAAGAGAGAGAGATGGAATGATTTCTAGTTACGCTACTGTTCAAGAGTCAAAATAGGAGGAACGACCGTGGTAGAAAAACCTTTTGACTCCCTCCTCAAAAGCAGCGTGATTTCAATGTATCATCAACTTTGAGCTTTTTGGGCGTGCGATAAAGACTCGAGGCTTCGAATTTTTTCAATGGTTCAAATGGACAGAATACAACCTTACTAAATTGCATAATACGCCACAGACTGTCGTGATTGACAAGATATGCGAATGTGGATCCATGCGATACACCCAATCGACATTTTCAGTACAGAGTTCATTTCAGAAGTGTAGGCGTAGTTCTCCGATAATCTTTGTTGTATTTTCAATTTCCATTCCTTTCAAATCAAAACAAAACCTAGAAGAAAACTGGTTGTTTAGAGCACATGGATGTATAAAATCTCCGATGTCTTCTGACAGTAAACTAGAAAATTACTCATATTTAACCCAATTTGTTTATAGGAGGCTGTAGGTTCCTAATTGAATGTGAATAAAAGCCAAACAAATCTCGATGGGGGGGGATTTGATTTTAAAGCGTCCTTCAATAAAAAGCCAAGGCTCAAATTCATTTTCATTAATTTCAATCATGTTATAAGAGAAATACCGTCGGGAAAAATCCAAAGATTATCGGTTGGGTCTACCTAAACTTCTTCTGAAAACGAGCTCTTTTCAACTCATTAGAGGCATGTTACTTTGAAGTGCGTGTCCATAATGCTTCCAGACATTTTTATTCATTTCAATCACGTTATAAGAGAAATACCGTCGGGATAATTCCAAAGATTATTCTTCTTCTGAAAACGAGCTATTTTCAACTCATTAGAGGCATGTTACTTTGGAGAGCGTGTCTACAATGCTTCCAGACTTCCAGAGGGTTGATGAATCCACCCTATTTGGCATCACCGCTGTTCCTATCTACGGTTGTCATGGCGATGAAGGAACGTGGACAGAGCGGAACGCGGAATCGCGTCGCATCGACTTGTGTCGCCTCGCATCGCGTCGCTCATCTCATGTGAGTCATAGAAACGTCCGCGCCGGCCGCGTCGCAAAATCGCTATCAGTTCAACGCAATATCTTCACAGTGAATCTCAAGTAAGGGGTGCTTCAGTATCAAACTGACAGAGGGGACAGAGGTCAGAGGCGTTGCGTGCAATTCGGCAACGTTGTATTTTTTTCCATTTAAACTCATATGAAAAGGTCGAATCCGAAGGTGTTCACAAAACACCAAATACTTCGATATTTTTCATGAGTTTAAATGAACGAAGTACAGTGTTGCCAAATTGCACGCTACGCCACTGACAAGAGGTGTGTCCAGAGGGTAAAAACCAGAGCTGCCGTTTTGCGAAAAATTAATGACATTTTTCAATCTACCGATGATTCCACCGGCTGAGAAAAGATTATACACGAGTTCAGTTAAGAGTATGCCTGTAATGCACGAAAATCCTCACATCTGTAATCTTTTCTCAATCGGTGGAGTCGTCGATGACTTAAAAAAACTTGCGTATATTTTAATTAAAATTAACGACGTTTCCACCGATTGAGAAAAGATTATAGATTAGAGTATTTTCGTGCATTATGTAGTCATACACTGAATTGAATGGTGTAATCTTTTCTCAACCGGTGGAATCATCGGTGAATTGAAATATACCATAAATTATACACAAAACGGCAACTCTGGTAAAAAACTGGCTTAAGAGACCAAGATAGGTACTATTTTCGTAAACCGATCGATAGATTGGTTGTCCGAAGGCATCTGACTCCGAACAAACTCCGACTCAAAACAATTTTCCCAAAGCAGCATTTTCAAGAATTTTGGCGATTGAATCGAAAAACAATAATTTAAAATAGAGCGAGAGTGATCAGGAAAGTCCCTCAGTTTTTGGAAAAAGTGCGATTTACATTAATTTACAGAACGTTTCGATGAAATATCTCACCATTTCAACGATTGTGACTGTCCCGTGCCGAGTCGTCAATTCACTAGGCTTATACACGGGAAAAAAACTACGATGAAAATAACCATACGGATACCTGATTTTGGCACCTGCTAGATGTTATGGAAATGTTAACCAGAAGTATACTATGTTTTGACTAGAAACTAGGTGATGTTACCTGATTGCATGTCGAATTTACTCAACGTATCGGCGAATGTATCATACTTCTGGTCAAGTTTACCATAACTTCTAGCAGGTGCCAAAATCAGGTATTTGTATGGTTAATTTCACTAATCTTTTTTTTCCGTGTAAGTACTTGTTTCATTGACAAAGTAGTCACTAGGCTTATAAGTACTTGTTTTATTGAAAAAGTAGTAAAGCAAAACAAAATATTAATAAACTACACTTCGAGCTAGGCGAGCATGCGGTTATCTTTATTATTTTTGCGTACAAGCACCCAAATCAAGAAGCATGATTGCCTCTGAAAAGTGGGTGCTTATGCTATTCTATAACCTGATCTCTCGTTTTGTCGATTTTTATTCTTTTTTTTTTATACTGACCGGTAAAAAGTTCAATCTCCGAGGGTTAAAAATATTAGAATAGACTTTCCTTTTCGCCCCTGGGATGCGGAGCATTATACATTCAGCAAGTCAAACAATAATTAAAACCAGGGGCATCTCGTGACCCATTGACCCCCACACTTTTTGATTGCTCGAGTAACTCCAACTATAATTACTTTTTTCACACTATTCCGGGAGCACTCGAGCGTGAGTAGACGAGTCAAAATAAATGGTTTAGCAGTCAAGCAGTGGTTAAGCGTAACCCCCCCCCCCCCCCCCACTCCCCCAATCATCAGTTAGCCCCGCTGAACGAGCAAAACGAAAATTAATTGAGTGGAAAATCTGGTCGAAAACAATTGTTGGTTTAGTTGTGTCGATCAGTGAATATTAAGGAGCAAGGAGTGTAAAGAGATCGGGGGGGGGGGGGGGGGTTACTCCTCCTCTCCTCATAAATGGTATCAGGAAGTGGGGACATAAGGAATACGGCGATCTCGGCTCTTTCGACCAATGGCTGATTAATACAGGTAAATGCATGATGATAGGGTGGATCAGTAGCGCAACGAGAGTTTCTTCATCTCTCTCTCTTTTCTCCATTAAGATAAGTATGTTAGACAAGGATGGACAAAGGGATAACACCCCCTCTTTCTGTCCTTTTCCTAATTATACATTCAAATGGGAAATGAGAGAGAAGGGAGAGATCCTGGTTGAGCCAGAGGGGTGGATAAATACAGGGATGTTGTGAACTGCATGACTTGCGTCACGACATGAGTTGTGATTGGTCAATTTATGAGATCAATTTAAATGCCACAGAAGAATAGAGACCCAGGTTATGCTATGCTCCTTGTGTTATGAAAAAGAGGCAAGTAAAATGGGTTCATTTTTGTTCGGGGGCTCTAAACACCATCAGCCAACACAGTCGCATATTGTTGAGTGGTGGTGAACATTGCTTTAACCGAAATCAGGCGGAAACCATGAAGAAATCTCAACTTACGCCAATCTCTCAACAGTCATAGAACTTTGCGTACAATGCTCTAAATAGGCTAATGCATCAACCTGAACACAGGCGGATCCAGCGATCTGGCAACTGCGCATTCTTCCCATTAGAATGTATAATAAACAATCGATTCTTGAAATGACTACAGCCTGGTGAATAATCGATTATTTCTCATGCAATCAAAGCAGTCATCGCTGGAACATTTCTACAGTCCGAATGACGCATCAGACTGCATTCAGAATGGACACTTCGGTTCAGCTTGAAGTATTATTTTCTGGCCCACCATTCAGAGAAGCTCCAAACTTTACCCATGTAAAAGCTATGCGAAAGACGGCGACAGATGCACGGAAAAAAAGACTGGTAGAATCTACCATGTGCTGATTTTGGAATCAGCTATTAAGTAGATCGTAAATGCAACGTATGTACAATGTACATTACGGTAAATTAAGTTAACTTGTTGGTATACATTTTACCACCATTTAGTCAAGTTTACCGTACTGTCCATACTTGATGGCTGAATCCAAAATCAACTATACAGATGGTAAATTCAACCAGTTATTTAATTCCGTGCGACGGATGACCGCCATTTGTTAAAAGAGACCGAAAAAGGGTTTCCACTGAATCTCATGGGAGTTTCCATTCCGATTGTATTATTCTGTGCCAATGACACCTCCATTGGAAATCTAATTCAATCTCGCCTCTCGTCAGCAAGGTCAATCCGTTTGAGGAAAAAATTAACTCTTCCAGCAAATATCAATGGCGTGCGTCAGAAAAAGTAAATGTCAATTTTGAAAATTTTTGATCGTGAGCAGAAAAAAAAGAAGGCATGGGATTGCTAAAAAAGATCAACCTTGAAGGTTGGGCTCTGATGTCCTGGACACCTCGGGCGATGAGCCGCGGAGCTCACATGCCGGCGCTCATAGGGCAGGGCAGCGCAGCGTGGCAAGGCGTGGACTAGACAAAATACCTTTAACCTCGCGAAGCGGTGCGGTCGCGACCGGCAAATAGCCACAAAATGGTTTCTTGACATACCTCAACTGAAACTGGTTTCGAGTTCCTTCGTCCGTCCATCGGCTCATGTCCGTCCTTCTACTCATACTTTAGAGCTCTGCACTTACTAGCCACTAGCCTAGAGCCGCGAACAACACTATTGCCAGAGTGCTCGACGAAACAATTTGCCCATGGGCAATGCCGCGCCGCGAAGTTCAAACTGGCAACGCTGCATTTGGTCCATTTGAATTCGTGCAGAATGTGAAACCTGACGGTACTTACCACCCACCCTCACTTATTCGATACTTTTTATGGGTTTAAAGGAACAAAGAGCTCCGCATATCACTGTTGCCAAAGTTTTCAGCAAAAGTTACACAAAGTGACAACGGGCAGTGGCGATGACGCACCTGGCACCACAGAATAATACAATCAGAACGGAAACTCTGTCGGATTTTGAAGCAAATTCATTTCGCGTCCGCCATGTTGGGATAATAGGATGTTTACATCTGGATTCGCACGCGAAAAAAAAAAAATATAGGACATGATCCGCGAAATTTTCATTCTGAAATGCCAATAGAATAAAATTGAGGCCGGAAACTTAGGATTTCTTTCCAGAATTTACAGAAATAAATGAGTTTCAACACAAATCACACACGCCCGCCATGTTGGGATATAGGACCACAGCGTTGCCTATTGGTGCCGTTAAATTCCAAACTTGCTTCCATTGGCTCTTATGGGAGTTTCCGTTCTAATTGTATTATTCTGTGCTGGCACCTGGTGAAAGTTTTCCATGAAGTTCCAAGACCAAAATTCCGTGAGCTATTAACTCCCACAGAATTTCGAAAAATTCGTGGACCCTTCATGGAATTCTATGGAGTATACATACACTACACACACTGTACGGAGACGTATACCCCCTTTTGTGGGGCCAGACACTTTTCCGATGGGGTCTGTAGGGACTTAACCAGGTCCCCACAACCATTTTTACCCCCTGTAAGGTTAGGTTAGGTTAGCCCCTTATGAGGACCTTCATGCTATTTTATCCAACATTGTGGGGACGGTCCCCATAACTTGGGTTTACAGGGCTGTGCGTTTGCATATGTGAGACGCTCTATACAGTTTCGTGTCCTAAAAGAGTGCCCGTAGATATCATTCGATATTTACATGAAACTTTGCAGAGGCCTTTTATTTTCTATACAAGAATGATCCAGTACTTTCGATGAATCTTAGTTCCTTGGACCGCGAAAGTTTTAAACCAAAGAGACAACAAAAATGAGACTTTTGCAGAGTTTTGTTAAAAACAAATGAAAAAGTGATTCACAAGAGCCGAGCAAAGGATATGGATGTTTCTTCGTTAGTCAAATAGTAAGGGCGTATAAATTAATTAACCGTTCAGAATAGTTGGGTGAAGTGCAGATCACTGAAGTAAGGAGATTTACAGGCGAGGTATCAGATGGCGTAACAACTTCGGGGCCGCGACCGGTCGGAGTTATTGTTTTCAAAAATATTTCAAGAATTGTGTTTCTAAGTTCAGACACCGTTATTAGTGTCGAAAAAAACGACTTCAGTAGTTGACGGAGATCCACTTCGGGAGGAAAAGAATATAACCGTCAGGATTACTTCGGTCCTCTTTTTTCTGACTGGAGCAGATTCCTCTGGACATTCATTCTTTTGTCTTGGTTTTTGTTTTTTTCTTTCCTTTTTTTCACACAGTAGTAAAAAAAAATTGTTTTGTTTATATTTTTGTTAAGAGACATTTTCAACATTCAAAGTTTATCAAGTAATTGCCTTTATAAATTAATAATTGGAAAAGGTATAAGATGGTGATTTTTTGACAATGCTGTTTTGCTCATTTCAAAAACACTTAATTTGATTTTTAGCGGCTTTTCTTTTTTGAAAAAGGGTGTGAAAGTAAGATGGCAAATAACAGTGACTTCCGTTTGTTCTAAATAATTTTGGAATAATGTTTAACAAAAAAAAAAAAAAAATACTTTTAAAGTGGGCTCTTCAATACCCACCGTTTTTAAAAGCCTTCAAGCACTTCATTAGTTTTCAAAAACAAGAAGAAGAAGAAAGAAGATTGCGCAGGATTCGAAGCTTCAGAAAAGTGCGCAACAGGCTCGGGCGATAGTAACAACTGGTACGTATCAAAAGGTTTGGTTAAAGATTCATTTAATTCGCCCTACTGAGTGACGGTGATTCTTGACACTGACATTAATGCTGTGTTAATTTACGGGTGAAGGTTTGAAGACGTTATAACAAAATGCATTAATTTGTTAATGCATTTTTTTTTCTCTCTCTCTTTTACTTAAAAAAAAAAAAAAAAACTATTTTTTTTTCTTTTTCGTCCGCAGCTTACAAGTAACAGCTGGATAAGAGAATTCTGAAAATTCCTTGGCTCCCAGCTCCCCTTCTCAGACTTGAGAAACACATTAATACGAAACATAGCGATATTCTCGCTATATACGAACAAGGTCAAAATAGTAGATTAAATCAACTTCTGCTAACCTGCATAGCTAACCAAGGCAGATACAAAAAACAAAAATTCATCCAGAAAATACTTTCTCTACCTTACTTACAGCGAGTGAGAGAATAATAAGCGTATAAGTACTTAGTACCTATACCACGGATTCTAATGGTTTAACGCAGGGTTTCCAAGGAAAATTAATCAATAAATTAAGGTTTTTTTCAAATTAGTTCAGCTACCGACCCCACAAAGAAGCGCAAAAAACAACGAAGCTCATGGTAATCTATTGAAGTAATATCAAATAAGACTCTCATGCACGCTAAAAAAAATTCCATGAGATCAACATTCTAGAAATTGTAAGCCGTGCCCCGCCCTCTCTTTACCGAGTTTTTACTTTTTGCACTTTCCAACAGGTTAAAAAAACAGCGATCGGGGTCGAATTTTTGTATTGCTCCGAAACGAAAATATATCTACAAGGATTAATGCGGTGATACACTGATTAAGTATCACGTCACAAGCAAGGTTCCAGGTTCGATCAGCGGACGCAACCACTCACTTGGCCAGGATGTCGCCAACCTCTCTCATTTGAACGTATGGGGGAGAGTCCTAGAATTCATCGGAACGGCCGGCGGCGCGATGAATCTGAGATTTAGTACAGAGAATGAAAGACAAATTATAAAATAAATTGATAGGTTAACCGATATTGTGACATTTTAAACTAAATTAATGGACATCTAGTATAATATATACGTGCGCTTTCTAGGAGATGAAAGTAGTACTTTCAAAGTACATTCACGGTACCCGGTGTACACGGATTCCATTAGCGCCCTTACTATACAATGAAAAAAAAAAGAAAAAAAAAATACAGTAAAAGCTCGATGTGTCGGATCGTCTTCGGACCACGGCATTTATCCGACTTAACGAAAGTCCGACTCATGAAAATTACGTCTGAGTCGGATTTTTCCCCAAAAAATCCGACTCAACGCGAAGTTTCCCGAAAAAACCAGTATTTTCTTGGCGATTTCGTACCCAACACTTGTGTCAGCAACTCGGATGTGGGAAAAGAGGTTTTGCCGCTTAACTAAACAAACTCCCGAGGGGTGTCTTATGAATTTTACCGCGAAGCAATAGAGATTCTTCGTTGCGACACGATGACTGCCGCGGGCCGCCTGCCGCTGAACCGGCGCCACGAGCACGACAGCGGCTCGCGGCTGAGTCTGGTTGGCGCTCGCGCTGGAGGTGTCTGAAGGAATTGGTCTTTTCGGACGCAGCATCTAGTATGAAGGAGAGGGGGGAGGTATCACAATATCACACCGACGCAAGAGATTTTCTCGTGTCGTTGATGAATCATCTGGTCTGCTGAACTCTGCATTTTTTTTGTTTACTTTTCACCGATCCCCCCCCCCTTTTTCTTCTCCTAAGTGTCCAAGTGTGCCGTGTCGCGCCAAGACTTTGGTGTTGCGTGCCATTCTTCCTTTGTTTCCGATCAGTTTCCTCTTCTTGTCACCCTGTCGTATTTCGTCTTCCGTTTCCGGCTAGCATAATGAGGCCACCATGGCAACACTGCTGGGCCCAAAAAAGTCGGTCCTTTCCGGGGCCAAAAGACTTCTAATCCTCGAAGTCTTTTACGTCCGAGACTTGCGAAGGGTGTACGAGGAGTGCTACATAACCTCAATGTTGAGCGAACGTTTGCCGACCGTACGTTTTACATAGCACGTACCTCTTGCTTGGCGACTTAGCGAGGACTCAACATTTTTTTGGCCCTGTGGCATGAAGTCGTCTTTAATTAAATGCCGATCGTATTGGAAACTCTCTTCGGGGTCCTTGCAGTGTTATCACGACGACGCGCGACGCATCACTCACGACACTCAGTGCCCCGCCGCGAAGTCGGCGTGTGGTAGAGATGAAAGGTGGGTCGGCTGGTTTGATATATGACATGAACACGCAAACAAAAATTTGAACTCGGCAATCTGTTCTTGGGTTCTTTTATTCGTTTATCTGCAATTTTGTCCGACTCAAAAAAAAAAAGTCATCTCGGGACCGGAAAAAAATCCGAGACAAGCGAAATTCCGACTCTGAAAAATCCGACTTATGCCGACGTTTTTTACATTGGTCTTATGGGGCAATTCAAGGGACCGGGAAAAAAATCCGACTCAGCGAAAAATCCGAGTAACTGAGCGTCCGGCACAGCGAGCTTTTACTGTACTACCAGAAACACAACGATATGTAAATCGACCGAGGTATGGTCTGGTACTGTTGCCGGAACTCTTAGTGTTTGTAAAATGTATACCGCATTGCCGCACAGCTCTTGAATATTTTGAGGAAGTTTTGGTGCTGTGAACATACTCTAAAAATACTCGTAACACCAGAATTTACAGGCATAAAATCACTAGACTCTCACCATAGCTTCACTAGTGTCGTTCTGAAAATCACTGGACTCTCGCTATAGCTTCACACGTCGTTCTGCTTCTATAGTAATGTGACTTGAATTTAGGAGTTTAGGGCTGTCAACACGAAGCCCAAAATTTCCCCTCAAAAAATCCTTTTGATGTAGATAGAGTAAACTTTTAGCCCCCTCCTCCCCGCTCCCCTTGGATTCGCCGCTGCTGCGTGACCGACAATGACATCCCTGCTCGGCGTTCGCTGACAATAATCCAGTGGGGAGGGGGGACAAAACCTTAAACCATATTCCAAGGGGGGGGGGACCCTACATTTTAAAAAATGTTGTTTTTCGTTTTTAGTTTTCAGGAAAATTGGCGTGAAAAATCGGTATTTTCAAACTCCCATCAGAGCAAGGCCACATTGGCGTACCCCTCCCCCTACAGCCGCCCAAGCGACCGACTAAAGAAATGTAGGAGCCTGAAGTCAAACTAGATGGGTTCTTCGACCCCTATTGTCTCTTTTCGTAGAGTCATGAAACGTAAAGAGAAGGCCGAAATAATTGTCTTTGCCTCCGCTATGAAAGCCATAAAACAAGCTTATTAGCTTATAGAAGCTTACAAGTGTCAAATCTCGAACCTGAAAATGTGTAACCGCATGCCTGCACTCGTGCGCGCATCGCGAACGATTTCGTTACGTAGTGTTTTTCTAAACAATCTGCTTGACTGATCGAAACTTGTGAACAGACATTGTTACAAGACTGAGACCGCACGTTAATAATCATAAGGTGAACAAACTCCTGACCAAAAATGTTTTGGACAGCAAAATATGTTGTTTATTTAGTTATTTTTTCTACGACCAGTCGTATCAATGCCAAAGCAAAGTTCCTTTCTATCGACTTATGCGGGACAATCAGTCGTAACGGACTTTTGTTCTTAACCCATTCGTCTGTCTTGCGTTCGTGAAGTATTTAAAAATTCTTTAACATCCGGGCCGGTAGAGGGGGGATTAAATCCACTAAATCCACACCTAAAATTAATCGCTCAATCCAATAACCGCATTACATCCGAAACTGAATAAATCGTGTTTTAAACGTGTGTATGACTAAAGTGGACGATATATATTTTTTTATTTTCTCTTTCTTCTTTTTATTCAACAACTGAATGTAGGCCTGAGAGAGGCGGGACTACGTCTTTCTAAATATTTTAAAGCCGGAACTTAAAATCATCTCAATTTTTTACAAAAGTGCTTTCGGTGAAACAATTTTAATGCGAATACTAGAGTAAAAATTCCGCAAAAAAAAAAAATCCATTTCATAAAATTTTACGATCTGTCGTACAGCAACACTGCAGAAAACTCTGACGGCGAAATAAATTGCAGTATAAATGGGCAATCGATAATTACAGGTAATTCCACTTAAGTCAATAAAATTTTCCCTCTTAATCTTATCAACGATATTGCAACGGGAAAGAAATTCCCAGTACTGATTGAGAATGCGTGGGGAGTTAATTATATGGGACGTCTTAAAGTACTCGTTACCAGAGCCGCCCTGAGACTGAGGGCAGCTGTGGAAAAATAAAATAAAATGAATATAATATAGCTAGGCCGCTAGGGCTTCGGAATTTGTCTCCCGTCGTCTAGCATCCATCTTGACGTCCAGTAGTTATAATCTTCACGTGATATCCCTTATTTATATAATATCTGAACCCTATCGAGTCAAAGTTAGAAAAATATTCAGGGTCCGAGAGAAGTAAGTAAAGTCAAAATCTCTGATCTTTTCCGGTTTCCACGATTTTTCTGATTAGACACCCTGATGTAGCCAGCTGCTCATCAAACGCTGATGGGATTGTTAATTTAAAAGGCTTCCACGGAGGCGGATAAAAAGAGCGGCGAAGACACTGAAAGCTCTACAAAAGAAGGCGGATTGGCGACGGGGAATGTCGAACGAGGAAATTAATATGAGAATGGACCAAGATTCCGCCGGCAAAAGGAGGAACCCGCCAAAAAGACGCTCGCCGGCGAACTTTTCATAAATCTGGGACCAAATATTGTTACGGTCCCGCAGGCATGATGATCGGTGAGCACTTACGGGGGTTTTAAACCACACGTAACGTAACCATACTTAAGTACGCACTATCCAACGTCTTTCGGAGGACCGTCATGTCAAGCCGCTACATAATTTGGCCCCTGACCTTTTCGTTTCTTTCCAAATTACTCGTACCAGAAGCAAGATGACTATACTAATACTATAGCACTTACTTACTTATAAAAATGCAGTTTGTTTCTTCGAGGGACACTCACCAACTTCCAAAATCCATTCGTTGACTAAATAATAGCTTGAAAGGGCGTAATTAAGTAACTGTAATAAGCGAAGATTGCGACGTAGATCAAGTAGAAATCGTTTCAGAAGTATAGGCGCGCCTCTGGACCGAAAATCTTTGAAGTATTTCAACATCGTTTCTCATGTTACAACGTGAAAATTAATGAAAATTAATTGAGGCGTTGGCTTTTTTCTGAGGATCGCTTAAAAAAGAAACGTCGGAGGCAAGTTTTGTTTGGATTTGAAGGAATAAAAATAGAAAATTCGACAATGAGAGAGGTCTATGCTAGAAAAAGAGATTCTGATGTAAGTCACTCCTCCAGTGGCATACCCCCCCCCTCCGGGAGGCACCCCCCCCCCTCTTTGAAATCAAGCTTTGCACAAAAAAATGATTTTTAGCGTTTTCAGAGGAATTTTACCAAAGTTTGACCAGCCTATCAACCATAGACATTCATCATCTTGACAGTGGCAACGACTAGACTTATGCATGGGGGGAGGGAGTTTGTCAAGTAGTGAGATCCCCATGAGAACTTGGGGGAACGTGGACAACCCTTCATACTTACACTTACAAGGGGAGGCTCAGAAGTCGCCGCCTCCGATTTTGAAAACAATTGCACGAAAATGTAGCTAAAGTAAAACTACGAAAATGTAGCTAAAGTGAAACTATTAGACCCGTGTATCTCACTTTTTGCCAATGGGCCTTCCTAAAGCGTCAGGAATTTTTTGAAAGTTGCCGAAATTCACGTTAATATTCGGATCGCTCTCCGCTCGGGTTTTTACGTGAATTTCGGCAACTTAAAAAAAATTCCTGACGCTTTAGGAAGGCCCATTGGCAAAAAGTGAGAAACACGGGTCTAATAGGTTTACTTTAGCTACATTTTCGTGCAATTGTTTTCAAAATCGGAGGCGGCGACTTCTGAGCCTCCCCTTGTTAGTAAGGGTTTTGGGGCCCTTCTCCGAAATAATCATTTCTCTCTGACAAAATTTCAAGTTATTTCAGAGAAGGTACATATTGTCCACGAACGACACTGAATAACTGACCGGAAGCAAGGATTTTTTTTTATCATTTGTGGTATGTTTAGAAAACAGTTAAAAAGCAACATAATTAAAGTCCAACACACTTAGGTCCACTTTGAGATAGTGGGGAGAATGTAGACCTTCAAAGCTTATATACTGTAACTCTGTTTACTTACTGGTCATTTTGGTTTCAATTTCCTCTCGTCTCCCTTAATTTTTCTTTTTTTCTCTTTCACTCTTCCTAATTCCACCCATTTCTATATTTTTCTCTCTTATCCTTTCTTTATTTCTTCAGCTTTCTCTTCATCTGCCCTCCCTATTTTCCCGTGGAGCGTCCAGTCGTCCACAATTAGTGAGGAGACACCCCTCCCTTCTTACAGACGCCACTACATCTCTAAAGAAAAACATCACAGGTTCGCTTATTTTAGGGGCCGGCGAGAAGGGAGAAAGGGTAGGGGTGGTCATTGGTCATGAAACATTATACACCCACAGGGGTCGCCAATAAAGCATCATACCGCACTTAATTAACTCTATGTTTTGAATCCCTGTCTGTGCGATAAAAAACAGAATTAAACAAAACAGATAGACAGTTCGTTGGAAAACTGCATCATTCAAGTTAGAATCAGTGAGTTGAAGAATCTTGGAGAGCATGGAGTCTCAACTTTCATGCGAACTCAGATCACTGCCAGTAGCGTACGCAGGAATATGTCTCTCTTTCTCTTCTCCCGTTTGAATGTGTGTGCTGGAAAAGGAAAGAAATAGGGGCTGAAGTCTCGTTTTAGCCCCTGTTCCTGTCCTTTTCTAACACAGGTGCTCTAATGGAGCAAGAGAGAGAAAGACAAATTCCTGCGTACGCTACTGATCACTGCCATCCAAACACGTCGAGAGTCGTGAGATAAAGATTAAAGATACCCTGAGACCGACTCTTATTACAGCTCTAGCTAGAGAGGGCGGCAAAAACAACACAATGTGGCAAATTCTGAGAAAATAGACTGGACGAGGAAGATGAACGAGCAAAATGAACTGATAGCAAGCAGCAATTAATATTCATTCCTAAGTCCTCACCTATGACAGAGAGATAGATCGACGAAAAATCATTCTGCTAATGCTAGAACAGGCTCGAGTAGTCGAGCGGGGGAGAAAAAACCAAAACAATCATCAATAGGAGGGGGAAAAAAACAATCACCTGTATATTAGGAGAGCGGCAGGTAGCACTTGGCAGAGGGTCTCCAACCTGGGATGACTGTAATCCAAATTTGAAATGAGGCTCACAAACAGATGATTCGATTAATGCACTAGATTACAAATCAAAACACACAGCAGTTAGGAAAGAAAAGAGACCGTGAGTGTAAACAAATTGCACTTTCAGAAACACATTTTCGAACAGTGACACACACAAGTGTTTTCAAGTGGAATGATAATATTCAATATCCGTTCGAGCGAAGCGAAAATCGACACAACCCGTCCGCGCCGCGATCTCCTCAGAACTGAAGTCAGATGGACGGCTGGCGGGGCGGGAGCGGGAACCCGGCACCCGGCATAGATGAGGCCATGAGGCTGAGGCAGGTGGATACCGCGTTCAATGTTGTTGTGCGACTCCACTCATAGTGCTGCCATCTGTGAGCGTTACTGTAGAGCTACTTGCAAAATTAGTTACCGTTTTTATCGCTTGGTTCGCTACGCGATGGAAGCGTCTACAGTGACTAGATAAACCAGCGTCTACAGTGGCTGAATGTATACATTATACAGGGTGTGTAACAAAAAAGGATCAGTGGCAAATATTTCGAAACCTGCTTCGATTTTCGAAAAACGCTCAAACAAGTCTTCGCTTGTTTGGAGGGGGACATCTTTCTGGGGGGTTTTCACCTTCGGCGCCCCCGGCGAGAGGCACCACCCGCACCCCCCTAAATTGCATATTTCTAATGGGGACCCCACATTTTTCTTACAGATTTGGAAAGAATACATAAATCTAAGACTTAGCGCAAACCGCATGTCAATATCGATTTTCGTTTTCGATATATCGAACCTCAAAGTTCGATATCGACCGATTTTCAAAAAATCAGAACTTCTCCAAAAAAGGTCGGATTTTAAAAAAACTAAGTGCCTAAAGTACTCTACAGAACGAGTACTTTTCAAATAAAAATACACCTTTTGCATAAAATTTACACTGTTGCCATTTTGGGGCCCCTAAATTTTTGTCAAAACGAACATTTTTATTTCGCTATTTTCTTGAAAAACGATCCAAATTCACAATATTGGCTCCAAAATTGTCCGACGAGGGCTCATGTGTGCTATAACACGCTGTTAAATCGTCAAAATTCTCAACAAATCCTAAACAAATGATGTGATAAAATTCTGAAATTTAATATTTGTTGAGCCAAGTTGTTGTTTTAATTAATGATGCGAGAATTTGGAGAGATTTTTAGCGTATTTCAGCACACATTAACCCTCATCGGACAATTTTGGAGTCAATATTGTGAATTTGGGTCGTTTTTCAAGGAAATAGCGAAATAAAAATGTTCGATAATTTTGACAAAAATTTAGGGGCCCCAAAATGGCAACAGTATAAATTTTATGCAAAAGGTGTATTTTTATTTGAAAAGTACTCGTTCTGGATGTACTTTAAGCACTTCGTTTTTTAAAATCCGACCTTTTTTGGAGAAGTTTTGATTTTTTGAAAATTGGTCGATATCGAACTTTGAGATTCGATATACCGAAAACGAAAATCGATAGTGACATGCGGTTTGCGCTAAAAGTCTTAACATTTTGTATTCTTTCCGAATCTGTAATAAAAATGTGGGGTTCCCATTTGAAATATGCAACTTAGGGGGGTGGTGCCGCCCCCCCCTTGGGGCCGCCGAAGGTGAAAACCCTCCAAGAAGATGTCCCCCTCCAAATAAGCGAATACGTGTTTGAGCGTTTTTTCGAAAATCGAAGCCGTTTCCGAAATATTCGCCCCTGATCCTTTTTTGTTACACACCCTGTAGATATAGCCACTGTAGAAGTGTCTACAGTGGCTGGCTATCACTGTAGAAGCGTCTGTTTAAGGGCCAAATAATGTTTGGACCTTACGATTCTCCTCATAGATGTATGGTGCGTTAGGTGCGTACTTACAAGGGATTATAACCACTACAGACCAGGGACCAAATAATGTTAGGTCCCGAGCATTGAATTGCGTGCATCTTGCGTGCGGTTTCGACCAATCAGAGAGCTTACGCACGGTCACATGACCGTGCATAAGTTACGCTCGGGACCGAACATTATTTGGTCCCAGCCATCTACCGATGACTGCGCCGATGACTGCCGATGACCGCTCGTAAGTGCCGAAAAGTTGAAACATTATTTGACCCAAGGACCCCAAGGTGGACCCAAAGATGACACTGACTAAAATCTTGATGAGCGCCTTCATTGCGAAAAGACATACACTAGCTAGCCCACGATTTTTTTACATTCCGGAGTATCGCGTGGGCCAGTCGTTTTGGTAGTGGGTCAGCTGACTCGCCCACCGGTCAAACCCAGAGATTACGAAGCCTAAGAGATATGGCATAACGATTCAAGAGTGTTATTCGACTCCTACGAAGTATGCAATGTGGCGTACGCTGGTGACAGTAAACATTGTTACTACTGTTGTTGTTTGAATGAGATTTGACAGCAACTCCACTAACTAAATTAATAAGATTAATAAAGTGTTTGGGAAGTTTAATGAGCTCTGAGTATATTTTGTACGTGAATCTGAAAATCTAAGTCACTTTAATCATCCCATCGGCCATTAAATGACAAACATTTAGATGCTGCAGAGAATCTAACCTCATTTCCAACAACATGAATAACAACAATGTTTACGGCCACCAGCGTACTGCACGTTGTATCACGGCCATTCTGCAGGCGTTTTTTACGGAGCCCGGCCAACGGTTTTTTAACACGGCGGAGATAGGAAGTGCCATATCTCTTAGGCTTAGTAATCTCTGACCCCAACCAACGAGGAATAGCAATAGAGAGGCTGATACGTGTTATAATCCCTATCTAGTCCTAATGTCCTATCCTAAAGTGAGGCAGCATGGGCGATCAGGATTCTGGTTTGTTTGTCTCAAATTTGTTAACCTACAATCAAACATTTTAATTAATCCACTGGAAATTGGTTGTAAAAAAAAGTGCAAGTGTTTGGAGGTGGCTGTCTGGACACAGAATTCTAATAAAAATATTCAGATGAGAAAATTTTGCTTGCTTCTGTTAAGTGTCAATTTCTTTATCGTGCAAATCCTGCCAAAAGATACAGTTATATCAATTTTTGAGCCCAGATAGCCACTATAAATCACTTGCACTTTCGTTTCTAAAGAATAATAAATGAATTTGTCATAATATTTTTTTTAAAAAATTCAAAGTTTAAAAAAGGTGAGGCAAACAAACCAAGCCTGTGTGAAAAATGTCGATTTTTACGCCTGAACGACATAAAGTGTCCGGCTGTTACGAACGTAAAACCAGGTTTTCTCATCATAATATACCTCTATCTCACCCCTCTCGCGAGATTACGGGTTTTGACCCGCTTATTTCAAATTCGGCCTTAGTATTTTCTCAAAAGTCCAACGTAAATCATTGGAAAGAGAACGTTCTGAGGATTCAGAAAGTTTTTAGTTTTTGAAAAAATATGAATTCAAACCGAAGTTATGGGCCTCTAAAGTATAGGGTAGCTATTTGGCCGCCATTTTGTTTTGAGAGGGGCTACCGAAAATCTGAAAAAACGAAATTACTCGGTTTTTTGAGCCCTTTTGAATGATGAAATAAAAAATACCCTCTGCATGCCATTTGAAATATGCGATATATTGGAACACGGGGTACATTTTGGGGCCTACGCCCCCTCTTAAGGGGGGTGGGAGCCCCCGATATTTTCTCTGAAGTCGCTTAGGGGTAATAGATTATTCCTGAATTTTTCAGATTTTTACAATCAACCAGGCGCTCACAGCAAAAGTGTGAACTCATTTCTCGGACACCCTGTATCATAGCGATGATACAGTGAAATAAAATTGTAGGCGTAGAATTATTCCAAAACACTGAAAATTAGTATAATTGACACTGATGGATGGTGAATGTCGCGGATACATTATGTCGTTTTGTATGCTTACTTAAAAATGTCCATAAGAGCTTTCCACCATGGCTGCCTCTGTGCTGCCTCTGTTTCACGTCCCGCAAATCCTCTCTTTCGCTATAGCTCGTTGACCCCAACCGATAATCTTTGACATTTTTACAACGTAATTTGTCATATAGTATCGCTAAATATAGTGTTGCTTGAAAGTCCAGAGTTAACACAGTGCTGGTTTTGGTGTTGCTGAGTTCAATTTCGCCCAAAAAATTTGATTTCAAATCAATCCCGCGGCACAGTTGTAGGAAAACCTCACTTAAATGCTAATTTCTTGAAAATGCTTTTCTATGAAATTCAGCATTTTAGGTTTTTTTTGTCCATTTTACCTCTAAGGTATCCCACCGCACAATTGTATGAAATTAATAATCAATGCGCACGATGTTAAATTTTCTTGCGCTCTTTGATTTATAATGAAATTTGGAGCTTGAGGTTTATATTTGATCCATGACTCCCTTTTGTTCTCAAAATTTGATTCTGAATCGATTGTCATTTGACCTTTGCGAGTCCAAGTGGGATTGCGAGGTGGTCTGACCTCTGAAACGACCCCAGGCCAGTTTTGCTTGATCAAAAATCTTTTTTTTTTATTTTATTTTAAATCACATTTCGAGATCTTGTGACAAATCTCGTGATATACTATGTATATTAGCCTATAGTAAAACCTTTGCAAGAACTTTATTTAGCCGACCAATTTTGGTTACAGTGTAACAATGAGGTAATTTATTAAAATCAGCCACAATTGAAGACCAACAGCTCGGTGACAAATGTTATAAAACTGAAAAAAATGCCGCAAACCAAAGTAATAAAGCCTATGCTTAAGTCGGTAATCGAAAAGACTCTCAGGTTATCATTATTTTCCAAGAGTTTCTCGTTAATATATGCTTGAATAAATCGGCGCTCTCTTCCAAGTTCACCGCTCACACTGCCTTTAAACCTACCTGTTTCGACGAATCTGAGTAAAATATCACTGAACCTTTTTGCGAAAGGCGAATATTTAGAAAATGAAAAGTGAAGTGGAAAATCCCTGAAGCATTTGAAAACGAAACCGTGTTCATACCCAGTGTTTACAGTCAGAAATAAGTCTCTTATACCACGGTCCATTTGATGTGGTATAGTAAGCAATAAGGCGTCATTTCGTATAAATTTATTGATAGTTTCCACATCTCTTCTTAATCGTTCCGAGCTTAATGCAGAATCATCATTCTTAAAGTTGGCTTTTAATAGGTAAGGATGGTTCTCGTAACGGTAAGTAATGCCTCTTTCAAAAGCTTCCTTTGCAAATTCTTCCTTCATACGTGCAAGGCTATCAGTCAGTTTGTCCTTTATTTTGTAATGACCGTACCAGCTATCAAATATTTTCTGATCATTTAATAAATCAATCGACTGTATCTGAAGCTCAGATTCTTCTAAATCTTCAATCGCCTCGATGTCGCTAAGTCGTATTTTCGTGGTCATTAATGTGACCATCTGACCTTGAAAAATGGCAGCTAGTGTCATTGTCGTGAAAAAAAGGACCATGAAGAAAAGTTTACTCCCATGAAATTGACCGAGAGGTAACCTTGATTGACTAACGCATATGAATAAGCAGTAGATACTCCAAAAAGTTGAGAGCGAATTAAGACCCACCAACTCTATCTCCGTCAAGGAGGGTTGGAACAATTTCAACTCTAAACGTTTGAAGTAATAATGCACCAAGAGGCAAACTGCGTATGCGAGTAGAATCATGAGCCACACACGGGGCTCAAAACAAATGAAAGCAACCAAATAGTCTGGTACGAATCCTTTTCGCGGTGCAATAAAACAGAGGGAAGCCATGTCCACCGGATACGAGTAATCGAGCTTCGTTGGTTTTGTGTCTTTTGCTCCGCCTACTCCGAAAATAACCAAATCAGCATCAACTTTTTGACCATACGAGTAATCATGACGCGATATAGTCTGCCCGCCGACGAAAGTTTCTACTTCGTAGTTCAGGCTAGTTTTCAATTCTTCAATTATTACGTTGATATCCAGCATCTTACCAAAATGTACGTAATCGAAAGGAGAGTCTATTAGGAAACTATATTCTGCGCCCATCAACACAAAATTTTTCTCCCCTCTACTCCTCTTGAGCCAGGGAAATTCAAAAACTGCACTCTTATCTGTGTACTCAAAGATCTCCTTGTCAAACGGGTCGTACTTAAAGCAATATTCCCTGTGTAGACAAATCACCGTCCTGTATCCTCGAAAAATTCGCCACATAAACTCGAACGATATTTTCAAATTGCAGACTTGACCTTCATTCATAACTAAGAGCGATGCTCTTCGGGGATTGCTTCGTTTCACAACTGAGAAATTTCCTTCGTTCGCCGGAATAAAAAATATCAAATTGTTTTCACCATTGAATATGCTATCGATGTACAAATATTGGGTTAGACTCCACAATTTATCAGGAAGTTCTGTATGAGATCTGAACTCATTTCCTGTCAGTGATACGTTGATATTACAGTCGACTCTTTGTTCTTTAAACGAAGACTCAGGAAATCTCATGTTTGACTCGAAATTGAAACAGTACCTCGGCAAAGGAAGGGACGCTCGACTCTGGGAATTTGCAAGGAAGCTATGAGGCACTTCATCTTCGATTCCAACTCCTTTCCTTTTTGCAAAGTCCAAAATCAAACTCAAAATTTCAAGACAATCATTCAATATGAATAAAATGTTATTCGCCCGACTTTTAGTTACAGAGTTTCCCAAATTCTGTTGGTGGTCGATTAAAATCGTTGAGATCGAATTTTCGTGCAGAATTTTGATGATTGAAGCAATTGGAAAGTTGCGATTCAGGTTCACAACGTGTAAAAATGGAGAGATAGAGTTTTTAAGAGTCAAAGAGCATACCTTTAAAATGAATGGAAAATCCGTCGAAAGACTTGAATTTACTTGAATACCCATAGTACATGGGCCTAGCCAAAGAAACAGAATAATTTGTGCTACTCCTGATTTTCTGATGAAGAACATCATTTTCAATCAGTGTTGAAATAGGGTGCAGTTACGGGAACACATTTGATACTGCGCATTAAGAAACGTAGACCCAAAGAGTCTACCTTCCTGAGTGTGTAAAGTTTCTCCGTCTTTTGAAACTTTCAGGAGTCTCACAGGTGTATTTACTCAATATTGGTTTAGGAATCACCTCTCTTCACAAATATTCATTCAAGGGAATTGCATTTCAACCACGTAAATAGGTACTCCAGAATGACTCTCAAGTGATGTGTTCAATGTTCCATCGAAATGAAATGGAACAACTTTCAACTTCACCCGCGATTACTTGTGGTTCCCTGAAATAACCACAAATCTGTCAATTTTGGCTCGTGTCGTATCTTGAAATTCTTGACGTATTTAATTTTCTACACAACATAAGTTCCTTTTCGAAAAACAATTTGAAAAGAGACTCTCCACAATAAACGAAAACAAAAAGAAATAAACAGCGCAGTTCCAAAAAGTAAATAATGACAGAACGCGAGAATTAGGATAAACCCCTCGTTTTTTTTCTATAGGTATTTAAATCAGAACATTGGACGAGCAACATTCATCCAAGAGTAATCCGTTCCATATTAATTTATCGTATTTTTTGCATACAAAAATTAGCCTATGAGGACTCATCCTCACTCGCCATTGGATTGATGAAAGCATCAAAAGTCACGTGGTTTCGAGTCCTAGAACTTCTATTAGAGCTCGTTTCAGAAGTGTAGGCGCACCTAAACTATAATCTTTGTCGAATGTTCAACTTTAGTTCCTCCAAATCGAAACCAAACTTGCCTCTGACTTTCTTCTTTTGCTTTTAAAATGTTCCCTCTTGAAAAGTGAACACTCGATTTCATTTTTATTCATTTCCATTAAGGGGTATCAGAAATAATGTTGACAAATTCCAAATATTATCGGTCTAGGTACGCCTACACTTCTGAAACTACCTCTATGTCCTTATTAACCCCTTTCTATCCACTTTTAATTCTCAATCTTAGTTGCCAGTTGATGGCGATAACCTGTCACAACCTGCATTTAAATCAAAGTTAAATCTAATGAATTTTCCTTCAAATCTGGCATAAGTATGTTCTCAATTTTAGGGAAAAAAAGGTATCTGGTATGAAACGAGATTGGTGAAAAGAAAACAACATTGTGAGTATACTTTTATTTTAAGAAATATTATACATTATTGCACTAAGGAAATGATCAAACTTTGAAATCAAATCCCTCCTTTTGAATTGCATAATTTACAAATTATCGAACAAACTAGATCTATCGGAACCAAAAGTTTTTGTATAGTTATGTTTCATTTCCGTGCTATCTATCACGGTAAACAATCTGATTTCACCCTTGTGGCTCGCATTTATTGCTCGGTTCAAAAATTGATCTACAAAAGATTTCTTTGAAGGTTATGGGTATCTAGGTCAAAAAGGAGTGACAGAGGCCTCCTCACCATCTCCTTGAATTAGAGCTTCTTTGCCTCGCCTCCACACTTTGTTGCTTTTTGTTTTCATACTTTGAGATTTATTTTATACATGAATTATTTGCTCGTAGGCGACCTAGAGAGGGCGAAAAGATACATCACCGTTTGCACTTTTTTTCTTCTTTTTTTTTTAAAGGAAAAAAATTATCTTTCAAAAAAAGTTATAATACATTTATCCGGTTTTTTTTTTTTTTTTTTTTTTTTTTTTTTTTTTTTGCAACCAAGCATTATCTGGAAGAGGGAATGCGTACTGCGTACCTAACCTTCATCACACCTTTCAACAATTTCCTCTGAATAAGCGAAAAAACTCTGTCCTTGGCGTTCTTTGCATGTGATTTAGATACTGGTATTACCGAATGGAAATTTTCCTCATCACCAAATCTAAAATAAAAACTGCGAGGTCTTTTTTCGATTTTATAACTTAATTTCTTTAAGTATATACGTGCTGATTCAAAGATAGTCACCTAGATATTTGACATCATGTGCGGGTAAAATATAGACGTGATGTCTATATTTTGATGTCTAAGCTGTGATAGCTTTAAGTATTTCTTTGCGATATTGAATATAAGTTATCAGTTCCTATAGGTAATGTCAGAATCACCAAGTGCCTACTTACCGCTCGAGCTCAAAACAAAGGGTGGGTATATTTAACAATTTCTACTCCATGTTAATCATTTTGCCAATGCCAGACATTGAAGCCGCTTCTCGCAGTATCATTTTGCAAGCGTCTACAATTTTTGGAACATTTGCACTCATTGTTTATCAATTATTGTGTGAGGCAGCTGTCTAATCCTTCGGGAAAATGAAGATACGCGGGTGTGATATCGGACAGGTTATTAAAAATTACACCAATGCTCATGTACTTTCTATACATAATGAGGCTTCTAGACGCATGCTATATCTAGAGATGAATTAAGTGCCGGATTTTTTGCGAAAAGACGCAAAAAGTTTAAAAGCATTATGTTTTTAAGCGTGCCCATGGAACATGGCACGCTTATTCCGATCGTTTTGCTGCTAACAATATAATACAATGTATACAATGTAATAAGGCAGCCTATGCTTTCCACGTGTATTCCTATGCTGAGTGGCCTAAAGTTGAAAATCGGCTGTTTTTGAATTTTGTGATTTTTTCCTGTCGTGTCTGTTGCGTTTTGAGGATTGCAATGGTACAATTATGAAATCGTACCTTCTAAAGTTTGCAGCAAAAATAGTTGGATTCATTTTAATGCTTTAGTTTTTTTATAATTCCAATTAAACGACGGACTCACCACTTTTGAGGGGTAAGTGGAGTGCGGTGAGGTAATATTTTGCGTTTTATGTTGCCAACTTTGTTGTAATTTTACTCTGCTGTGTTGGTTTTACGATGAATAAATTTTTGTTTGTTTTTATGATTAATTTGTTATGTTGGACATTGTTTTTGTGTTATTTTATTACGTTTATTGAATATATAATTGATTTTAAAGTATATTCGAGGTTTTTTCGTACGGGCGGCCGATAACGAGTCGTTCTGTGATGTTTTTTTTTTTTATTTATTATTGTTTTGCAGCCGGTGATTGTTTGGCTGCATTGGCTGCACTGCGGCTCACCTGTTCACTAATTTGATAATCTTTCTCTGTGAATTTCTAGAGTCAGCTGATATTTTCGAATAGAAGGCGCGAAATAAAACCGATACAGATCATGGTTTTACTTATAGGATACCTTCTCACAAAAGTAAAGCTTCAAGAAGAACCCGCTAGACAGCGCGGAATGAAGTAGTCACGTTTCTTTGCCTTTATTTGATCAGCTGATAAATGTTTTTTTTTTTTTTTTTTTTTTTTTTTTTTTTTTTTTTTTTAAGCGCAATTTTTAACATTCAATCTTTCATGGGTTGAAAATGGATCTTATTAAAATAAACAAATTAGATCAGTATTCTTTTAATTTTTTAGTTTCGGGAATTGTTACAACATTAACGCCTGTTCGAAAGTGTAAGCGAAGTTATGGTTTTTGTATTATTTTTTTAGAGGACGAGACAGGCTCAATTAATGGTATTTGTTTTGATGAAAAGGGGTCCATCCAGCTACCATTAGGAGTGCCCCCCCTTAAAAATGGATGAAACTTTCAGGGATGATAGAGCTAAGCATCATCTTTCAGAATATCTGCAGTTTTTTGAATTTGGTCAACTGGGAGCGGGAGTGCAGGGGGTCAAAGTCAAAACCTCCAATGCTCCATAACTTTTGAACGAACATAGATATTGACGTGAACTTTGCACCAAAAGATGCGTATTTTAAAGATCTTTCGATTGATGTGCTACAGTGTTTAGTTCAAAAATATTTGACCCTTTTTTTGCATTTTGTTTTACTTTTGAAGTTTCCAAAAATCCGTTTTTTGAGTTTGAAAAATAGGCGCAATGAAGGAATCTGAACGAAAAACAATGGCGGCCATATATGATTTGAGAATTTTGAAAAACTTATGTCAATAATAAATTCAGCGACCTAAAAAACCCGCTTCCACCAAGTTTCAATGAATTTCATCGATTATTGGTGGAGCAACAAATTTTTTTGTAGAATCGAAAGTCGGAACCCTATTTTTGGCCTAGATTTGAAACTTTGCGCGGTCATAATTCTTGAACGAAATGTTTTTCGGCATCGCGGTTTGCGCCATCTGAAAGCTTATAAAATCAGCTTTCTTCACAGAAGTTTTTTGTTCAGATTCCTACGTTGCGCCTATTTTTCAAACTTATAAAACGAATTGTTTTCTCTACTTTTAGATTATAAATGAATTTTTACATCTGCATTGAGGGTTTTTTCGAGAAAAGTTGAAAAATGTGTTTGAACCCCCCAGAACCCCCCAAGAGGTTGTCAGGAGCTTATGAAAATATCAGAAATGAAAAATTTGGAGTCAATTTTCTGTCTGATTGTTTTGTTTCAAATCATTTGTTTCAGTAATTTTCGAGAAAAATGCCAGCAACGGATGCTCTGGCTCACTTTGTATATGAAATATAGTAGACTTCTTTTATTCTATTCAGGTCCTCTGGTTTTTAATCACTGTCCGATGAGTAAAATAATTGAAATCTCATGCGCTGAGTCCAGACTATACTTGCTCTCTTTGAGAGAATCCAAAAATTAAATATAATCATCAAAGGTACCACTATACGGCCAATTTTGTAAAATAAGCACATGTATGGAGAGGGGGGAGGGGTGGAAGCTTTTATATGCGTAACTTTTTTTGCTTCTCATTGATAGAATGTCATCGAATGAAAGGCTAGAAACTCTGCAACTCTGGTAAGCAACTCTGTTTGCTTGAAGGGACGCATCGCAATGAAGTAGGGGACTACACTAATTATAGTTGTCAAAGTTGATGCATAAATTATTAATACTTCAATTCGTATGTACGTCTGTAATGTTTTTACTGGATGCTAATCATAGCATTTTTTCCAAGTAGATGATTCAGCCTAATTTTATCTTGAGTATTCACCATAAGGTTTCTCTGTACAGTAAAGCCTTTAATGAAAACATAGCAGGAATTGCTTTTATTGACATTAATTGTAATTGTTTAATTTTCAGATCCAAATCGGCCAATACTGTGTCTAAAAATTCAGATATTGAAAGGAATGACTCTATTTCGTCTCTATCAATATGTAGACATTTATTAATTACCTTCTTTTACCTTTCATCACCATATTCCACCAACAAAACCATGGCCTACCTATCTTTTCTTTCTCATTTTATTAAATTATAAATAGAATCTTTTACATCCATTCAACGCAGAATCGAATCATTTAAACTTCAAATACTCTATAATCAGTGATTTCATCCAAATTTTCATTATTGAATCATTCATGTATATTATAAATCTATTTATTCAATTCATATGTTAGTTACATACTACAATGTCTCCTTAAGTATTGCTGATGCATTTCAAACAACTGTAATCCACAAATGAACAAAACACTGAACCAATTGTAATGTGTCACTGCAAAAACAACGACTCAAAAATATTTTTTTCAAATATACGTCTCAAATGCATATACATTGTCATATTTTCTTAATCAAAGCTCCAACAGCACTTCCTGTACCTTAAATAATATACAATAAATTGACAAATCTTCGCCCATGAACTACATTATAATAAATATATTTAAACCATGTATGCGTAAGCCTTTATGCAAAACTTATTTCTGCAAAACCCAGCAGAGCAGAAGACCAAATGAAACAACTTATGCGCAGATTTTTATGTTTACAATTCACAGGCACGCTTTTCCAATACATGCAATGTATCGGAGCTTCCCTGCTTGTTTTATTTTTATTTTATTTTTTATTTTATTTTTTTTATTTATTTTAGGGGTCAGGTGTTTTGACTCATACGATAAACAGCAGAAATATTGATGAAGACACTGGGAAATTCTAAAGTCCACTCTTCAACTGAATTATACGCGCGACCGAAATGGCGTCATAACGCAGGTACTTACATCGTATACATAAATGACGAACGAAATCAAGTATCCCTTTCAGTGCGTATCAAAAACACTTGACCACCATCTTCACGACTCAGACGAGTCAAAAGTGAGAAAAATTACTGTCGATAATTTTTTAAAATTCCATTGGAAGCCAGTAGTAAGAAATTTTCGGAAATCAAACTAGAGAAGCGCATTTAAAACAGACAAATGCTTTGCGTCTGCTGTCCTAAATATCCTCAAAATAGAATAGCCGCGCAGAGAAATCCTGGATTGGACTGTTTGAGTTACGAGTGGGAATCCAGTGAGGATCCAAAAAATCCAGGAATCTGATTGGCTTCGATGCTTTTTTTAAACGGGAAACTGACACTCCAACAGCCGATTAGTCAATCTTGAATTTCCCGCTTTTCATCAAAGCAGTTTATAGACTAGGCGCGGAGGGTGGAAGAAAGCGGCAAGAGAGATTGCGAATTGGTGTTCCTCCGACTTGAAATGGAGCTTAAAGCCTTTCTTAGCCAATCCACAATAGGTCCGTAGTTTTGCTTCATCCATTTCATGTTGGCTCGAGTTTTCTCCAATGATTGAAACGCTGCCCTATACGCCGATCCCATTTCTTTATGATGCTTTGCCACAAAGTTTTGCAACTGGAAATAAACAATAGAATACAAAGTGATATTACTTGGAGGAAAAAATTGAAAGTATCCGGATAACGAAAGCAATTCATGGGTAGTTATCTCATTTAATTGTAACAATAGTTTTCTTTCCCAAAAATGTTCAGCAGTTATGGTGAAGACTGAAGATAGTGCAGAAAAATGGCTCACCAATAGGTTGCCAGGAACGCTTCACATAATTCATTCAATGGCAAAGTCCCAGCCACCACAATTTTATTAATTTTTAACCAAAACGGTTTTTTTTTTTTTTTTTATTTTTTTTATTTTATTTTTGAAGACTTTTGAATGGAGAAAATATTCAATTATCTCTGATTTTGAACGTTTATAAAAGGTCATTCAAATAAGTTAGGCAACACCAAAAGAAAGAGGAGGGATGCGAAATAGTGAAGAATAGAATCCTTTTATATTATAGAGTCTCGAACTTCGGATTAGCTGCTGGATTTTAGGCTATCGTGTAGCTCAAGGAGGTGTTTTCTTTAAGCTGACCGTTGGAACGTCTCCATCGAGGAGGCGTGGTTCGATTTTTAAACTTCACGGGATTTTAAAACTTACATCGGGTTTAAACACATCTATCAAATTGTTTTGAACTTCCTCAAACCTACATAAATCCTTTGCATCAAACTTTGATTTTTTTCAGAGATATGACGAACGCCTCCTTCAGTATAGCAGCGTGTGAAATCTAGCAACGTCACAATTCGCCCATTTAAATCATTGTAAAATGTCAATTTGAAGGAGTGCAGCGGTGCACCCTCAATATTGCGGCATTTTCTATGACCTGAAATGGACTAAATGCACACAGGCGATTTCAAAGAAGATTTCACAGGGGCCACTACTGGCTGCCTTGCCATTAGCGCCATGTATAAAAGGATGGACGCCTTCTTGGGCTGCTTCTTCTTCTTCACTTCTTCACCTTACTAGGCTCATCAATAAACAGGGAATTTAGAAAAGAATACTTACATCCCGTAATTCATATTCCGTGTTCATTCCTGTCGCGCAAGATTTCATAATCCCACTCAACATGGACGACTGTGATCCTAGACTGAAACATTCGAAATATAACTTCAATTAACTAGGCAGTTAAGTATTTTAAACATCTAAAGTATGAAAGCACCTCGACAGTATTTGGAGTATTGCCTTCGGTCGTCTTGGTCCCATTTCTTCTAAAGGTAAAATTAAATCTGCGGATTGGAGACAAAAACGTGTAGTGTTACTTCCACAAGACAAGCACAGAGACACTTTTCTCGTAATAGAATAAAACTATACTTATTAAGGTGCCCAATTCAATCAGGTCCAGTGAAGCCCATCATCTGAGCATTCATTACTTCAATTCTCAAGTCGTTTCCATAGTTACTTGATGACAAATAGATGGCAACTCAATATCAAGGGCAGCCCGATATTGATCCCCAAATGATTGCGACGATTGCGTTTTCGAAATTCAACAGAAATTGATCCTGTTTCAGAAAAATGATCAAAGTCCTTTCGTGAGTTAATTTTTTCTTTGTTTTTCCATGTGGTTGGAGAATGGGGGCAAACAATATCAAAACCTTCCAAGGATGGTATGCGAAATTAATAGCTTACTATTCAATAATTCGCGACCACTGATTCCGGACGAAGTTGAAGGCCAGAGGTTGCCCAATTGGCGTGCTCGCCACGGCGCCAAAGACACGGGAAGAATCTTGCTTCCTTATTCCAGAGGTTTCGTTCATTGACCATTCTAGATATCTGAAATTGATTTAAAAAAAACTCGGTTATTAAAACAGTCTGCATTCCAGAGAAGCTTTTGGTGACATCTAAAAAACAAAAACTTTTCAGAGAGGCAACATCTACAATAGTTTCTTTCGGTAGGGGTCTGATGGCGAGACACCTGAAATATACGATCCATTAACCCTTTCTGTGCTAAGTTCAAGTATGATCATTTTCATTACTTTACCTGTCTCTAAAAATGTCGAGCTTTATTGACCGTATAAACGACTCCAAATTGTTGTCATATAAAAAACGACGTTCCTTCAAGCGCCTCCAATCAATAGCATAGACAAAATAAGTTGCAAACAGAAATTAACATAGTTAGTATGAGGGAGCACCATCCAACAAGGTCCGTATACGTTGATTGATGCAATTTCGGTGCTTCGGTCTCAATAGGTAAAAACCTTAACAACTCTCCTCATCAGTGAACGTCTGGACCATGTTTGCGGTGTTTCGTTGAGACCCCGAAAAGAAAATTCGTCACCGCCCGCAAACATGGGCAATTATTAGGTATAGATAGTGCGTGGTCTTTATTATACATCTACTGTCTCTGTATACCACGCACATATTAATTTGAGTGATTGAACATTGGCTTATTGCCTTTAAAGACAACCTGACAGTAAAAGAGTTACATTTATTTTACTTTGATTCTGCGTACTGCTTGAACAATAACTTTAACCCCATGTAGGCCAACCCCCACGAGTGCACTCGTTTTTCTTCTCCGGTCCATTTCACATAGCAAGGTTTCATCGGGCGCCTTCAATTCATCGTAAAGGCAATTTAAACTCCCCCGAGTACGAATAGCTAACTACCTTCCCTACTTAAAGGGAAAAGTGGCAATCTTTTGAACTAACCTAGCCCCTAAAGGATTAATAACTGTTTCAATTTCAGTCCCCAGTTTTATATTTACAGAACAATAAATAGCATATTGTTAAAACTCGATTCGCATAATGACCTCTTTGCGCCAGTTTAGGATCTCTCATCCGTAGCGTTTCCAACACTCTTCCAATCATATTTGTCTCATTTGTTGTAATTATCTCGCTGATTATGTATTGCCCAAAAAAATGTTGAGTTTTGCAAACATTTAAAGAGGAGCTAGAGTGTAAAAAAAAAATCGAAAACTAGATGTTGCCTCACCTGCTCAAAATCCAAGATTCTCGAGAACAACCTAAGGCCGCGAGAATCAGATCTTTTTCTGATCCCACGTTACTCTTCTTGTATCTATGAACACACAACAAATATTACAGCATGAGAATGGATCAAGTTTAGGGCTGTCGACGTTCGCGAAAAATCAACGGGGGAAAATAGAATAGGATTTTAAAATCCAATGGTAATAACGTGTTTCAATGGTGTGAAAAGTGATCACTTTAGATTTATATTGATCGTGAAACTACTCAGAAACTGTTTAAGTGCTTTAAAATGCTTAATTGAAAATAGTTTAGTATGTCACATTGCCACCAAGCAGCTATCAGAATTTAATCGATGCATATAAAAGGATCTATAATATCGTCGTCATCAATAAGTAATATTTTAGTCAGTGCCATCGCTGACTATCCGAACGCACTCCTTTCTTCTTCTTCCATGTTACCCACTTTGATGTTGAAAAAAGAAAGACACAGTCAAATTTACATCATATTATAATTTCCAACGAGCGAGAGTGTGTCTGATAAGTATCATTGAATGTTTAAAATTATGGAATTAAAAATCAATGAGTATTTTCGGTGAAATACACGAAATGAAATACTCACTTTTCCCATAAAAACTGCCAATCAGATTCGCTACCAACTTTGATTGCGTTGCAGTAGACAACTCCTCGCAGATTTGCTGAAATTCTAAAAAAAAAAAAAAAAAAAAAAAACCCCAATTAAATAAACAAGTAAAGGAACCAATTAATTATCACTATTAAAGTTAAAAGAAGCATGAAGTTCGGTGTATAATTGACCCAACGATTTACTTTCTTTTTCTTCTATTTTTTACTCTCCTTTTTTCATAATCTCAGAACGCCTTTGAGACTCGTGCACCCACTCTTCTTTGCAGGCAGGATGGCTTATTGCCACGCCACTGCGGAGGTCAGTTTTACTGCACTGGCACAAATCAAGACTTTATAACTTTTGCACCTTTAAACTTTGAATATTTTCCGTAACAAATATCTGAAGCAAGACTCTGTAAATGGAGAGTACAGAGATAAACAACAAAAAGTAGATTCTATTATTAAGCTTTAAAAATATTGAATTTACCGTATCATATCCGTCAAGTTAGATAGGAGCAGCGGCTGTTATGGAAACGAAAATCTAAAATGTAAATCAGCGGTGTATTGTTGAATCTGGCTTCATGGCATTTTGGCCGTTTAAACATATGAAGAATATCGAGCTAGCTATGAGAGTTGTAGTGAGTAGTGAACACCCTAGAATTAGATCTTTCAAATAGGTTTGAATTGAAGAGCATAATACATTTAATTAGAGTAACCTGCTTTGTCGACATGGAGGGTTCTTAAGTTAGAGTTAATGCTTCGTTTTGTTTCTCTGTTCCCATGTATTTTTTTCGTTGGTGTCAAGTCGCTTTGACTCGCTTACTCATTTTTACGAAAATATAGGGAAAAAAGTTACACCTGATACCTAACCTTAAAATCATCCTCGTCGTTAACGCTGATTCTTCTAGAGTGTCAAAAGAGGCGTTGGGTTGCCTGTAGTTTGGAAACACCGTATTTCTTCCATTCAAACCCGTGTAAAAGATCGAGCCATCGGGGGTACGAGGGTGCACAGTGGATTCCCTAGAATCGATATTTTACAAGTGTTTTAAAAGGACGGAACACAGCGTTGCCTGAAAGCGTGCATCGTTTAAATCGGTGTAAATTAACCAAAGAAGATTTCCAACTCACGGGTTCATTTGAGAACTGCCCATCCTCTTCCAGTTCTGGAACAAGGATATTGCGTTGACTATGCAGTCCTGATGACCAATGTTACAGGCATGATGCAAGACCTCGTTCCGCTTGTAAACGGTGAGAAGTTCATCTCCATGAGGATCGGTGAAACCCACTGAGCTGTACAATTGTGACATCAAGTGCCATAAGTATTCCTGAAACATATCAAATACGGTGAGTGCAGATGCTAGGAAAATTTAGAGTCCCTGTATATGAAAGAGTCTCGCGATACGGGGTATAAATTCTGATTGGCTGCTGGATTTTAGGCTGTCACAGAGCTCAAGAAAGCGTTCTGTGCTATATTCTCCATAAGATGACCGTTGGAACACCCCAAAGACATATCATACAGACGGAGTGCATCCTATACCTTAACATTGAGCTCGGTGAGGCAAACTTAGCGTACACTACAGTAAGCAGACGGGCGAGTCCATTGTTCGAAATTGGGGGTGGAACGTTCAACTGGTGACAAACGAACATAACCTCTTAATCCAAACTTACTACTTTATAAAAATCGAGATCGAAGATGGATGAAACGCTATTTATTGACCATAATTTTGACAACCGTATTATAAGTGGCGGTAGCCACCCCGGTCAAGTTTAAAACCCCAGAAGCAGTTGGCTAGTGGGACCACTTATATTTTTTTCGAACATATGATATAAGATCAAAAAAAGCTTCAAATAACTTATAAAATTGGAATTAGTGTGCAACTTTCATTTACTCTCAATATGGCGTCGGTTTGTTTGTCGCCAGTTTTACCGAAGATTATACCTGAAAAAAGATTACCAATTTAAGTTTTGATGCAACCGTTGAGCAGGCTGATGACTGGTGGGCATTTTTGGTGAACATGCGAAGTACCGCAAGTTTGCCTCAAGGATCTTGTTATGCACTCCGTCTATATAATGTAATGTCTTTGGAACACCCATACGATGAGGCGTACACGCCTGCCTTCTCGCGAAACCCAACCAATCAGAGTGGACGCCTCCTTTGCCTTCTTCTTCAGGTGCTGAGACTCTTTCATATACAAGGACTCTAGGAACGTTATGATTTGACGTCAGACGAATTTTGAAAAGATGAATTGGCGTGTCGTTATGACGATAGTATTGATGAAGATGAAAAAATTGACTTCCAAGTCAGTCAAGACCAGGGCAGCCGTTTTGCGTATAATCAATGCTATTTTTCTATTCACCGATTATTTCACCGGTTGAGGAAAGATTACACAGTTCAGTGCAGAGTATTACTGTAATGAACTAAAAAACTTGCGTTTGTAATCTTTTCTCAACCGGTTGAGTCGTCGATGACTTTAAAAAACTTGCGGATATTTTAATTAAGTAACGGAGCAGTGGCGTAACTAGGCATGCATGCGCCCCCACGCAAAAAATAGAGCTGCGCCCCCTCCGCACCTTCCCTCCCCACCCCTATTTTCCACACCCCACTCTTTACCGGCCTAAAAGTTACGAATCAATTTATTTTTTTGTCTATGTTAAATCAAAAATCGCCTAACTGTTCTTTCAAAACTTTTTCTTCCGTGCCTTAAATGTTGCAAATTCGTCAATAAGTGTTCCAAAATCCTTCTCTTTCCACCAATCCTCTCGCTATCATCTTCGTCCCTGTTTTCCTATTTTTTGTTCTTCTCTTTATATTTTTTTTCTGCTCTTCTTTCTTCTTCTTTCCTTCCTTCTTCTCTTCTTTTCCTTTTCTTCCTTCGCCCTGTATTTTCCTCCTCTCTCTTTGCGCCCACCGACGCCTTGCGCCCCCCCCCCGCAATTGCGGGGGCTGAGGGGGCTATTGTTCCGCCACTGTAACGGAGTTTCCACCGATTAAGGAAAGATTACAGATTAGAGTATTTTCGTGCATTACAGTCCTACACAGAACTGAACTGTGTAATCTTTTCTCAACCGGTGGGATCATCGGTGAATAGAAAACTAGCATTGATTATGCGCAAAATGGCAGCTCTGGTCAAGACGTGTGTTATACGTTACTAAGCGCTGACTATTTGCTTTTTCCTTGTTGAGGCTAACCCTGAGACCGTAAAATGAGCCATTTAAATATGAGTTTAGAAACGCTGCATCTCTCATAACACAAAAGAGACTCTAGTTTCAGCGTGTTAGGTACGTCTGCACGGAATGAAGGCGTTCAAAACTTATTTTCCATACCATGACAAGCAATTTGAAGATCTAGTAATCGCTGCCCTATCTGATTTACTTTTGTGTATTCGCATTACAAAAAAAAACTACATTTTAATGCGAAGCAGCTTATATCGCTTCAACAACAAATTTTTTAGTTCCAATGAAAAAAGTGATCTCAAAACTGAAGGTTCTTTTATCGTTATTTTTGGAGCATTTTACATCAAAATTTATAGTAAACCTCGCAAGAGCCCCATTGGCCCCCTCTATATTACTACTGAAGCAAAATTTCGTGACTGACCCATTTAGATTTGAATCATTTCACAGTGCAGATATATGTAGTATTAAATTTCACTATAATCCTTACTTTGTATTCGTAGTAGTGTCCAGTTTTTGCGAGCATAATATCAATGAAATCAAATGAGGAAAAAGCTGCTTTCCATGGACTGTAGTCGAGCTCGTGCTCCAAATAAGTGGTCACATTGAGCGCTATCGAGTAGTCCAAAAGCCCAGAGCGAGCCAAGTTCATTGCATCATTCAAAAGCTGAGCACGGTTGATAGGTGCTGCATGTGAAGGAAGAGAAATTATACCAGCAATCAGTAAGGTCAGACAAATACATAAAAGAAATTGAAAAAAAAAAAAAAAAAAAAAAATTAATTGGATGGCTTTGTGAAGAAAAGTACCAACTACGTAGAAAATCAATAGTATCAATTGCGGTTCTCCCTTTCTGCAATGAGTTGCTCAGTTAAGAATTGAAGGAATAATAAATTGAGTGATGACATGCGCATTTTTACCGAAAAAGAAGGAAAAATAAACATTTTCGGGCTCCAGCCATTCTATTTCAGTTATTCCACTTTGCTCGGTCCCAATTAAATGGCAAAAATGTGCTGTTGCAGATCAATTGGAATGGATCGGTATCATGGAGCATTCCTACCAAAGTTTCGGTCGACTTCGTTGGGTCAGATTTGTTTAATCTTAATTTGTTTAAGTCATGAAATAGAAACACCAATTTTTATCAGAGATGCTAATGCATGAGGATTATGAGGTATGGACATTTGGACATCCATTAGCAGCGACTAAAAATTATTTCTTTGTAAGCTGCAGTCGTTTATTTTCATAATTTCATGGTGTTAAAATTGTGTATATGTTACGGGCAGATCTAGTTTTCCGGGCGGATCTAGGTTTGCCCGGGCGAAATTAGGTCCGCCCGGGCAGACCTAGATGTGCTCGGGCAGAATTAGGTCCGCCCAATTTTAGCTGGGCCGATCTAGATCCGCCCGCGAAAACCTAGATGTGCCCGTTTTAAATGGGCACATCTATGTGTGCCCAACCGTTTTGGATCTGGGCATATTTAGTTTCGATAGTTATTTTTCTGGGCCGATAAAACAAAAACAAAAAATAAAAAAAAATAAAAAAAAATAAATAAATAAAAAAAAAATAAATAAATAAAAAAAAAAATAAATAAATAAATAAATAAAATATTAATAGCAGGGCTAGTTAGAGGCTCTTTACGCCCGAAACCAGTTCAAATCCTGTAAGGTTCAATTTATATCGCCTGCTGAAGTGCCGGATACTTCCATCTCGCTCCGGTCTCTCAGTCGCGCCGATTCAAAATTTGGTGGGCAAGGATTTACCAAGTGTTCTTGCCGCGGACGGTGCAGTGACAACAAGTGTGCTTGTAAAAAGAAAGGAATCCAATGCAACTCCAAGTGTCACAATGCTAGCCCATGTTGCAACAAATAAAAACGCAGGTTCGAAATTCTGGAAAAATTGTTGTAGGCGGTGTTTTCTTTTCTTTAATTGCTGCATAATTATTTTTGTTGTTTGTTTTTCTTTCATTGGTTTTTTTTTTTACCTTTGGTTTTTTATCGTTTTTTTTGTTTTTTTTTCATGTTTTTTTTAATGTTTTTGTTTTGTTTTTGTTTTTTTTGGTTTGTTTTATTTTTTTTGGTTTTTTTTTTTTGCATTCATTTTTTTGGGCCAACCTAGTTCCGCCCGGGCAGAACTAGGTTGGCCCACTGTTTCCCGGGCAGATCTTAGATCGGCCCGGGCACACCTAAATCTGCCCGTTTTAAACGGGCGGATCTAAGTACGCCCGGGCCGATCTAAGATCTGCCCGGGCACATCTAGATCCGCCCAGAAACCTAGATCTGCCCGTAACATATACAAAAATGCACTATTTGATTCTCGAGAGAATTCGTTGGCCGATTTATTTATTCCTTAAGTGAACTCTAACTAAAATTTGGACATATTTTAAAATTGGACACAATACAACATTGGACCAGAACAATTTTTTTTTTTGCATTACTTATAATCTCTGGTAACAAATTTGACGACAGAGACATCATAAAAAAAAGAAAACAAAAAAAAAACTGAGAAATAAAAAGAAATAAAATTGCGAAAAGCCAATTTAAACTTAACGTTGAATTTGCTTGATCATAGAATGACTCTCTCTCACCTATGAGTTCGAGACACTTGGGATTTTGAAGGCATTCAGTCAATAAGCGCCAGTTTTCCCGGTCATAATTGACCCTGTAAATTCCTGCCAACAAATCAAAATTACAGTAATAATAGGTGCTTAAAAAATTATGCCGAAAGAAAAATGGTAAAGCGCGCAGTTTTAGGTGCCTACTGCCGGGCAGCCCCATACCTAAAAAGTGTCGTCCATCCTTGGAGAATGGTCACTCTATCAATTGCGTAGCGTTGCGAATGACAGAAAAGCACTTTCGCCATTGAAACTAATTCATGATCGACTAAGTGCATTGGGTGCACGCGTCGGCCAGTCTCTCTCTCTATGATTCGACCTTTTGCATGGGTTTTTCGGCTGGACAGCAAGTTTTGGGTTTTCGTATAATTTCGGCTAAAGTTTTCTAATCACTCCGCTCTTTTAACCCTTTGTCTCCTGAGGGTACAAATTTGTACCACCAAATTAACATGGTTTTAAATGTATTTTCAGAAAAATCACTATGCACATCAAACTAAATGAGAAAAATCCATTCTATTTATTGAGATTGATAAAAAATTTATGAGAAGGGCCGTTTGTAATAGACCCGGGTTTAAAGGGTTAATCCGTAAAATTGGTGAAGGAAATGTGTCTTTACGTTTTTTACTCGTGGTATCGTGTGTTTTATGATTACGGAAGCTCTAATTTTTCTACACCCGTGGATTAATTAAGCCCTTAATTGGATTAATTTTGAATATTTTGATCACAATTGAAAACATTGTCGGATAGAGCGGTAAAGACTCGGCATAATATTTCACCATAAACCCTTTCAATTTCAGAGCTGCCGTTTTGCGTATGATTAATCGCATTTTTCAATTCACCGATGATTCCTCCGGTTGAGAAAAGATTACACATTTCAATTCAGTGTATGATTGTAATGCACAAAAATGCTCGCATGTGTAATCTTTTCTTAACCGGTGGTGTCGTCGATGACTTTAAAAAACTAGCGGATATTTTCATTAATTAACAGAGTTTCCACCGATTGAGAAGAGATAACAGATCAACGTATTTTCGTGCATTTCAGTCGTACATTGAATTGAGCTGTGTAATCTTTTCTCAACCGGTGGAATCATCGGTGAATTGAAAAATGGGAATAATTATACGCAAAATGGCAGCCCTGCTTTCAATACCACGCCCGAGTATACTCGTTTCTGTGACTCACACAATTTCAGTTTTTTATTCACAATAATTGTGACTCCACGTTGTTAACATTTTAAGTATTATGTTTCTTCGAGCGCCTTCAATCTATTGTGTATGCAAAATCAGCACAGCAGAGCAGGAATATTTTAACCACCCACTTAATTTGATCCGCGACAATAATTTGTCCGCGCAACTTGGTAGTAAAAGGATTAATTCAAAACTGTCAAAAAAGGGATATGGCCGGCTTTTTTGATCCTGTTTGCCTCAATTTAATATTCAAAATTCAAAGTAATTGATTAATTAAATTAATGTCTCACCCGTTTGCTGAATATTGAACAAGACCCATTCGTCAGAGGTGGCGTTGACGGATGGCAATACTTTGCCGTGCTCCGCTTTCAGCCAAAAATTGGGCTGAGTACTCTCAAAATTGTGATGAGCTGCCGACGTGTACGTGATTGGTATCCACCAGCCACCAATTTTATCGTCCTTTTTAGTTTTCTCGGGATAGAGGTAGAATCGTCTCTATCAAAATAATCATTAAAAAAAAAATATAATAATAAGGAAATACAAATGAAGAATTAAATGAAGGAGAAAGTAGAATGCGTAACTTAAAGTATGCGTAAGTTTCAGCCTAAAAACGGATCTTAGAACAACTTAATGGGGCAGTTGCAAGGGTCTGAAATGTTGTTTTTTGTATACAGAAAATGATAGTACTTGATAAGCTGAGAACAATGGTGCCTTTGGTTTTTTCCTAAGTGTCTTGGTTTTGGAGATACACACGTGTAAAGTTACACAAATTCGTGTGTGTAGTGACGTCACTACGCGGAATTCCCATTTAAAACAATGTATTTTTGGCCAAAATCTCATCTCCGGAAAAATGGGACTTAATTAGAAACCAAAGGCATCTTTGTTCTCAGCTCATCAAGTACTTCCATTTTCTGTATAAAAAACACAACATTTCAGACCCTTGCAACTGCCCCATTGGAACTGTAAGTGGTTAGGAAGCTGATTCCTTGAGGGCACAGTCAAATGCAAGTTGAAGTAAATCTGCCCCCGTTGGATGTGCTCTACCTATCTGCAGTGGCGGCTTGTGCAATTTAGAAACCATAATTATTGCCATTCAAACCTGTGCAAAAGTATCGAGCTCTAGAAAGTTCAATGAACCTCCTGAAGATCGATTACTATACATAGGTTTCAATAAATAAAGTACATTGCTGCCACCAGTGGCGTAGCGTGCAATTTGGCAACTTTGTAATGTGTCCATTTAAACCCAGGTAAAAGATCGAATGCGTAGTGTTCACCGAAAACCCAATAGTTCGATCTTTTTCATGGGTTTAAATGGACGAACGGCAACGTTGCCAAATTGCACGCTACGCCACTGGCTGCCACATTGCACGAGTCGCAGCTGGCTCTCCCTTCAATCCCTTGGTAAAGAGTGAAATCACATGTTATGGAAACTTCCTTATTAAAAATTCACGCAGTTGGCGGGGATCAAATTTAATTTTATCCGTAAAATTTTACCTTCGATTCCCACTGTAGAATATCTCGGTGGGCATGGATGATTTTGTCGTAAAATAACTTAAATTAGAATCCTCACGATTTTCATCGACCTCGTGAAATTTCCTGGAGAGAACGGGGATTTCGCACTTATTTACATCTTACAGTTGCATGGGACATTCATAATGGGTCTGTTGCAAACTTTTGCTAAAACAATATAGAACCTTGATTCTTATGTAAAATTCGGCGAAAATAATGATGCGCACATTAAAAACTTTCAAAATCCACTCATTCACTCAGAAAATAAATTCCATTTCAAAGAACCCGCGCTACACTAGACACTATATCACCGACTTATAATTACATAGATGGAACCATCTCGTTTATGTAACATGAACAGAACTTACAAACATTGGAATGTTTCGTTTAGATGCGTACATTTCTTATATTATTTTGTAATCTTTGATAAACCGAAAAGACCAGACAGCAAATGCAGCCGATAGTTCATGTATTTAGAAGGGAATTCCATCATTTTGTAGTTACGATGTTGTTTACTTATGCACGGTGGTTCCGTCTATATAGTAGTATACCGGTGCAAATAGTGTCTAGTGTAGCGCGGGCTGTTTGAAATTGAAGTGATTTCCTGAGTTAATGAGTGGATTTTGAACGTTTTTAATGTGCGCATCGTTATTTTCGCCGAATTTTACATAAGAATCAAGGTTCTATATTGTTGTAGCAAAAGTATGCAACCCATTGAATCGTTGCCTGCAAAAAATAGGCTGATTCCATTTTAGCAAGTGCCATAAAATGCATTGAAAAGCATGAATAGCAGAACTCCTTTTGAAATGGAAATGCGCCGTTTTCATTCAATTGCGCATTTGATTATTCAGTCTTGCAAACTTTATCGCAAGGAAAACAATGATGTTGTATCGACTCGTACAATGTATGTTGTACAGCAACAATGGATTCTCTCCAATTTAAACTACGTAAAATAATCTATTCTTTCGTGAGATACCAAGTTTCACTCAGAATCTACCTTTTTACATTAGATTTAAATGTTAAAAGAGCACAGTTGCCAGATTGCACTATTGCGCTGCGTTTTAACCGAGAAACAATAGTACTTTCAACAATGAATTGATTTCGTCATCATGTCACAAATTTCGGGTGCTATTTTTATGGATGCACTACGGTTAGCATATAATCTCTACACAATACACTCATGAACTTATATACAAAGTATGGTAGAGGACGTCATTATTACGTTTTCTGTTTGTTTTGTTTTTTATTTTTAAGCAGCTATTATCTCAGTTAGGATGCAAAGTAGAACTTTTTTTAATGGATAAGTATCAACGTGTTCGGGTGTTCCCTGCAAAAAAGCTATTAAATTCTCACATTAAAAACGGTTTTTAACGATTATGCGACTCATTCATTAAGAATATTCCTTAAAATACTCTATTACTTCCGAGGTTCTCACAGCGTACGGAGTCGGTTTAACGTTTAAATAAGTCATTTTTAAACAGTGCTACCAAATTTGGCGCGAAATTTAAATATTTCCATTGAATCAAATTAGAAACTATGCATACATATAACTAATCGAGAGTAAACTCAAAAAGGGCAACCCTGTCTTAAACCAATGGCCTGATCTTATGCGTAGGAAAGCAGCGTTGCTAGGTGTATTTGAGCTTTAAAAAAAAAAATGATAAAAACGTAAAGCAAATTGTATTGAGTAGAATATTGATCAGGATGGAAACTTCGGTTCATTTTGAAGCATTATTTTTTGGTCCAACATTTTTAAAAATTCAAAACTATTTCTATGCTGAGCCATGTGAAAGACAGTGACAGAGATATAATATAAGTCCACCAGTATAAATTGACACTAGAAAAGTGTTTCCATTGGTTTTTATGAGAGTCTCCACTCTAATTATATTACTCTGTGTTATGAGTATTACTTGCGTCACGGTGGCCGAGCCGTCTTCGTAGTTCCGTTTGACCGTAACCAGTGGATAGCCAGTTTGCAGCGTCCACGTATCCATGATTTGTTTGACCGTCTCGTTCTCTTCCAATATTTTATGCTGATGAGCGAACAGTGTTAGAGAATGCCATAAATCATTTTGGTTAGCATTTTGGTAACTCCTGAAAGAAAAACAGAACTGAGTTTGTTTCACGTGTGTGTATTATGATGAGTTCAATTACAAATATATCTACTGCTACTGCTGAGAGGATAAGTATAAAGTCGAGCTCGTTTCAGAAAGGTGAAGGTGGCGCTCACCGATAATCTTTGGCGAATTTTCATTTTCATTCCTTGAAATCAAAAGAATACTCACCCAAGACTTAGATTTTTTGATTTGAAAGCGTTCTGTAACGTAGAGTTAAGGCTTTCTTTCATTTTTATTCAGATTCGTTATACAATATGAGAAATAACGTTGGAAAAACTCCACAAATTATCAGTTGAGCTACACATTTCCTTACGAGTAATTTACTTTTTGTTTATTCAAATTGCCAATTTTATTTGTCAATTTATTGAAGAAAGTAGAAGACTTGCTCTATAACTCTAGAATTGTCTGAAGTGTCAACTGTTCGTACATGCCGGTTTGTTTTTGCCTAACTCGCGAAATGAAGGCACTTTGTAATCATCATAAAATATAATACTTTATGTTGTTGTATAGTTCATTACTTCTTTCTTTTCAGACTATTATGTGGGTTCTACTACAGATGGTAGAGTGGAGAGGAGGGAAGAATCACGATGCATTTTTGAATAGGTGCCTTCCAAAGATTACTTAATACTTATACTTCAGATATGGCACTAGCTAAAATCTTGTTGAGCGCCTTCATTGCTAAAACACATACACTGGCCCACGGTTTGTTTACGTTTCGGCGAGCGAGTGACGCGCGGGCGGGGTGGGGCCAGTCGGCTGGCCCACGACCCCCACCCCGCCCTCACGTCTCTCGCACCCCGAAACGTAAACAAACCGTGGGCCAGTGTATGTGTTTTAGCTCGGTTTTAGAAATGAAGGCGCTCAACAAAATGTAACATTGGCGAGATAGCTAGTGCCATGACTGGAGTATAAGTAATCTTTGATGCCTTCTTAACTTCGGAGCGTTTAATTTGATTTCATGATTTAATTCGTAATATTTTTTTAACATTTTGTGGCAATGAGGCTGTCGCACACTTTTGCTGTAAGCGACTTTAGCGTCGATTCAAATGCAAAAACCTGCAAAAATAACGATGGTAGCACTGTAAACTCACGAAATTTACTCCAAAACTCTTTTAATGCATTTAAATGCACGAGCGTAATGGTGGAGTATGGCACTAATGCTGGGAGATTCCCGTCTTAATTTCGTCACTTCCTCTATGCTGAAAAGGAAGATTCACCGAGTAAATAGACACCAGAGTAGTGATCCGCATCGGATTAATTTATAGTACCGTGACATCTGGTGACACTGGTGTCAAAGGAAAGTCGTCTCGTATTGGTCACTTCTGGATGAAGGAACATATAGTATTATTAGATGGGAATCTCCCAAGTGCCATACACCACCAACACACTCGCGCATTTCAAAGCATTTAATGAGTTCCGGAGTGACTTTCGTGAGTTTTTAGTGCTACCATCGTTATTTTTGCAGGTTTTTGCATACCTGAATTGATTCTTAAATCGCTTACAGCAAAAGTGTGCAACAATCCTATTTCCATAATCAGGTTTCGAATTTGAGTTTTTAAACAGACTCGCTTTGACCAGCGTGCGACGCCTTCTTTAAATTTGCCGCACGCCTAAAAAAAGAAACTTAACCTTACTTTTCTAACAAGTAGTGGTTAAGACCTTTCTTAAAAACTGGTGTTGTCAAGAAATGGTCCATCATCCGAATGAGACAAGCCCCTGCAACAAAAAAAGTTTCAATTAGTATTCATGCGTTTAAAAAGTAGAGACTATGATTGCAATATTTTTTCCCCTCTCACCCCCCCTCCCCCCGAAAAATGCTTCGAATTGACCATTTGAGTCAAAACCAAATCAGGTTCAATGTTTGGTTCGGATGAGGGGGGGGGGGGAATCCAAACTAAATTGAATGATCATTTTTGGATTTTTAATAAAAAAAAAAACCTTGTAAAAAACCACGTATAAAACATAGAGTATGCTCGTTCTATAAAATTCCTACTTCAAAGTGTCAATGTGTGTCTTTTTGATGAGTTGAAGGAATTGTCCTTTCTTACCTGACAATTAAAGTTTAGATCATCCGTCAGATAAAAAGAATAATCCGGCCAACTCACCAGAAACACACAAAATCATACTCTGAAATATCAATTTTACAGGACGAGCATACCATCTGGTTTATACTTGATTTTTTCTGAGGAACTCCTCAATTTCAGTATATTAATGTCAAAATGTTAACCTTTGCCGTACGAGATCCTGTCAAATATTTCCGAGATTTCATCCGGATGAGAGACTGGTGTGAACACTGGATGTGAAGATTGAAGTGAATCCAAAGTCAAAACTAAGTGCAGTTCGTTCGTCACTAGTTGCTCCATAACATGCCACGTCGGCTCCACCTAAAAAATACACAGCCGAAGTTGTTTATTTTCTTGTTCAACTCAATAGCTCTGCTCTTAAATTTGTTTTAAATGAAGAAATAAAGAATCATATTGTAAAACATGGTCGTGTCTTTTAACAGGAATCATCGAGGATAATTATTGAAACCATTTTTTGGTCGTATTCATTTATTTAATGGCAAAGTAGTCGCCAGTCGGGATGTTTTTTATTTATTTTTTTTTAATCCCCGGGGAAAATTGTGGATTATTAAAATTCACATTTTTTCCATGTTGAACTTATAGGAAAATCGTATCTTCCTTCCAACATTTAAGATAAATAGGCGAATCCAGCCATCTAAATTGGTTTTAAGTATCTTTATTGGCTCCTAAGTAAAGTACACCTAAACGCGACCATATATTTCACATGGAATAAATAGGAGCTAACGACTCCTCTTACAGTCTCGGTAAGTCTGTAATTGAGCTCGAAATTAGACGTAATTAAACGACACGTCTATTTACGTCGCAATTTGTTGGTGAGATTTTTCGATTATTATGTTTGGTGAAAATGGGACAATGTCCAATCGAAGATCTTGAGTGAAGATGAGGCTTTCCACACTAGTAACCATCGCGATGGGGCTAGCTATTGCACACTTTTGGTATGAGCGATTTAATAGTCGATTCTGGTATAAAAACCTCCAAAAATAACGTCGATAGCACTAAAAACTTCCGAAATCCACTCCTAAACTCAGTAAACGCTTTTATTTACGCGAGCGTGATGGTGGCCGAGGGCAGTAATAATTGGAGATTCCCATCTAACAATACTGTAACTCCATCAAGAAGTTACTAATAAGAGACGACTTTCATGTGACACCAGTGCCACTAGGTGTCACGGTACCATTCATCGGATGTGGGTCATTACTCTGATGACTAATTACTCTGTGGATTATCCTGGTCAGCATGAAGAGAGTGACGAAATTAAGGTAGGAATCTCCCATTATTACTGCCCTCAGTCACCATTACGCTCGCGCAAATAAAAGCGTTCATTGAGTTGAAAAGTGAATTTTGGAAAATTATGGTGCTGCCATCGTTATTTTTCGAAGTATTTACACCATAATTGACTGTAGCAAAAGGAGGTAGCTGATAAGGGCTATCCTCAGCTCTAATCATTGACTCTTTTGTCTGACATTACTGTAAACGAATGCAATTTTTATCGATACTCACCGAATCCATGCCGATGTATTCAACGTAACTGGCAAATCCCTCGTTGAGCCATAGGTCAGACCACCACTCAAGTGTCACCAAATTACCGAACCACTGGTGAGCAAGCTCATGAGCTACAACTGTCACAACCCTCTCTTTTTGATTTATAGAGGATATCTCCTCTTGATAAAGCATTGCTGTCTCTCTGCGTAAACAAAGAGTCACATCGTTATAAAGGCATTTGATTAAATCGCCCCCCCACTAAATAAATTTAGAGGGGAAAAAAGAATCGCATGGGGGGGAATAAGAAAATAAAAACTGTGGATTACAACATAATAAATAAATGAACAGATAAAAAATAGATGGATAGACAGATAAATAAATAGATAAATAGCTAAGCAAATAGATAGGTAGATAAACAAACAAACAAACAAATAAATAAAAAAGAAATAAATCAATACATAAAAACCCTTTCCCTAGAGTTATCAGGTGAGGTGCTAATATAGAATAATTTTAATATTAAATAATCAACTTGACTCCGATTTTTATGTTTTGTTTTGTTTTTTGTTTTTTGTTTTTTTTTTTGTTACTATGATTATAATAAATAGTACTATTACAATGTCTGTTCATTCGGACAGTGATCACAGCAATCCCCGGACGGGATGGTTAACCCTAGCAGATCTGTAAAAACGTTGAAAATGAATTTTCATACTGATAAGGGTAGGAAAACCCGAAATTGTCACCCACCAAAGCGCTCTTCCTTAGTACTTGACCTTGCGTCATGGATTCCTTCAACCATTTGGATGCAAATAACTGCCCACTTTAGGAGAATAGAGTCAACATGAATAAATACATAAATAAAGAAACAACCTTTTTTTTAATGGAGTAATATTTTGCTCCAAGCGCCTTCAAAAATATGTGTATGGAACCAGCCGATGCTTGACTCAATTCTCCAGCTGAAACGCCTTCAAAATGATCGTGTATGCAACTCATAGTACCCGACTTTCATCCTACGTATATATGTAGAACTGGTGATGAAGCGCGCCCAACGACTCAATTATTTTGCTAGAGTACGAGCGGTGAATGCTTCAAAATAATTGTTGATGCATAATCATTAATCGTGTACACGTCTGACCTTCGACTTTCCTCGTATAGAAATTGAAAAGTATATCTGCATATGATAGTGATACATAACTTTTCAGTCCCTTCAAGCTCGAGATATCATGCTGATGTTCTTGATCGATTGAATGGAGCTGTTGCACAATTTTTTGCCACAGGCGATTTTAAGGTAGGCTCAGATGTAAAAACCAGTGCTGCCAACTTTGCCGGGAAATTCAAAAGATTTACATCGAGTCAAATGGAAAAATACGCAAAACCCGTCCTGGTAAAAACCTCCAAAAAAACGATGGTAGCACAAAAAACTTACGAAATTCACTCCCAAACTCATAAAATGCTTTTAAACACGCGATTGAAAAGGCGGCGTTGGGCATTAATAATGGGAGATTCCCATCTTAATGTCGTCACTTTCTCTATGCTGGGAAGGAAGATTCACAGAGTAACTAGTCACCAGAGGAGTGATTGACAGCCGATTAATGGTACCGTGACGCATGGTGACACCAGTGCCAAAGAAAAGTGATATCTTAATGGCTACTTGTTTGGGGGTGACATGACAGAATTATTGTTAAATGGGAATCTCCCGTTATTAGTGCCATACACTACCATTTCGAATGCGTGTTTAAAACCACCAATTACGAGTTTAGGAGAGGATTTCGTAAGTTTGTAGTGCTATAATTGTTATTTTTGGAGGTTTTTACACCTGAATTGACCTTTAATCCCTTAAGGAACAAGCCCGAATATACTTGGTTGTCTCCTCCAGTCTATTTCACATTGTTCCAGTATCAGGATTCCGAATAAACACGATTCTCGATGTAAGTAGTATAAAAAGATGAGATTTCGTCTGGCGCTTTCAATCCGTCGTATATGCAATTCCAACTCCTTCGAGTACGAACAGTTAGCTACCTTCCCTATACAAACGGAAAAGTGACGTTCATGTGAACTAACCTGGTCTGTAAAGGGTTAAATCGCCTGTAACAAAAGTGTGCACAGCCTTGTTGAGTTGTTTAATCCTGAATTTGCCCGGCAACGATTGACTAATGTTTTTCGATTTACTTTCTTACTTTTTTTAGCTTGATCAGAATTAAACGGTGACCAGTTCAAGCTGATGATATTTTGACCGAAAAAGATGTAGCGCCCCCGGGTGATTTTTTGTTCGGACATTTCCTGAGTTTTATTCGACATTTTCTGAGTGTTTGGAGTTTTTTCTAAATTACTTTCTTTTCCCCGACTCTTTAAGGCACGTAATTACAAGAGGTTTACGCATTACGCAATTTGTATTCTAATCAGAGCTGACGTTTTGCGTGTAATTAATGACATTTTTCAATCCACCGATGATTCCTTCGGTTGAGAAAAGATTACACAGCTCAGTTCAGTGTATGACTGAAAATCACGAAAACACTCTGATCTGTAATCTTTTCGCCATCGGTGGTAACGCCGTTAATTAATAAAAATATCCGCAAGAGTTCTTTAAAGTCATCGACAACTCCACCGGTTGAGAAAAGATTACAGATGCGAGTATTTTTGTGCATTACAGCCATGCCTTGAACTCTGAACTGTGTAATCTTCCCTCAGCCGATGGAATCCTCGGTGAATTGAAAAATGTGATTAATTATACGCAAAACGGCAACTCTGAAGATTCTAATTCCCTGCACAAAATTACAAAAATTTGGTCTACATACAGAATTGAAAAAAAGTCAACTGACCGGTAGGTGATAAGTCCCCAGTTTTCCATGGCCCCTGCTTGGAAGTCCGGTAGTGCTATCATGTCAATTTTGGGTAAAGGATACTTGATACCGAAGTATTCCTCAAAATACTCGAGGATTTTTGGGCCTATCTCTAGGCTGTAGTGAGCTTGAGCCAATGCAGACTGCCTCGCCCAAACTTTGAATTTGGTTGCATTTACATTGAGATCCTCATTGGTGGCCATGCTGGCAAAATCAGAGACTACAAAGGCAACAAGGTAAGTGGACATAGGCACTGATTCTTGATAATGATCCCACACGTAGTCTGGCAATCCCTCTCTGAGGACAAAAAGAAGCATAGCTTTAGCTTATAGCACATTGAGAGTGTCTCGCAATCGTAAACTTCTGAGATCTATTAAGCTGATCCTTGAACATACATCAACTCAACTTCATTCAAATCACAGCCGGTCGATGAAAATGATTATTGAGGTCAGAAGTAAGCTTTAAGAAACCATTAGCCCAAAGCAGTTCCAGGGATTTGATTTTCTCTCTCTCTCTCTCTGCTTCTATTTAATCGCATGTGTTAGGAAAGGTCAGAGACAGAGGATAATAAAGTCATGCGATCGCCCCTTCTTTTCTAACACATGTGTTCAAATTCAGGCGGAAAGAAAGGATGACTAATTCCAGAGAGCCGATCATTTACTTCATCGTTAAACCGATCGATAAGACTGTCAATGAGTGATGCTATTGGTCGAAAATTGTAAAACTTGGCTGTTGCTATGGTAACCATCGTTAAGAGTCTCGTTTTATAAAGGCTACTCATAAGTAACCTTTAAAAAACGGACACTATAACGATGGTTACCATAGCAACAGCCAAGTTTTACAATTTTCGACCAATAGCATCACTCATAGACAGTCTTATCGATCGGTTTAACGATGAAGTAAATGATCGGCCCTCTGGATTCGTTAATGTTATTAACTATGCCAAGAGAGCGAGCGGCACTCAGCACTGCTCATCATTGTATAAGTATGAAAAGCCGACAATAACGCAATACCATTCTATTTTTTCCAAAACTTAAATGCAATGGGTCTGTTGCAAACTTTTAATATAGCTATAGAGAGGTGCAAATTCTGCCGTAAAATAACTTGAAAATAACGTAGGGAGCATCAAAAAATTTCCAAAATTCTCAGTAAATGCGTTTAAACAAAATTCCAAGATGGCAGTTATATGAGCGATTCACAATGGGGGGAGTTTCATCTAATTGCAGCTTTCTCTATAACGAAGCACTTTTTTCGGCACAGAAAGGTTCGATTATATTGGAGTCCCCCTTTGTGAAACACTCATAAAGCTAACACTCATTAAACTTTTAAAATATGTTCAAGACTATTGAGTATTGCTCCTTACTTTTTACACGTCCTCCTCAGCCCATGGCCAATTGATTCTCTTACATTATTTTACAGTTAACAAATATTCTGACATTCCAAACACGTTGCAAACTCGTTTCTATACAGCTATATGTAAGGAGGGCTACTTCTGCTGTAAAATCACTTGGGAATAACGTTGGTAGCATCAGAGAGTTCCAAAAGTGACTCAAAAACTCCATAAATGTATTTAAACAAAATTCTAAGATGGCTGTTATATGAGCGATTCACAATGGGGGGAGTTTCATCTAATTGCAGCTTCCTCTATGACGAGGCACTTTTTTAGGCACAGAAAGTTTCGATTATATTGGAGTCCCCCTTTGTGAAACACTCATATTAAAGCCATCTTGGAATTTTGTTTAAACCCATTTATGGAGTTTTTGAGTCACTTTTGGAACTTTCTGATGATACCAACGTTATTCTCAAGTGATTTTACAGCAGAAGTAGCCCTCTTTACAGTTTACATATAGCTGTATAGAAACGAGTTTGCAACGTGTTTGGAATGTCAGAATATTTGTTAACTGTAAAATAATGTAAGAGAATCAATTGGCCATGGGCTGAGGAGGACGTGTAAAAAGTAAGGAGCAATACTCAATAGTCTTGAACATATTTTAAAAGTTTAAAAATATAAGTTACCTATTCGGTTGCATACAGTGCATAATAAATATGCACAGCGCGCGCTAGGTCAGTGGCGTAGAGTGCGATTTGGCATCGTTGGAATTCGTCCATTTAAACCCACAAAAAAGATCGAACTATTAGGTGTTCGGTGAACACGTTCGCATTCGACCGTTTACGTGGGTTTAAATGGACACAGTACAAAGTTGCCAAACTGCACGCTATATACGCCACTGCGCTAGGTATATGTATGTACTACATACATTGGACTGCATATAGCTGTATAAACATGTGGATAGCACCAAGTACACAGATTGGTTTTATAGTAATTAACAGGAGGAACACTTCAGTCAAATGGAAGATGAGATAGTCAGAAGTCAATTATTGAAAGCTGCGGTGAAAATGGCCCAGAGAAACTAAATCAACGATTAGAATCACATTTAACTTTGAATAGTTAACTGTTCCTGCACGACAGTAATGACTTTGCCTACTCCATGAATTGAAGGAGCAGATATAGACACAGTTTCAATCATTCAATTAATATTTTAAAAGATGAGGTTCGTCATTTTATTTCAGCTAATTTATCACTTTCTTCCATCCAAATTACATTAGTCATTTTTTATCGATAGGTAGCAAAAAATTGAATGAAAAAATAAAAGAAAACCCAAGAGTCTAGATGATTTAAAATATAAACCATTGCGGTGAGTAGGCCACCAGGAAATGTTAAAGCGGATGTATCCGCGATTCTTCGAGGAGAAGGATTTGCAAAGCCATAGCCAGGAATTTGTCTTCCTCCCCAATGAGCTATAACTTTAGAGTGGCACATCAAGGAACGTTCCGCTGGTTCATTGTTGTCACTTAGGGCGCCGCCATCTTGCCGTAAAAATCGATTTTGAGGTTAAGTTTTGTAAGTTGTTTCCGGTCGTTTCGTAAACAAACTCGGGCATCGCCGGAAACGGCCTTCAAAATTTAACCTCAAACCTTGGAATCTGCCGTCCAAATTCCCGCCAAATTCCGAACGACCTACAAAATTTAACCTCAAACCTTGGAATCTGCCGTTCAAATTCCGCTTTTACCCGGGATTCCTTCTACCCTGTGTGGCACACGGTGGACCAATCCGCTGCCACTCTAAAGTTATAGCTCATTGTTCCTCCCCCTTTGCCCACCTAAGTATGTGTTAAAGAAGGACAGACATAGGGGCTGAAGTCACAAGATAGCTCTCTCCATTCCTTCTTAACTCTTGTAATCAAATAAGAGGCCGAAAGAGAGAGAGAGAGAGAGAGAGAGAGAGAGAGAGAGAGAGAGAGAGAGAGAGAGAGAGAGAGAGAGAGAGAGAGAGAGAGAGAGAGAGAGAGAGAGAGAGAGAGAGAGAGAGAGAGAAGGGAAAATCTCTGGCTATAGCTATGAGCAAGGGCGCCCGCAATAAGGGACAAGGGGGGGGGCACTTGCCCAACCCCTAGAATTTAAAAAAATCAAAACTTTACGATAAAAAATAAAAGGATCAGAAGAGGATAGAATATCAATTAAAACGAGAAAGAGCTGTCGTGCTTTATCAATAATTTACTTCATAAATTTTATTCAGTTTTTTGCAGGGCATTTTTTTTTAATTTTTTTGGGATTGTAGTAAGCATTTTTTTTACTGCGAGTATCAATATCATCTATTGTAGCTTTATTGATAATATCAAAGAGTGGCGTTGCGTGCAATTTGGTGACATTGAATTGTGTCCATTTAAACCTATGTAAAAGGTCGAATGCGAAGGGGTTCACCGAACACCCAATAGTTCGATCTATTTCATGGGTTTAAATGGGCAAACTCCAACGTTGTGCTACGCCAATGATATCAAACGATCCAAAATTATTATTATTGATTGATGTATCTACATTAGCTTAAAAGTGTACCTACCATTTGAAAGAAAAATTTGATGGGGGGGGGTGGAGGAGTCTCCTAAAATCTGTCTGTCACTGGGTGGTGTCTCCTAGAAAGTAAACCTCCCATTGAGGTTCAGCAATAATTTTGCCCCTTCCTGATAATTGTTCTGCGGGCGCCCGCCCATAGTTATGTGAAAATGGGGGGGGGGGGGGTTCGGAAAGAAAATTATTCCTATGCAGAAGAGGTTGAAGAACTGAACGAATACACAAGAGGCGAAAAAGAATAGAGAATCAAAGCAAAAGAGCTCACACATCAGCGGTTGAGTTGACTCTGGGCATGTTCGAGATTGATGACATATTTTTGTGACGTCCGATGTGAATGGTGAATTTTGCCTTCATCGCAGGCTCGTCGAAGCACGGAAAAGCCCGCCGAGCCTCCGTTGCCTGGAATTGTGTCGCAGCGAGCCACCTGTAAAAACATTGCCCCCCCATCTGCATTAAATTAATATCAACATCAAAACATTCTGTAAACATTTTCCCTCTCCCCACTGGCTCTGCATATATATCCACTGCTCGGATTCAAAAAGCCTTTGTCTATTATACCGTTTACGCACTGTTTGTTTTGGACGCCTTTCACCCGACTGCGGGTTGGCCATTTACAGTGTTACCAAGAGCAACATCTCTCATATTAGTGATAAGGGCAGTTCAATGACCTGGAGTATATTTGTGGAGCATTGGCCGACTTTTCATGAGCAACAAGCTCTCAAAAGTAACAACTCAAACGACTAAAAAAATCAAACTTTTGATTTTGAAAAAAAAAAAAAAATAATAAAAAAAATAAAATGTTTGAGTAAACAGTACATACGTTACGGTTGTTTTTGGTTGTCTCCGTTTTTTGAGGTTTGGGGGCTGCATTATACTAACATTTTGAAAACTTGTTTCAAATGTGGTAGTATTCAAATAAATGCGTGTCATTTTAAGTCTTAGTATTGAAACAAAAATCGTTCCGATTAAAGGAAATTGTTCCTCCAAAATAGAAAACGATGAAAAACTACACATAGATTAAAATACTCGACGAATATACAACAAACGATCGAAAAGAGGCAGAAACGATCTGCAGTATGCAACAAAAATAACAAAATATGGGAGGGGGATCGGGGAAATTGTCTAGAGGCTTTGAGGGTGACAAAATAACCTGCAGCAAGCTGATTAATTATGAAGGATCCGTATCGTAATGCTTATCGAGTCGATGATCGAGTGCGTGTTAACTTATGGGTGGTGGCTTCCGAAAGGTTTCATTTCGATAGAAACCCTCCCATCTCTACGGAAATTCTCCGATAGCTCAGGAGTCATCGGCTGATTTCCGGAGAGATGGGAGGGTTTCTACCGGAATAACGGAATGGCACCACCAGTACCACCACCCATAAGATAACACGCACTCGATCATCGACCCGATAAGAATTACGATACGATCGTTCATAATCTGGAGGCTGATTATGAACGATCGTATCGTGATGCTATCGAGTCGATGATCGAGTGCGTGTTATCTTATGAGTGGTGCCATTCCGATACAAACCCTCCCATCTCTACGGAAATTCTCCGATGACTCCTGAGCTATCGGAGAATTTCCGTAGAGATGGGAGGGTTTCTATCGAAATGAAACCTTTCGGAATGGCACTACTCATAAGATAACACGCAATCGATCATCGACTCGATAGCATTACGATACGACCGTTCATAATCAGCCTGCAGCCTGCAGTGCTGTTCCGATCAGTAATATTTATAGCCCGATCCAGGATTTGTCGTTTTCCTTCCTCTCATTTGAATACACGAGTTAAAAAAGGATACTTAGATACAGGAGCCATCATTGTCATTTTCATACATATACGTTTCAAATGGGCAGAGGGAGAGGTACAAAAATGTCTAGATCTGACCCTTTGATAGGGCCTATATTCAGTGATACCAGTACGTACAGCTTTGGCTCTCTTTATTGGAATCATATCGATTAAAAATTAGATTGACGTATACATATATACAGGAGACGGGAGTACCTCATTCGGTTATCAGAGTGCAGATAAATCACGACTGATTAAATGTTCCGACTGCAACTGGCAACTGTGTTTTTCGGGCCGTTGACGGGTCGAGCCAAGCGTCAACAGGGCAATTTCTCAATTGATGAGTTTAAGCGACATGAAATAAGAACGCCATGTACCGACTTCGAAGCACACTGAGAAGCTGAGTGGGAATTCGCGGAAAGGCAATGTCCTATCACGATTGATACAGCTCGTTTCAGAATATTATTTAGTCGGTGAAATTATACAAAGAAACCTAACTCAATACAACGACTCAAAATCTCACCTTTACTGTTTTTTTTTTTCTAAAAGAAAAGCAAAATAGTATATTTTCTCCCCCCCTTTCCACCCTCTCCCCCAATAATTCATACAACCTGGGAAATTTCTCAGAAGAATTTTTATTAGGATTATAGCTGGTTGGCTCACCACCGAGGAAAAACAAATCTGATGGGAGGTTTTGAAACGTAAGTATTTTGTGTAACGTCTCTCTTTGTAAAAATACCAACGAGAACGCACTTACATCAACCCGTTATATTTTGGACTCATTGTATGCTTTTTTCCTCCTTGAATCTCACCGCATCAATAACCCAAAACGGCTGATCAAACCGGTTAAAATATTTATTTCCGCATTTTCGGGTGATTTCAGGCGAAACATTTCGGCTTTTTTTAACCACCAGATGGCGCTACTAGTCACTTTTCGAGACTTTGTATTTTTCCGGAAATATGAGTGAGAAAACAGTTTATAATAATTTTAATTATAGCGGAACGGCATCATGAAGTTCTTCAATTTTTGCTATGAACTATCAAAATTTGTTAAGCAATATAGATTCAACATTTTGAGAATGAATTTCGACTATCCTTTCAATGGGTCCGAGTGGGATAAAGTATAACTCAATTCATCTGCGGATCCAGACAATTTTTCTGGGTGGGGGCACGCCCACAATTTTTAAATTTGAAGCGTTGCAGTAAGAAATGTTGAGCTATTGAAAATAGCTCAACATTTTAGGCTAATGGGGAGGGGGGTTGCCCCCGTCCCCCCACCCGTGGAGCCGCCACTGTCTGAATCCCACCTATTGCGAAGAGATCCGAAAGCCATTCTCAGAGGGACGGCTTCATTTTCCAACCAATTTTAATGGCTCATGGCAAAAATTGAAGAACTCCATGGTGTTTCGCGCTAATTTACATTATTCACTGTTATCCCATTCAAATTACCCAGAATATACGGAGTTTTGAAAGGGAATCAGTGACGTTAACTAGTGGAAGATCCCCATTTTTTGCCTTTTTTCCTTTGGACGTTTTTTGTTTAGACATTTAAAGCCTATTGATTTTTTTTTTTTTTTTTTTATCGGACACTATTTTGTGGAAAGCGCAAACATTTATTTTTGGACATTTCCTCCTTACCCCCAAAATTCCAATAAAATTCGAAAAACGGCAGTCTTGTGAGATTCCTTAGAATCAGGGATTCATCGGAGCCGATGCCACTGTCAAAATTGGAATTTGCACCTTTCTCCGAGAAAACAATAAATGTTACTTTCAGACCTGAAATTAACTATTCAATAACTAATTCAGATTTTTTTAGCGCATCAGACGTAAATTAATTTCTATGATTCCAGTTTGAATGGGGCTCTTGCAAAATTTTGCTACATGGGATTTAAGAGTTGATTCTTGCATAAAAACCTGTAAAAATGACGATGAGTTCACTAAAAAATCACGAAATCCACTCTCAGAATCGGGCCTAATGGCGAAGAGACGCAGGTATCATGGGAGATTCCTATCTCAATTGAGACATATCTCTATGTTTCCGTAGATAAAGTGACATAATAGACAGGAATCTCCCATGATACCTGCGTTGAGCCGCCATTAAAAACTTGACGTTATAGTAATTATGTGAGTTTATTAATAAATTTTAGAATTTCTCAGAGTGGTTTTCGTGATTTTCGCTGGTTTTTACATCTTATTAGACCATTCATTTGCTCACAGCATAAGTTTACAAGAGCCCCATTATTCCAATCGGAGCTCTGAAGAGCTCTGAGGGAGCTGCTCCGGCTCAGGGCTCCAATCGCAATGACTCAAACTATAATCATGGCAAAGTACTCTCTGTCTGCGCTAAAACATATATTGAATTAGATATTGAATGGTAAATAACAGGTCTGAAAGTATTATTCATTGCTTTCTCAAATCTTTATAGGAGAGGTGCTTTTAATTTTGAACGTGGCTCTCATTCCGAATCCCTGCTAAGAATTGGAGTCGAGAGAAATAATTTTCAGAATCTCAATAAAGTTCTTGGCCAATGTGCGGCGGGCTGAGGGAACAAGACGGGACGCGTGTACATACGTGTAGCGGAGTTCATGATGTGTGTTCCCTTTGTTCGACGCTGTGCGAGTGTTTCTTATATACGATTGTCGGAATTTGTCGGTCGCCTCTCTCCTTCCCACCAACCGAATGAGTTGAGTCTCCAACTGCTTAATCATACTCTTACTCCTCATTCATGTGACAGGGATTGTGCTTTTGCGCGAAATGTTTCTGTTTAAACACGCCTACGCAAAATAACTTAATATACGTTTCAACTTTCTTTCGTATTAATAATGCGGGTACACCGTTTAAAATTGTTTTTTCTTCCTGTCGTAGATGATGCTATGTCCGGGCTGCCGTTTCAACCATTTTAGTACCAAGTTAGGAAGACAAATCTCTGATTGTTCACTCAAATTAAATGAGTAGATAGTTAATTATTCCTACACCTCGGTGTTGCTTTTGCCTATTCGTATGATTGAAGGCACCCGACGCAACACTAGTTTTTGCAAATGTCAACAATTTGGATTTGCCTCTCTTATGACATGAAACCTTTAAATGTTGTGAGACAGATACAGTTAAGAAAACGAATGTGCTATCGACGAATTAAAGATTGTCGCAAGATTTTAACGTATAATCAGTTATGAGTGTGCGTGTGGGACTGATCTGCAACGGCTTTCCCGCTTCACCCGCACTGGCCTCTCACCAGCAAGGTGTGAGGAGTATGAAGAGTGGCCGAACTGGAACCTTGAAGGCGAAACTTAGCTCGTGAAACTCTCGCGACAATCTCTAATTCGTCGATAGTACTCCGGCGTGGTACTGAAATGGTTAAGGGTCTTAAGGGTGATTCCGCGATAACAGGACTTTTCGAAGACCCCGATAATTATCATAGAAATTGCTTCATTAAAATGTTTAAAGCTACCAAATGAATGGATATTTCTGTCAAAATTATTTTATTTTTTTGGCATGTTCAACAAAAACATACCGTAAATTTATAATAATACATTGAAATTAAGCCGGATTCTGAGAGTGAATTTTGTGATTTTTTAGTGTACTCATCGTTATTTTTACACGTTTTAATGCAAGAAACTTTTCAATCCCCCATAGTAAAATTTGCAAGAGCCCCATTAGACTGAAAAAAGGCGCGAAAAATAAGGAAAGGATAGCGAATATAAATAGAGGAGCATTGACCTGACTTGTTCGTTGATAGTATAGGAACTTCTGTAGAATCCGACTAATTCATCGTTGATGTGGCCGACATACGAGATGAAGAGTTTGTACTGTGTGCCGGAGAGGAGCAGATGGGGGAAGTGGAAGATGACAAATTGTCGTTCGTGATCGAAAGTCATTTCAGCGACGTCCACCTCGTCCTCCTCGTCTTGCGCTGGGGTGACGACGGCAGCATCACCGGCAGTGTTACCTGACGAGAGGAGCGTGACGCGATACGAAATGACGTCCAAATTGACCATGTGAAGTGTGAAATTCCTCGTCGCCTTCATCACGTTCAGGGTCATCGTAATGTTACCTGCTCAATTGAAAAACAATTAAAATTAATCGAGATGCCTTTATTTGGAAAATACATATAGTCGTCAACTAGAATCCCTGTGTTATGAGAGTTGAGACAAGTGAAAGCACGAGAGCGCCACCATTGCATTGGATGCGTTTTTGCACATTTGTTTACATTTTGAGGGCCGTTGTTGTGTTTCACTCTAAAGCAAAGAATACAGTGCCGTAGAGTTTCTAACGGCGTAATCTTTCACTGCCTTTGCTGATCGACACCTATTTACATTTAAAAAAAAAAAAAAAAAAAAAAAAAAATCGGCATTTTTATTAAGTTTAGGGATAGGAAATAATCATGCACCGATATAAAGAGTCTATAGACAAGAATATAAAAAGGTTATGAAAAAAGATAAAGTTTAAAAGAGACAAAATAGCTGTGGCTGTTTTGCCATGTTTACAAGAACCTAATTTTATCATCCTCAATTGATTGTAGACATTCTTGAGGTGCACCACGATTAAAATTAACAAGTTCGTCGTCAATTAACTATTTTATCCGTAAAAAAACACGTTTAAGATGATTCCAGACGAAACTTTTCCAAATTTCAATCCAATGGGTAGCATTACTAGTCACTTAAGAGAGAAAGTCGCTTTTTGGCATTTTGCATTGAAAACAAAGAATTGGAAAATCCAAGAATGTAGCAAGCTTTGCGCTGGAGCTCAAATTGCCTTTGATCGTGTTAGTTGATCACAAAGCCTTTCATTGTAATGGGACTGTTGCACACTTTTGCTATTCCTGGTAAAAGTTTTTCATTGGTGACCAGTAAAACGGTTCCAATTCTCCAGTGATCAATGAATTTTTCATTGGTGACCAATGGAATTTACATTGGTGACCAATGAAATTACATTGGTCACCAATGAAAAATTCATTGGTCACTGGAGAATTGGAACCGTTTTATTGGTCACCAATGAAAAACTTTTACCAGGGATAAGCGATTCAATAGTCGATTCCGGTGTAAAAACCTCCAAAAATAAGGATGGCAGCACTAAAAACTTCCAAAATCCACACCCAAACTCGATAAACACTATTATTTGCGCGAGCGTAGGCAGTATTAGGCAATATTAGTATTAGGACAGTAATAATAGGAGATTCCCATCTAACAATACTGTAACTCCATCAAGAAGTGACCAATACGAGACGACTTTCATTTGACACCGGTGCACACTGGGCCAGTTGCGAAATTTAGCATTTCAAAAGTCCATTTGGCAACCATGCGCGATGGAAATTTTATCGCTGAAATCATGTCCTACGATACCTATTGACACAGAATATTCGTGGATTGAAGTCAGGAATGGACGAGAAGATGGTCTCATCGCGGACGAAAGGCTGGGTTACTGGGAAGACGCTGCACATGATCAGTTGCTCTGTCGACATTGTTCAATGTTTATTGTGATTTTTGAACACTTCCTCACATGCGAAAGCTTTTTGTGGGCCATGATATGAATCGGCATAATCACGGGGAGTATTTATGCTGAAGCGTTTTTTTGAAACTCAATTTTAACCACTTTTTTAGGCCACTTTATACAGGGTGTTTTTTAAGCTGTTTTTTGGTAAATTTGGAATTTTCTCGAGAGCCGGAAAAAAAAAAGTCAACTTAAGTCACTCTGATAACTGAAAAAATCCATTTCTAATACCCTCAAGATTACTGTGTAAAAGTAGAAAATGGTACAATATGGTACAATTTATGTTATGATTTTTTTACCAAGGTGATCTCTTGACGTTTTCGTTAAAAAATATCTGCTATTGCGTAAACATTTCAAAAGAGCTGTCCCATGAAGGGCCATTTTCGGTCCATCCGACCTCTCTGATCAATATGCTTTCTAGTAGTTGGAAAGAACACAAACTCTGAAGGACCGTCAAACACCGGCAGTCGATATCGTTTCCCGTATTCGATATATCGAAGACCTAAGTTCGATACTGGCTCACTTTCAAAAATTCGTAGCCACTCTTAAAATAACTCAAATTTCAACATCAATGGGTCAAAAATATTCTACTGATCAATTCCTGTCAAGTTAAAAGTCCATGGTACCCCAAAAATGTGTCTAAAATTAATTTCAAGGCCTATACCGACATTTTTCGATTTCTTTGAAACGAGTTCATCCAGCTACCATAAGGACTAAAGGAGTGTCACAAATTCAGAAATAGATGAACCTTTCAGGAATGATAAATTAAGTGTCAGCTTTCAGATTTTAGGCAGTTTTTTTTTAATTTTGTCAACTGTAAGGGGGGGGGGAGGTAGTTAAAGTCAAACCTTCAATGCGCTATAACTTTCAAACAAAAAAAGCTATCGACGTCAACTTTAAGCCAAAAGATGCGTCTTTTAAAGATCTTTCGATTAACTTGCTACAACTTTTGGCTAAAAGAATATTTGAGCCAGTTTTTGCCACTTTCTTTTTTTTGAAATTTCCGAAAGACTATTTTTTGAGTTTGAGAAATATGTGCTATATAGATATCGAAACAAAACCTCCCGCGAAAAAAGTTGATTTTAAAAGCTTCCGAATGGTGCAAACCGCAAAACTAGAAACCTTTTCGTTAAAGAGTAATGGTCGCCAAAAGTTTCGAATCTAGCCAAAAATAGGATTTGGCCTACTTTCGATTTTACAAAAAAATTAGTTTCTCCACCAATAATGGCTGCAAATCATTCAAACTTGGTCATTGTGGGGTTTTTTGGGTCGCTGAATTCATTTTTGATAATAGTTTTTTCAAATTTCCAAATCCAAGATGGCTGCCATAGTCATAGTTTATAGAAATCCCATCAGAAGTCATTTTCGGGAATTTTAAGCATTAAAATCGGAAAGAGCACCGAAAAATACCCAGGAGAACATGTTTTCATCAAAAAATGTCCATACATTGCAGAGATATTATTTTTGAAATGCTAGGTTTCTGAACTGGCCCACAGTGCGGTGTATCTAGGTGTTGCGGTACCATTCATCGGATGTGGATCATCACTCTGATGACTAATTACTATGTGAATCATCCTTGTCAGCATAGAAAGAGTAACGTAATTAAGGTAGGAATATCCCATTGTTACTGCCCTCGGCCATCACTACGCCCTAGTAAATAAAAGCGTTTATTGAGTCTAAAAGTGGATTTCGGAAGTTTTTAGTGCTGCCATTGGTATTTTTCGAGTTTTTTACACCAGAATCGACTGTTAAATCGCTTATAGCAAAAGTGTGCAACAGCCCCATTATTTTTCACATTTATCAGTTTTCGCTGGGACTCTTCAAATGTGACTCATGGAATCTTACCGTGAAAAGTGAAATCATTGTTGAGTATGAACGGGATAAGTCTGATATCATACGAGACGGGCAACACGAATCTCGGGAGCCGAACATCCAGTTTCAGTTTGTCTGAGTTGAGAGTCTTGAGCTTATCGATAAGAGTCGATTCATCCAGCAAGAGTGCGAGATCCTCGTCTCCACCCTCCCCGAGGGTGGACCCGGTTCCTCCCCCGGGCCGCAAGCGTCGCTGGAGCAGTTGCTGGACGGTGAGTAGACTTGTGATGATGAGCATTGAAATGAAGGCAGTCGAGATGAGACAAGTGACGGTTGGGGATAAGTGGAGGCCACTGCATTTCTTCTTCTCTGACTCACCCGGGTCACCGTCTCCAGCGCCGCCTCCACCCCCCCCCCCACCACCGCCCTCGCCCCCACCCCCGCCGCCGGGATCCATGCTCCGAAAGAGACGCTGCTTGTCTCTATTATCTGAAACATTCAAAACGGCAAATTAAAGTTTCAATGATACCTCAGTGTATAGCGAATGGGTATAATGGGTCTGTTGCAAACTTTTGCTACAGCGCTATAGAGTGTGTACTCTAATGTAAAATCGCCTGAAAAGTTTAATGGTGGCATCAGAAAGCCATGAAATGCAATAATAAACTCACAAGAGGCGTTTAATGAAATCCAAAATGGCGGCAAAATATCGAGCAATCTGTATGCATGCACCACGAACATTCAAGGATAGCCAACCTCACAATATCCATCACAACCAATCACAACGTAAACAAACACATAACCTAAACCTCCAGTGAGGTTGTCAAAGTTGGCAATCCTTGGATGATCACGGTGCATACATTCAGATTCCTCGATATTTTGCCGCCATCTTGGATTTCGATAAACGCCTCTTGTGAGTTTAATATTGTATTTCATGACTTTATAATGCCACCAATGGACTTTTCAGGCGATTTTACATCGGATTTAACACTTATTGTCGCTGTAGCAAAAGTTTGCAACAGACCCATTGGATAGTATTTGTATCGGATGGTAGGTCTGTAAATAGCAATGCTGCCGTTGTGTTTATTTAATAGTATTTTTTCAATGGAGCTGTTGCAAAATTTTGCTGCAGGCTTATTAACCCTTTAAAGACCAGGTTAGCTCACATGAACGTCACTTTTCCGTTTGTATAGGGAAGGTAGTTAACTGTTCGTACTCGGGGGAGTTGGGATTGCATATACGACGGATTGAAGGCGCCAGACAAAATCTCATATTTTTATACTACTTCGAGAATCGTGTTTATTCGGAATCCTTATGCTGGAACAGTGTGAAATAGACTAGAGGAGAAAACCGAGTATATTCGGGCTTGGTCCATAAGGGGTTAATAATTGACTGTGCGGAAAAAAACCCTGTAAAATGACGAAAAGCGCACTAAAAAATTACAAAATCCACTCCTAAACTCATAAAATGCTTTCAAAAGCGAAACTGTAATGGCGGTGGCTACCGCATTTCACATTTGGTTTCCCCATCTCAATAAGCTCTATCCTCTCGAGGTGTTCTCGCGACAACACATAAGAAGAAGAAGAAGAACCATACAATTACCATAAGATTCAGGCGGTATTTACCGTCATTGCGGTCTCGCGTTTGAAGGCATTTGTTGAGTTAGGGAGTGAATTTTTTGATTTTTTGGTGCGCTTTTAGTCAGTTTTACAGGGTTTTGCCCCATTATCAACTATCAATAAGCCTACAGCAAAAATTTGCAACAGCTCCATTCACCGATGATTGCACCTGTTGACCTAAAGGCCACACAGCTCAACTCAGTGTACGTCTGTAAAGCACAAAAATACTCTGACCTTTAATCTTTTCTTGAACGGTGGAGTCATTACAGACTTTGAAAAACTCCGGACATTTCGACACTTAAACAGAGATTCCACCGCTCGAGAAAAATATCACTAATGCGAGTATTTTTGTGCATTACCCTCATGCACTGAGCTGAACAGTATAATCTTTTTAAGAACCCATGGAAACATCGGTGAATTGAATAATGCCATTAAATTTACACGTAATTGGCAGCTCTGCGGAATGTAAAGGTTGTAGTTCTCTTTTGTATAAATAGGTGGTTTGATTTTCGTTTAGATTTACATAAAAATACTGAGATGATTGATCATTTGTGACTGACAGTTTGGCTAATTAGATCCTAAAAAAAAAAGAAAAACAAACGAAGTTCTGCGACTGATCAAGCAAAGCAAAGAGGTCGAGAGGTATTGGCTAACGAGCACAGGTTGATGATGCATGATGCAAATTGGATAGTTACTCTCAAAAATCAGCTTGTCGATTGTCATTTCTCCCCAGTCAACAAATTTGCGTCAATTCGATAACTCCCGGATTAATTCATTGGAGTGAAACCGACGGAACTTGCTAATAACTGCGCCTGCTAAATAGGAGCTCCGCTCTCTCACCATGGTGAAGTCGAGGGTTCCTCGATGATTCTCGTTTCCATTTTTTCTTCAATTCTATTATTTCTATTTTGTAGAGTAGAGTTTGAATTCAAACTGATTTAAAGATGATTTATTAATGCAAGAGCTAAAAAAAAAAAAAAAGGAAAAAGAGAGAGAAAGATGGGGATGTTGCAATTATTTGCTATTGCTTAAACATCGGCTTACATGTACAAACCAGCGAAAATAACAATGGGGATCTTGCAAACTTTTGCTATTGGGGATTGAAGAGTTGATTCTTGCATAAAAACGTGTGAAAATTACGATGAGTGGGTACCTACACTAACAAATCGCGAAATTCTCTCTTAAAATCGAGCTTAATGGCGGAAAGATGCAGGTATCATGGAAGATCCCTATCTAAATTGATACGTATCTCTGTGTTTCCGTAGAGAAAGTGACATAACAGACAGGAATCTCCTCTTGCACAGAGAAAAATGCTTCAGTTATTAGAACTGAAGATTCGACTTATTTTGATCACCGAAATTTTCGGTTGAATAAACCAAAATTTTCGGTTGCAAGTACCGAAGAAATAGGTAGTACAAGTATAACCCAAAGTCCGCCCCTACCTAATACTCAGCACTATACTAATGAAGCATTAGGTATCAGGACCGAACATTTCGGTTCCTCTGACCGAAAATTTCGGTGATCAAATTTTACCGAAGTATTTTTCTTTGTGTATACCTGCGTTGAGCCGCCATTACAAACTTGCCGTTATAGCAGTTATGTGAGTTTATTACTGAATGTTAGACTTTCTTAGTGAGATTTTCGTAATTTTCGCTGGTTTTTATATCACATTGGACTAATTCATTTGCTCATAGCTAAAGTTTGCATATTGTGGAACTGACACCCCGAATTGTAATGGTTTCCCTAATGTAGAAGCTTTAATGGTGTCTTTACGCAGATGCCATGGAGCTTCCAATCTTAACTTTTCACTTCTTCTATACATATGCTGGCAAGGGAGATTTGGAAGGTAATTAGTCGCTATGATGATTCCAGAGATGATACAGCTATTCATTGCAGATCAATGTCGTCTTTTTGCGGGCACAAATGGGATAGTCTTATATCAATAATCTATATTTTTCTCTCCGAATATCCTTTTACCAGTATTGAAGAGTGATAAAGTATCAAAAATATAAGATAGCGCTAGGCATCTTTCACGAAACTTTCGTAAATATGCTACAGCGGCCGCAAGTTTCAAAGATTTTAACGGGCTCATGGTTAAGAAAAGAAACTCCAATTCTTTTCTTTTTGTAAAATCAGTTAATGGTTGAGTTATTTGCCCCTCTCCTTATTCTTTCTCGAAAACCTAGATTTGCCCTCTTCATGATTCCGAAGCTTACTTTTATTTCATATATAATTTTTATTTGTGTTACTTACAGTAAAAACTATGAAAAATATGTTGCACCGAGTAAAAAAATACATTTGACAAGTGAGTCCTCTGCAAATTTTAAATGACATTCGATATTTACGACTTCTCACCCTTGTCAATTCCGGGTCGAAGCGTTTTTTCAAGGTATTGGAATTAGAGCGTATTTTTATATGATTTCCCATCCGAATTTTCAAACGAGCTCATCGCATTCTCGGTAAAATCGCTCATCCCAGTTTGAACTCTCAGCTCAGTAGTGATACTGAAGTTTTAAACGTGGCGTTCTAATTTGTTTTACACGTGCCGCTCTGAAAAATCGATCAAATTCCAAAAATCTCAGGGGGAATTTCAGATTGGGAAAGGGTTGGAACAAATGGACGGTTCGGGGGGGGACAAAGTTTGATGTTACGCCTCGTGCCTTACAGGATACAGGAGTTATGATGAAGTCACACGATTGCCAGATGGTGGCTATGCTCACTGCACATGATCCAGGAATCCTTACTATAGGTTCAAGTTGGAAAACACGCAATTCATCTCAATACAGCACGTTTTGGTGAGGTTCGGAGAGTTTCTCATAAAAATTAAAAGACAATGGGGCTCTTGAAAACTTTTGCTGCAGGGATTGAAGATCCGATTTTTGCATAAAAAGCTGTAAATTATTGACACATGAAAGTGACACATTACTCAGAAATCTCCTATGACACCTGCGTTGAACTGCCATTGATATCTTGCCGTTACAGGAGTTTTGTGAGTTTCTTACTGAATTTTTCAGTGTGATTTTCCTGATTTTCGCTGGTTTTTACATCAGATTGGACTATTCTATTGCTCACAACAAAAGTTTGAAGAGTCCCATTCTACGGACTAACAACTAACTAATAGACCTTCGCAATGATGTACTAGTTCTTCGACTTGAACGTGATAAGCATGGCAGAAATGATCCAAATTTTTACATTAAATTAAATGGGATATTCAGATAATTTTGACCACTAATGGAACCACTGGTGGTAAACTGGTAAAGGCTCTGGTGACAAACTGTATCAATTTTTCGCCCATGCTTTTACAATTTATCCTTCTCTCTCTGTAAACACAGAGTAAAAAGAATAAAACTGATGTTGAAAAATGGTTGGTGATGATTGAATTTTACATCAAAAATGCAACCAAACAACACACAGACAAAAATCTGGGTATGTTTTTGGTAATATTACAATTATTTTTCCGCTGCATTTGCAAGTCCATTTCGTTCGTTTTGAACGAGATACTATCGACACTCCTCCGTCTCCCACCCCTCTATTTTAATTTTTTCCCCTTTTACCCCTTCGTTTCTCTAAAATTGCAGCTTTTGTCATGAAACAGTTCAAATGTTACAAAACACGTAAGTATACCTCATTCTGATAAAAGGAGAATCTGCTCGTCAGCTTGTGGTTCGCAGAATTTATCATTGAAATCAATGGACGATTCTGCCTACCAACGACTGACGAGTAGACCGTTAAAATGAGTCGTTCGGCCAAATGGGTTAAAAGGGTCAATCGTTCTTACAGAATTGAGCGTTTACCCACGCCTCAATTAAAGGTACAGTACAGCTACCCTTATCAAGAACCCTGTTTAAAATTATCGATCAAAAGCGTCAATGGCAAGCCTATATGATTACCAGTTAAATATCGATAAGCGTTCATCGACGCATTCATAACAATTTTAACGATTGACATCTAACGGAAAAACAAATGATCGGCTCGCAGAGCTGAAACATCAAACTTCTAGTAAACGTAAGAAGACTCCACGGATCGAGCATGATAATGTCACTTATGATGATTTTTTTTTTTTTTTTACCAAAAAAATGGATGAAATCTGAAGTTCTTTCTGAAAAAACTGTTGACAGTAAAGACGAGAAATTTTGACATTGGAAACTTGACCCTTTCAAAACCACGCCCGAGTAACTTGCTTTCGTACCTCAATTTTTCATTGACTTTAAAAACTACCCAAATTGCTAGCATTTGTAAATTCATGGCTCATCTAGTGCCTTCAATTACCAAGATAGGCAAAATGAAAACATCGGAGTACGAATATTTAACTACCTACTAAAGAGCCAGTTATTATAATAGATTATATTATAGATTCCCTTTTTTCAAGCAAGCTGAACCTGGTTGTTGAAAGGGTTAAGAGAAATAATTTTGGACCATGCGTTTCTTTTGAACAGCAGAAAGAACTACCTCGGAAAATTCTGGTAAACTTTAGAGCTCGAGACGTTTCAAGGGGAATTTTCAACTTTGAAGCGATCCTCGTAAAATTGCAGCCTCGGAACATGTCTGGACTGGAGATCACAAAACGAGCGCCGGCAATTTGAAAAAATCGCGGACGTATATTTGTATTCATTGAAACTGGAAACCGACGGGGTTGTTTGTGATTGGTAATTTACGAACGTTTCTTCCGTTCTAAATCCTTACATTCGGCTTTCGACAGAATCAGAGTTTTCATTACAGCCTGACTCCATAACAGCGACATCTTACCCCGTCCCTATCGTTATGGATGTTCTGTTGAGAAGCTTCGCAATCGGCAATTTAACGGGTGACTTGAAACGTCGCGCCACGATGCCATACCGCGATACCAGTTTCTACCTGGGCTAAGGAATAAAGCTGCAACCGCCAAGCTTTATTTACGCTGTTTTCGCAATGTCACTATACATGAATTCATATACTCGGTATCAGAAAGAGACTCCTTTCTCTTACCGAGTATAAATTCCGCTTTGCTGGTAATAGCAATTTAATAGTCGATTCTGGAGTAAAAACCTCCAAAACCAACGATGGCAGCACTAAAAACTTCCGAAACCCACTCCTAAACTCAATAATCCCTTATATTTGCGCGAGTATAATGGTTAAATAATTAAAGTCCCTATATATGAAAGAGTCAAGACACGTGAACAGAAGTGAAGAATAAGAAGGTGCGTCTGAGGAGCCTGGAGGCGCGCATCTTGTTTACATTTTTATCCAACGATCTTCCCGCCAAAGATTATTTATACATGTATTCGTGTGAAAATAATCTTTGTTAGGTGAACCTAACCTCCTATATCCGTTGGCTTCAGTTTCACTACCTGTTTTAAAAGTAATGCGTGAATTTTATTTTGTTCTGAACACATTTTCATCAATTCCTAGTACAAATTTCATTAATACAAGCTAAAAATGCCGAAAGTTTCTTCAAAGCTGGGCAGCAGTGAAGGTGGTTCCATGAATATGTAAAGAAGAGGTGCGCCTCCAGGCTTCATAGACCCCTTCTTCTCCTTCACTTTTCAGCAGCCAATCAGAGATGGAACCTCGTATGGCGAGACTCTTTCATATATAGGGACTCTAGTTATAATGAGTCAAATAGCATGAGTTTTTCAAGAGCAGTTAACAACTCAAATGTGTATCGAGCGACAAAAGCAAGAGCAGGCTTTTTCACGTCAAGAAAAATCCATGTTTCGATCTTGGGTGCGGCGCACAGTGGAACGAGTCAATGGGAGAGGCCGGACATAGCGTAGCAACTTTAAATGCGTATAATCTTTGTTAATACGCAACATAGGAGTTTGAAATTGGTTTTATTGGATTCAATGTAAAATTCCTTACAAGAATCACCCCATATAGTTTGTTTTTCGACTGTAAAAACATTCAAGTTTGTATTATTAGTCATATAAAATATGTCCAATCCCTCCCATTGACTCGCTCCACTGTGCAGCGCGGCGCGGCGCAGTAAGAAGAGATGGAAGGGGGTGCAAAACTGCAAAGGCAGAGTTAGTGCTGCACAGAACGGCGCGGCGCGGCGCGGCGGTGGGTGAACGCAGCGCGTCTTCTCATGATTGGAGGTAATATGCGTTGCTAAATTCGGCTAACTTTCAGCGACTCTCAGCGAAGATACACAGCGTTCGTCAGTAATTTGTCATCTTCAAATTTTCGGTTCATCAGTGATAACTTTGTCAATTTTCGATGGATATATACGGACAAAATTGGTTTCAACCCGATACTTTCAATAGTAAAAATTCAAAAGTTGTTAGCGCTCAGCAGCTTCCGGCGCCGGAGCATAGTATGGCGCGCGCGGTATGGCGTATTGTGCAGTGTCAGTTAAAGAAACTTCCATTTTCCTTGCATAAACCCACATATGAAGTCGAATTTGAGGATGTTTAGAACCCATTGAATAGTTCAGAATTTTCCATTGGTTTAGATGGACATTAATCATATCAAAGAAAATTGTCGATGAAATTCTTGCGGGCCGATCATTTACTTCATCGTTAAGATTGTATATGAGTGATTCTAATGGTCGAAAACTGTCGTTCTCATGGTAACCATCGTTAAAAAGTCCGTTCTTTAAAGGTTATTCGTGAGTAGTCTTTAAATAGCGGGCACTCTAACGATGCTTACCTACCATAGCAACGGCCAAGTTTTACAATTTTCGACCAACAGAATCAGTCATATACAATCTTAACGATCGCTTTAACGATGAAGTAAATGATCGGCCCTCAGATCTTCAAATCAGATACGTAATCATCAGTGGCGGATCCAGAAAATTTTCTGGGGGGGCACGCCTGTGAAATTTTGAAATTGGAAGCGTCGGTGGAAGCAATTTCGGGCTTTTTTCTACTGAAAAAAAGGCAAAACTTGAGGCTTCTGGGGGGGGGAGTTCCCCCCTCTTGTGGATCCACCACTGCTAATCGTCGTTGGTAGTAATGTAACTATAGTGTAGGAATGGAGGAGTTGCGTTCTGCTTGAAGACTAGCTACCCTGCCCTCCTATACAGAGACGCGGATATTACGAATTCATAAAGGGGGTTGATTGTGAAATTTTATTTCTTAGCAGTCATCTGGATGGAAATTGCGTTCTCCTCGATTCTTTTAATCCCAAAGCCAGTCCCTGCTTCAAAGTCAAAAGTCACGCGCTGAAGACATTCGCGGTCGTCGGTCGGCTTCAGGTAATAACTGAAAAGAGAGTACAAAAGAAAGCGAAACTATTGCACATCTCATCCCTTACAGCTTTTTATATCTTCCTCTCTCCTTATTTCCCCCCTCCCTTCGCTACCTCTCTCCCCCTTCCCCTCTACTACCCTCCGCAAACCTTCCCATAATTTCTTTCTTTCTCTCTCTCTCTCTCCTTTTTTTTTTTTTTTTTTTTTTTTTTTTGGCAAATGGAAGAGCGAAATTGCGTCCATGAATTTGTCTATGAACCCTGGCAATGGTAAACTATCCTGAAAACAAAAGCACATCGCTCAGACTTAGTATAGATGTGCTTTACTCTGACAAAGCTCGCTTCTGACACTGATTCAATTTAAAACCGCGAACGCTGCACTGCCACTCCCCGCCAACTACCGCCTAGTTACTTTTGAGTTGAAGTTTTTTTTCGCCCTAAAACCCCCCGTTCGGTGAAGGAAGGGGGGTTATCTAGCCGACACAGCGTTGCCTATATTAGCTCCTTCCGAGAATTAGTCTCAGCTGGAGGACCCGAAGAGGGTAAACTACTCCCGCGACCAAAATAAACAAAAAACTGTATGCTCGTCATGGACTCATGACACTCGAGAATTTTGTGACGAAGTATAATAATCATTGGGGCTCTCTGGGTCTTAATTTTGAAAATAGCACAGAGACAGCCATGATAGAAATCTCTTACGGGCATTTTACACGGGATCGGTTTGTTTGCTTCTTGTTGTTCAACCTTGAGTTAAAAGTTGGGACGGATTAATTTGAAATTGATTTGAAATGAAGGTGGGAAAAAATTAGAATTGCTATCTGGACTCAGAAATCGACACAACTGTTTCTTTTACAATGATTTACACAATAAAGAGACTGTTACATAACAGGAGCAAGTGAAATTTTCTCAACTGGATAGGTGCATTAAAATTCTGTGTCCAGATAGCCATAAATTAATTAAAGCCAAAAAGCGGCCTATTGTTGTTAACAGTATTATTGACTTTTTAGTCTAGTTACAACTTATCTTTGTAGCTTCTAACTATGATAAAGTGTAAATTTTCACTAAGTTTTTATAGTTTATTAATTAAAACTTTATATTTTCATTATAACAAAAATTTATATTTAAAAACTTTTCAGTTATTTTAATATATAAAGGACAGTTTCAACTGAAATAATTACAATTTTGGATTTAAGGTTACAAAAAATAAGGAGCAAACAAACCTTCCGTATTCCGTCCATGCTGCCTTACTTTGGGTTAGGGTTTATAACACGTGGTGTTGCCCCTCAACAGTTATATAGCTCGTTGTAGTTTTGATTACTCTGCATTATACTTTGTGGCGCAATGGTTCGTCAAGCGGAATATATCGATATATATCCACTGAGACGAGAATATTAAAACTAAATTGGCCAACTAACTATAAAAATGAGACAGAGAATGGGAACTAAAAAAACTAATGAGTTTTGTATCCGATGTGATTTGGGTCGTACTCACATTTTATAGTTTTTTATTTTTTTTTTATTTTTTTTTTATTTTTTTTTTTTTTATATGCGTTTTTTCCATCCGACTGATGAAGATTCTGCAATTTGATCGGAACGTTTCGGGTTTTTATTTCCTGACTTAGGGTCCATTTTCTGTCTCATTATTATATCCGTTGAGTAAACCTATAAAGAAATCGATTCCAAGGGGGTGCAATTGAACCTGCCATGGGTAATCGGATTTCTCAAGAGCCACCACATTTTAACCTCACGTCCACTCAAAGATGTTTTTTTGAACTCATTAGACTCTTGACATTGTTGCAGATGGTTTTCATTTTACAACCTTGATGATTGAATGAAAAAACGTACTTTTGTGGATGGTTTGGCGTCCATTCTCGACCCGATGGAATTGTTGAAAACTAAAAAGGCATCAGGCTATCAGTGGCGTAGCGTGCAATTTGGCAATGTTGCAGTTCGTCCATTTAAACCCATGAAACAGATTGAAGTGTTGGGTGTTCGGTGAACACCTTTGCATTCGATTTTTTACATGGGCTTAAATGTACAAAATACAACGTTGCCAAATGCACGCTACGCCCCTGCAGGCTATCATGGCGCATCAGAACCTTATCACTTTACGTGTGGAGTACAGGAAACCCCAACCTTCACTACAAAACGCGCCATGCCATCACTCAGATGAGCCCCGCAAATCATCGGATCCGATCAACATAATAAACAAAATGCACCGGGTCATTATGATCTACCCGATCATTTTTCGCGAAAGTTCGCTTATGCTGGGGGAAAAAAATACCAGAAGCATGACGATATGCAATCGACGTAAGGTTTTAGGAATGTTACCAGAATTCTGGTATTTGTACCATAGTTCTTGAAAATTTTAAAGAAATTCTTGTATAGTGTGACCATATTTTGATATCAACACTAGAATTTTCTGGTAAAAATACCAAATTCTCCTCGGTTGACGTGTCATCGTGCTTCTGGGAATATTTATTGGACTAGGAATTACATACTGAGAGAAATCACTTCTTTAAAAACACGTTTACTTGTGACTGTTTTCCTTGCGCGAAGTAAGTTCTGTTGCATGAAGGAGAATCACTGTCACAACAAGGAATCTTTTACTTGTAGCAGCAGACATTTTCCTTGGGTTAAAGAAATTTCCCTTTAGTCACTGTTTCTGTGTGTAGTTTCTTTAACACAGACGTAATACACCTTGGATTAAAAAAAGTAGATTCCTGGAATCTACTTAAAAGAAGTCTCTCCGTGAATTATCGACTGTTTTTCATAAATTCAAATGGGAAGAATCCGCAGTTGCTAAATTGCTGGATGCGCCATTGTTTCCAGCGATACTTCCGGTATCTCTAAAGGCTGAAACATCCCCGGTTTCTGCCGTTTCTTTCTGTGCAATTTCTTTAACGCAGACGAAATACTCCTTGGATTAAAAAAAGAAGTCTCTCAGTGTATCCTTGTCAGTGTAAGCTGATTAGCCTTGAACCAATACCGCCTCTACACATACCAAGCTGCTTCTTTGAGGTTAGGGTCATCTTGGTATACAGAGCTTATGGAGAGTGCGATGTTGATGAAATTCAAAATCGTGATTTATCCTCTCTAAATATGATTTTCAAGTCTTTTAATACTTTATGTAAGTAACTAAGCCCAAAACTTTCATTACTGACGTGCTTTTCCAATTTTGGTTGAACTTCAAAAAACCAACAAAATACTCGATAACTCCATAAGCGGGCCATAAGCTTACGTATACCAAGACGAACATAACCTCCCCGATCTCAAAACAGAGCAGCCGGGTATGAGTAGAGGCGGTATTGCTTGAACATAGTCTCGATGAGATTCTTCGTTGGCGGATCCCGCACGGTTCGCATGCTGTGGGAACTGGCAGTCCCCCCCCCCCCCCAGGGATAGGGGGGATATAGGGGGCCCCCCATAAGTTGAGGTATGCATATATTCTTCATAGCAATCTATATGAAGGGAAGTTCTGATAGCCGGATCATACGAGTCCATCCCCAAAAGCTAAAGGGTTTTATCTCGGCGTCTACACTGTGTGAGTGTGGCAACCCAGAAGAGACGCGAAGGAACTTCGCCCGCTTTGCTGCATAAGAAAAAACGCGCACGTGAGCTGACATTTGGAGGAATCCCAACTAAAATATTAGAGTTCTTTTCGTCCCCGGTGAATTCTCGCCGGTTTCCTGTTTGAATTGTCGGAAGCAGGGACTGCACTTCTTCTCCCCCCCTCTCCCTCCTCCCTACCCATCCTTCCGTGGTACCGCTCTATGAAATTTAACCGCGTTCTATTACCCGCACTCACTTTTTTGCTGTTTACAGAAATGAACATTGCGTTGTGGTTCTCCCTTACAATGATATAAAAGAGTACGTACACGGGTCGTGTGTATTTTATACGAGTGTATAGTTCGTATTCCGTCGAATACTCAGCCTTAAACTTACCTAACATAACTTAAAATAAACTAACATAACCTAGCCTTATACCTGAGTTAAGTGACGTAACCTTCTACCTCTCTCATTTCCCCTATCTATACGAACAAGTTGAAAAATGATAGTTTTATGGGGTTTCGTGCCCTTGCCTTCTTCGTCAGACATGCGTGTTTTAATGAAGAAAGGAGAGAAACAGAGAATGTTTGATGCTGCTTGAGTCGTGTATGCTTACAAAATGTGCCCTCTCTGCAAATATTCTTTGTCAAAGATAAAAAAAAAAAAAAAAAAAAAAAAAAAAAACAACAACAACAACATTTTCCTGTAGAATGTTTCTCGTTCAAAAATCATGCATAAAACCGACCCGACCCTCAATAAGTGCATCATGAGCTTATAATGGTGCCAAGTTTTCTACAGTAAAAATGGAGGGTGAAGCTCTTGTATTTTATCATTTGTCATTTTGTCATTTTGTCATTTGTCATTCTGTCATCATTTTGTCATTTTGTCATTTTGTCATTTCTTACCTGAGGTAGATAATGAGGGAAAGAGAGAAATAAGGATGTCACCACACGCCATGCACGTACTACTGTTAGAGTACTCCTTACACAGTTTATTTTTCACTTCGAGGGGATTCAATTACATTAACTATACCTATTAAACGTTTATTGAATCTTTTTGCTTTCTTCAAAATAATTTGTGAAATGGGAATACTTTGGAAGAGAGAGTGAAAAGAAACTTAATTATTTTCATAGTTCATTGCTCTAATTAACAACCAACTCAACAGGAAATGATCTAATATTTATGAATCTAGAGTTTTGACGTTCGGATCGTCTGTCTGTCTGTCTGTTCCATCTTGCGGAATCGACAGTTCGCCTACGATTATTGAGTTTTGATGAATTAATGAGCGGAATAAAGGAAGGATGTAATATCCAGGATTCTCGTTGTTCAATCTCAAGTCTCTTTATCGAGTGAGACTCGCTTGTGATCATAAACCGTAAAATTTTAACTTTCACATTTTCTCTGTGTTTCTTCCCCGTACTTTATACTAAGCCTGTGTTACACAAAGGGGTTTTGTTATACGGAATTCTAAATTTTTACATTGCAAACGGGTTAATCCTGGGCATGGGAGCCGCCAGAAAATTTTCCAGAGAGGGAGGAGGAGGTGAATCCTAGAATGGGGGGGGGGGGGGGCTCTTGCAAACTTTTGCTGTGAGCAAATGAATAGTCCAATCTGACGGAAGAACAAGCGAAAATCACGAAACTCACACGAAAAAAGTATGAAGTTCAGTAATAAACTCACATAACTGCTGTAACGGCAAGTTCGTATAATGACGGCTCAACGCAGGCTGTATCATGCGGGAGATTCCTGTCTATTCTGTCTCTTTCTCTACGGAAACACACAGAGATATGTCTGAATTTAGATAGGAATCTCCCATGATACCCGTGTCTCTCCGCCATTAAACCCGATTCTGAGAGAGATCTGCGCACGGGACCGTCCGCCCCGAACATTTTTTGGGCCCAGGAATCTTTTCTTTTCCGTGCATGACAACACTGAATACTCAAATACTCGATTCGCCACTCTGAGCCATTTGGATGTAACGCAGTTGATCGGGTCACATGGGTCAACTGATTTAGAACATATTCTATTCGCATAAATTAAGTTGTTGTTGTTGTTTTTTTTGTTTTTAAAGTTTTGTTTTTATTTTTATAGAGCTTTCTTCGAATATGAATGTAATTAGCCGAAAACAGACCTCATGACCGTATGTTGTTGTGAATGAACCACACTACACTACGGCACGCTGGCCGCGAATCGATTCAATCGTTAGACGTGGCATACAAATAGACTGTTTGTGTCGTAGTGCTACTGCTGTGGTATAGAGGAGTTGTATGGGCTGGTGCATGGACGGTCCGGGGTCCGGGGCCTGGCCGCGGCACGTTACGCCGTCCACTCGGCCCTCACCGCCGCGCGCCTGTCGTCGCCGGCTCTCAAACGGGCGTGGGAAATAATAGCAAGCGTTTAGATACACTAGATCAAGCCAAGCTTCCAAATATCGGTCCTCGGCTGATAAACATTGTTGTCTGATTGATCTGCTTTGATCTTCCACAGATGCTCTCATATAGAATCACTGCTCACTTCTAATGGATCTGTTGCGCACTTTTGCTATAAAGCTAGAAATAACTGATTCTTAAGTGATTCATTACGAGAAAACCGATTGAAACAACAAACCAGTGGCGTAGCGTGCATTTTGACAACGTCGCAGTGTCCATTTAAACCCATGTAAAAGGTTGAATGCGAAGGTGTTCACCGAACACCCGATAGTTCAATCTTTTTCATGGGTTTAAATGGACGAACTGCAACGATGCCAAATTGCACGCTACGCCACTGCAACAAACACTCATATACACTTTGGTCTGCAATAAGTGAAAATCAACAATTAGTTGAGAATGTCGCGCGTTTAAAATAATTTTATGAGTTTAGGAGTGGATCTTGTAAGTTTATAGTGCTGCTATCTTTATTTTCGCAGGGTTCCACAACTGAAGTGACCCTGAAATGGCCTGAAGCAAAAGCACAGAATAATACAATCAGAACGGAAACTCTGTCGGATTTTGCAGCAAATTCATTTCGCGTCCGCCATGTTGGGATATAGGATGTTAAGGTACATCTGGATTCGCGCGCGAAATAAAAAATATAGGACATGATCCGCGAAATTTTCATTCGGAAATGCCATTAGAATAAAAGTGAGGCTGGAAACTTATGATTTCTTTCCAGAATTTACAGAAATAAATTAGTTTCAACACAAATCACTCACGTCCGCCATGTTGGGATATAGGACCACAGCGTTGCCTATTGGTGCCGTTAAATCCCAAACTTGCTTCCATTGGCTCTTATGGGAGTTTCCGTTCTGATTGTATTATTCTGTGGCACAAGTTTGCAACAGCTTCACTGATAAGTGTATTGTGTGGTGCTTTTTGGATGCGGCAACAAGGCGACATCTATTGCGACAAGAAAAGACGACGGGACATCGAGACGACAAGACGCTAAGGCACAGTAACAGCATCAAACAGAGTGCTCGCGGGCCTCATAATGGGTAATGAATTGGAACGATACCGGGTCCGGGGGTCCCGTAAAGCCCAATTATCGGCTAGGCCTGCTCCAAGTCCTCCGTTTCCAGGCATCGATAATAAGTTATGATCATTATACCGCCACCACTCTTTTATATAGATCCAGGAACATAACCTCACTTTCTAAAATAACGAAATCTGATTCGTCACTGCTACGATGCGCTGCGCCTGGTTGATGCGATATTACAGTCACTGCCGCGCTGCGCCGATTATGTCACGTGCATTGCATGTCACGGAGGGAGCTCAAGAAGGAAAGTGCTATATGTATATTCAAGAATCAAGTGTTCGCAAGAGATGTCTGTCTCGCCATGTTGTTCTTTTTGAGCCTTTGATGAGCACCGAATGGTGATGATTGATGGGTCCGCTGCGAACTTTTGCCGTTGACAATGCGCTATTGAGAGTGGGTGTTCAAATCTATTACCGCCGTTCCAAACTTTTGAGACAGCAATAAAGACGGTCATTGGGTCCGTTGCAAACTTTTAATCCCGATTAATAGAGGGTGATTTCCCATGTAAAATCGCGTGGAAATCACATTGAAAGCATCGCAAAATCTCAAAATCCACTAGCAAACTCAACTCAGTTAATGGTTTTGATAAAATTCCAAGATGGCTTTAGCTGTCATATGAGCAAGTTACAGTGGGAGATTCCCATCTACTCGCAACTTTTTATGCACGAGAAAAGTGATTTATCATGGAGAAATCAGCAATTAGACGAGACCACTCCGTTGTGATCCGATCATTCGAACGTATTTAAATGGGTTTGTGAGTAGATTTTGAAGCTTTTCGATGCTTCCAGTGTGATTTTTGCGCGATTTTAAATAGGAAATAACCCTCCATAACGCTGTAGCAAAAGTTTGCAACAGGCTCATTCTAATGTAAAATTACTTAAAAATAACGTTGGAAGCACGAAAAAGTTCTAAAATTGACTAAAAAACTCGATAATTACAGTGAATCGAAATTTCAAGATGGCTCTATCTTAGAGAGAGTGCCGATGGAAGATGTGGAGGCCCGTCTAATTCCTCTGGTACCATGGGCGGAGCCAGCAATTTGGCAACTGTGGATTCTTCCCATTTGAATGTATGAGAAACAATCGATTCTTGAGGGGGCCATGGCCAAATTTTTAATCGATTGTTTCTCATACATTCAAATGGGAAGAATCCACAGTTTCCTGACAGCTATGGCTCCGCCTGGGGCCGAAAAAGTACATTCCTCACCATCCACCAATGTAGTTTGATCATTTTGGACCGACATTTTCCGGCCCCATGTCTGGTACTGTATGATGAATCATTTTTCTAGAAGGGAGAAAGCTGCGATTAGATTGGGCCGGCGGGCGCCCCCCTCCCCAATCGTGACTCGCTCTATGATAGTCATCTGAGAAGTTTGTTTCGAAGTGTTTATTAAGCTTGTAAGTATCATCTTGGTATCATCCTCGAAACTTGTTGAAGCTCTCAACGTTATTTTCAAGTGATTTTTACTCTTGAATTGACCCTCTCTATTTAGCTATAAAGAAATGAGTTTGCAGCAGACCCATTGATTTTAAAGGATGAAATGATGCAAAAGGAGCAACGCGTACTCATGAAGTTACTAGTATTAATATATAAAAAGCCAACGCTTACTTACTCTTATTGTTAAATTCGAGAACAGCGAACGAAAACTCACTGTCTGATACCACCGCTGCGCTTGATGCTATGCAGTGGAGTAGCGTGCAATTTGACAACGTTGCAGTTTTCCCATTTAAACCCATGAAAAAGATCAACTATTGGGTGTTCGGTGAACACCTACGCATTCGACTTTTTACATGGGTTTAAATGGACACAATACAACGTTGAAAAAATGCACGCTACGCCACTGAAGCTATAGACCGTGTTAGTGTGACGGGACAAAAATAATTTATTCAAAACAAATGTTTTCTGTCTATGGTGAAATAAGGAGTCAAAAAAAAAAAAAAAATTAAAAAAATTCCAATATATTTGTCCTTAATTTCTTTAGAATGCAATGGTGTAAACTTTTTTTAAAAATATATATGCGCAATTGTCTGAGTTATCGAAAATTTTCCGCAACCACATCAAAAGATTTACCGGCACTTTCACCAACCATTTGAATCTCCATTTCATTGCGAAATTCGTTCAGTGGTTTTTCTGTGCAACGTAATCTCCTATACCATAAACTGATAAAAATTACAATACCCTGATAAAATTCACCTATATAACGAGTTGTCCTTATCAGTTTGTAGGCTATGTATTAGAATCCATATTGCGCCATCTAAATGCTTAATTTATTCGTGTGACGCAGCATTTTGCAACAGACCCATTTATAACTGTAAAAAGTATGAGAGAAAGAACCGATTAAGTCACAGATGTCAAAACAAAGCACGGCTTTATAGTCTTATTCATATTTTTTTCTTTATACGTTTTTTCTCTCCTCTTTTTATCTGCTGTACGAGGGATCTGCAAGTACTTTGTTTCGAAAGCTGACGAAATTCATAATTGTAATTAATACACCCCTCTTTCGAGAGAGATGCGACTTATTCGATGAGACACCCGCGGTATTCCGGAAAGTAGGTCAGAAAGCAGCAGCCGAGGCTAAATGATTCATCCGCTTCCAAACAAGACCGCCGAGGAATGCGACTGTTTCCCTATTTGCAAAAGGGGAATCCACAAGATACAAGATGATACAACCCGCCGTAGCCGTAGCCAGGATATCGTGTTTCTCTCTCTTAGCCCATTTAAACGCATGTGTTAGAAAAGGATGGATATAGGGGCTGTCACGTGACTTCAGCCCCCCTTTTTGTCCTTTTCTAACACATGCGTTCAAATGGGCTAAGAGAGAGAAAGACAATATCGTGGCTACGGCTATGCAACCCGCCATGCCATGCCATGCCACCGCAAAGGGTTTGATGCGATACTTGCCGGATGCTGTGCTATGATATTCTCGGAACACTGGAGAGTGTTGATGTTGTGGAAGAGATGGCCGTTTTTAATATGCACGGAATTATGAGAGCTCGTTTCGCGTTATTTACAACCATTTTCAAAACAAAACACACAAAACACGCGCACATTTACAACAACTTCCATTCAAAAACACTTATCCTGGCGCGTATCGTACGCGGATGAGAGATACAAATAAGTAAATGCTTCAACGAGGATGTGACAAGCGAGACCAGGCGCGCGGTGCGCGGGCACCTTGCTTAACCAACGATTTGTCATTCATACACATAATCATTCGGAAGCGCAAGAATCAAGTCTTTATACGATTCGCGTTTCCCTCGACTTTTCGCTTATTCCTAAATTCACTGCTCCCCCAAGCCCCCCCCCTCCCTCAGGTTTAACTTTATTGTTGCCAAATGGGGCATTCACAGCTTTTGCTAGAGTCCCTTGATGGATAGTTCTAAAGGGACTGCGAACAAGGTTATAAATTAAAGACGTATACTCATCTGACTTCCCGCCAAAAATTCAGTGGCGCGAAGTCAGATGAGTATACCTCTTTATTATATAACCTTGGACTGCGAACATGACGCTTTATAGGTTAAGTTCGACAGTGGACCAGCAGCGGATTTCGGACCAGCGGATTTGCCGTTCACATAGTCCGTTCCTCTCCTCCGGCCTCTGTTCCCTCGTTGAATCCTTTGTGTTGAGTATTCGATTTCATGGAGAGGATTTCGTGAGTTTTCAGTTGCTACATGTACCGTCGCGTCGTTACTTTTGCAGTACTACAACTACATCGATCCTTCAATCGCCTGTATATAGCAAAAGTTTTTCATTGCCTTACGACACCCAACGAGCTGTAACTACAGCAGTGGCGTCGCGTGCCATCTGGCAACAATGCAACTGCTCCATTTAAACTCATTAAATGTATCGAATTGTCCTTGTGCACTGTGCACCCCCTGAATTCGATATTTTACATGAGTTTAAATGGATATAATACATTGTTGCCAAATTTCACGCGACGCCACTGAACTACAGTGAGGCGACGCCATTTTTTAAGTCTTGTCCCAAAGTGAGGCGCAGCGCACGGTTTGCTTGCCTCCTATTTTTTAACCTTATATCCAAATTTGTAATTAATTCAAAAGAAACTATTTGAAACGTAAGTACAAACACAGATTTGTAATACAACTGAATCTGAGTAAAACAATTTCCTTGCTTCTGTATTTATAACCGTTATACATATAAGAACAGTACATTGGCTTGGCTCGCAATCTGGCAAAGTTGCATTTATTCCGTTTCACCCCAAGTAAAGAGTCAACTTCGAAGGTGTTTATGAAAAACCTCGATAAAAGTTCGATCTTTTTCGGACAAAAGGACAAAATGTAACGTCAAAGCTCACGCAACACCGCTGCTTATGAGTAAGAAATGGAGAGGAGACCAACGTAAAATAATGGAGCAAGCTTTTACGATGACAAACTTGGATTGGGAAGGAATTTCTTCAGGAGACTTTATCATGAAGGCACGGGTTATCTAACATACCAGTACGGATCGTGCGGGAGCTTTAGGGTGCATAAAAATAAATATTATCTGACGCTCGGGACTCGCCCACGTCTTTTCCAAAAAAAGAAGGTGAGAAATATGTTGAAAGTATCATAGTAATATGTAACGAGTAACCTTACGAGAAAGGGATGTAATTTTTTGGTAAAGTAACAAAAAGAGATGAGGGAGAATTTTACGATAAGTTTACGTTTATGAGATGATCTGAGTGCGAGAGGAGAGAGGCAACCACGTCGCCGGACGTTACGTCGCGCCGCCGCCGCTCCGTGGTCAAAGAGTCGCTCGCATTCAGGGTCCAAAAGCTCAAGCTCAAGCTCTGATTGTCGAGGGCCTGCACAGAAATGAAACATTTGAAAATACTTTCAACTTTCAACTTTTCACCTTTATTTCGTCACGATCAATATACTTCCTTTTTGGATCAAAACTTGAGGTTCGCCAATCACAGGCCTGAATATTTAACGAATGAAATTAAAATTTAGCCTCTGATTACTTATGACTGACTGAAGCACGGTTGAAGCGACAAAGGGCCAGTTGCAGACCAGTTTTTATAAAATAACTTTCTTGACAAACCACCACCCCCCCCCCCCCCCCCCCCCCCCCCCCCCAGGAAAACCAGCATGGGTAGAGGTAGTTTCAGAAGTGTAGGCGGACCTAGACCGATAATCTTTGGAATTTGTCAACATTATTTCTGATATTACTCGATGAAAATGAATAAAAATGAAATTGAGAGTTCACTTTTCGATGAGGAAAACTTTAAACACAAAAGAATAAAGTCAGGAGCAAAGTCGGTATTAATTTGAAGGAATGTAAGTTGAAAATTCGCCAAAGATTATAGTTTTGGTCCGCCTACACTTCTGAAACTACCTCTAACTATATTTGCAACATCTGATAGCGCATACCTCTACATACATTTCAACTCCTCAAATCACTGGGCAATATGGTAATTTTTACTTAAGGAAAATGAGTGTTAAGTACAGTATAGCGTATAGCGTGCAATTCGGCAACATTGTAATATGCCCTTTTAAACCCACGTAAAAGGTCCAATGCGAAGGTGTTCACCGTAACTCAATAGTTCGATCTTTTCCATGGGTTCAAGTGAACGAACTGCAACGATGCCAAATTGCACGCCACGCCGCTGTCAGGTATTAGATAATCATCGGAAGTATAATATAAATTAAAAGAAGAAGTACAGTCAGAATTTCAGTCAATTTGGGCCGATTTTGGGATTTTGCAGTATACCTATCCATTTCGATGGACCAAATAATTTCCGGTTTTTTCATTTCTTCATTCTTTTATCACTAAAATGGTGTTTTCTTGAGAAAAGTACCGAAATAGTTCATATAATTCTGGGCATATGTATAAGAGGTAAATACAAATTATCTCTTACCTTTAGAAAGGAATGTGAGAACATTACGCAGGATCTGCATACCGCGAGATAAAACCACACACCAAACTCTACAGAGCTAGATTCTGAATATTGGTTTGACAAAGGCGAGCATGGGATGACTAAAAACGATCTAGTTTGAGTTTGAATCTCACCAATTATTAGTTTAAGTTTCGATCTCAGGGAAGAAATGTCTAAGTTCGTGTTAAATCGCGCTCTGGCACAGTGGCAGCGCAGCGTATCGAATATCGCGCTGGCGGGAAAGCAGGCATATTATTATTGTATAGTGCGAACGAGCGCGGTGCCAGTACTGATCTGCAGGGAAGCAGAACTGAATGAAAAACACTTGATTAAACATTTTCCCGTGATCAGAGGCGAAATCAATGCGAGCTCGTAAAAATTGTTTGTTCATCAATCAGCTTGTTTCATTCACATTGTCCTTTCCGCATCAGTAACTTTTTAACAACACCAGAAATCTAGGGATCATCAAAGTTATCTGTGTTTGAAGTGGCGTAAGAAGAAAAAAAAAAATCAAGCCGCTAAGATGTCGAATTTGTATGTTATGGTTTTTTTTTTTTTTTTCAGAGCTACCATTTCGTGTATATGTAATGGATTTTTTCAATTACATGATGATATGATTCCTCTGGTATAGATCGTCAGATTACACAGTTCAGTTCTGTATAAGTATATGATTAAAAATCACGAAAACACCCTGATATTCGTGATCTTTTCAACCGGTGGGTTTTTCCGCAATGGGTCTGTTGCAAACGTTTGCTACAACGATTAAGAGGATTTAATCTTATGTAAAATCGCCTGAAAAGTCCGTTGGTAACATCAGAGAGTCATAATATGTAATAATAAACGCACAAGAGACATTAAATGAAATCCAAGATGGCGGATAAATTTCGAGCAATTTATATGCATGCACCACGAACATCCAAGGATAGCCAACCTCACAATATCGATCACAACCAATCACAACGTAAACAAACACATTACTTACCTCTACCTCCAGTGAGGTTGTCAAAGTTGGCCATTCATCCTTGGATGTTCACGGTGCATGCATACAGATTGCTCGATATTTATCCGCCATCTTGGACTTCATTAAACGCCTTTTGTGAGTTTATTAACACATTTTATGACCTTCTGATGCCACCAATGGACTTTTCAATCGATTTTACATACGATTAAACACTCTTAATCTAGGTTTAAAGTTTCAAAAGTTTGCAACAGTCCCATTGTCTTTAAAAAAAATTGCGGACGCTTTTGGTAATTTAAGCGTGATTTCACCGATTGACAAAATATTGTAGATGCGAGTATTTTTGTGCATTACAGTGATACGCTGAATTGAACTGTGAAATATTTTCCTCAACCGATCATCAGAATCATCGGTGAATTGAAATATGTCATTAAATATGTTCTCGAAAGCGCTAAAGTCGACATTTGGTCGCGAAATCGGCTAATTTTTTCGCAAGTTCGCGACTTGATGAAAGTCACGATTTCGATAGTTCAAGAAACTCCGCGACACGTCGTTTAACCTCAAACGGACGCATCATACTCGATCTTGGGCAATCTCGGCCGTCTCCGGCAGTTTCCGTCGGTGTTCGTCAATCGTGATTCGCGCCAACTTCAATTGAGCGGATAGGCAATACCATGACCTCGCCACGCCTTCGGCGGAGCATATAGGCAACCTGCACTATAGTCTGTTCGTTCTAACTTGAGACCTGAGCGGGCGATAAATGAATTTCGGAAAATAGAAAATGGCAACACTTCAATGGGTTGTCATAGCCCGAGAGTCGGGCAGCAGCCCTGTCACCTCGGCCGACTGACGAGGATTAGCACTCCTACGTTGCCACAGAAGGCAAATCTACCTGAATCTCCAGGACTCAAGTTAGAACGAACCGAATATAGACGGTAGTGCGGCAGATCCGATTTGATCCAGATGTGGTTTCAAATTGGACCTTCCGAACTCAAAAAGTCTATGCAAGTGGTGTACCCAGCTGTTGAATTTAATAATTGGAAGAACAGTTTCAAAACTTATAGCGAGTCTTAGGAGGGATTTTCACCAAAAATTGTGCAGGCAGAAATTTCAAGTCTGATTTTGCATCTCCGTCTTCTCGATACCTTTTTTGTTGTTGCTTCTTTGCTTTGTTTTTGAAAAAAAAAAAAAAATGAAATATTTGATACAAAAATGAAATATTCTTATTGGGTGAATATAATTTTTTGGAGTAGAATCGAATATCGAATATTTTCCCAAAATTTTCCGAATATCAAGTCGACTCCAAAAAATGATATTCGCCCATCATCCCCTCATTTTTTTTTCATAATATAATATAATTATTATTTTCATCAATCATTGCTCCTGCAGACCGATTCCACTCTTTAGAACGAGACGAGACTAGATCAAGAATAGATTAAAATCCCATTGAATTAAAAGGCGTCTCGCGATGATACTCAAATGTTCAAGACTTGGAGTCGTTCATGGTTTCTGAACGAATGACTCCAAGTCCAAGTCTTGTTTACATGGTCACTTGACATCATTTAAACCAATTAGATCAATTGATTCTCGCTATAGCTCGTCTCGTGTCGTCCAAAAGAGCGAAATCCGCCTGCAAGGTATGTGTTAAAAAAAAAAATTATGTAAAAAAATTCCAGTAAGAACGAAAACTGTGAATCGTGCAAGAAAAATAAAACAATTACCTGTACAGTTGCATTTTCACAGAAGATCAACTTTAAAATACACAAGTAGACGAGACGAGAAACTAAAATTGCAGGTAACACTTTTAAATCAGTATTTCCGGCGCGAGTTCACAATCACAAAAAACTTCCTGATTTTGTTTTTTTTCCTCTCTTTTACCATAGTTCTGTTTAGCGGAACGGATGCTGAGGCTAGCTCATTCGATAAAATTTAGCTGCTTACTGTATCCAATGTATTTTTATTGTTTCCTTCTCTTTTACGCCCATATAATCATACTAAAAAGTAAACGAAGAAACATAAAATAAATAAAATAAACAAAAAGGAAGCTAATAAATGATGGTTTATAGTTTTGGTCACAAGAAGATATAATTTTGGCTTCAACGAAAATTCTGAACTATATTCTGAAGAGTTGGGGACAAAAAGAGCGGCAGACGGTTCCTTAAATTTTGGCTTAGGTAGGCCATCCGTAATTTGTTTGAATGCATTGGAATAAGTGCTCAGCAGTAGTGCACACAGGAATTTGTCTTTCTCTCTCTTTCCCTATTTCAGTGGCGGCTCGTGCAATTTGACAACAATGTCATCCCTCCATTTGATTGTTTGTAAAACAATCGATTCGAAAGTGAAGCAGCGCTTCACCAGCAATCGATTGTTAAACATAGATTCAAATGGAGCGAATACAATGTTGCCAGATGGCACCAGCCGCTACTGCCCTATTTGAACCCGTGTATATGAAAAGGACAGAAACAGAGACTCGAACGTGACTTCAGCCCTAACCTAATCTCTTTCCTTTTCTAGTGCATACACTCAAACAGGAAAAGAGCAAAAGAGATGAATTCCTGCATAAGCCATTTAGAATAGGTAATGCGGATAGACTATCTTCAGGATCGCCGGACATTCTTATGTCCCCATCACCATTCTTAGGGGGGGGGGATGCTTAAATCACTCGATCAAAGACCCCTTTTTGACTTTGTGTCTCTATTTTTGTTTGTTTTTTGCAAAAGCGTTAGCTCTTCATTTCTCAATCATACATAGTCAATTGATTTAAAAATGTGAATGTTGTCCAGTTAATTCAGATTGCCTGCAATGTTTCACATGGGACAGCAGCGTAAAAGCACCAGTGCCGAAGCGTGCTGATACGCAACAGTGCACTCGTCCATTTAAACTCGCGCGAAAGGTGTAATTTCCACAAAAACTTTAATCAAAATAATTAAAGTAAAAAAGCTGGCCAAGCAAAAAAAAAGGTCTCCCAACTCCGCTTTTCCTTCTTTTCTCCCCCATTTTTTTTTATATAAGCTGGTTCATTTGACTTTATAATCCTTGCTAAAATCCAAATTTCTGAGATTATCGCTGTTTTTATGCCGAAATGCACTGAAATCAGAGCGCCAAGTACTTCCTTTCTTTCTAACGCTGTGCCAGTATGCAATCTGTGATACCGCGCACACTTTTAACCAAAGAGGCAGGAGACTGGGTTGACTTTAAATGAACAAATGCAACGGTGCCAAATTTTACGCCACACGACTGAAAAATACCCGCATATATTGAGCGGGAAAAACGCAGTTGTCATTTTCCTAAGTTGATCTGCGGTATTGAACAAAACCACGTTGCATATTTGGTGCAATTAAACCCTTGACAAATGAAGAACTATTATGGAATTGGTGAGTATATTCTCATTCGACCTTTTGCAAGGGTTCAAATGGACAGAGTGATAAGTTTCAAAATCGGTTATTTTTGCTTCGCTGCTCTTATAGTAACTTGGGGTTTAAGATGATCTCCAAATAATTGACACTTTATGGTAAGTTCAAATTAGTGAAAATCGAAAGGAGATCGCTCACGCATTGTCTCCGCTGGCTCCACTCAAAAGAAAAAGAAGAAGGAGAAAAATGAACTGGAATTTTTTTAAAATGAAATCATCTTTCGATCGCGTTTTCTTAATTTCACGCGTTTGTTTGTACTCACAGTACAAACTGCTGACCCTAAAAAGATTATTTGAAAAATGAATAACAATCTTTTTCACCTCGCGTTAAATCATCAATTTACTCATGTTTGAATGTTTAAACAACGCGCCAACATAATGAAAAAAAATTAAAAAAAAAAAATGAAATGAAATAGTTCTTTCGAATATCAAGTTTTCACAATAAAAATGTTTCGGTATCCGTCAAAATAAAACTATTACTAAAAACGCTAGGGGGACACTTGTCAGTTAAATATTAAATAAATGATATTTTGTTTGATGAATAATTAGTAAACTTGTTCGTAAAGGTTTTCCAAAAATAAACCAAAACAGCAAAAACGAAAACAAAAAACACGCGTGTGATGAAAAATCTGCGATTGAATCACGATCCGATCGCGACCGATGCACGCGGAGCGAGGAAGCTTGGTCTGGACCACGCTTGAAGATGAAGCCGCGACAAATACTCCAGATGACAGGATAACACTCAACTGGAGCAAACAGGACGCCATCTCGCGAGCAGCGCTTTGACTATTCATTTTTATTTCCTTCTAACTATATAATCTAACAGCTCCTGTGTCCTCATATTTTGCATACCCTATAAGCTTTTCTCTTATCATAGGATATGCGTTGTCATGGATTTAAATAGGGCTCTAGGAAACTTTTGCTACAGGAGATTGATGAGTTGAATCTTGCATAAGAACCTGTAAAAAAATGATTGAAATTTGAATCTATGTAAAAATTGGTAATTTATCGAGGTACTTATATTCAACAGGTATGATCGTCTAGCTTCCCACGTCACCTTCAGTGGCGCGAAAATCGAAAGCAGAATCCAAGATGGCCGACAAAAGAAGAAAACACTGGACAATTGTATATCGGTGGGAAAGAATTCTCAGAGAGATAATCAAATCAAATAAAATAGACGAGGCGAGAAAAAAACACTAAATGGTGAGTTCCACTGCCATCCATCTTCATAACAAACCCTCTCCTGATCACGTCCCACGTCATGTCCAGTGTTTTCTTCTTTTGTCGCCATCTTGGATTCTGTTTTTTTTTTTTTTTTTTTTTTTTTTTTTTTTTTTTTTTTTAATTGTCGAGCCTCTGAAGATAACGCGGGAAGCGAGTCAAACATACCTGTCAAATATAAGTACGTACCTTGGTAATTTATAGGAAAATCTAGCAACATTGATGTAACCTACATTTAAAGTAATCGACTCTTTGGTGGGGCACCATGCCTTAATAAGAATATCGATCTTTTTTCATGGGCTTAAATGGTAAAAAAGTTCGATTGCCAAATTGAACTAGCCGCCAAACACTGGGTCGAGACATGGTCTTTCTCGGACATAATCTTTTTATGAATAAAACTCAAGATTTTAGATTTTTTTTTCAGATTTTTTTCATGTGAAAGGTGTACACCCTTGAATGTGTTCCCTCTGTGTTTGACTAATACATGGAGCCAGTTTTGATTGAGTTTTGAGATGATCGAGTGATGATGACAAAAAGACGACAGCAATGACATCACTATTTCCCAAACGTAAATAAAAATAAATAAACAATGAGAATTAAACAGTGCTGCCGTATCGGACATCCCATAAAAAGCACATCCCTTACATTCAATCATACGGGAGGTTTGCGCCTTTTTCGCCAAATCTGGCATTACTGGGATTTGAATGTAAACAGTATTTTGTCATAGGTCATAAGCAGATATGCTGCGGATAATTGGAAGACCGACCGTGAAGATGGTGCACGTGAGTGCGTGAATTCCTGCATGCTTCTATCTTTTTATATCGATTAGATGTAGGGAATAAGAAAAGCAGTGGCATGCGAGATTCTTTATTGTCACTTACTGGACAGATTATTGCAGATAAGAATCAAGTATATTGTTGATCATCGGCAGTTGTGTTTTTTTCTGAACAAAGCCGGCAAATTATACCCACCACCTACTTAAATACGTGTCGATAAGGAATAGTAGGTACTCATATCATCGCCACTTAAAAAAACTAATTTTAAATTTGAAAATGTCTTAAGTCTTTGATGACGACATTTATTGTAAAAGAATCTCAGTCTTGGTTGTTCGCGCTTGAAGTCAAGTCTTTTGGTGAGCTCCCGAAAACTGTATTGTAATAGTGTTTCAGTGACGTAAACAGGCAACAATTGGCGGCAGCTGGTAGCGCACTTGCGACGTTTAGTGTCATTTACCTCTTTCACCGTCGAGCTCGAATTTTCATTTAATGTCGGATCCCCCTTATTTTTCAAACTTTTTGAACACCCTAACACTTACGTAACCAGCTCTCTGAGATTAACAAGATGCTGAGATCTGTACTCCTTATTCTTATCCTCGGTTTCGCCGTAAATGCTTTCAAAGTGCTCATTCTTCATCCCTTCCCATCAATCAGCCATCAGGCCCCAGTGATGGCTTTGACCGAGGCTCTGGTCAAAAAAGGTCACCAGCTATTCGTTGTCAGCCCGAATGTTGTACCGGTAAGCATATGCATGCGTTTTTACAGTATTTACGTTCATGTTTTTGACGAAAGCAGTTTATCGGAATGAAATTTGGGCTGTAGTCAGAAACATAATATACCGGCATTTTATTTCGCTTTCAATTTGATCTGACAATAGTTCCATTAATGGAGCTGTTGCAAACTTTTTGCTACAGGCTTATTAATAGTTGATAATGAGGTAATACCCAGTAAAAATAACGATTAGCGCACTAAAAAACCACGAAATCCACTCCTAATCCTACACTCACAAAATGCTTTTAAACGCGAGACCGTAATGGCGGCCGGGGCCGCGGTTTTCATTGGGGTTCCCTATCTTCAATCAGCGCCATCTACACGAGGTGTTCTCGCAACACCACACAAAAAGAAGAAGAAGCATATGATTGCCATAAGAAAACCGCGGCCTCGGCCGCCATTACGGTCTCGCTTTTAAAAGCATTTTGTGAGTTTAGGAGTGGATTTCGTGATTTTATAGTGCGCTAATCATTATTTTTACAGGGTATTACCCCATTATCAACTATTAATAAGCCTGTAGGCTGTAGCAAAAGTTTGCAACAGCTCCATTCCATACCCTTGTCCCAGATCCCACAACTCTAATGTCGTTAAACAAAACGAATTATGGAACTGTTGCAAACTTTTGCTATAGGCTCATAAATAGTTGATTTAGGGGTAAAACCCTATCAAACTAACGATTAGCGCACTAAAAAATCACGAAATCCACTTTCAAATTCATAAAATGCTTACAAACGCGAGACCGTAATGGTGGCCGTTGCCGCCTAAATCGAATGGCGATTGTGTGCTTCTTTTTTTTCTTGTGTCATGTCGCGAGAACACATCGTGAGGATGGAGCTGATTGAGATAGAGAAACCCAATGTAATCGACAGTAACGGCCACCATTACACGGTCTGGCGTTTGAAAGCATTTTATGAAATTGGGAGTGGATTTCGTGATTTTTTAGTGCGCTAATTGTTATTTTTACAGGGTTCCACCCCAGGGGTGCTAATAATAAGCCTGTAGCAAAATTTTGCAACTGCTGCATTGGTGCAATAAAATACGGCAATAATTTTCCGGACTACAATCATTTACATTTTGCGTCATTCTGTGTCAAATCAACGCAAGATTTCTCTTATGACCTTATGAGATTTCACTCAAATTCTACATGCTTGTTGTACCCTACGAAAAAAAAGTAAAAAATAGTTTTTACAGATTTTTTTTTTTTTTTTTTTTTTTTTTTGCGCTCCACCAATTTGGTTGAAATTGAACAGTAAAAATTTCAATTTTAAAAATTTGGGCGGTTTCCCAATCTTTAAATTGCCGTATATCAGGCCTTGTTGAACGGAAAGAAGTCATCTTCTCGTTATGAATATAGTTTTATGTTATCTTTAACATAGGAATTATTCGTTTTTTCGGGGGAGGATACTAGCTAAATTCTTTCGTGAATACTTAGGTACGGGTCATTCTACGTCAGATCATACCAAGGTTTTTTCCTTGACCCCTCAGATTTTCATGAAATTTTGTGTGCTTATTCTACCTACTGAAAATAGGCAAAACCCAAATTTTCAGAATTTTTGGGTCACCCATTGCCGTTTTATTCAATTTTGAAAATTTCAAAATTTTGCCAATTTCACCGGTTTCAGCAACATTCAAGTGGCCATAACTTGAGACACATTTAGAATTTTCCAAAACATGTGTATATCGTTTGAAAGCTCTTTTTATGCTCTTTTTAATGATGTTTAGTAAAAAAATAAATTTCCCAAATTTTTTGGGGAATTTTTTTTTGAAAATTTCAAAATTCAAAAAATGTCGAATTTTCAAAAAACGACAATTTTAAAATTCTGAAAAAATCAGGAAATGTGGGTTGGTACTATACAAGCCTGTCCCCCAAGTTTCATTATGGGCCGACGATTCGTCTCTGAGATATGATTGATCCAAAACTGACTTTCTCTGTAAATCGAAAATATCCCTTATTCTACCAGTGAAAGGAAGGGTGGCGATATGGGCCGCATCCGGCCCACACAAATTTCACATTTTCAGGTCCCAGTATATGTTCTAGAGGTAAAAACAAGTGAAAAAACCTCTATTGACACAACCCCTGAGATGCATCCCTGTTGAGCTGTAGCCTCTCAAAGTTGATACTTTTACGTTGAATTTTACCGACACATGAGTGACCATAGCATGTAGAATTTGAAAAGTATAGACAATTTTTCCTCCTGAAACTTGTTTGTATGTCTTAAGAGAGTCATTGGCCATAGTAAAGGCCCAGGTTAGAATTGTTTTCCCGAGATTTTACCTGAAAATATTGAATTTTACCCAAAAAGCTTGTAGAAATCACGCTTTTTTCCAGGGTAAATTGCAAAAATGACATTGATACCAACAAGCGTCAGATATTTATTAAGAATGTTATGTACAAGTATACTAAGGAAACATATCGAAAAATTGAAGTTGCACTTGCTTTCGTTTGTGGTTAGAAGTCTCCATGTGGTTAGTTTACCGTAACTAGATGTAGCAGCGCGATTCAAAGCATGTCCAAATGACCAGTATCTATATGGATGTGTGCGGTCGTGCAATGATTAAATATGCAACTATCCATATTTTTTGATAGCATCAGTTAGAAGTGCTGCCAGGAATGTTCCTTTAATGTTCCTGAAATGATTCCTGGCAGCGCTTCTAACTGATGCTATCAAAAAATATGATTAGTTGCATATTTAATCATTGCACGACCGCATACATCCATATAGATACTGGTCATTTGGACATGCTTTGAATCGCGCTGCTACATCTAGTTACGGTAAACTAACCACATGGAGACTTCTAACCACAAACGAAAGCAAGTGCAACTTCAATTTTTCGATATGTTTCCGTAGTATACTCGTACATAACATTCTTAATAAATGTCTGACGCTTGTTTGTATCAATGTCAGTTTTGCAATTAACCCTGGAAAAAAGCGTGATTTCTACAAGCTTTTTGAGTAAAATTAAATGTTTTCAGGTAAAATCTCGGGAAAACAATTCTAACCTGGGCCTTTACCATCTCCTATGACTCTCTTAAGACATACAAACAAGTTTCAGGAGGAAAAATTGTCTATACTTTTCAAATTCTACATGCTATGGTCACTCATGTGTCGGTAAAATTCAACGTAAATGTATCAACTTTGAGAGGCTACAGCTCAACAGGGATGCATCTCAGGGGTTGTGTCAATAGAGGTTTTGTCACTTGTTTTTACCTCTAGAACATATACTGGGACCTGAAAATGTGAAATTTGTGTGGGCCGGATACGGCCCATATCGCCACCCTTCCTTTCACTGGTAGAATAAGGGATATTTTCGATTTACAGAGAAAGTCAGTTTTGGATCAATCATATCTCAGAGACGAATCGTCGGCCCATAATGAAACTTGGGGGACAGGCTTGTATAGTACCAACCCACATTTCCTGATTTTTTCAGAATTTTAAAATTGTCGTTTTTTGAAAATTCGACATTTTTTGAATTTTCAAATTTTCAAAAAAAAATTCCCCAAAAAATTTGGGAAATTTATTTTTTTACTAAACATCATTAAAAAGAGCATAAAAAGAGCTTTCAAACGATATACACATGTTTCGGAAAATTCCAAATGTGTCTCAAGTTATGGCCACTTGAATGTTGCTGAAACCGGTGAAATTGGCAAAATTTTGAAATTTTCAAAATTGAATAAAACGGCAATGGGTGACCCAAAAATTCTGAAAATTTGGATTTTGCCTATTTTCAGTAGGTAGAATAAGCCCACAAAATTTCATGAAAATCTGAGGGGTCAAGGAAAAATTTTATTCTTTTTTGGTATGATTTGACATGGAATGGAATGACCCGTACTTGATTCTACATCTTAATTATTTTGCTTTTATTTGATGCAGGGATTAGCGGAAAATTACACTTACGTCGATGTTTCTTTTTCCTACAAATACGTCTCGGAAGGGAAAAGCGAAGAAACCATTAATCTCCAAACGCAAATAACTAAATGGGAAGTACTGAAATTAATGGAGTCAGTCTTTACCATACCCGGGAGGCAATTCAAGTCCTCGGCGTTTTTACAATTTTACAAGTAAGTGCTTTGACACCAAAAAGCTCTTCCATCCGCGCAGTTATTGGGGCTTTTAATTTCACAATATTATATCCACTATTCCATACTTTTTTGAATACCTTAAAGGGGGGCGGGGGAGAGGGTCAACTCTATTTTCTCTTACGACACCCCCAATCTTGTGATACATTGTTTGAAAAAACATAAAATTCCAAGACTTTTGGCGCAAACCGCAGCACGATATCAATTTTCATTCTCGATATATCAAAGGTCAAATTTCGATTTGGACCCATTTTTGAAAAATGAGAACTACCGTTTGAAAAGTTGGAATGTAAAAAAGTAGGACTCAGTAATGCTCAAAAAAGAAGGCGCTTTTCAGAGAAAACAGTTTTGACAAAAACTTTGTGAAAAGGTTTTAGAGCCCCAAACATGTTTAACGTTTTTGAATCCCCCCCCCCAGCAAATGACGCAAATGATGCAAATGACGGGAAGGGGGCTATCTGAAAAATTCGGTAAGACAACCCCAGTCGAATAATACATCGATAGAAAGGGCATTACAAACTGAACATTCTGGAGCAAACCGAAGGTCGATATCGTTTTTCGCATTCGAGATATCGAATGTAGAAGGTCGATTTACAAAATTCGATATCTCGAATGCGAAAAACGATATATCGACCTCTGGTTTGTGCCAAAATGCTCAGTTTGTAATTCCTTTTCTATCGATTTATCTCTCGATTGGGGTCGTCTTACCGAATTTTTCAGATAGCCCCTTCCCGTCATTTGTGTCATTTGCGGGGGCGGGGGTCTGCTCCCCAAGGGTCGGCCAAATGTAAAGAAGTGATGAATTTGTTTTTTTTTGTTTGTTTTTTTGTTTGTTTTTTTTTTTCTTTTCGTTTTTAGGAGAAGAAAAAAAAGTTTCGAACTAGAATTTGGTGGTCATTTACGAGTTTTGTTGGAATTTAGGGCCGTAAATATAGGATATTCAGGGCTGTAGAGTGTCTAAAATAATATTAATGAGAAAAAAAAGAAGGCCTTCACCCCCCCCTTCCCAGCCGAACACGAAATGACGCCCTTGAAATCAACCCAAATTCGATAAAATTAATTTCATGGATCAGTTTTTTTTCCCCAAAAGATATTTATCGACTAAACTCACTTTTGTTTCAGACAAGTGAAGATTGAAGAGATAAAATTCGATGTAGTTCTCGTGGAATTCCTTTACATTCCGTTCGGATGCGCAATGTCTAGACTACTGAATGGAAATGGACACACTCCAATCATTAGCTTCTCATCAGGGAGCGCCGATTTTTTCACCGAAGGACACCTCGGAAGCATCAGTCATCATTCTTTCATCCCTTCATTTATGGACCCCTACACCGATAAGATGAACATGTTGGAAAAAATTGACAGCTGGTTTTCAACTTTTTACATTCAGTCAAAGATAGAGGCCGCGGTTACTGAGGCTGCAGAAAATTTCTTCAGGGAGGCCTACGGTCAGGAGTCCGTGAAACTCGTTGATGGTTGTTGGAGCAATACCAGTCTTTCAATGGTGTCTTCTAACTTTTTGTACTTTTATCCGAGACTTTTGGGCCCGAATGTCATCGAATTGGGACCAATGCACATAAAGGAACCGGCAAAATTACCTAAAGTATGGCAGTTATGGCACGTAGAGCTCGTTTCAGAAGTGTAGGCGGATCCCGAGTGATAACCTTTGAAATATTTCCAACGTTAACTCTCATATTACATAGTAAAAATGGTATAGTAAATTTGAGCCTTTGGTTTTCATTGAAGGACGGCGTTTTTAAATCAAAATGGCAAAGTCTTATTCAAGCTTTGTTCTGATTTGAATGAAAGAAAATTGAAAATTCATCGCCAAAGATTATCGCCCATCTATGAGCTTTGCCTACACTTTTGAAAATGATTTTATTTCTCAATTCTTTCGCGTGTACAGTGAATGTAAGTAGATGAGATACGACGTTAGAAAAATGACAATAATGATTTTAAAATTATTTGCTTATGAACATACTTTCAAACGGAGCGATAGGCAGCTATGAAAACCCTCATGCAATAATTTATTTTTAGAAGAAAAAATGAAAACACTTCAAGAAAAATTACCCCAAATGCTTGGTGTATATTTTTTGAGGATAACCTTATCTTTCATCCAAACTATAAACATCAAGTTATTTAGAATCTTTAAACTAATTATCTGTATTCCAGTGGGCCGACCTTTGAAAATTGAAATCATTATATAAGGCTGGTAGACTGGATGAATGAAGAACTGCTATTGGTCCCTTTAAAGTGTTTATCAAAAGAAGAGCTCTTTAACCAAGTATCCTCCCGTTGTATTCGATAAGATATCGGCTACTTGAAACCAGTCGATAAAAGCCTTTTATAAAGGCTTTTAACGGCTTGTTTCAAGTAGCCGATAGCTTATCGAATGTAGCAGAGGGATACTTCATTGAAGAGCTCTTCTTTTTGATAAACACTTTAAAGGGACCAATAGCGCGCAGCACCCCCATTTACCCAGTCTAACAGCCTTATCTAATGATTTCAAAGGTCGGCCCGCTGAAGCGATATCCCCCCCCCCCCCCGCGATCTGAGGTGGACTAAGGTGTAACCTGTACGACAAAATACTCAGCATTTTTTCTTATGCATGCCTAGATGCTGTCACCACAAAAAATGTCTGAGCATTTCATGCATATTTTAGATTTTTTTTTTTTTTTTTGACTGGTGTACCCCCTAAAGATAATTTATTTTCACTACCACTTCAATTTATGTATGTTGAACTATTTTTATTTTATTTTATTTATTTTGTTTTTTTAAAATTCCAATTATAATGAGCCCTTAAGGCCTTAAGGGGAGTCAGACGGCCTATCTCAGCCCATGTTAAACCATCAGTGTTTAAGGAACATTTTCTCAGGAACTATTCAACCGATTTTCAAAAACTTTGGCTTGTGTGATTTGTCTTATTGTCCTGCACACTTTAATACGGGGTTTTAAAAAAATATTGAATTTTGAAAGTGTTATGATTTTTTAAAATTTAGTTCCAAAAGTTAATTATTTTTGGGCACTTTGAGGCTCATAAAAGTTGAGCCAAACAGAATTTTGAAAAAAAAAAAAAACTGTTAAATTGTGCAGGGCGTAAAGACGAATCAAACAAGCCTAAGTTTTTCAAAATCGGTTGAGTGGGTCCTGAGAAAATGTACCTCTTGTGTGAAAAAACACAAACTGGGGGAAAACACAATTAAAAAATTCCGGGGGAAAAAAAACACTTTAAATGCATAATGCACTTAACTCTGTTTTTCTTTTTTTAATGAAATTATTCTTAAAGAGTAGAATACTCATCAAAAATAAGTGAACTTGGTCTTAAATTAAAGCTGATGATATATGGAACAAGGTTAGCTGAAAAAACAATTTTTTAAAATGTTGACCGAAATCCTTATCCGACTCCCCTTAAGTCGTACATGTTTTGAAATATAGATCCATGCATTATATTGTGTGATGATGATAAGGAACGTGGCTGGTATGCGTATGTTACTCTTGATGAAACCGGAAAATATTGGAGATAATATGCAATCTTCAAAATGAATTTGGCGGGTTCCTTACAATGAGCCACTCTGAAACAAGACCGTGCCAACGTTTCCAGAAAGGGGGAGGGGCAAGGTTACAATTTTGCTGCCCTTCGAAGAAAAATTTCGGAATCCGACGACTTATTTTATTTTAATTGCTTGTTCACATTGATTTTGCCGCTTAGGCTTAGGGCACGAGCGGCGAGCGCCCACCTGATGCCACTGCGCCCCTCCCTCGGCACTACACTGTATACTTTCCTTGTTTCGTGGTTTTACAGAATATACACGATTGGTTGGACGGAGCGGACAAAGGAGTAATTTATTTTAGTCTGGGGAGTAACATGAAGAGTAAGTCTTTGTCCGTGGCAGTGCGAGAAAATTTCCTTAAATTCTTCAGAGAACTACCCGCTGGATATCGGGTTCTATGGAAATGGGAACTTGATGGAACTATTCCGGGCCAGTCTGATAATATTTTGGCACAAAAGTGGACACCGCAACAAAGTGTTTTAGGTATGTACCGCTCAGGACTAATGGGGCAGTTGCAAGGGTCTGAAATTTTGTATTTTTTTTTTTTTTTTTTTTTTTTTTTTTTTTTTTTTTTTATAATATAAAGAAAATGAAAGTACTTGATGAGCTAAGAACAAAAAGATGCTTTTGGTTTCTATAATTAAGTCCCGATGTTTCGGAGATGAGTTTGGCCCAAAATACATATATTGTTCATAATGGGAATACCGCGTAGTGACGTAGAGACTACGCACACGATTTTCTGCAACTTTATCACACGTGCGTGTATCTCCAAAACAGGGACACTAATCAGACTCGAGTCACATATTAATAAAATTATTGATCAGCATCTCATACCTTCTGATAAGTAACAAATCCGTTTGGTTTTTTACACTTTTTTTTTTCGTTTGCAGCCCATCCAAAAGTCAGAGTATTCATAACTCAAGGTGGACTCCAAAGCTTTCAAGAAACCGTTCACCACGGAGTTCCAACAGTTGGAATACCCTGGTTTGGGGATCAAGAACTTAATGTTGCCAAGATGGTCGATGCTGGAATAGGAAGTAGATTACGACCCCAGGAATTGTATTCATTCGAGAAAGTTAAAGCCGCAGTCGAGGCAGTGCTCTACGGAAAAAGGTAAACATAAATAACAAACCTTAACGCTTAAAGAAAGGGAGGATATTTATGACGATCACTATTTGTAGATACTAGGTAACTTATTGTTAGAGACCTTAAAAATGTTCAGATTCATGGAAAAATTGTGCAGTTCATGTCTCCCTGATCAAAATCAGCTAACAATTGCTCTATTCGTTAGAAAGTTCGGGTTAGTATCTTTGAACTTTGGAGGTTTATTATTTTCACTGAACGGTCAAGATTGATATAAAGCATGTTTTATTGATGGCGACTAGGAGTAAAAATCGAAAAATTGTTTGTGAATGCCGCGAATTGTAATTTTAAGTATGACCAAGAGGGAAAGCTTTCTCTCTCTCTCTCTCTCTCTCTCTCTCTCTCTCTCTCTCTCTCTCTCTCTCTCTCTCCAACGTTATCCAACGTTTATTACCCCTAGAATGCTAGGCATGGAGTACATCCGTAGGGTGCCTGGAACGGCTAGTCTTAATTAAAACCAGGGCACCAAATAATAAATAATTTATACGGATTCGCTATAAACTTAAACCCAGCTAGCTTTGTTTTAATTTGTTTCTTGTATTTTTCAGCTATTTGAAGAATATTAAGAGGCTCTCGGCCATTTCTCGAGAATTCACATCGCAATCTCTTGACAAAGCTGTTTTTTGGGTGGAACATATAGCCAAGTATGGCGATGCGAACCATTTAAGACCCTCAACTGCTGATGCAACATTATTTGAATACCTCTGTTTAGACATTATCGCTGTGATCCTAGTTTCAATTTTAATTGTTTTTTATCTGATCAGAAATGTGTTTAGTTTTATAGTAAGAAGCATATCTCCATTGTCAGGTTCAAAAATTAAGAAACCTTAGTTTTTTCCACAAAAAACTCCTTGTTTTTTGTTTTTTTCCCCTCTCTTAACTTCTCTCGTGTTCTACTTATCAAGTGAAAATGAGGTGGGGGGGGGAGTTCTAATAGTTGGAGCATGGTGCATGTATTGTAGATACAACGCTAAACATGAGAAAGTAAAAATAAATAAACAATAAATAAGTTATAATAATTTCAGGACAGTATAAAAATCCAAGGACTGGTTCTTCCAAACCTCGAGATTCTCCCAATTCTCACCAAATCTTCAAATCTTCAGATTTTTCTTATTTTCTGGCATTTCTGTGTGTACTCAAGGAACTGCCGAGACTAAAATTGCCGACGCCTAATGATAGTCTAGCTTGATGCAAGGTATATGGAAGAACAGGTATGGACAGGAGGCGGGGTTTAAGGGGCTTTCGAGTTTTCCCGCCAAATGATGACGACACACTTGCTTTAGCGATGACGTAGCCGTCACCTACTGCAGTAGCAAGAGATGGGGGTAGGCGAATTTTATCGCGACCGTCTAGAACATCTGTGACGTAGCCGTCACCTACTGAGATAGGCTCCGCCTCCTGTCCATACCTGTTCTTCCATATACCTTGAGCTTGATGTAAAAACCTCCTAAAAAACGATGGCAGCACTCAAAGAAACTTCCGAAATCCACTCTTTAACTCAATAAACGGCCCAGTGGCGTAGCCAAGGGGGGTGTCCAGGGGGTCTGGACCCCCCCCCCCCAATGATACCAAAATTTGTCCTAAAAAAGGTCATTTTTTGCGTTTTCAGACAAATTTTACCAAATTAGTATGTTTGGACCCCCTCATGACAATTTTCGAACCCCGGACCCCCCCCCCCCCCCCTAGAAAAATTCCTGGCTACGCCACTGATAAACGCTTTTATTGGCGCGAGCGTAATGGTGGCTTTAGGGCAGTAATAATGGGAGATTCCCATCTAACAATACTTACTGTAACTCGATCTAGAAGTGACCAATAAGAGACGACTTTCATTTGACAACGGTGTCACTATTAGATGTCACGGTACCATTCATCGGATGTTGATCACTACTCTGATGGCTAATTACTCTGTGAACCATCACTCGCGCAAATAAAAGCGTTTAGTGAGTGTAGGAGTGGATTTCGGAAGTTTTTAGTGCTGCCATCGTTATATATGTAAGTATTTACATCGGACTAGACTATTAAATCGCTTATAGCAAAAGTCAAAAGTGTGCAACAGCCCCATTAATGGTAAATCCCAACTTTCCACGGAACGGAATAGTAGAATAACTATTTGTACAAGAAGCTCCTTCAAATGAGCAATATACAATTTGCACTACATTCTATGCATTTGAATGACACAGTGCGGTGGCATTATTGGTACCGCCTGGTACGAAATGGTACGATTTGAATGTACTCGATTGACGTCACGGCCTACGTAACAATATGGCCACCAATTTTAAGTGCTTTCACCACCTTTGTATGTTGCGACCAAGCGGATGACCACTCTCACGTCTCAAGCGATGGACGACATTGACTTTTAGTCAAAATGTAAACAAATTAGGAAAATTGCGTTTTTAGTCCTTTCAAATCGAAATCCTCTCAATTTTGATTTTTATCCTTGATCGATGCTTAGTTTGATCATTGAAGATTGCTGATCCATGTTCTCAATGAATGTATCCACTCGATGTTTCTGGTCGTGAATTGTGAATTCATCGTAAATACAGTAAGTCTATATCACCTCACAAAAGACATGATTTTTCCTTCTGCCTCAGTTTACTTACAGATCCCATCTAATCAAGATTTCTCCTCAAGCATATTGCCAAATGTTTTTGACATTGGTACGTAAAACAATCAGCCCTTTCTTCAGTCAGTGTGTGGCTCAAATATTATGGTTTCATAATTACTTAAATCCGATCCTTTCATTCTCAGCGGCCGAAATTCAGACTTTCTAATCATACCTGCGGTACCTGCAGTCTCAAAGTTTTACCTACCACTTTTTCAATTGATTTATCCCTCCTCTTCTTTGTCTTTTTGAATATAGTTCCTTACTCCTTCTTCTCACGAAGGAAAGAATGGGCCAAGGTCCATATATTGGGAAGTGACAATTTTGTGAAATGTTGCTTTTGTCTGCTGGCGACCTTCATCAATTTCCTTACTTGCCCAGTCAATACGGTCTTTGAGTGAGAGTAATTTTTGTTCATCAAAGCTTTTTCTGTGAGCTGTACCATATTTTTATCACAATGTATTCAATGCTTTGCTGTTCCACAGTGTAACTGGCTGGGCTCAAATGCATTCATTAGGCTATCCTCCGCCAGAAGGATTAAGACTAGATGTCGTATCAAGGCACCTTGTAAACTTTAGGCTAATTTTTTGATTTGGAACTCAATTGAACACCATACGTTTTACCTACTGTACTGTTAGCCAGCACGGCCAGAATGTTCCATCGAAACAGGGCATAATACTCTGACCACTCCGACAAGTTGGTCCGATGGCGGTTACTTGTGGTTCACTGAGGTACAACCTCAAATCTGTCTGTTTGAATCTTGAGTTCATCGACCTGCTGACTTATTAACGGTGTTTGTACCATTTTGGAAAACAAATTGAAAAAGTCTCTACATAAAATGACGCATAGGTAAAACTTGTAAATGGCACAGTTCAACTAAGTCAATGAAAACCGGAGGTGAGAATTGGATCAAATCCGATTTTTTAAATCAGAACTTTTAAGAAGCCTCACACAACCAAGAGTTACCACTTTCATCTTGTTCTATTGTGTTCAGTGCCTTAAAAAATTAGCTTTTCTTCTCTAACAGTTGATGAAAGAGGCTCTGTTTCCCCTCAACACTTTTCTAATTAAATGCCTCTTCAGATTGATTACAGATGTCCAAAGACGAGCCGGATCCCGATCGGCAATTTCAAGAGGAATTGGAGAGAGCACAAGCTCTTAGTTTGGAAACTTTAGCCTTTGAAAAGTTTCGGAGTCAAAAACGACAGCAGGAGCTCGCAGTTTTATCAGAAAGACTAAAAGGTTCGTTTTTTCTGCTGTGTTGAAGTGACCATTTTGGACTCTAGTTTTTCTATTTTCACCCCGTAGGTATTCTCTCAAACAGAAATCCCTCTTTATTGACTAACAAGGGGAGGCTCAGAAGTCGCCGCCTCCGATTTTGAAAACAATTGCACGAAAATGTAGCTAAAGTAAAACTATTAGACCCGTGTTCCTCACTTTTTGCCAATGGGCCTTCCTAAAGCGTCAGGAATTTTTTGAAAGTTGCGGTAATTCACGTAAACATTCGGAACGCTCTCCGATCGGGTTTTTACGTGAATTTCTGCAACTTTTAAAAAAATCCTGACGCTTTAGGAAGGCCCATTGGCAAAAAGTGAGAAACACGGGTCTAATAGTTTTACTTTAGCTACATTTTCGTGCAATTGTTTTCAGAATCGGAGGCGGCGACTTCTGAGCCTCCCCTTGTAAGATATTGTTCTCATTGCATACAAAGAATGCAAAGTATATTTTTAAAGGATCGTAAGATTCAAGTATCAACATATCGGTAGTCTTCAATATCGGTACATCAAGTAAAAATTAATGGCTGATCTTCATTCAAAAATACACCCAAGTAACACTTGAAAAGCAGTGACTTGTACATTAATACAAAGCTCAGGGAAAATGCCGGTCAGTTAAAAAACTTGTTTCAAATCAATATTCAGGTGTGGCGTCATCAATTGCCTGTTGACCAAAAAATGAGGCATTTTCCTCATGAAATCACAAAATATTTAGTAAAATCAGAACTTATAAACTCTCATAAGAACCAATGTAAACATTTTTTCAGTCATTTTCAGTATCTATTCAAATTGGCAAGCATTTATTTGAATCTGTCTTTCACATAGCTTTGTATTGGGATAGACTGGAACATCTCAGCATGGTGGACCAGAAAATAATGCTTCAAAATAAATCAAAGTTTTCATTCTGATTGAAGCATTCTATGCTGTAATTTTTTTTATTTGCCTTGGCATACTGAAAAAAAAAATGCCACCTCTTCCATGTAACTATATTGGACTAATCGTCATTGTTTGTTTTTATCAGTTTGCAAACCAAGCCTCATTTCTCAGCTCAGTTTGACTGTTTTCTATGTACTGAAAATGGTGTCATTATTCAGCACTCAATGCAAGTTCTATTGTTATGGAGTTAAGTTTACTTAACATTTGATAAGAAATCACTGAACCAATAACACATGTCATTGATCATGCAACTGAGCAGCCTCTTGGAATTGTGTTTTCTCTTGATAAGAAATAATTATTGAGCTGTTAAGTATAAGCTCCTTGCTACTGACCCTTAGTCTTACCAATCTCATTATTAACAAGATCTTAAATAAATGATAATTGGCTGATTTGGCATATTGTTATTTCTGTTTGTCCATTCAAGAGTTCAAAGCAAAAGGATATATCGATCAGGATGCTGTCGGTGCACCCAAATCTCTCCCTGAAAAACCTAGAACAACCTCTGTTTCTGTCTCGGAATTTTCTGCTGATGAAAGAAGATGTGGATCTGGTACGCTTTATTTTTAATAAGGATTTAAATTCAATTAAAGGATACTGCTGAAATTATCAAGTTTTGCTATATGACGGATAAGTTAGACTGAAGAAGTCTATCAAGTAATTCTAAGACTTGGAACGGGTTACTCTTAGTTGAGTCTGGTTCATCTAGCGTTCCATTAAAAAAAAAAAAAAAAACTGGCTCTTTCCAAACTATCGCGCTCCATTTTTGGTAAACTTTTTGAACTGCACTATGTATTTACTTATTTTCTGTGTCATTTTTGGTAAAATGGCTCTTTTAATTTGTTTTCCTAAGGAAAGCTTATGCTTTCAAAAAGTCATCAGGTCAAAGAACTTAAGATTCGAGCGGAATTGACGGATCTGAGGTAGTATCTCAGTAGAACACAAGTAACTTCAATCGGTAGACCAACTTGTTGGAGTGGTTAAAGTGTTCGGTTCCATTCCGATGGAATACTCCAACTGCGCTGGCTAATCTCAGTAAAAAGTGGAGTGTTCCGTTGTGTTCTGATTAAAAAAATTAGCTTCTAGAGATCTCGGTGGAGATGTCTGTTGCTTAAGAAATTTTTTAAATTACATATATGTAGCAGCTACTGTGTCGAAGAGTGAAATTTTGATAGAAAATGTTTTTTTCCAACTGTTCTTCTGTCAGATGATTTTTAGTGCTGCTGAAAGGCCCTTGAATATTGCAAATGTAACGGTATTGGTGAAAAAAAGAGTTGAATTTTTAAGAATTGACAATTGTCAGTCAACTTAGAAACTCGGAAGTGGGCCTCTGCAAGCTACAAAAGTATTCTCTTTTGGCATATCTTCAACCGTTCGCCAGATCCAACCATCTTTAACTACCTTCATGGTTTTTTAAAAAGATATGGAAAGGAATGGTAAAAATAAGTATTTATGGCAAGAAGGTTGAAGATATGGTAAAACAGCCTCGAAGCTTTGAGGTAGGGTCCTCTATTTTCTGCTGAAACTTTTGATTTTTGCACCTTGAAAAGAGGCGTTTTCTACGAGAATAGTGTAATTCCAGGTCTTCCAAAATTAAGTCATTATTAAAATTCAAATGGTTTCATACTTCACTTTATTGGGTAAAAATTTGCAAAGGCCACTCAGCTCATTTTTCTCTAAAACAAATGGATTTAAATAAGAGCATACTTTGACTAATTCTAATGGGCAATCTGCAAATTCATGTGTAAATTCACCAAACAAATTTAGACCTTAAACCACTCTTGCACGGAATGGCTCAAATAGAGGTTTCTGGAAAGTTGATTTTAATCAATTTACTTTGTTCTAATTTCAGCGAATTCTTGTGTACCGCGGTTGAAACCACCACCTGCCGCAACGAGGCGAAGCAGTGTGGTCACAAATGCCTCCTCTGCTTCGATGGAGACTAAAGACTTAATTTCATTTAATAGCCCTGTTTCTTCAAGCAAAAAGAAATTAAGTTTAGATGAACTCAGTGACCTTTCTCTCGTGTAAGTTCTTTTTTTCATATACTACAACTACTATCTTTTCTAATAATAGATTTGTTTGAATTGCTCTGCATCTTTTGCCTCTCTTTTCACACTGTTGCCAAGTTAATTTTCGCTCTTTATTTTTACAGTAATAATGATGCCGATAATGCTGATGGTGCCTCTCTCAATTCTTTGTCGTCTAACTGTAGCATGCCTGCCTCCTCTACCTGCAAGTTTCTAGAGTCAGGGTAAATTTTTTATGTATTTTCTAAACGGGACAAACAATCAGTGAAATCACATGATACATTTGACACCTTAGGAAGTTGGGAAAAATTGATACTCAGATCCTGCTGTTACTCAGCAATAGATTGATGGAACAAGTAGTTCTGTCAAGAAATTACAAGTAGTAATTTATGCTAGGTGTTGCTGCTTGTCGTAAAGTGGACAAGGTTTCCCATCGATTTCTGAGGTTTAATTATAAGCCAAACAGGTCAAAAGAAGAGCAGAGCGGGATCTAGAGTTTTTATTGAAATGATGAATTTTTGAACCGATTAGAAGTTGAGACTTTCAGCAGTAATGCTTTGTCTCCTCGTGATATAAGTTTACTTATCTCTGATCAAACCATCACTCTTTTGATCAAATGTTTTTAGCTTCTATGTTTATTTGTTTATTTGAAACAAACGGACAATGCTCAATTTAAAATTACAGAGTAAAATGAAACAAAGACAGCAACAGTATTCACAAATTAATTAATATTAATAAAATTATTTAAGTAGGCAAAGCATAAGAATTTATTCAAAAGAAGGAAGGAATTTAGTTAAGAAGAGAACATATTTTGCAAATAAAGGGTTACAATTACACGCATTGTAACATAGGAACCTTTATTTCATTTGCACTCAGCAACAGAGTGACAGATAATTTTTATTGAAATGATGAATTTTTGAACCGATTAGAAGTTGAGGCTTTCAGCAGTAATGCTTTGTCTCCTCGTGATATAAGTTTACTTATCTCTGATCAAACCATCACTCTTTTGATCAAATGTTTTTAGCTTCTATGTTTATTTGTTTATTTGAAACAAACGGACAATGCTCAATTTAAAATTACAGAGTAAAATGAAACAAAGACAGCAACAGTATTCACAAATTAATTAATATTAATAAAATTATTTAAGTAGGCAAAGCATAAGAATTTATTCAAAAGAAGGAAGGAATTTAGTTAAGAAGAGAACATATTTTGCAAATAAAGGGTTACAATTACACGCATTGTAACATAGGAACCTTTATTTCATTTGCACTCAGCAACAGAGTGACAGATAATTTTTATTGAAATGATGAATTTTTGAACCGATTAGAAGTTGAGGCTTTCAGCAGTAATGCTTGGTCTCCTCGTGATATAAGTTTACTTATCTCTGATCAAACCATCACTCTTTTGATCAAATGTTTTTAGCTTCTATATTTATTTGTTTATTTGAAACTAAGGGACAATGCTCAATTTAAAATTACAGAGTAAAATGAAACAAAGAAAGACAGCAACAGTATTCACAAATTAATTAATATTAGTAAAATTATTTAAGTAGACAAAGCATTAGGATTTATTCAAAAGAAGGAAGGAATTTAGTTAAGAAGAGAACATATTTTGCGAATAAAGGGGTACGATTACATGCATTGTAACATAGGAACCTTTATTTCATTTGTACTCAGCAACAGAGTGACGGATAATTTTCATTGAAATGATGAATTTTCGAACGGATATTCGAAGTTGAGGCTTATGGCAGTAATGCTTTGTCTCCTTGTGATATAAGTTTACTCATCTCTGATCAAACCATCACTATTTTGATCAAATGTATTTTAGCTCCTTTATTTCATTTGTACTCAGCAACAGAGTGACGGATAATTTTTATTGAAATGATGAATTTTCGAACGGATATTCGAAGTTGAGGCTTATGGCAGTAATGCTTTGTCTCCTTGTGATATAAGTTTACTCATCTCTGATCAAACCATCACTATTTTGATCAAATGTATTTTAGCTCCTTTATTTCATTTGTACTCAGCAACAGAGTGACGGATAATTTTTATTGAAATGATGAATTTTTGAACCGATTAGAAGTTGAGGCTTTCAGCAGTAATGCTTTGTCTCCTCGTGATATAAGTTTACTTATCTCTGATCAAACCATCACTCTTTTGATCAAATGTTTTTAGCTTCTATGTTTATTTGTTTATTTGAAACAAACGAACAATGCTCAATTTAAAATTACAGAGTAAAATGAAACAAAGACAGCAACAGTATTCACAAATTAATTAATATTAATAAAATTATTTAAGTAGGCAAAGCATAAGAATTTATTCAAAAGAAGGAAGGAATTTAGTTAAGAAGAGAACATATTTTGCAAATAAAGGGTTACAATTACACGCATTGTAACATAGGAACCTTTATTTCATTTGCACTCAGCAACAGAGTGACAGATAATTTTTATTGAAATGATGAATTTTTGAACCGATTAGAAGTTGAGGCTTTCAGCAGTAATGCTTGGTCTCCTCGTGATATAAGTTTACTTATCTCTGATCAAACCATCACTCTTTTGATCAAATGTTTTTAGCTTCTATATTTATTTGTTTATTTGAAACTAAGGGACAATGCTCAATTTAAAATTACAGAGTAAAATGAAACAAAGAAAGACAGCAACAGTATTCACAAATTAATTAATATTAGTAAAATTATTTAAGTAGACAAAGCATTAGGATTTATTCAAAAGAAGGAAGGAATTTAGTTAAGAAGAGAACATATTTTGCGAATAAAGGGGTACGATTACATGCATTGTAACATAGGAACCTTTATTTCATTTGTACTCAGCAACAGAGTGACGGATAATTTTCATTGAAATGATGAATTTTCGAACGGATATTCGAAGTTGAGGCTTATGGCAGTAATGCTTTGTCTCCTTGTGATATAAGTTTACTCATCTCTGATCAAACCATCACTATTTTGATCAAATGTATTTTAGCTCCTTTATTTCATTTGTACTCAGCAACAGAGTGACGGATAATTTTTATTGAAATGATGAATTTTCGAACGGATATTCGAAGTTGAGGCTTATGGCAGTAATGCTTTGTCTCCTTGTGATATAAGTTTACTCATCTCTGATCAAACCATCACTATTTTGATCAAATGTATTTTAGCTCCTTTATTTCATTTGTACTCAGCAACAGAGTGACGGATAATTTTTATTGAAATGATGAATTTTCGAACGGATATTCGAAGTTGAGGCTTATGGCAGTAATGCTTTGTCTCCTTGTGATATAAGTTTACTCATCTCTGATCAAACCATCACTATTTTGATCAAATGTATTTTAGCTCCTTTATTTCATTTGTACTCAGCAACAGAGTGACGGATAATTTTCATTGAAATGATGAATTTTCGAACGGATATTCGAAGTTGAGGCTTTTGGCAGTAATGCTTTGTCTCCTTGTGATATAAGTTTACTCATCTCTGATCAAACCATCACTCTTTTGATCAAATATATTTTAGCTTTTTTATTTAATTTGTACTCAGCAACAGAGTGACAGATAATTTTTATTGAAATGATGAATTTTCGAACGGATATTCGAAGTTGAGGCTTATGGCAGTAATGCTTTGTCTCCTAGTGATATAAGTTTACTCATCTCTGATCAAACCATTAAGTCCGTACCACACCTAAGCGAACGCTACGAAAAAAATCGGCGCCATGTATTTCAATGCAAGTGGCCACACCAGAGCGAACGCGAACGTTGGCAGGCGAACGCGTTCGCGAACGTTTTGCCGTTTTGCAAGGGATTCAAGGTGTTTCATCATTGATAGGTGACTACCACTGATGTAATGGGTAAATATTGACTGATGAATGTCCATGCATCGTTTAGGCTGTAAAAAAAATATTTTTTTGTATTTTCTGTAATAATTCAGAGCCATAAATAACACAATAAACCAAGTGACGCTCCACTTCTTTTTATTTAGGAATCAATGACATTATAAATATCAGAAAAAATAAGAGGAGAGGTTTCTAATAGCTTTGACTGTAAAATGGTCACGTTTTTGGGGGAAAAAATAACATAAACTACATGGATTACAAATAGTCAGAAGCGGGAAGATGTTCCGTGCAGGATACGTAGTGTCGCGTTACAAGGTATGCCACACCAGAGCGAACGCGAACGCGAGTTTGCGTTCAGTCGCTTAGGTGTTGCACGGGCTTTACTCTTTTGACCAAATTTGTCTTGTGTCTTCATTTCATTTGCATCAGTTACTTAGTAGGTACTTCTCTTTTTGTGAACTAGACCTTGAAGTTCACTTGAGCCTCTTGAACATCAGATTATGAAGAAAAATCATCATATAGCCAATTTAAATCTATAATATAAAATGTGAAGCTAATGCTGAACATCTAAAAACTGTGCATGTTCCTTAGGTTGAATCAAAAAACTTTTTTTTTTTTTACTTCATACATAGTTTCACAGGTGAAAAGAAGGTGCCATTGTGGCTCAAATTGAGACACAATGTTTTTCAGATCTCTTAGAAGTTTTTTTCTGGTCCTAAAATGCCTCAAAGTTAACCTGAATTATTTAGGGAGACAGAAAGGTAAATCTGAGGGGTCAAGGTTTGTAGCTTGGTCTGATTTGACATGGAATGACCCTAGTCTGAAATAATTGAGACTTTTTCCTCCATTTATTCGGTTGATGCATCCATTAATTCTTGTCCTTATGAATCTGTTTCAGATCGGAGAACTCATTTCACAAAGATTTTAATCTTGGTTTTAGTCAATCTTTACTACCCAGTAATGATTCTCCTTCAATAATGTCTTCCATTATCCCAGTGCCTTCTTATAATTTTACCCCTCCTTCCCTTCCCCCTCCCATCTCTTCTCCCTCTAATATAGGATTTTGTATTCCAAATTTGTATCCCTCTTCAATCGATCCATCACGAAGGCCCATCGGATTTTCCTTTCCCTGTTCTCCACCCAACAATCCTGTCCATCGATATCCTAAAATGTGTGGGACCTCGAATCAACCTTTCACAAATACAGCACCTCCACATATAAGCAGCTTTAGTGGTGAGTTGTTCATTCCATTTACTTTTAAACCTTTATAGATCTAAGAACAGGGTTCGCCCTATTTTGCCCGGACCAAAACACCCACCTTTCTATTTTTGTTTTTATTTTCATTTCAAGCATTTTTGTACCTTTTTTTTCCTCCCCACCCTTCTCCAACTCTTCTGCCTCCCCTGATACTTAGAAGAAGATGATCAAGATTCATAGACCGTTTGAAAGTGGCCAAAAATGACTTTGTTCCCTGCCAAACTTTAGTCTGATTTGTCTTTTTGGAGAGGGATACTGCCATCTGCTCCAATAAAAGCTTTTAGATTGATTCCAAGGGTTTGATCAAGCAATGTCAAATATGTATCTTGATGAGTGATACTCAACATTTAATAATTGTAAATAGTACGATTACTGGAACCAAACACCCTCGGTGTTCTATATGAAAGGAAGTTTTTTTCTCCGTGTACACTCGCCCTGAATCAAGATGATATCAATCTTTCCAAACAACTGCTATGGAATTCAATTTCGTTTCTGAAGTCTATTTTTACCCACCAATTGCACCCAACAGGATTCCATTTGATTCTTTTTTTTTTCAGGTCAGCTCATGATAGGTTCACCAATGCCGTCCAATGATTTGTCTGTTTTGAAGGTGGTTGAAAAACGCCCCAATAGCAACTTAATTGATTTGACTCCATTTGATCTAACAAATAATGAAAAGGACCCAACTCGAGTAAAAGTCAGCCTATTAGAAGCATTTGATCCACTTTTATCGGATGCCTCTTGTTCAACAAGTTCTCCTTCTCTAGTCAATGAAGACAGTGGTAATTTTTTTATTGAATGGACTTCATTACTACTACTTACTAATACTACATTTCTTTTTGAAATTTTTGCTGAAGCGTCTCTGCAAGCCATCTGAAATAGATAGGAGCACAATAATTAGTTTTTTTTTCCCCCAAGATATTTTTTTAAAAGATGGAAAAAAAAAACCTTTTTTTTTATAGCCTCCGTAATTTTTATTGAGCCTCCAATGGCAAAAAACAACAAATATTACTCTTGATAATGTTTATTTCTTTTTCAAAACATTTATAAGCTATGATGAAGGCAAATAAGTGAGGTAAATGGAGAAAAGTCTGTGCAGTGGAAGGGTTTAGTGGGTGCGTGTATAAGGCATCGTATTTCGGTGATGTGACATCACACTGAAAAAATCTATTGCTACAAACCATCTGCTAATGTCTGTAAACCAGGTCATCTGCTGCTTGCTCAAAAAAAAGAAAAGCTTCTTATGCCTTATTCATAGTGCTTTGATTTTTTTAAGACTTTTTAGTGCAAAATGAAAATGGATGGTTATTTTACAAAATGAAGTTTTTATCTTGTGCCATAATTTCTCAATTTCTGTCTGTGAATAATACGCATTATTTCTGAGATCATTTTATTTTTTCATATTTTTCCTTCTGGAAACCTGTCTAATGATCAACATTCTTTTATCTTTTAGTTCTAGATGATCAACAAAGCGAATGTTCTGGAAGTTTATATGATCCGTATGACCCTTTTGATTATTTGTACTCACCTGCTCGAGACAGCTCTCAATCTGATCCCATTTACGCGGCTGCTGCAAAGAAAAGTAGATCAATACCCAGTCCGACTTCTGCTCCTCCGTTACCTTTGCGCTGTTTGAATGATGAATTTAATGCTGTTGAAAATGGTTCTAAATCAGACGCTTCTGGAACTAAAAATCCAGTAAGTTTAAAATTTCATGTTTTTGTAACATGATGAAAGAAAATTTAAGGTTTTTTACTCTTGCTTTTTTTTTTTTTTTTTTTTTTTTTTTAAATGTCCATGTAGTGACGAAGCATGAAAGAAGTATAAAGGTGGAGGCATTCGTACCCCACCTACGTCACAGCACGACGAATCTGTACCCAACAGTCACGTGACTGGCGAGCACGGTACCCGCAGCACCCACCAGCAAACACCCCCCTCAGTCCCCGCTCGCTAGATTTGTCGCGTTGTGTCGTAGGTGGGATATGAATGCCTCCACCTTTATACTCCATCATGGTGACGAAGGTTATTGTGAGAAATGTAGCGGGGAATGAAAAGAGAGTCAATCATGGATTAACCTAATTAAAATGATTGTTCATAGCAAGATAAGAGGGACAAATGAATTGCTTTAAAGTTTTCAATACCCAAAAAAGAAAATATATTAATTGAGATAAGCAGCGAGACAATGTTTTGTTCACAGCAAGATGAGAGAAATATATTAATCGTTCTAAAGTTTTAATTGTAATAAAAAAAAAACAACAACAAAAATCCTGGTGTGCGCAATAGTCCCTGTGTGCTCTAAATATTTTCCATACTCCAGGGTGCCTGAAAGATCACTATGTCACAGAATACTATAATCAGAATGGAAACTTAACTTAATTTTGAAACATTTTTAACTTTATGTAACTTGGGCCCCACCATGTTAAAAAGTGAGCATTTCCTGAACTTTTGGGTATCCAGCCTTCTACGTTAGTCATCTAGAGAAGTGAGCGGGCACGCATGCCAATCTGTGCAGTCAAATTCTAACTCCTATTTCTATTGGCTCTTATGAGAGTTTTTGTTCTGTTCTGATTGTAGTATTTTGTGGCTGTATCTCTCTTTTCCTATCCTCATGTGAGAGTATCTTGGTGCTTTCCTCCTGTTTTTTGCTCTTTCTATTTTTATCCAGTTTAGTCATTTGCTGTGAAACACCAGCATAATAAACCAACGTGTTTGGGCGGCTGGACTTCACTGCTACTACTTCTCCTAGCTACTACTACTTGATTTTAAAACTTCTTTTCTTCCATCCAAAATAGGCATCCTCCCTCTATGAAAATATTGGATTAGTCAAAAGGAAGTTTGCTGTTCATGATCCAGACTTAGTAGCCTTCCATGCTTTAGTGAAAAACCTTCGAGGTAAGTGCCTTTGACTGCAGTTTCTGGTGAAAGCCAAAAAAATTGGTAAGACAAGCAAATGAAGGTTCGAATATTATATCAAGTAATTTTCCTCATAATAATTGCCAAGATCTGTCTTGTTTTCCAAATACCCTTTCCAAGCAAGATTCTTTTGCAAGTATGGCCAGCTTGAAATTTCAATAAATAAAATGCCAAAAATGAGAAGCCAAATTTTTCACAAATTCATCATTTGTAAACTTTCAAGACCAATTGTAATCACAGAGAACACTGCAAACAAGTAATTTAATCCTAGAAATGTCACTGAAAAGTTTTATCTGAAGCTTGAAAGGTCAAAAACTATGATTTTTCATAACCTTTTTTTTTTTCTCAGACCATATTGCTTTGTGACCATTTAATCTTTTAAATATTTTTTTATTTGGTTTGTTTCAGCTTTATTTTTGTACTAATCATTTTAAGTTTTACTGGTTATTTTCTTCAGATAATGAAGTCTAATTTCTTGGCAATTCATAACTCTCCAAGATTTCTATTGAATTTCAAGCTTCCCTTATACTTCCATAGAATTTTCAGAAGAAATTGCAGAAAGCGATCAGGAATTTTTAAGATTCATTTCTTGCAGACACCCTGTTACTGCTAAGATGATTAAATATCATTTCAAATAGCCGCGTTACAGTTAGGGTTTTGGTGTATTGACCTCCGGTACTCAACTTTGCTTTTCCTTGTCTCTGTTTTCAGCTGAATTCGTGCATTCTGATCTTTGCACAAATGCAGGACTTGTGATAAGCTCTCTAATAGAAAGTTCGTATCCAGAAGGAACTAGTATCAAATTAGTTGTTTACTGTCAGTCTGTTCGAGAAGCTCCTGTTTCCTTCACATGTGATGGTAAGAACTGCACCTTTGTCAAACCTTGAGTTCGTGTTACATTCCAGTTTTGAACCAATTCATGTTCTTCTTCTTCTTCAAAGCAAGTGGTAAGATGAAGGAGAAGTGTGGGAGCTAAAAACTCAAGCCATTGCAGGACAAGATATGCTCAAAACAGTAAAAAACTCAGGGAGCATTAAGGTAAATAAAGGGTCCTTCTCAACCAAAAACATGAAGAAACTCAAGCTACAAAAATTCAGTAACACAACCAAATTGATATACATACATACATTTCAGATTAAAGCGACCCATTCATTTCTTCAGCTCTCTGTTCTGTTTTTTCATTTTTAGGAGGATTTGTTTTTTCTTCTTATGACTTTTTCATCGTAACTCTGTCTCATCCAGAACATTTTGAAATTGTATTTTTCATACTAAAACTTGATTTTTTTAAGTTATCAGTGATGTGAAGGGTAAGAAGTGATACATTAAAATTACTCATCCACCTCATCACTAGAAATAATAAAAACTTCTAAATCTGAGTATTAAAAATGTAGTTTTAAACTGTTGCGGGTGGGATAGTCATGATGGCCCTCATTTGCTCTGGCAATTTTAGGTTATATATGTTAATGCTTTCGTGATTCTCTTATTTATTTATTTTTTCCAGTCACCTGTTCTATTGAGCATGTCACAATGCACGTTCTATGTGAGCTGGAGGCAGGCAAAGCAGCAGAGGAGTTTATCCTCAAAGTTCATGGTTTAGCAGAATATTTCACCAACGACACTACTTTAGCTGACTATGAGTACATTCATAGCTGTATAAAACTAGAAAGAGATGTTATTTTAAGTTTAGTACCCACCAGTCAGCTCGATAGACCACTAGCCCGAACTGTAAGTATCACGCTCTCTCCTCTAACATCAGTGGCGTCGCCTGCAATCTGGCAACGCTATATTTCGCCCATTTAACCCTTTCCACTCGTGAGCATTTTTACCCAACCGCCCCACCAGCTCGTGGAGCTTCAACATCACGATATGAAAACAAACCACATGATCTGTAAAAAACTCACATCACGGTGTACAGAGCGCGCTGGTGTAGTGCGTGATGTTCGTCCTAGTTCCCATAAAATCCGCTAGAGCTCATCATTGGTCAAGCGCGTCAAGCGCGCCGAATATATCCGGCAATCGAGTCCTTAGAAGGTATCTTTTTTTTTTTCGGATATATCCGACCTGTGAGTGGAACTCAAGTTTTCCCTGGTCGAATATATCCGACATACGAGGGGAAAGGGTTAAACCAATGCAAAATATGGATTCAAGCGAGTACACCGTGCACCTTCAATAGATCAGCTCTTTTCATGCGTTTACATGGACAAACTACAGTGTTGCTAGATTGCATGCAATGCCACCAATTAACATCCATCCTCTGAGTCTGTGAGGATTTTTTTCAGTCTTTTGAATTCATGACTGATCTGCGGTTGGCAAGGCCATGAACATTTTGCCCACTGTTTTCGTCAAACTGAAAACAATGTCAAATTTTTTTCCCGCACTGAAGCTCAAAGCCTAGGATTTTATGTTTGCCCATGTAGGCCTCCAAGCCCTTTGAAGCGCCAGTGGCATAACATCAGGGTGCAGGGCCCCCAAGAGAGTTATTTTTAAGGTGGTTATTTTGATTTTCAAGCCTTTCTTATGTTTTACTTTTATTCTTCCCACCCAAGGCATGGACAAAGAAAACAAGTAAGGACTGCCGACTCCCTATCTCCGCTTGTGTCAAAACCTGTCAGTGGTTTTTGCCCCGTGAATAGCGCGCTCAACCAGCAGTGTCAGAAACTGTGGGTAGTCCTCAGGCAAAAAGTCACGTATCGGTCTCGGATTTGAACCTGACTTTCCGCTGCAGAGAGCAAGTACTTTGCCACTGGGCCACCGCGCCGCATGCCTGCACGAATGGAAATTGTGTTGTATAAATTATGCCGCTGTAGTTCCTCTAACCGCAACCGCTGCTGGGGCGCTGAGGTCAGGATTGAAAAGGACTAACAACAGTCGGCAGTCCTTAGTTATAGTTTTGTCCATGCCCAAGGCATTGTACATGCTAACGTTTTGGGTTGTGAAAAGGAAGGGACACATACAAACAAAATCTTGTGTGGTAGAATTTTCGAAAGACATAAAAATGTTGACCTGGATGGTCAGCTCGAAATCTTGATTTAGTCATTTTTTTACCATAAGGCAAAAAAAATCAGATTAATACTCGCTTTAACTTCTTAAAAAAGAACTCCACTTCTTGTCTATGGAGTCTAGATTTTTTGCAAGTAGTCTTCAATTCATGATTTTTAATCCTCACTCTTTCATTCTGTTTTTGTAGGCTCAAGACGATGAACGTGATTCCACCCTCTCTCTTGACGATTTGCTACCGAAAGAACCTGTGCAACCATTGTCTCACGAAACTTTGCAGATTTTATTAGGTAACTAATGCTCCATTGAACTGTTGTTTCAAATTGATTTATTTATTTATTTATTTATATATTCACTCGGCTCAATCACATACAGTGTGCCCTTATGATAAGCTGGTACAAGTCAAGGCAAATGTAGATTAAATACAAGGTACAATCAAAACAGAGATGAAGTTTCTATGTAATGTATTTTCCTTCGTTTAATGCGCACCCCATATTTAATGAGGGCCAAAAAAAAAAAAATCTTGTAGATAAGCAGTTGTTTCAGTGGAGTCTCTTGGACTCTCATGGGTTGAAGTTCACATGGGTTGAAGTAATTATTTCTGTCCTTTCAGATAAAGTGTATGGATGTCAAAATAATATTGGGTGTTTCAATCTCTTGTGTTTCAGAAACTCTGGATAAAGAAATGGATAAAATCGAGAGAAATGCTGTAGAATTAAGCTTCAATCATGATGCTGTTGGTGTCACTTTGCATGCTCGGAAAGTTGTTCAGTCGGTGAAAGCTATTTGTGCTCTTCTAGGCAACATTGAAACGCTTGAGATAACCTTAGCCCTAGATCAGTTTGTTGGCACTTGCTCTCAGCATCTGTCTAATTCAGAGGTACTTGATATTTTAGTTTACATATTTGCACGAATTCTTAAATGTTGATGTTTCTTTACGTTTTATTTAAGTTTTATTAAAGCAATGGAAGAACCACACAATCAAAAGGCACACATATCAAGTGGGTTTACTGCTCTTTTCATTTGAAAAGACCTTTTTCTACTTGGAGAGATGTGTTTTGATGTTACACTTGCGTCCACTTATTCAAAATTGACTTTAGCTAACCTTGCAGGATTATGGGTAACCTGCAAACCAGGACTGCAAGTAAAATACAAGAAACACCATATGAATCTTGCTAGTTACATTTTACAGAGGAGCCTCAGCAAGTCGAAAGTCTTCTTGACATAACCTCAAAAGCAAATCCCTAGTGCTTCACAGACTCTCTCAAAGTTGATGATTTGATAATAATTCATATTTCTGAGCTACTTGATTGTTATTGATGCTTGGATTCTTAAAGTTAAAATAATCTAGACATTGGCCCAAAAAAGTTGTAAAAATTATGTTATTTTCCATCGAACAATAGCAATTTTCTCACTGCAATGAAAGGGCACCGCATACTTCTTGTGGGAAATGGTTCCCGATACATTTTTGATTTTTTTGCAGCCTTTACCACTACTACTACCACTAATCTGACTCTCCGGAATCTCTTCCATCTAAGACGAAACGAGAATGAATTCTGTTCTTATGTAAGAATTGGGACTGTGCAGCAACAAAATGATTGGTAGGATGGGTGGGCCAGGGATAGAAGGATAAGCTGAGAGCAGGTATCATTGATTCTTGAGTCAAACCCTCTGTGTAGGCACTAGCTTTAGGGATGTGCTTTTGAGGTTATGTCAAGAAAACTTTTGACTTGCTGAGGCTCCTCTGTAAAATGTAAACCTCTTTGCTCTAAACTCAGCCCCATTTTACCGCTAAAACGAGAATATCTCAAAAACTTATCATAATCATATGGTTGAGTTCATGCAGTGAGAACTTTTGCTCAGCATTTTGGAGAGTCAGATTATGCTAAAAAATCAAAAATGTATCGAGAACCATTTGCAGGGTCATTTCTTTTGGTAACAGTTATTTAGTTTGCTCACTCTGGGAAAGTTCTAGCCACTTGTCAGTCAGTTCTCATTATTTCCTTTTCTCCTATTTTTCCCTAGATGTCCGAAGATGTTGGATGGACAAGACCAGAAATAATTCGAGAGGAAGGCGATTATTCTGTCATCAAACTAAAAAATAATTTAATGGATTCTATATCTAGTCACTGTGAACGTATCAGAAGCTCTGTTCACTCTTTGATCGATGTTTATTGTAAAACATTCAGAGTTGATTTCCAAGTGAACAGCGCTTTATCTCCTTGCTCAAGTAAGTCGTAAACTTTTTATCAACCCTCAATCTCTCTGACCAAAAGTTTTTGCTTTGCCTGATAGTACTTTAGTTGGTAGTTTTCAAAGACCCCGAGTCTTATGGAAACATGAAAATCATTATTTGAGAGTTCACCATTTTTTATTGCCTTTTTCCCAAGCAGATAAGATGTGCTTAACCCTTTGCGGCCCCTTTCTTTTTCTTTTGCACTCCCATCAGGTCGTAATTATAAATGAAAAAGAGAGGTTATTGTTTATTGTCATACCGCGCCGCTAGAGCTGTGGGTAACCTTCACACTATGCGAGAATGAGACTGCTTGAAGTTCCCGAGAAGACCCATAGAGCACAGCACGCGCTGAAGTTGCCGGGGCTGGCCCGATACGAGACTCAGCAGATATGGTATGGACTATGCGGGAAGTTTTCCTTACTTTCACGAACAGGTTGCACTGAATGGCAAGCTGAACATCTTCCGCCTGTGCTCCGTAGTGTTGAAACTAGGAATGGGCGAACATTCAAAACCGGTTTGAAATTTGAGGTTGATAATTTTATTATGTGATCCTGATATCAGAATTTAACATTTGAATAACTTGAGACTCAGCAGATTTTATTCGAACTCTCATGGCGGCGGATATCGAAAAGTCCGCGTTACGTTGCCACGAGAGCACGGTTTTGGTACATATTGTTGCGTCGCGAAGTCTCGGGCATCTTCAGCTTTGAGTTGGCTCGAACATCGGCTGGCAGAAAAGCATCTAGCTTTGCTGATTTCAAAAATGCCATACAAATCTGGGCTTTTCTCGCGAAAGTGCAAAATTTGGCATTTGACGCAAAATGGGGTAATTTTTTTGAAATTTTGCAAGTTTTTGTAAGTCACAATTTTTTTTCTCTTTTAGTACCTTTTGATAGAGCCTAAAACCTTTTGCTTGTTGTGGCACTTGTAAAAAAAAACGAACTTTGTTGAGTTGCTGAAAAAAGGCTGAAAACATGAAAACAAGGGAGTTGACTTTGAAGCATGGAGGTGTTGGTTTTGGTAGCTTTTGGGTTTTTCTAAAAAAAATTTGATAAAAAAATGAAATATTCGACGCAATAATAAAATATTCGTATTTGATTTGATGTTCGTAATATTTCAAAAAATTATCTGATTTTCGATTTGACTCCAAAAAATGATATTCGCCCATCCCTAGTTTAAACCAAATAGAACGGCCCTCATTAATGTGCATGGTGAGCTGAGCTACGCACGGAATCCTTTTGGCTCAGGCTAATTAACCGCCTCCAGACTGAGCATGGGCGAACAGCCCGCTCCGCATAACGCATTGCTCATTCGATGGGCCACAACGTCCACACTGGTGCGCTTATGGGTGAATACTTTTACAGTGCGCCTTGCGGTGCAGCGAAATGCTCAAGTGAGAATGCTGGACCCTCCAACTCAGCAGTATCTGCACAGACAGAAGGTGATCAAATTACCAATTCATGTGTGATAGTAGGTAAGACAAAATTCTATGTATGATGAATGAAGATCCTGCATTACAAAACTACTTGACTTTTTCTGTTTATTTTATAATTTTCTGAAGACTTTTGAAATGACAAAACCCAAATGTTCTTTAAATGATACCTGAACCCTAAAAAACCCAAATGAAACCCTAAATCTCTGACAATATCCGGACAACCAACAAGGTGAATAAAAACCAGAGACAAGAGTTGTAGTCAGTAATTATTTTTTGCATCTTTTGTTTCAGATAAAAAACCATCTTCAGATGTTCTAGACTCCGTTTTAGTTCATGTTGGTTGCTTACATCGGTTAAATCCTCTCTGGAACTATGATGAATATTTAATTGCTGGACAGATTTACCACGGAACTAGACCTATCGGACATCCTGTACTTTCAAAACCAGTTTCACCCTCTCAGTCATTATATCAGAGATTAGTTTTCGATTATTGGCTAAATTTTGAAGGGACAAGTGTTTGTGTCTTGCCACGAGAAAGCCGCCTAGTTCTGGTAATCTATGGGCGAACCTTACATTCCGATAATGATGTAAACACAGAACCAACTGTTGGCGAACGGGAGGTGAAACAAGTTGAACTTGGGTGGGTTGCAACCCAATTTTTTAGTTACGATCGAAAAATGGTGCAAGGCAACTATCTTTTGTCTGTTTGGCCGTCAGCCTCTGATAAAAGACTGGGACCTGCTCCTGCTTCTGGAACTCATCCGCATGGTGATGTTTATCCAATTGTTGGTATTGAACTACCAGATTATGGTGCCAACATAATTTTCCCTGAGATTCCTGAAGTGCCTAGAATCAATGCAAGCGACTTTGATTTCAACAGCTTGGATTACAATACTCAAGAACAGTTACTTGTAATCGAGCAAGATATATTTACAAGGCCGTCTGTTGAAAATCGTGAAGTCTTGTGGGAGAAAAGACAGTACTTATTATCAAAGCCTGAAGCTTTACCAAAAGTCTTTCTGGCTGCACACAGTTGGGAATATGCCTGTCTGACTGATTTATTATCCTTGCTGCATTCTTGGACGCCCTTGGAACCGGTCCAGGCATTACAACTTCTGCTACCGTGTTTTGCAAATAATGAAGTACGGAACAAAGCAGTTTCCTGGATTGAGCCGATGAGTACAGATGAACTGATTGATTATTTACCCCAGTTAGTTCAAGCGCTCAAGCATGAAATTTATGAAACATCAGAGCTCTCAAAACTATTGCTGAAAAAATCTTTAATGTCTCCAAGATTTGCCCATCATCTTTACTGGCTGCTGACTCAAACCCTTCCGGGTCAAAGCCCTCAAAATTCAATGGAATCTACTCCAGACGACGAGGCTAGTGTTAGCACTGCTCGTTACTATCGAAGGTTGCAATTTATGTTGAGAGCATTGCTGGCTGTTGCAGGTGAATCCCTTCGCAAGAGATTCATGTCGCAGCAACTCCTTGTAAAAAATTTGTATGAAGCTGCAGAAAATATTAAAACTCTCAAAGAGTCTTTCCGTTTAAAAACTTTACTTCAAGATCTAGAATACATTCATCACTCTTTAGAAGAATCACCTACGTGTTTACCGCTGAGCCCAAGTTTAGAAGTTTGCGGCATTCAAATCAGTTCCTGTTCATATTTCCCGTCCAACACCTTACCGCTGAAGATAAACTTTCACAGCTGTGAAAGCGGTCTCATTCCAGCTATTTTCAAAGTCGGCGATGATCTACAACAAGACATGCTGACTATTCAGATGATTCGCATCATGGATAAACTTTGGTTAAAGGAAGGACTTGATTTGAAAATTGTCACGTTTGAATGCGTTCCAACTGGGTCTAAGAGAGGAATGATTGAAATGGTAACCGAGGCCGAAACATTACGAAAAATACAAGTTGAATATGGCCTAACCGGCTCGTTCAAAGACAAACCAATTGCTGAATGGCTTGCTAAGCACAATCCATCTGCCTTAGAATACGAAAGAGCAGTTCTAAATTTTACTGCATCCTGTGCTGGCTACAGTGTTGCCACTTACATTTTAGGAATTTGTGATCGCCATAATGACAACATTATGTTGAAAACTTCTGGGCATCTATTCCATATTGATTTTGGGAAATTTCTTGGTGATGCACAAATGTTTGGCAATTTCAAAAGAGACCGGACTCCTTTTGTTCTTACGTCAGATATGGCCTATGTTATCAATGGTGGAGACAAACCTACAGTCAAGTTTCACCATTTTGTCGATCTCTGCTGTCAATCCTTCAATATTATTCGGAAGCATAGCAATCATCTCCTTACTCTCTTTGGTTTGGTAAGTTACTTTTAGAGCGAGCCTCTATTTTCATTTTCTGCATTTATAGATCTTCCCTTGTTAAATTATTAACATTTAGCACATCAAAGACTTAAGTACGTGGCATGTTTTGCTGGAATGTGCTTTAAAATCTCAAGGACATATGCTTTATGCCACTGAAGTCAGTTGCAAAACTTCTTGCGCTATCCAAAGTTACTATTTTAAGCTTAACTGCTAAGGGATGTTAGTAGTATCCTACAGCTCCCAAAAAATCAAGGAGAGGAGCATCACTTGTATACCGCATACATCTGAGGCCACCTGGTGTGTCATCTTGTTGTCTAGTGTGGGAACTAAACACTCTTAGCACTTCCTGGCAATCATAAGCGTAGAGCGGTAAAAACCTTGAAGGCGGAGACATGTTTGAAACTTGAGAGATTTAAAGTGTATGTATATCCTTGACATTTTTTGGTGCATCATGAACGTTTTTTGACACACAAATTTAAGTTAACAAGATTTTCTCTTTTATAATGAATTTTTCCCCCATGTTTTAGATAGAAGATATTGCGTTTTAGATTTTTTAAAACTCAAAATATTACTTTTTGATGGAACTTATTCAAAACTAAAATTATAAATTGCTATCCACTTATGGCTGTGAGAATGTTACGCCAAAAAGAACTCTTTAATTACTGTAAGCCAAAATTTGGAAGAATCCTACTGTAAAATAAATTACTTTGTTGTATTGTTCCAGATGGCATCCTCAGGAATTCCAGGAGTCACTATGGATGCTGTTCAATTTATCCAAAGAGCTTTATTACCGCAACTCTCCAATCCAGAAGCTGCTGCAACTTTTGCAAAAATGATTGAGAGTTCTTTGAAATCCTGGTTTACCCAGTTCAACTTCTTTTTGCACAATTTAGCTCAATTGAGGTTCTCTGGTGACCATAACGATGAAGAATTGCTAAGTTTCATTCCACGTGTGTATACGATGGCACAGGACGGCCGCATACAAAGTGTTAAAGTTTACGGTTACCAGAAACGCTACGACCCTGAAAAGTACTATGTATTCATTTTAAAAGTTGAGCGTTTCAATCAACCGGATCCGACCTATTTATTCAGGTCTTATAAAGAATTCTGCGAGTTTCATCAGAAGCTTTGCATGCATTTTCCTTTGGCAAGGTGTTACAGTTTGCAGAGCTCCAGCTTGCATGTCGGCCGGTCCAACATTAAACAAGTCGCTGAAAAGAGGTGTCATGACATAAAAAAATTCCTCACATCTTTGTTTGAAATGACGGATGAAATTTGCCACTCTGATCTTGTTTACACATTTTTCCATCCAGTTTTAAGAGATCAACAAGAAGCCAGTATACATGATACAAAACTAAAAGGTAACTCTCATAAGTCATTAATCTTACTTGCGTATTATTCCTATTTGACTTTTTTCTGGGATGTTTTCCTCAATGTGACTCTGCATTAACTTCCTGTACACTGTCAATCTGAAAATTGACTTGAGTTGAAAGGCACAAAGGGCGGAATTTTAACACGCTCCTCGACTCTTCCTTGAAACTTCCTTGACTTGAAAAGTGCCGTTTGAAATATGTGGAGAATGAATAAAGGGAGAGAACAAACTGATGGAAGATTTAGGGCAAAAGCATTAAATGGAGCATTGTGAAATATTTGATTATGGAACTGATGGAATGCATTAAGGAAAGGATAAATTGATAGAAACAGCAACGTTATCTATTGAGGAACTTTATTATTGAGGTTAGAAAAGTATTTGGATATTGAGGAAATCTCAAGGTTGCGGTTGGTCCAAACCAGTGTTTAGTCCTCTTTCAAATCTCAACACTCTCCATCCTCAACTTTTAATTTCTGCAATAAATATTCATTCCATTTCTACCAATGTAACCTTTTCTCTATGTATTCCATTAGTTCCAAAAGATAATTTTTCACAATTCCTTATTTACCTCAGTGTGGCACTCTTTCTCAGGACCACTGTAATTAAGGTGATTCTATGGCAAACTCCCAGAAATTTTAATCTGATAGATGGCGTTGGCTCCAAAAATAGTCGTTTTTCGACGGTTTTCGGCTGTTTTCTCTGAACAGACGAATATTAGACAAAAAATTGGACTGTCAGCACCTGCTTAATTTTTTGCTTGATTTTTTGAGCCAGAAACGGGCCAAATTGGTTCTAAAATAAAGGCGTAACTATGCAAAGAAAAATCATATGTAATTTGGAGTTGTATCAGGAAAGATTACAAGTGAATTTTTACTGATACAACTCCAAATTACATATGATTTTTTCTTTGCATAGTTACGCCTTTGTTTTAGAACCAATTTGGCCCGTTTCTGGCTCAAAAAATTAAGCAGGTGCTGACAGTCCGATTTTTTGTCTAATATTCGTCTGTTCAGAGAAAACAGCCGAAAACCGTCAAAAAACGGCTATTTTCGGAGCCAGCAACAAGTAACGCCATCTTTTGGATTAAAATTTCTGTGCCATAGAATCACCTTAACTCCCCGTTTTTTAGCAGGCAGGGCATCTAAAATGGGTGTGTATTGGACTTTTCTGAATGTCGATTTCTTACATCTGCCTTGTACTCTGAGGTATTGTAATGTGGCAATCTGTTTCAATAATTATGGAAGTGGCAGTTTTGAAATAGTGGCACCATCATGCCCTCAGGTTTTTCAATTTGTATACAGAATTAACTTGGAGGGTAGGTTTTACATTAGAAATAGGCATTATTGGGCTTCACTCCCGATTTGTATCTTATACATCTACTCAAACTTTAAAATAGAGCAGTGCTTTGATTAAAAAGTTTAAGAAGTGCATCGTTTCGTGCAACATCATTTAAAATTTTGTGGCAAAAGTGTTTGGGTTCAGCGAAGTTCCGTCGAGATTTTGTTAAAGTTTCCTGTAATAAAGCTTTCTGCGGTCTGACGGCTTAACTCTTGTGGTCAAAAATTCTACGGTTACTGTTTGTGTCTGATCGGAGGACTTAATTTGTATTGTGAACTTCTTGGTTTTTTTTTCATTGTTTGAGTGACCGTTCTTTTACTACTTTCTATATTTGTTTCAGGGAAGAAACAAAATAATTGCAGCGACCCTCACCGAGTTCGTGGATCACTTAAATTATCAATACAATATCAGCGAGGAATTTTTGTAGTAATGGTTCATCACATCAAAGAGCTGCCTCAGCTCTCCGGAGGACAAGAACCCTCAACCTATGTCAAAGTGTACCTGTTACCTGATCCTGGAAAAGTTACCAAAAGGAAAACAAAAGTGGTGCGAAAGAATTGTCATCCTTCTTTCATGGAAATGGTACGTTACAGAGATACACAGTCTACTTTTGTTTTCAATCGCCTCTCCATCTTTTCTTGAGTGGCTATCCAATAGGTAATTTGTGTTTCTGACACAGAGACAATTTATAATAGGGACCTCGCCAGGCCCTGATTAAGCTCTATTGCGCTCCTGGGCTAATTTTTTTTTTTTTGCTCCCCCCCCCCCAGTTTTTTTGCGTATATGTTACTTACGAAAATCTCGACCGCGAACCCATCCCCCCCCGATCAATTCCGGTAATGGTAGTATACTATTTTACAGCAAAAATTGCAGGGTGTGTAGAAGCAAAAACTACCATGCCCACTAACCTGACTAACCCCTTGGATTGAGAATTGGATTGCATGAAAATTGAATTAATGAGTGATGAAAAACATTGCTGTAATTATCATTGATAGTGATACTTGATACTATTTAATTTTGTGGAAAGAAAGCAACGAAAACAACTCAAAAATGAATTTTGAGATGCAAAACAGAGAACAGGTACGTTGACGTGGTACCAATCAGCTCATCCCGCCAGACAATCAGATCACTTCGCCGCGCGCCGCCGTGTCGCGGCACTGCACCGCTCCGCCGCCCCCTTCCCAGTATTGTTGTGCCTTAGAGTCGGTATACCCAGGGAGTCCGGCGTTTTGCCTTTGCCAACTTCATTTGTATCCTCTTCCCTACTTTTTTCCTCTTTTCTTTTCATTTCCCTTTATTTTTTTTGCCCGATTCCCTCATACACTGTCAAAATTTGCCGCTCTGGGCTGTAGCCCCGGTAGCCCACCCTTTAATCCGGCCCTGGACCTCGCACTATCTATCTTGCCCATGTTTGTGCGCAGTGGCAACTTTTTTTTTCGGGATCTCAACAGAACATCGCAAACATGGACCATACGTTGACTGATGAGAAAAGTCGTTAAGATTTTTGCATATTGAAACCGAAGCACTGAAATTGCATCAGTCAACGTATGGTCCATGTTGGATGGTGCTTCTTCATGCTCCGTGTGTTAAATCCTGTTGAGTTCCGAAAAATATGTCAGCCACTGCTCGCACGGCTAGTGCGTGGTCTCTATTATGTATTGTCTCTGATCTGACATGAAGGATTTTTAGGTTGGGTACAAAGTGTAATTTTTCTAGAGACAAATAGAGATGGAACACTAATGGCTGCAGCTGAGGCACGCTATAATGCGGATCCAACAAAATAACAGAAAACAGTGCTGGTGATTTAGCTTGGTGTTGAATGGTGAGTACTGAGTACCTTCCTTTTCATCTCCAGCCTATCCACCCAATGTTCACCATTCAACACTAGGCTAATTTAGAGCGCTGTTGACTGTTGTTTTTTTGAAAATGCAAGATTATAGCTTACCTCAAATCTTTCCAGTGTATTAATGCGCAGTGTTCTGTCTCCATTTGTCTTTGAACTCTGGAGTGTTTCCATTTATTTCCATGTATCTTAGTGCCAGATCACAGTTGATTGAAACTTGTTTTAAATCTCAGTTTGTCGCACCAAAATACATGGGAATTGATGGAAAGAACTACTTCTTACATGTTACCTTAAAATCCTCCATGTTGGTGATGTAGGTCACCCATTAGATTGCCCTCTCTTGATAAATGTACAGTTGGGTGTTCTTTTTGCAATTTTTTTAAAATTAAACGGGACAGGATGAAACGCTTTTCTTTCCTGAAGTAGCTTCTATGCAGGGATTAAGTGCTCTACAGCAGAACACCGTTACTGCTCGATGATCAACTCCACCATCCAAGTTTTTGCCAAGCATCAACCACTTGTGGGTTGCATTTTTTCCTGAGACCTTGCACATCTTTATTCTGTATATTGTATGCAATTTGTTGGTCAACATTTTTCTTTCTGGGATGAAAACTCATTTTACCGCATCAAAAGTAGTGAATTTTTTGCCTTGAATTTTTATCAAGTTGCTTTCAAAATTCTTCAAGTCTCGACCCTTCCTAGTCTGATGGTTAGTTTTTACTTGTCTCCTGAAGAATCTGTGGAAGATAATCTGAACTACCAATTCCCTGAACTACTCTCATCCATAAAGAAAATCAATTTTAACATTCATCTAATTATGTGCCTCTGGTTCCATTTTTTCAGCTCGAATATCGGATGCCAATCGAGATGATCCAGACACGAGTCCTGCAAGCAACTGTCTGGAACCATGATGCTTTGCAAGAAAATGAATTTCTTGGCGGAGTTTCCATTCCATTGAACAACTTGGACCTCACCAAAGAGGCAGTTTCATGGCACACCTTGGGGAACATTTACAAATGAACTTGCATCCACAAGCGTGCTGTGATTTTATAAAATGCTATGGACCATTGTTCAAACACAAGCCATTGTTTTTCCCAAAACTCGGTATAATTTTCTTCCTACAGTATTTGAAGGAGTTTGCTGATTTACAAAGTTCTGGGTGCATTTTAAAATGTTAAAAAAAATCCAAGAAATGCCAAATTTTGCATTCAGGCTGTGTCCATAGCAAAACTTTAATGACTAATCAGGAGCGTTTGAAATTATCCAAACGCACCGAAATTTAACTAAACTTGGGTGTTTTATAGATTGTGGAAAACCAAGTTTAAGTGGGTTGTCTAAGTGAATTTCTAATCTTTGGTAGCTTCTTGGGACTTCCTAACGGACATGCTTAATTTTATATGCTTTTAATGGTCTGTACTAAAATATTTACATCTTTACAGATATCTGGATTCACTCAGACCCTATTACCTTTGTATTTCACTGAGTTGTTTCTTGCTACAATTGCATCAATGTTTTTGCTTTGGGTGTTTGGTTATGGCTGCCTTAAGAGTTTTTAGTTTGCCTTTGAAACCTCAATTTTTGCAGTTTTTCCCTCAAAATATCAAAAAGCTGGCGATGTTGATAGATTTTGTTTGTCATGGTTCAAATTTTCAGCCCTTCTTATTGACTCAAAAATACAAATCTTCCTACCCCAAGTGTCCTAATATGATGAATTCAGTCATTTTTGCTCCACCCTAATCTCAAGGTTAGCGGTCAAGAGGTCGAATATGAATTCATATCAATGGTTGTCTTTTGAAATAAATCCATTCCCTTTTGTGTAGCCCTTTTTAAAATTAGATCAATAAAAAAAGAAAGGGAAAAAAAAAAAAAAAAAAAACAGAGGACAGTATAAGTTGCAAAATATTTATTTGAACAGTAGTTCAACTTTTTGAGTATTTAATCCTCAAAGAGCGACTGTCCAAAGAGGCAGTTTTTTTTTGCGCCTTTTGGATCCTCTCAAAGTTCTTAACAATGTGGCCCAAATGATACCTTATGATTACCAGACAACTGAACTAAAACTTTCAAGATCAATTGTCGTGGAAAATACCAATCGGACAAAAATCATTTGAGTGAAATTCTCATTTTTGTATGCACTTTGTCGATTCACAAACGTCTTTCCTATTTCTTTTAAAAATTTTTGCATGCATTTATTTGCCTAAATAATTGAGGATGACCTCCCCCCTCCTCCTGAAGGCCCCCTTTGGGCCTCTTTTTCCAGCAAGGTACAGCACACAGACACGCTATGAAGGAAAAGAACACATAAAAATACCGTTGTATACAAAGTCTCAGCAAAAAAGATACCAGCGTTTCTAAACTGTACCAGAAATTCTAGTTTTGATGGTGCACTTCAGAAGACTGTATCTCAGGAGCCTTTTTGGACTTAAGCTAAAGTTTTTACCTCAGTATCTAAGTAGCTCAGTAGCAGTGTTACCTCAGTAGCTGAGTCATCATGAAGTAGGTTAAGTTTTGGCCATGTTTCAAAGACATCCATGAGGACTCAAAATAGAATGAATTTCACAGTCGGGCTACAATGTTCCCAAGGAAGGATCGGCCTCTGTTATTAGTATTTTGTTTTTCTTGATAACTCTGGTCATATCTGTCTAGAGCACTTGCTGGATCTATGATCTAGCACTTGTTAAAGAAGGAAATGAGAAATAAAAAAGTGAAGAGCAAAAGTTATGGAAGATATGTATTACCTGCAATTAAAAAATCCAAAGATATTGAAAAGTTCTGTCCCTTGCTTGAATTTCTCGACTGAAAGTAAAAAATAATCCAAAACTTTGTTTATGTTTTGTAAGATAATTTTCATCTCAAAACAGAACCAATCAGGTAAAATTTTATCCATTTTATAGAGTTTTAAAGTGAAAAGTGAAGAAACCTGTGTCTAAAAGACACTTTCATTTCTTCAGTATTTTTCTACCATGTTTTTTTAAATTGAGTCCTCCATTTGCAAAGTCAGTTAAATTGTTGGTAACAGGCACAACTTTCCTTCCTATGCAACAAGCTTGGCAAAATTTTCTGATCATTTAAATTCCACACCCGTAAAATGAAAATTATTTTTTCATTCTTTCTACAGGCCCAGATCAGACGCATTTTGAGTAACAGGATTTTGCAAGTATGTAGTGTTGAGGCATGGAAAAGGCTTTGTTAAGTAGTTATTCAGTCAAGAGTTTAGACTCTTGCTCTCCAATGGCTTACTGGTTGTTGCTTTACATATTTGTGGTTGTAGGCACTACTACTGGTCAAATCTCAAAATTCTTCTGCTTTACCAAAGTTGTAATTTTGTATTTTTGGGTCAAATGCGTTTATAGCTGATTTTGCAAGTGAGCACAACTCCTATACTACAAAGAACGGAAAGAGATGTTTGATCGGGTGTTGAGCTTTCAAGGTAGTTGACCATTTTGATTGAGGTGGTTTCATGTGAAAGTTTTGGATCTTTTCATCTGCTAGATGGTGGCATTTGTCACTTTCCGAAATTTGTCGTTTTTTGTCAATTTGAAAGGAATAAGAAATGATCTGGCTATTATTATTGGATTGACTGTGTTCTTAAATTTTGTATGGATTCTTTTGCAATGACTATCAAACTTGCTTAAGAAATGAAGTCATCATTTTGAGAACGGATTTTGGCAGACGCTTCATTGAGTGCAAGTGAGATTGACAATGAGTATAACTGACTCTCACCTATCGTAAAGATTTCCAAAATCTGTTTTTAAAATTACGACTTTATTTCTCATTCAATTTTGATGGTTGATGGCTCGGAAAGCTACAAAAAACTGAAGAATACCTAGACTATCTGCTAATTCAAATAGCAATCTGTTATCTCATTCAAATTAACAAAACACGACAACATCAAATTAACAAAAAACGACAACATTTCAGAAAGTAACCAGTGGCACCATCTAGTGGATCGAAAGATCCCAACTTTCCCATGAAATCACCTTAAAGAGTAATGAACAATCCTCTCAACAGTCTTCTCCAACTTTTATAAGTTGGAATTTGTTTTGAAAGGAATATTTCCTTCCTTATTTAAATAATTTTTACTTCATTTTTTGTATAAAACATGTTTATTTAACTGTCCAATTTTTTGAAAAAAATTCTATTGATTGACTGCGTCTTTTTTAATTACTTGTTAAGTTTTTTTAAAATGTTTATTTATTTTTTTTTATTCTCACTATCTAATGTTGCTATTATCATTTCATGAGCAGTTTGACTATTGCCTTTTAAGACTATAAATATTTTGTCTTTTACAGTATTTTCTAGAGGTGTTGGAGTACATCTATTGTATGTATAGAGACATTTAAACCACTCATACCTAAATAAAGGTTAATCAGAAAGAAATTACGAGTCTGTACAGCACTTAAAAACAATTGTTCACTCTCATTTTCATAGCGCAGGTTCAGGTTTGGATTCGGAAACATTTGACTTTAAGATTTGGATTCAAATTCAAAATAAAAAAATTAGATTCGCACACCTTGCCCCTACCTTTAAGTAAAAATTTAAAATTCCTATACCGCTAGCATTTACATTTAAATATTAGTGAATAGGTGAATACCTGAAAACATTGAACTTTCTCTGTGATCAGTTGTGTAATTTTTCGCTCAAAACTCCACAAATTTTAGCAACTTTTCATCCTCCTATACAAGAACTGATTTCCTTCAATCGATTTATTCAATACATACCATCTGCTGATGTATGATCAAGCCAAATATTGGATGTGAATAAAAAATTGTTAATATCTTGAAAAATTTATCGAAATGTATGTTTGTACATTTAAAAAGTTTGTTTGACCTTAGGTTTTTCCTCTATGTATTTGTAATTAGGAAGTTCTAATTCTTTCTCAATTTTTGTTAGTGTTGTATTTGAGTATATGTATCATGTATACTGATAATATTTTGCAGTTCATGGGGGGCTATACTTTACTTTATTTTTTATATGTTTTTTTTTTTTTTAATTTTCAACTTTTGTAGAATCACTTATTTTTCCGTTTCAGTGATGTCTAACCTATCTTTAAGTATTGAAAAGCTTGTTTCGTTTTGTGGGCTTTGATGAATAAGGAACTCTCAGAACCAGTTAGAAACTACAGTACAGTAATGTCCCTCTTATCTGGTAAGAGAAACAAAGCTCAGGTCTGCCGTCCCGTCTGAAAAATGAACATAAAAGAGCTAGTTTAGCATTTTTGGTGGCAGATCCTACACAATCTATTTTCTACTTTTTGTAACTGGAATTTTTGCAGGCAATATTATAAGCACCTCTTCCTGTCAGGCATCTTAGTGGCTCATTTGTGATCTATATTTAGCTTCTGATATGTTTTATTGTTTATGTGTCGTTTGGTATCACAAAAGAATAATTAATTCTCCTCTCTGAAATACCGGAACAATACTAAAACACTAAAATTGTAGTAGTACCTGTAATTATTTCTCCTTTTATTACTCTGATCATTAAACAGAATTAATCCAATACATATCTGTGCACATGCATTTGAAATATTTTTAAGCCTTAGCTTCTGACATTTTTTTACCTCAGTTCAATGTATAGCCAATTTTGACTCCTTAATTTTGGCTCCTTTTCCCTCCTTTTTTCGTTTTTTTTTCGTTCTTCAATTTTGCTCTTTTGCACTTCTTCTTTTGTCCCCTTGCATCACATTTTGCTGCAACTCTGGAAAGTCGTTTTCGGTATGAAGACTCCTTGTGATTGTAGCCTTTTGATCAACTAAGATGATTCCTGACCAGTGGCAGATCCAGAAAATTTTTCTGGGGGGGCACGCCTGTAAAATTTTGAAGTTTGAAGCGTTGGTGGAAGCAATTTCGGGCTATTTTCTATAGAAAAAAGGCAAAATTTGAGGCTTCTGGGGGGGCACGTGCCGCTGTGCCCCCCCCCTGTGGATCCGCCACTGGTCCTGACGTGTAATGATGATTATCCATGATCAAAATCAAGTTCAATGTTCTTATTGCAGACAAAAATTAAATGAAGCTGTACAAAAGAAGCGAAACTAGTTATTCAGGCGCCCCACTGTGGGGCTCTCAATAAAATTTAGGACTTGGATGCAAGAAGGGCACTTCTGATAAAATTTAGTTTTGAGAAATAAGCACTTTTCAATTGAGTTTTGTTTTCTGCTGGAATAGGTTTCCTTTTGTGACTATGAATATTTTTTTATGATTGATATGAGTCCTCAGATTTAGGAATCCTGCAACGTATTTTTTTATTTTTATATTTTGTGCCTTGGAAAAAAAAATCAAAAAGTGACTATTGAAGTGCCCATCTTGCACGTAGCGAATTTGAGAATTAAAAATATTTTTGGAGGAGAAATAGGAAGTTTTCAACGTTATGCTATGTGTTATGCTGCGTAGGTTTCTTGAAGCGTAGTTTTACTAAACAATACTCACATTCCCGGCCCCTTGACCTGCCCTTGCTCTGCATCTATGGTTGACAATCATCAAACTCCACTGACGATTCCCTTTCATTAACAGTACATTTTTCAACTATGTTTATGAAAAAGAGTTTGCTCTTTCATGATTCAAAAACCATTCCACTGAGATTCTGTTATTTAGTATATTGGCTGAATAGCCTGTTAATTTTTTCATTATTCTTGAGAATCACAAAAAGTTTCAAAAGTTTACTGAAATGTTGTCTTTCCTACGGAACTGAATCCATTTTATGTTCTATTTATTTTTTTAATATTTTATGTACTTTTATTTTTCTATCTCATCATTAATTTTTCTAGCCATAAGTTGGAAAGTTTTGTCATTCCTAGCTCTGCTTTAACAATATTTTCTTTTCATAGTTTTTGCCAATAATGAAAAGCTAACTTTGCGACATCACCTTCGGAAGTACTGTTTACGCAATCATCTTCAAACAATAACTTTTAGTGTTTTAGAGTCTTCGGGAGATGATATTTGTGTATTGTGACATTAGTCATCACTACTAGTTAATCAAGGACTGTGTTTGCCAGATTTTACAGAAGAAATCTCAGTTTTTATGTTTGATTTAAATATGCTATGGATATTATACTGTATCATCTGGTAACGGTACTGAATGTGGACTCTTTGTTCCATTGAAAGAATGCACAAGCAAATATCTATTAATGTATGATCACTTGTTATATATTTTTCAGGGTAAAAATATTGCTGTATCATCATTTTCATGAATTACAAAATCTGTACCTATTTTTTTAAACACTTTTTTTCTCATTTCCTCCTCAACCTGTTTCACTCTTATTCATTTACGCTGTAGTCATAGTACACATAATACACAATTATTTGCAGGCAAAAAGTATTTTCTTCTCCAGAAGCTACTGCTATTTTTGAATAAAATTGCGATTATTAAAACACCTTCAAATAAGAAATAATACCCCAGGGGGGTGATCACGGAGGATCGTTTCGTTTCGTTTTCGTTATCGTTATCGTTTACGTGTAACCTTATGGGTGGCTAAACTGATCGAATCGTTTTGAGCCTCTCGTAACGATTGAAACGGTCGAAAGGAAGCGATGAGTTGGAGGCTGTCGTTTACTCGATCGTTTGAAGTAGGAAGAGGTGAGGAGGGGATCACCTGCGCGATCGAGTTGCGCAGAAGCAAGCCCATTTGATTTAATGCAAACGATAACGATAACGATACCGAAACGAAACGATCCTCCGTGATCACCCCCCAGGACGTGCCGAGGTTTCCAGAGGGGGGGGGGGGCAACATTGCAATTTTGCCGCCCTAGCTGCGAATCGCTGCCTATCAAAATAATGAATTCAATTACTTTTTTTTTCTCTTGCTTGTACACACTGATTTTGCTGTCTTTGGAGGTAAATTTTCAACTTTAATAACTTTTATTTATTTATTTATTTATTTATTTATTTATTCATTTTTTTTTTTTTTTTTTTTTTTTTGGGCCTGTTCATTCATCCTGATTTTGCCGCCTCCGGAGAGTGCCACCGAAAGTCAGAGTACCCACGTGCCCCCCCCCTCCCCCACTTGGCACGCTCCTGGTTATACACCATAAGCATGATAAGATTTTTGAAAGAATCTGTACATTATTCCAACGAAACCGCAATTTTCAAAGGGCCGGACAGAATCCAATGCTACTCATTTTTACGAAATCGCAATTTTCGAAGCTTCTTCAACTATGCACTCTTACCACAAGCATGAAAAGATCATGGAAAGAACCTGTCACTACTATACAGTCTGACCTCCGTATTCGCGGATCGTTGGAGGATCTCCGAGAAAGTGGAAAAAAGCCCTCTGGCGACCGAAAATACAGAATAAAAAGTAGAAAAATAGGAAATAAACTTTAAGTCGTCATTGGCAGCTGATAAAAAATTGTTGCGACGATGATTAAGGTTTTGAGATGTGGAAAAAGTGTAACCATCTAACCATCAATAATTTGGACACTGGAGATATTAGCCATGTGTCTACCTAAATTAAATGAGCCTAAATGTGCCTAAATTAAATTATCCGATGTTTTTAAGCAGTCTGCCATTTAGAAGGATATAGTGACAGAAAGTGAGCCGTTGGATGGTTACTGGTCAGCGATTCGCTTGCTTCTTCATTATCCGCAGATGGTCCGGATACGTATCCCGTGCGGGAAGTACGTCTGCATTTTTGACCAAAATCGCTATTGTTTAAAGAGCTTTCAATGGGAAGTTATCTACATGAACATGAGAAGATCGTGGAGAAGAATCTGTCGGTATTTATTTTCGACAAATCCGCGATTTTCAAAGCTCCTTCAAATAGGCAGTCATTCCATAAGCATGAGAGGATTGTGGGAAAGAATCTTTCGGTACATTATTTTCAACAAAATCGCAATTTCGAAGCGCCTTCAACTATGCAGTTATACCACAAGACGACCATGGAAAGAATCTGTTGCTACTCATTTTTAACTTAACCGCGATTTTCAAATATGCTAATATAACATGGGCATGGAATATTATGAAAAGGATAGGGTCCGTATATTTTCTAAGCTCCTTCAAATATGCTAATCGATTATGCAACGGGATATTGTGGAAAGAATATGCCTGTATTTTTCAAAGCACCTTCAAATAGGCAGTTATACTACAAGCGTGAGAGGATTGTGGAAAGAATCTGTTGGTAAGTATGTATGTACATATTTACTAACTTACATACATTATTTCCGACAAACTCGCAATTTTCAAAGCGCCTTCAAAGTGACGCTTATGCAATAGAAACGAAAAATACATTCGAAAGTGTTGGAAAATTTTAAGCGCGATGTTTTTTAATTTCGGGAATTTTACCATGTATTTGAGGACATTATATACCTATACCTAGATCGGGTTTTAAACAATAAATGGGCTTTAAATCAGAAAAAGTGGAACTACCTAATTTTGCAGACTCTAAGTCACAATATTGCAGTGGAATATGTCGAAGTGTACAAGTTCGGCGTCAGACCAAGAGGCGATCTAGCAGATTGGAGCTGTTGCACTTTTTTGCAACAAGCGGATTAATAGTCGATACGATGTAAAAACCTCCAAAAATAACGATGACAGCACTAAAAACTTCCGAAATCCACTCCTAAACTCAATAAACGCTTTTCTTTGCGCGAGTGTAATGGTGGCATAGGGCAGTAACAATGGGAGATTCCTATCTTAATTTCGTCACTCTCTCCATATGCGGACAAGGATGATTCTCTGAGTAATTAGTCATCAGTGTAGTGATCCACATCCGATGAATGGTACCGTGACATCTAGTGACATCGGTGTCAAATGAAAGTCGTCTCTCATTGGTCACTTCTTGTTGGAGCTACAGTATGGTTAGATGGGAATCTCCCATTTTTAATGCCCCAAGCCACCATTACACTCGCGCAAGTAAAAACGTTTATTGAGTTTAGGAGTGGATTTCGGAAGTTTTCAGTAATGCCATATCGTTAATTTTGGAGGTTTTTTCACCAGAATCGACTGTTAAATCGCTTGTAGCAAAGCAAAAGTGTGCAACAGCCTCTTTGCCTGCATTTCGGTTCGCTCCCACTTGTACCTTCATACACTCCTCTTTCCCCCCATCGACTCTTTTGTGTTGAGCCTTTCGATAATCGATGTCATTGATTGAAACCTCCTCGATTAAAACTTTTCTTCAAGTGATTCAACGTAAAATCCTGGGGTGTGAAATCGTGAAATATTCGTGCCTCTTCAGGTGACTTTAATCAGCCGAAGTTTGGCCACGGAATCCAATAATTTTCGCATTGTGCGGTGTGAGCCGTCGCGACGGCTCACACTGGATTAAAACATAGATTTTTCCGAATTGAACCATTTCTTTTTTTGGTTGTAAAAACTTACAATAAGTTTGATTTGATTTTTTTTTTTTTTTCCCGCGAAAACCATGTTCACTGGCTCATTATAACCCATTGTTATCTGAAAGTACTTAAATAAGTATGGTCGGGTTTTTTTTGACATATAGATATGGGTGATTTATAGTCACAGCTTAGAAGCGTAAGTAAACTGATGTGCATCATGTATATTGATTTTGTGAATTTTACATTTAGGTAATTCCGTGTAACATTGGTGGTGCTTCGTAAGCAAAAGTAGGGCTGGGCGAACAAATGGGGGTGTATACTGAGTAATCGGTAGTCGTCAAACCTTTCTAAATGGTACCTAATAGGATGTAGTCTTCGCAGATTTAAAATAAACTTGAGGGTCATTTCGATTAGATCTAATTCTTCTGAAACTAATATGATGGATGTTCTGTCAAAAATCAGCTCCGGATTCCCGTAAAATCACCCTCCGTAAAAACGACGGGTTTTCTCGGTAATCGTGTAATCAATTAAATTCCTTCTGTTTGCCTAACCCTGCGAGTAAGTACCAGGATTGGGCTAACAGAAGGAATAATTGAAGTATAACGTAATCGTCGTTTTTTCGGAGGGCGATTTTACAGTATAATCAGTGCTAATTTACGGACGAATCCCTCGTCACATTAGTTTCAGGAGAATGGGGCTCTTGCAAACTTTTGTTATAGGGGATTGAAGTGCTGATTCTTGCATAAAAACCTCTAAAAACGACGGTGAGGTACACTAAAAAATCACGAAATTCACGCTCAGAATCGGGCTTAATGGCGGAGAGACGCAGGACGCAGGTACCTATCATAGGAGATTCCTATCTAAATTGATACATATCTCTGTGTTTCCGTTGAGAAAGTGACAAATTAGACAAAAATATCGTATGATACTTGCGTTAAATCGCCATTACGATCTTGCCGTTATAACAGTTATGTGAGTTTATTACTAAATTTTAGACTTCCTCAGTGTGATTTTCGTGATTTTCGCTGGCCTTTACATCAGATTGGACTATTTCTTTGCTCGTAGCAAAAGTTCGCAAGAGCCCCATTGGATCTAATCGAAATGGTTCTCAAGTTTATTTTAAAGCTCGAAGATTAATACATTTAATTACCGTCCAAAGGTTTGACGGTTACCGAACATTTATAGTAATCGCAGTGGCATTTTGTGCAGTTTGGCAACCATGCTTTTTCGCTATCTAAAACTATGCAAAAGTATCGATATCTTGGGGATGCAATTTCACCTCCTGAAGATCGATTGTTTAACATAGGTTTAAAGGAGGGAGAGTACGTTGTTGCCACGTTGCACGAGCCGTCACCCAGTAATCGTTTAATCGATTACGCACCTACATTTGCTCAACCAGGGTAAGTACCGTCGCGTCGGTCAACAAAGGAACTCTATCATGGGCGGATACATGAATTTTTCCTACTCTTTCTCCTTCCATTTGAACTCGTGTTTTAGAAAGAGACGGAGATAAGGGCCAAAGTCAAGTGATAAGCCCCCTTTTTCTATCCTATACTAACACATGTGTTCAAATAGAAGGAGAGACGGAAAGACAATTTACTGTATTCGTCCACCCATGGGATGATTTCACACATTTTCAAGTTATCTTACAATGGGGCTCTTGATGCAAAATTTGGCTGTGAGCAAATAAAATCGTACAATCTGATGTAAAAACCAGCGAAAATCATGGAAATCTTCAGTAATAAAGTCACATAGCTGCTATAACGTCAAGATCGCAATGGCATGGCGCGGCGGTTCAACGTAGGTATCATGGGGGGAGCATCCGAGTTGGCCCAAATTGCCAAATCCGAGTTGGCCCACGGCTTGAAAAACACCCGTCCGAGTTGGCCCAAGCCGAAAACAATAGAAGAAATAAAAATACATTTAAATGTTGTACTGTGGCAACGTCGCTTACCTCTATGATAGGATAGATTAATGGAGCGTATAGTTAATGAGACTGATGGCAATGATCTTAGGTTGACAGAAAATTCTTAAATTCTGCTTCGTAAAGGGCAAAAGCAATGTATAAGAACTTTCTCCCTCCCTTTGCCCTTAACAAGTACATTTCACCCTCCCGTTGTAAATTCATAAGAAAAACATTTTTAATAAATAAATTGTCCGTGAGAAAATGTCGTCAAGAAATTGAAAAAAAAATTGGGGGTGTTTAAATCCCGCCGCGTCAAAAAATTAATGTCACACCGAAAAATTTATACTAAAAAATAGCTAATGCACGTTTTTCTTAGAAATTGGTAAAAATATACCGGAAACTTTTCTAATGAAAGCAAGACGATCGTGATTTGACGCGTACTCCTCCACACCTTCAAGTAGGAACTCTTCCTTCTCCGTCTGTCGTTTAGTTGCAGGACGAGATATTTTGGTGGCAAGTTTAATAGAGGTGGGTGTCAGCCTGTATTTTTATAAGAGTTTTGATGAAACAAAAAATATTTGGATGAGCACAACTGAACTCGGCATTTAATTTGGCATGGAAAGATTCACAACCGTTCGTTGTCCGATCTTCATAGGTTGAATGAGAAGCCCACATTCCTGGGGGGGGGGGGGGGTCGCAATCAGGCTGAATGTACGTTTTCAACACATAATCAAAAAAGTTATTTAAAGGTAAGGTAGATGTCCCAATTACCGCCCCCCTTAAGAAAAAATTGCCGTAAAATGCCTGTAAAAATGTTAATTTTTATCAAATCTATGATCGGTTTTCACTAGGGCCTCTCAAATACTATCTAGTTTTATGAAAAAAATATAAAGTTGGCGTAATCAATCAGGAAAAAAAATTATTAATAAAACTCGAAAAAATGACCCATGTCCCAATTACCGCCACACCAAAAGTGGCTTTGTCCCAATTATTGTCATATCAGGTGCCCTAATTATAGCCATACATATTTGCGCTGGCTTTTCATTCAAATCATCATGTTTATTGTCAGGAAATAATGACGTTATAATAATTTAAAAAGCAGAAAGTAAAGAGAACAGATTTTTAATAAGTAACTGCTGAGAGAAATCGGCAAAAACAGATAATACGGGGGCAGGTGTCCTGTGTCAACTTCTATGATTTTTTAAGGGCACAACGCTGCTAAATATCAACTTCAAACTTTTTTCACCAGTTCAGCCAACCTATGAAAAACACTTATCCCATATACGCTTAAATTTGTCTGCTAAAGTAGGCTTATTTTAAAGAATAAATGAAAAGGGGGGCGGTAATTGGGACAGGGGCGGTAATTGGGACATCTACCTTACAGTGGGAGAAGCGGTAAACCAAAGAAATAAATCAGAGCTGAGCTAACTTCTGAATCTTATAATTTAAATTCGGTTGACAAACCCTGATTTTCCTCGTTAGTAAAATACCACGTTGCCAAGTGCTCTCTTTTTTATTCATTTTCGTTGTCTCTTGGGCCAACTCGGAAACGCTGTTTTTCCAGACAGGGGCCAACTCGATATATGCGGCGAAAAAACGGCTTGGGCCAACTCGGACTTTTTGGGCCAACTCGGAATCACCCATCATGGGAGATTCCTGTCTATTACGTCACTTTCTCAACGGAAACACAGAGATAAATGTCCCAAATTAGGTAGGAATCTCTCATGATACCTGCGACTCTCCACCATTAACCCTTTGAGGACCTGGCTAGTTCAAGAGAACATCACGCCTCCGTTTATACATGGAAGGTAGTTAACTGTTCGTACTCGGGAGAGTTGGAATTGCATATACGACAAATTGAAGGCGTCCGAGGAGACCTTATCTTGTATACAATAGTGTTTTATCTATATTTGCGTTTATAGAATGAAGACTGAATCCATATGAAATAAACTAGAGGAGAAAAACGAGTATATTCGGGCTTGGTCCGTAAGGGGTTAAGCCCGATTCTGAGAGTGAATTTTGTGATTTTTAAGTGCACTCATCTTCATTTTTACAGGTTTTTATGCAAGAATCAACTCTTCAATCCCCTGTAGTAAAAATTTGCAAAAACCCCATTGCTATTTACCATTCAAAAGCTTAGTTTTTATTCGTAAAATTATGTCCGGAAAATTCCATTTTTGGATCCACTGTGTGACGGGCGATGGGCTCCTGCGAGGCGCAACAAGAGAGAACGCGACTACGGCTGGCGCGTTTAACGTCCCGACGTTTGGCGTCGCGTCGCGCCGCGCCGCGTGGCAATCCAGCATGGGGTAGGCAGGGGCGCAGGGGCGCAGGGGCAGGACATTGGGGCAGGCAGGCATAGCATAGGGCAGCGAGCGCCGCGCCGCGTCAGTCGCCGCGCTGCGCCTTCGTTCTCGCGCTCGCATCGGCCAAGTGTCGAACAGAGTGGCGCGCTGACTCGCTTTCCTTTCGCGTGGCGTGGCGCGATTTTACTTTCTCTCGCACTCTCGCACTCTTTGCCCGCGTTCCAATATCCAGTATGTGGTGAACCAGCCGCGCTTTCGCAGTCGGGTCCTCCACGCGTTCCGTGAGCTCTGTCACATCCACCCTCTTCATTTTCTCTCGCGCCCGATCCCCCGCGCCCCGCACCCATCACCCGCCCTACCCCACCCTACCACACGCTATCTCACGAGGCAACCTCTCTATCTCGCGACTTTTCATTCCTAGCATATGGTGTGACAACGCTCGTCTGATCGTTTTATTGCTTGCTTTTTTCCCTCCCCCCTCCATCCCTCTTCGCCGCTCCCCACCACCGCCCTCTCCGCACTTTGTCCGTAGATCCTCCGTGCATTGATCCTTTAGTGCCTGGTTCGAGTCGGAATTTTAAGCTGATATTTTGTGGTTTAGATTTTTTTTTTTCTCTTTTTTTCTTCTTCTTCTTCTTTTGTGCCTTCCGATGATGAAAGGTAACTCATTATGAAAAATTTATGAGTATTTATTAAACGCTATTTCTTCTTCTTTTCTTTCTTGCCAAAAAGCCGAGCTTTCTGCAATCTCATTCGAGGATATTAAATGTTATTTATTTTCTAAAACTGCCGCTTAATTTGAGCTTACATACAGTATGCTTTATATTTATAATTTTTTTCTCCCCGTTGAGACGCAATAAGGGTTCAAAGTTTAGTTCTATTTGAAGTAAGAGATTTACGTGCCGAACGATGTTGACGTTGCGTCATGAGCGAAAACACTCTCGATGAATGGAGAAGGGGGTGGATGTTTTTCTCCTTCGTAATTCGAGGAGAAACAATCTCCCCATAACCTGTTGACGTAAACGAACAATGTGTGTGTGTAACGATCAATTACTTCACCAGCATTTCGATGCTCCAACCCTTCAAGATTTGCTCGACATTTTATCACGTCCTTATTGAAAGTCATCCAAAAGTTTATCCAGATCAGAACGTGATAAATTCTCTGCTATAGATAACTTTATTTTAGAGGACGGGAGGGGTGAGTGATTCATCCGTAACTCCCATCAGACAATTTATGAGCGTCGCTCCTAAAATTTCATCCATTTGTTGGCTAATTTTTCATTAATTTTCTTGGGAGTGGGAGGGGGTGAAGGGTAACATTTTCTTCAAATCGCCGAGTTTATATTAAATTGTTTACCCCGAAGGTATTTAAGTTAATGGAGCTCTTGCAAGGTTTCGCGGTCGCCAATTGGACTATCAATCATGTTGTAAAATGTCCTAAATTATATAGATGGCATCATTAAAAAAGTCTAAAACTCACTCTTCGCAGAGAAAACATAGTTTAAAGCTTAAATGGACCATCTGCACGTATGCACATACGTTTTGCATCCCGCATAAAGGAACATAGCCTCTAAGTTTGAACAGTACGGTTGTTGCGTTTGGTTTTCAAACATTAAATTTGAAGGTTTGTTCTCACATATTTTGTCGCGAGGAACAAAGTAATACTATCAAAAAAGTTCTACGTTGCGTAGTAAGTGAGAAAGACGGCAACTAATTCAATGTAGGTACTATCTTTTGTTTAGGGATAGGTATAAAACGTACGTATAGTGCATAACAAAGAGTAAACAAGAGTCGCAATTGAATGGAAGGCCTACGTGGTCAACGTAGACAAGGGATCGGAACGCAGGCTGGCCTCTGATTGGCTGCAACGCGTGAAGCAAAAATGTCTTAGGTTATAGGGAAATTAACACGGGGTTTTCGTTTCGGGACGTTTATCTCGAAACCTGTGCAAAATCGTCTCTAAACAATTTAGTCGATTCACCAGAATTTTCCGAACAAATTGATAGGTCATAAGTGCCACTTTATTGCAAATTCGAAAAGACTGTTTCAGTTGAAAAGTACGCACAATAGTGTGTTTACATGCTTGGCGTGTGTTCGAGCAGTGTTTGAGTAACTCACTATTGTGCGAACTTTTAAACTGAAACAGTCTTTTCGAATTTGCAATAAAGTGGCACTTATGACCTATCAATTTGTTTGGAATATTCTGGTGAATCGACTCGCATAAATTGCGTAGAGAAGATGTTGCACAGGTTTCGAGATAAACGTCCCGGAACGAAAACCCCGTGTTAATTTCCCTATACCCTAAGACATTTTTGCTCCACACGTTGCAGCCAATCAGAGGCCAGCCCGCGTTCCGATTTGCCTAGGCAAATCGCAAGCCGCTTATTTATGATCAGGAAAAATTCAGATCAAGCGTTATGTTGATTTACAGAGTAATTGTATCGAGATTTGCTTATTACTGAAGCTTATTCGAAAGCTAATAAGCTGACGAAGATGGTGAATTCATCAGATTATATAGATTTATTTTGATTAGTTCTTTACCTGCGGTGTTTTAGATTAAGTGTGTTTGAACCCCTATATTAAATCGCTTTGAAAGTTCACAAAAAGAGGACCAATTGAGAAAAATATAATCTGTGGATATCATATGATCGTTGGCTTATTAGTTTTAGAATAAGCTTTATCGAATCTCGATATAATTATTCTGTAAGTCAACATTACGCATAATATAAATAAGCAACTTGCTCTTTGCCTAGGCAAATCGCAAGCCGATTACGATTTGCCTGCGACATAGGTACACAGGCACGGGTGGTCCATCTGAACTTTGATCAAGGTTTTTTGAGCGGGGAGTGAGTTTTAGACTTTCCCATTGGTTTCATCTAGGTTCTGGTTCAAATGGAGATGAAAACACAGGAAAATCGTTTCACCTATGTATTGTATAGTAGTGATACTCTAAAATATAGCTGGGCATTATGTCTGTTTATCAAACTACAGAATTGCAATAAACTTTGACTTCATACTGTCTTCCACTATTCGGATTTAATAGGAAGGAAGGTATTCGCAGTGCATGATGCAAGACATCAAGCTGCACCTCACGTTGTCAGTGCAATATTATATGAGTATTAAACTTTACTAATCATAACTATGCAAACGAAGAGAGAGATCGTTCCTATCGATGTTTGGTTGTACGCGCATCAGTAGCGTAGCGTGCAATTTGGCAACGTTGCAGTCCGTCCATTTAAACTCATGAAAAATATCGAAATATTGGGTGTTCGGTGAACATCCTCGCATTCGACCTTTTACATGGATTTAAATGGACACACGCCACTGACGCGCATGCAACAAGGTCCAGGTTCTGAGGAGTGTATAATGTGAAAATATGCTAATGTGTAGGTAAAATTAATATTAGGTTTTGATTCGAAGACGCGGTTCGGTGATTGAACTATTGTAACAAAGAGTGTAGTTCCTGTAAGCTGCTCTCTCTCTCTCTCTCTCTCTCTCTCTCTCTCTCTCTCTCTCTCTCTCCTCTCTCTCCTCTCTCTCTCTCTCTCTCTCTCTCTCTCTCTCTCTCTCTCTCTCTCTCTCTCTCTCTCTCTCTCTCTCTCTCTCTCTCTCTCTCTCTCTCCTCTCTCTCTCTCTCTCTCTCTCTCTCTCTCTCTCTCTCTCTCTCTCTCTCTCTCTCTCTCTCTCTCTCTCTCTCTCTCTCTCTCTCTCTCTCTCTCTCTCTATTATTTATAAACCTTTTAAGGCGTCACTTCGATTCGTAACCATATACAAAAGCATACTTTTTCTTGTATATTTAATTGAATAATTGTTTGAACGTATTTATCTACTAAACATTTTCAAATACAAAACATGAAAATGCCATTTTTTCGCCTTTTCTACGAAATTTTCTCGCTATTTAACCCTTTACAGACCAGCTTAGTTCAAAAGAACGCCACTCTTCTGTTTGTATAGGGAAGGTAGTTAACTATTCGTACTCGGGGGAGTTGGAATTGCCTATACGATGAACTGAAGGCACCCGATATATAATCTTATGATCTTAGTGTCTATTTTGAGAATCGTGTTTATTCGGAATCATATGAGACTGAAACAATGGTTAGTATAGACTCGGGGAGAAAAACGAGTTAACCCGGGCTTGGTCAGTAAAGGCCGGTTAAAGAAAAAAAAATCGACATTTTTTATCACATTAAAAAAAATTACCTGACTGTGACATAATAACGCTAAATTACCTAAAATTAAAAATCCTATCAAAATTGGTTTTGAGGCGGTAAAATGTTCAAAACTTTCCGGATGCATTTCATCGATTGATCCCAAATAGCACTTGAAGCAATTTTGACCCTCATTTACAGCTCGCGTACGCTATGCTCAAAATATTATCTGACTGGCAAGAATATTTCGGAAATCTGCTCTCAGTAAATCAAATTTCCAAGAAAAGCGCTTCTCAACAAATTTTATTTTCTCCTTCCAGCAAGTGGGGGGAGGAACGCGTCTAATTTCATTAAAACGTACCTAGTCGAGATTGATAAGGTTTTGAAACGCTGTCACGGTATTCTGATGAGTTTTCTGCGCCACCTGTATGAAAATCTGTCTTGAAGGATGTTGATTTAAGGCATAGGAATAGGGAGCAGATTTAACGGGTCGAAATTTGTCGCCGCTTCAAACCGTTACTTTCATCCCTGCATCGCCGTTAATATCCCTCCAATTTCGCCGCAGATCAGAGTCTCTTCAAGCTCCTCCTCGTTCCTTTCTTAAATGTAAATAATATCTTCAAGGCCTCGCCCCGCAGTCAAAGGAGGAGATGGTTCCCGCGAATCCCTCTCAAAGAAGAATCCAGGCTTTTGAGCCCCGCAGCTCAACAGAAACAACAACAACAAAATTGATAACAACCATGCTTGTGTGTAACAACACCGACAACATCAACATCTTGGTTTCTCAGCCCGCAACCCAAAACTGCCTCTCACAAAATAAGAAAAAATAGTATTTAATCAGGGCCGGTCCGAGCATACCTATACCTGATGCGCTTAAAGGAGACCTTTTAAAAACCCCCTTCTCGTTTGATGTAGGCTCAGAGATCCGCCCTTCGAAAATTTTAAAATCTTAGATTTGCTAAGACCCAATATTAGACTTTCTTTCAAGTATTCAATTTAATCACCGGAAAAATTTGATTTTTCCCTTTAGTAAGTTGAAATAGGTGCCATTACTGAATTTTTCATTCTTTTTTCCCCCTCCAATATGTCTTTGGTGGTTTTAAAAAGAGGCGTAACTCAATTAAACGTTTCTAAAATCCCATCACAGTGTCTGTCCTCAGTGTTGATTAAACCTACTAAATCTTCATGAAGTTTTTCGAAGAGACATAGTGGCGGAGCCAGATGGGGGGGAGAGGAGGTCTGGAAACACCCCTCCCCCCGTCCTCCTTGACACCGCGGCGAACTTTGCCCTAAAAAATGTTATTTTTTGTGTTTTTCTGAGAAATTGTACGATATGTTGACCTTCGGATCCCCTCTGACAATTTTCGGACCCCGGGGGCCACCACCACCCCCCCCCTTCATAAAGAAATTCCTGGCTCACTGGCTATACATGATAAATAGGTAGCATTTAAGGGTAACATCTACCCCACCAATTTTTTCAGAGCATGGGTACGCCTCAAATCTTTGTAAAAACAGACGAATTTAAATAGATAAAAAAACAATATATGTATTTATCATGGAGACTCACCGACTTGCAGGCTCGCAAAGTAAGTGTGTGTTATATGCGACGGAATCTATTATAGGTCTAGGTGTACAATTCTGTATGTATTTATGAGCCGCTCCGAGCATGCAAGAGTGCGTGTAGTTTAAATTTTTGGATAATTGCGAGTTATTAACGTAATTCAAATGGTTTCATACTTTACTTTATCTGCATCGCCTGTATCTACTTCTCTCATACTCAGTAGCGTCATTTGTGGGGTACAGGAGGGCAACTGCCCCCCCCCCAAGGGTCGGCCAAAGCAAAAAAAAGTTTTGAACTAAAATTTGGTGGTCATTAATGAGTTTTGTTGGAATTTAGGGCCGTAATTATAGGATATACAGGGCATAGATTATTGTTTAAAATAATATTGATGAGGGGGAAAAAAAAGGTCATCACAGTTTTACACCCCCCCCCCCCCAGCCGAACTCGAAATGACGCCCCTGCTCATACTACTAAATGTAAGGTGATGCGTCAGCGTTTAGTTCTAATTTCTGCCATCTAAGCACAACCATTCGATTAAAAATACGGAGTGTCAGGTAATAGATAGTCGTCTGAAGAATATTGCTGCAAAATATCTCGTCAATATTTTTAAAAGTAAGGCTAAAAGTACTGGAAAAATCCCCGAATATGTAAAATCGATTATTGTGTTGAATTCCGTTCTTTGACACCTTCTTCATTGTCTACCGCAACATTTTGCCAGATTCATTTTTACGAAGATTCAATTTATCTACTGTCGAAAAGCTTATGACGCAACGCGATTGGAAATAAATATTAGGGTGCGTGTATACTTGCAGCTTGCCACGTGAACATATTTCTCTCGTAATCCTAGGGGCAATGCGAACAATTTATGATATAAGCAAAAACGAGTAAAATGCGTTTAAACCATGGTTTCATGGTTTATGTGATGGGTGATAGCGCATGAGGATAAAACCTTTGTTTCGAGCGGAAACACCGGACGTCATGACAAGGCGAGGAAATCAATTCTCCATTTAAATGCCGAAACTTGAGTGATTTACAGGCAAAAGACAGCCTCTGATGTCACCGAAGACCGTATAAATCACTAGATTAAAAACACGCCTGATTAGATCCGAATATAATTTTCTCTCGCAGACGATTTTCGTCCATTTCATCATTTTTTTTGTTCCACGGCATTTTAGCTCATTCATTTCCGTTTCCCTCGCATTTCTTCCTCAACTACCCCTATAAAAATAACGAAAAAGGAAAAAGATAAATGAATAAATAAATTAAATAAATAAATAAAGAGAAAAAAATCACCTTTTCACGTACGTGGACTGTGGAGCCTTGCTGCGTTCATCGACATTTTTTAGTGCAGGGGTTGAGTAATGATCATTTCAATTAATTAATGAAAATAGGATTAATTTATCATCAAGTACTCGTTCGAATTTTATCAATCAAATGATTTATTAATGATTATAATTCTTATAGGCGGTACCAAGAATAATTGGACTTGACAACTGTAAAGGTTTATCAGCTGCTTTACTGCTCTCAACCAATCAGGTTGCCCTATCAATGAGGTTTGAAGCTGATGTTTTTATGAAAGCCTACGAAATGTGAAATCCAATCTTTTCTAAGACAAGCTATATCAGTCTGATTTGCACCCCTCGCCGACAAATTGTATCATAAAACGTGAAAAATCTCTTTATTTAACCCAAGATGAGGTGATTCTTCGGGCCTGATCATAGTTCTCGTCGAGTCCAACCGCGAGTGAATTTCTGATGCGAATCGCCTCTTATATGTATAGGTATATCAGTAGACAAATATCGCAATTGATTTATTATCAGTATGTATGAGAAAGAGAGAGAGGGAGAGAGAGGGAGGGAGAGAGAGAGAGAGAGAGAGAGAGAGAGAGAGAGAGAGAGGGTGTTTCATTTATCTGCTCAATCGCATTAAAGTATATTACTATACAATAAAATACAAATAAAGCATTATACTTATTTCTAACTATAAAAAATCATAGAGTGGGTACAGAAAAAAACAAAACAAATTAGATAGACTAAGAATAATGAGAAAGCGGGCTGCGTGGTTCTAAATAAAAGTTGGATCGGTATAATTTCCCCTGGGAAATATTTTACATGAAAATAATGGCATTATAAAGCAGGAATAAGTTAATGAGACCTCTTTGAGATAATGGGCTTTACATTAAGCAGCGTTATCTTCAGAGGGGAGGATGCAAACTGTGTATAAGTTGGAACGTGGAATTCGTTGGTGCAATAAAATTTAAAAGAAATTGGCTGCGTTTACTAGCATAAACTTGCATTCGAAAATGTGGATCCAATTTCTTGTGGGTTACAACTTCACGAGAGTGATCGAGATAGATTATTTGTTTGGATACAATTTTGATCGTGACGTCATCACTAAAATGGTATATTCTGGAGCAGCTTTGAATCCTCAAAGAGCTGAACCGACCGTAGTGACGTGACCAGTGGCGGATCCAAAAAACTTTCCGGGGAGAGGGGGGGGGGGGAATGCCCACGAAATTTGAAAATTGAAGCATCGCAAGACATATTTTTATGCTACTTTCTGTTAAAAAAAAAAGGATAAGTTCGAGGCCACGGGGGGGGGGGGGTCCCCACCTGCTCCTTTTGGACTCACCGCTTTATACGATGAAGGTGCAGAGGGTGCAATTGTCACGGGCCTTCTCCACAGAGGCTGTGACTTATATCAAGTATCAATTCACTCCGTTAGATAGAGGAATTCGTCTTGCGCCTTCATTTCACGGTTTATACAAAAACAGATCCGTCGTGTAGGAATAGTTATCTCATTACTATTCGTTTTCTTCCCGGCGCTTTTGGCACCAAAATGCTCAGCTATCGGCTGCGGCTAGCTGTGTCTGTGAACTGTGAAGAAAGCAGAAGAGTCACCATCTAAGCTTGGATTCATTAAACACTACCTACTTAGGTAATTACAGTGATCAAGTTTTGCCCGCCTCTTTATTGAAAATTCAAGAACTTATAGCCGTCTTTTTTATATCCACAGTCGTTCGCGGTTCACAAAACGCGGTCATGAAATTATCTGTTCTTATGAAAAAATCTCATTGCATCTAGTCTAATTTGAATCTTGAAACCTTCCCGCATCACTTCCTTTGCGGTCCACGAACGTTCGCAAGCTCAAAAGCACGTGCTAATTGTGGACCGCGGAATTATTTTCAGCTGCCCATCCACAGTGGACGATTGTGGACATAAAAAAAAAGACGGCTATGGAATTACATTTTTCAAAGATTTATTAAATTTGCTAGTATTAATGCGGAAAAACTTGCATTTTTGTTAGTTGTATAGGATGACATAATGTTGTAAAACGTTCTCTCTGCTCTTTCAGTGCATTGCATTCTATTATTTTAAATAGGAAAAGATACTGGACATGTTTGAAGTTAGTTGTTCTTCATGAGGACTTGGAAACGCAAACATTGCGCAAGCGGCAAGGCTCTTCACCGAGAGAAATCACTTATTTAAAAACTAGAAAACACGTTTACTTGTGACAGTTTTTCTTGCGCGAAGTAAAGTGTTGCATGAAGGAGAATCACTGTCACAAGAATATGAATCTTATACCTTGTAGCATCAAACATTTTCCTTGGGTTAAAGGAATTTCCCCTTAGTCAATATTTCACTGGGCAGTTTCTTTAACACAAATGCAATACTTCTTGGATTAAGCAATAAAAACATCTCAGTGTTGAAGCTCCCCTTTGTCCTTTCAAGGCATCACTAATGTCATTTTAATCGCAAAAATATAGACTTTCGAGTAAACTTGTTTTTTTCACCGTGGACTTCTAATTCTAAACATGAACACGGGAGTTGTTGGGGGCTCAAGGTCTCTTACCTACTGTTTTGGAAAAAGGCTACAAAAGGGGGAAAGCAAAGACCATAACTCCTTAAGCCCCCCCCCCATCATAGGAGCAGGGATAAAAACAAAACAAACAAACAAAATCTTTCTTTGGATACCATTAAATATGAAGGCCTTGCCTTTTTTACAGCCATATGATGCATGTCCACGAATGCCCATTGTTTTTACCCCAAAAACACCGATGAATTTAACTCACGAAGAACCTTCAAAATCCACTCATATAAAGTCCTGCATGCACTTATTAAAATCCATCAATTTTAAGAGCGCGCCTGCAATTTTTATGATAAATAATTAAAAGTGATTGATGGAGTCATATGACTGTTCAGTGTCCAAGCTAAGCGTCGCGTCGGTAAGCGCGGCCGATCACTTGACCATAAATGAATGTTCAAATTAGTTGCCTTGTTCGCAAACGTTTACTCTTGAAGTGTTAAATAGAGAAACATTCGCGATCGATTTGCGCTCTAATTTGAAAATCCATATTTGATTGAGTACCTATAATCAGCGCTTACGACGATCGGACTTATTGTTCGTGATGACTATTGCAGTTGTTTGATTATTTGTTTACTGCAGAAAAACTGCAAGTGTTCCGAATGGAACTCTTTATTTGCAAGGTTTTGCTGCAGGCAAATGGACTATCAATGGGTCTGTTGCAAACTTTTGCTACATCAATATAACTCATTGTTTCTAACGTAAAATTCGGCGAAAAGAACGATGCGCACACTCAAAAACTTTTAAAGTCCACTCATTAACTCAGAAAATACCTTCCATTTCAAACAACCCGCGCTACACTAGACACCATATCACCGATTTATAACTACATAGATGTAACCATATCGTTTATGTAAACATCAACAGAACTTACAAACATTGGAACGTTTCGTTTAGATGCGTAAATTTCTTATATTATCTTGTAATCTTTGATAAACCGAAAAAACCAGACAGCAAATGCAGCCAATTGTTCATATGTATTTAGAAGAAAATTCCATCATTTTGTAGTTACGATGTTTTTTACTTATGCACGGTGGTTCCATCTATGCAGTAGTATACCGGTGCAAATAGTGTCTAGTGTAGCGCGGGCTGTTTGAAATTGAAGTTATTTCCTGAGTTAATTAGTGGATTTTGAACTTTTTAATGTGCGCATCGTTATTTTCGCCGAATTTTACATAAGAATCAAGGTTCTATATTGTTGTAGTAAAAGTATGCAACAGACCCATTCTAATGTAAAATGCTGCGATAAGAACACTTAGACCGTTTAAAAAGTATTTAGACATAACGACGTTTTGCATTCCCGGAAAAGAAGAACCATGCTCTGAATAAAGAGCCGCATTTCTCGCTTTACTATGCAACGTAGATTTTTTTTCGGTTGAAATCATCGTGTGTTCCTCGTTAATCTGTAAAAATCAACCTTCGAAAACCAAATGCAACAACCTTCTTGTTCCTATTCGTATAGCTTTAGCTCCTCTGGTTCGGGGTGCAAAACGTACTATGACTTTCAAAAGAAAGTACCCTGGTCGAAAGTTTTACTCCTTCAAATATTGGTACCTAAGCTTTAAGCAATTTTATGACTTTCAAGTGTTCAAGGACTTAGCAGAATGCCCATTTTAGAGGACGTCTTGATAAATCGTAAATTCTATTAAAAACAACGGAAATATTTAGCAATGAGAATCTTGAACAGGACACTTTCTTTTGAAAGTCATAGTACATAGTGCTCACACATGTTGTACACAGGTGGATCATCTGAGCTTTGAGCTAAGTTTTCTTTTCAAGGAGTACAAGTTCTAGACCTTTCTCATGGTCTCATTGATATGTTTGCAGCATTAAATGCTTTAAACATCAGGAATATCATGCTATGATGTAAGCATCAGAATTGATAGTCATTTGATGATAGAAAAACCTTTGTAAGCGCTCAATTAGGTGTATGAGGGGTCCGAGATTGAAAAAAAATACCTAAAATCAAAGACAAAAAGGCGCATAAAAATTCGTTGTTTTAGACCTTTTAAGCATAATTTAAAACTTTTCAGCGACATTTCTAGGTTTTTTTGCTTGTTGGAAGTGTTCGGTGTGATTAATTTTGGTCTTGAAAGTTTATGAATAAATAAATAAATAAATTGACGATTTTTCTCACCAACTTTCGGCCACTTTTTTGAGATTTCAGACCATAATGCGTTCCATATTGAAGGAATTTAAGAGGGCAATTAAAATTTAATGAGTGGATTTTGAGGACTCTAAGTGTTTTCATTGGCAATTGGCTCATTTAAGTCGTTAGGATTAAATGCATGTTCCATAATGTTGTAGCAAAAGTGCGTAGAATACCCATTAAGCACGTGATCAACGATTTCGTACGGCTTGTTCTTACCTACAGAGGAAGCTTTGTGATTTGGTGACGCACACTGTATTTGTGGTCTCAGGCTGAAGTCCTCAAAGAGGACGTAAAATGACAGTTTCTCGGCACGTACATTTGATGCGACAGCCTGGAATGAGCTCCGTGCACCAGCGCTATACCTATATCGGAATTTTCATCGGAATTAATAGAAGATCCATTCTTCCCCCGTGGTTGCCGAGCCACCTCTCGGATTCAGAATAAATACGTCTGCATCTTGAAACTTCAGTGGTATAAGCATCACAAGGAGACAAAAGTATATGGCGGTAAAATTTACGAACCAATTGGAAGGCTATATAAAAGTGGACACAAAGAGACAAGATGGTTGGTAATTTTAACCGGAGTTATGCGAGAGATTTTTTACTAGATATGTTTGTTTATATGACTCCAGTAAAATTTACCATCTCAGGTTATAAAAATAAGCTCGTGTTTATTTGGTCCTCCGTGCAGTGTGGTGGCCAAAATGCGGTTGACAAAATATTCGAAGTTTATGATGTGGTTTATGAAAAGCAGGTACATATGGATGGAGCAGTCGCGTGCCGTGCCATTCGGCAAAGTTTCAGTTTATCCACTTAAAGCCAGGAAAAAGATCGAACTATTGGGTGTTCGGTGAACACCTTCGCATTCGACCTTTTACATGGGTTTAAATGGACACAGTACAACGTTGCCAAATGGCACGCTACGCCACTGGGACGGAGATCGTATGGCAGTGCTTAGACCAGCTGCTTACTCAGCTACAGAACACATCCGGGATTTTTGGATAACCTAAAATAGTCAGGAAATCGTCAAGGAATTTTTTTAATTTCTAAAAAGGCCAGAAAAAAGTTTGAAAAATTTGTCGAATTTGTGAAGCTTTGTCACTTATATTATTATACTTATTTTAATCAAAAATCTCTTTACGTATAGCGTTAAGTGAGTTTTAAATTCACTCAACATTGTATTGGCCGTTCCAGCGCATACGGGAAAAAAAAGACTGATAGAATTTACCATCTGCATAGCTGATTTTGGCGTCAGTGAAGTATAGCAAATTTTACCATCATATGGTAAATTCAACGTATCTTGTGGTGAAATGTACCAACAGGTCATCTTAATTTACCACAAGGTACGTTGTATTTACCATATGATCGTAAAATTTACCATACTTTATAGCTGACGCCAAAATCAGCTATGTAGATGGTAAATTCTATCAGTCTTTTTTTCCGTGCATGTTTCCCGTATTTCGGGAAAGCTTGTTCCTTTGTCACGTTTAAAAATTGGCGCTATTGAAGTTTCAAACGTTAAAGAAAGTGTTAGGAAACTATCTTGAAGATCCAGAAAAAAGGCAGGGAAATTATTTAACCCTTCACTGCATGGGATTTTTTTTTTTCCGACCAAAACTGGATTTTTCGATTCAATAGGTGGTCACATATGTATATGGGAAAAATAGTAAAAAAAATAATTAGACAGTTTTTCGGTGAAAATTCTCATTTTTCCATTTTTGTCTCGTTTTTTTACATGTGCTATAACACCATAAGAAATGGCGGGAAAAGAATTTTTTTTTTTCAAAATGTTCAAAAAAAATAAAAATGTTTTACTTTCATTGGATTTTTCAAAGAGCAAATGCCAGAAGCTTAGTAAAAATAATTAAATTGGGGTTGAATTGGATACGGGGGCAAATTTCCCCCAACCATGATTTCTTTTTTTTAATGCATTATAATGAGTGCTGGTGGTCTTTCGAAAAATGTTTTAGCCCCTTTTCATGTTTTCTTATAATGTGACACTGGTGATACAATTTGAAATAAGTCAAAATATGCATTACAGTGTCTGATATAAAGATTTTTACATCATGTGGACACCGGTGTCACACTATGCAGTGAAGGGTTAAGTTAAATCTTGTCGCCACCCGCAGTTGCAGGCAATGGTGGCTCGTGTGATTAGACAATTTTTCCGTTCAAACTGATGGTAAAAACAATAATTGATTCTTGACTAGGCTGCGATAGCATCTTTTTACAATTGTATTTATGGGGGAAAAACACGATTGCCAAATTGCACAAGTGACTACTATATATGGTTGATTGGTTGCAGGCGACGGCCATGCCATTTTCAAACTTCATGGTCTGCTTAAGGTAATTCCTCACCTGTCTAAAGTGAGATTCTGGCTCAATAGATAGCGCCACTATAGTCACTCATTGAGAAATCGACTTATCAAGCAAGCTTATCATTTTTTGTCTGAAAGCGTTAATTTAGAGGGGCGTCCCCGCGTCGCCACAGGAACTGCACATTTTTTTTATCAGATTTTTTAAGCCAAATTTCAACAATATAGGTCCTAGATTGAGACGGAAAAATCAAGCACCGAAATTTTGACAAAATATTAGGCTCTGTAAGGGCGTTTTTATCACACCTAGAGTTTAGTCGATGTGCACTGTGCATATCTTGGTAAAAATAACGACTGCTATAACGATTATATGACTCAACATTTTTAGAATTTACTTGGTGTGAATACATTGGTTTTCTTTAAAGTTTTATTAGAATCCTTGCGCAGTGGCGGATCTAGAAATATTTCAAGAGGGGGGGGGGATAAAGTCCGGGGAGGGGTGCTTATTTTTTCAACAAAAATCCAAAAATTTTCTCCTTAATTCCTTCGAAGATAGTGCGTAAAATTTTGAATGGAGGGGGTGACACAGCCTCCTCAGTCCTCACCACTCTTTGGATCCGCCACTGTCCATTTGATATATTTATCGTTCTGACACGAGGCAGAGGGGGCTCGTAAACAATTTATGCACGTTTTCGTCCCATTCAAGCCAACGCGAAAGAATCGATTATCATTTGAAGGTCACCACAGTTTAGCGATTGATGACCAAGGATCGATTCATTTTTAGGCGTTTCTATACTGAGGGAATATATACCTTGGGTTATACTCCTATACACATTAAAATTCATAAGCCCCCTCTATACTATGAGAACGTACATAATATGCGAAATGCAAATATGATGACATCAAATTTATTGATGCGAGCGAATTAAATGCATCTTAATTATTTGACCTAAAGCGTATTTTAGCGAATGTTCCGGATAACATTCCTTGTCAGCCCCCGCTCTTCAACAGAGTATATACATACTTGATATACAGAGTTATACAGTAAACAAAAAGACCCACCCAGCTGAAGAGTTGGTCCCATTTTCAAAAAATCAGGTTGTTTGCGGATTGTTGCTGATAGAACTGAGCTGATGTTTGATGAAATTATTTGAAGTGTTTGTTCGACAGCCTGTCAAACACACCGTCAAACAACAGGTATTTGTTTCACAAACACCGATGCAATATCTTCAGCTTTAACATGCAACAGTTGGTTACCTGTTGCTTGTGGCAAATATCGACTCAGCGATGTCATAGACCAAACTATTTGAACGTCTTTACGGAGGATGCTCCGTCGGAGATTACGAGGTTAGTGATCGTCTCGGTATGAATTTAACCCACAGATAAATGAGGTTATCAAAGTAATTCGTTTGTTTCTGAAGATCAACCAAAATTAAAAGAGCCACCAGATTGATCCAGGAATTTTTCTTCCTCTTCCTCTCTCCCCATTAGAACACTTGTGTTAGAAAAGGACAGAGCCGCAGGGGAAGTCACGTAATTTTCGCCCCCTCTTCCATCCTTTTCTAACGCATGCGTTTAAATGGCCAGGAAGAGAGATGTACAAAATCTTGGATCCGTCAGTGGAAAGAGCACATCAGCAGTGACATTTTTGGCTTTGGTTACTATATATACTAGTACTCAATTTTCTCGAGATCAGCTCCATGTCACTTGGTTCCTTTTTGATGAACGCTGTCTTATTATTATCATTGCTACACTGAAAAAAAAAAAGTAGCTGATGTAGCAATAAAAATGTTAAACAAATGTGCGACAGGTTCTAAATGCTGATTTTACATTATAAAAATGCTGGTTCAACATCTGGAAATGCTCATTTAACTTCGTCCATGGCTATGTCAGCATTTTCATAATATAAAATCAGCATGTAGAACTTGTCGCACATTTTTTTAACATTTAAATGTTAAATTAGCATTTTTTTCCCGTGTAGCAAAAGGATTAAAGCTGTTCAGACTTTAGTGGCACGCTTTTCCAACACCTGCGTGTTGGAATTTTCCCTGCTTGTTTTTAGTTATGTTCTGCTTCGTTTTTTTTCCTTTTTGTTTTACTTTTACACATTTTGTTATGTTTAAAGATGAGCCATGGAGGCTCAAGTGTAAGAAAGTACTTTAAAGTCCCAACTTGACCTCCATGGTATTAATCCTATTTTATTGTGTTGCTTTTAGGATTAATGCTAATAAAAATTATCAATCAGTTGTAAATCGTATTGAGAGAGGATATGTAATGATTTTGCTTGTCGATCTCTACCTACATGGTATACATATACCACGACGACCTTAATTTCAAAAAGCTGCCTGGGTTGTTCAGAGATGGTATTGCCTTTCATCTCTAAGTTCAGTTGAGTTTTATGTATTTGATGCCCACCGATGCCGATGGTCACAAAACCATCAATAAATCAAAAAGGCAAAGGTTGGCACTCTGGGCACAGTATGCTTGATTGATCATTACGCTCAAACGCAAATGTACGCTCAGACTAGGGGTTCAATGATGATGATTGATGCGCTGCGTGTCCACAGACTGTCCTTTTCATTCGATGAAACTTGGCAACGATGATCTCCAATCTTCTAACGACATCACCATTTAACGCGGAAGGGTTGAAACCGACGTGGATTTTGTCGCGTAGCCGTCGCCGTCCGCGTCCCCGTCGCGGTTCACGGACGCGAGAACCGAACGTCCCTTCGAGCCCATTACACGAGGAATTCGAGGCATCGTGTCTCCATGCTTCGGCGGCATTACCAATCGGGCGGAGGGTTTCAGAGCTCAATTCAGTCGATTCGATTGAGATGCGAGCGTTATACTCTGGAAAATTGGGGGAGAGAGGGCGGATTGCATACCCTTGGCCACGGGAAATGGGGCTCTTGCGTTACCGAAGACGGAAATCCTACGGTTGTACGGTTATATGTAAGACTTATGATGACAGAGACAATATGATTGGGAAAGCGAGGAACGCTTTTTGATGTGCGCAGTGAGCTGTGAATGCAAACGCACTGAAAAAAAAAAAACGATTATGAGAATGAAGAGGTATACACGCCAACAGAAAAGTTCTACGTTGCGTAATAAGCGAGAAAGTTGGCACTTAATTAAATCTACTGTTCTTTTGTTTGGGGGTGAAAAACGCGTGTAGTTCATACATACACGAGTGATCCTTTTGAACTTTGAGCTAAGTTTTCTCTGCTGAGAGTAAGTTTTAGACTTTCTAAATAGTTCCGTAGTTATTTTCGTGGCACCTTACATTAGAATTGATAGTCCATTGGTCTGCAGCAAGAGCTATATTAAGATACTTTTATTTTTTTTAAACAATGCATTCATACAAGATAGTACTTCTAGAAATCTCAATTTGTTTTTCTTTCTCCCCTACCGTGTTCAAACTGCTCATGTTCGACGTTTTGTATATATGTTTACAGTTTTTGGAGACGCAATTTACTGTTGGCATTTTTATCGCTGGATTGTGGCTTTCCAGCATTTTGTAAACGTCCTTGACCTGGACTCGCTCAAAGATCGCCACCACGCGGTCAGCGATCTTTGACGCGTGCTGAGGATTCAATGTTTACGCACATTCACTCAATCAATGATATAAAAGCCGCTTGACGATATTGACACAACACGCTTCGATTAACATCGTGACAACTCGCTCTAAAAAATACGAGCTCCGGTCTAATTAGATTACATATAGGAACGATTGCCCAATGGGCCCGTGTATATTGTGTATACCTATATAGATTGGTTTTGGAAATGTCAACGGCTATTTGCAAATCAAACAATTCTCTAATAGTGAGTGTTCATGAATGTTCGCAGCGTCTGCTGCTGTTTGCATTTTATTTATTTCCTCTGATTTTTCTGATCTCTGCTTCCAGCAATCCCGTGCGTAGAATTGTAAGACCTGATGGCTTCTCCGTTTACCGTGCCTTGGGGGATCGGAGGAAGGGGCCTCAGATGACTTCGAGACTCATCAATAAAAACTGATGGTTTTCGTTTGGTCCCTTATGAGCGAAGACAACGCACCGTCTAAAGAGGTCGATCGACCTGCGCAGTGACCACGCACATTTCTGCGGATTTCCTCCAAACTAAAAAACCACACTTTCACTATTGCTAAGGTATGCCTCATTTTTATCGCTTAATGCAACAGTATTCTGAAAATAGAACGCTTTTTTTTTTCTCTTTTAACAGAAAGGAGGAGTATTGCAACCCAACAATAAACTTGAATTATATGGTTTTATTGAAAATAAATGTCGAATCCTAGGTTAAAGATGTTATTTGTAAAATATCTATTGAAAGCACTGTAAACAAATTATATAATAATAACAAAAATAAAAAACCGTAATCTTCTCCATTATTTTTGAGTTTTAATGAGAAATTTAGCAAATTTCTTAAAGCTGCTGAGTAACGTAATGTACAAAGGCAAACTTTTTTTTTTTTTTTTTTTTTTTTTTTTTTTTTATTTTGCTTGATTTTCGAAGCAACCTTTTCTTTTTTCTCATAAAATTGAAGATAATATCTGAAAGAGGGTAAAGTTAGCTACGAATATGCATTCCATTACCTAAATTGTATATACTCATTGAAAACCCAAGAGGGGGTAAACTTTGAGCAAACACATTTAACATGGAATTCGCCAAAAATTGTCTCAAAATCTCTAACAATTAGACATTATTTTTTGTCCAAAAATTAATAATCCCGCTCTAAAACATTTTTATGAGGCTGACATAAGGTCAGAAGTTCACAGCCTCCAGACTCTCCCCCTCCCTCCTCCCTCTTTGTATGATTGAAAAAAATAGCTAGGGCTCAAAAACGTTTCCGCCTTTCCAATGACATCAGGGTTAAAGGGATTTTAATAGAAAAGCTATAAACTCTCCAAACACAAAACAACAGTGCTCGAAGGGAACAGGTGCAAAGATGCAAAGATTAATACAGGGGTTCTGACCTCTACCCAGAGCTGCCGTTTTGCGTCTAATTAATGATACTTTTCAATTCACCGATGATTCCACCAATGAGAAAAGATTACAAAGTTCAGTTCAGTGTATGACTGTAATGCACGAAAATACTCGCATCTGTAATATTTTCTCAACCGGCGGAGTTGTCGATGACTTTGAAAAACTTACGAATATTTTAATTAATTAATGGCGTTTCCTTCGATTGAAAAAAGATTACAGATCAGAGTATTTTCGTGCAGTACATCCATACACTGAACTGAACTCTGTAATCTATTCACAACCGGTGGAATCATCGGTGAATTGAAAAATATGTCATTAATAATACGCGAAACGGCTACTCTGCCTCTACCCCTACCTCGAGCTTTTTATTTTTTTGCGTCCTTCCACACACAAAGACTTGTATACAGGGTGTTGAAAAACTGTTCCCGAATATTTCAGGGGCGGATTCTGCAGATCAAAATAAGACCTTTCTTTCCTATAAACATGTGTCCGAAAATGCCCCCCTTTTGAGCTACAGCCCCCCAAAGTTTTAAAAAAGTTACGGTTTTTTTGGAATAGTGACCACTATTATGAACCAAATGTCTTAAAACTTGGAGTCACGAGGCAATTTCACGCGTAGAATCCATTAATGACCTCGACAAATTCAGAAATTGAGTCTAACTGCACTTTTCACGCAATCTTGTACCTTTAACGGCACGAACTTTATGCTACGGATTAACATTTTGAAGAATAATTACCAAAATCAGATGCGGAAAACCCTTAGAAAAATTTTTGGTCCTCCTTGTTTCTTCCGATACGATGCGTTTTAAGCGAGATAATCGCTGCACAGTGTGGAAAAATCAGCGCTTTTACCATAGCGGCCGGCCCGTAGAAGCAGCGGAGAGGCGGGTTGCATACTCACTGCCGTTTTTCATGGTAAAAGCGCTGACTTTTCCACACTGTACAGCGATTATCTCGCTTAAAACGCGTCGTATCGGAAGAAACAAGGAGGACCAAAAATCTTTCTAAGGGTTTTCCGCATCTGATTTTGGTAATTATTCTTCAAAATGTTAATCCGTAGCATAAAGTTCGTGCCGTTAAAGGTACAAGATTGCGTGAAAAGTGCAGTTAGACTCAATTTCTGAATTTGTCGAGGTCATTAATGGATTCTACGCGTGAAATTGCCTCGTGACTCCAAGTTTTAAGACATTTGGTTCATAATAGTGGTCACTATTCCAAAAAAACCGTAACTTTTTTAAAACTTTGGGGGGCTGTAGCTCAAAAGGGGGGCATTTTCGGACACATGTTTATAGGAAAGAAAGGTCTTATTTTGATCTGTAGAATCCGCCCCTGAAATATTCGGGAACAGTTTTTCAACACCCTGTAGAAAACCAAGCTCAGATTGAATTAACTTGAATCAAATCAAATGCTGAGAAACGCATATCGCTGGTCTCGCGACAGATATGTAACTGTTCCGACGTGCCGGAGTTGGTTCAGTCTACCCTCAAAATTGAAGGCGGTTTTTACGATCATAATCAAGCTTGTGCACTTTTTTCTCCTTCCCGCTTTCTTATACTTGACTTTTTTCAGTCAAATGTGTCAGAGCATCTACAGAAAGCTGAGAGTTAAGTTACCACCATCTCGGATTGGCTCTTTCATAATTTAGAATCTTTTTGGAGGATTTTAGTAAACTCTTTCAGCGTGGTGTCTGATTGATAGCGTTCGTGGTGACTCGCGAATTTCAATATATCGATACTTTAATTCCTTCCCGTAAGACTGTAAAAAATATATAGAAAAATCGATGCTAAGAAAGTTTCACTAAACCAGTGGTCTATCAAAAAAGTTTTTTTGGTCGAAGCGGGGGGGGGGGCGCATATGAAATTTGAAACTTGAAGCGTTTCAGGGCTATTTTCTGTAATTTTTTTTGCTCTTGGAGAGGGCCCGTATCCTGAACCCCCCTGATCCCCTCCTGTAAATCCGTCACTAACTCCGAGGGTGCAATTCATCAGAGACTTTATCTGAGATCTACTTGATTTGAATCGAACTTGCTAAGTCCTCCAGATTCAATTTGCAATTCAGAAATATACCTTGATTATACCTTGAACCAATGAAGAGAGACCAATGATGACCAATGATGAGATGTATAGTTTAAGTAACAATATGCACAAATTGAGCATTTAGAAATGCTATAAAAAACACACAATTTCCCCACTCAAGACAAATCTTAATGAGATTAATTTCAAGGTAGCTGGTTTGATAACCTGATTTATGGTCGAGATTTTTCAAGCATTGTCGATTTATAGTCAGCGTCTCTGGATTACCAATTTTCCTCACTCAACTCGATTTGACTTGGAGTATTTCTCAAGGTAAGTCAAAGTCAAGTAGATTTCAAGTAAAGCCTCTAAATTGCACCCTTAATGGTCGATTATTTATTTACTACATTTCAGATTAATCGCGAAGACATAATAATCGATGGTTCACGAGCCACAGTTGTCACGCTAAGGAGATGAGACACTCATTTTTCGATACTCTTTTCGGCGTATTTTTTTAACTTAAATGTACCACGTACGAATTATTTTTTTTGGCGCAGATTTTTCATCGCGATGGTGGGCTACTCTTTCACTTTTGAACGTTTAGGTTTATTTCGATTTCAAGAAAACGGCTCGGTGGCTTCGCACAGATTCGTCTAAATAAACTATCATAACACTTATTTACAAATTTAGATTTTTCATGGAAAGCATTCATATACATTTAATTATTGCCAAAAACAAGATGTGTAGAGTTAAAAAAAAAACAAAAACAAAAAAAAAACGAAAAAAAAAAATCTTACAAGGGAACGCTCAGAAGTCGCCGCCTCCGATTTTGAAAACAATTGCACGAAAATGTAGCTAAAGTAAAACTATTAGACCCATGTTTCTCACTTTTTGCCAATGGGCCTTCCTAAAGCGTCAGGAATTTTTTGAAAGTTGCCGGAATTCACGTAAAAAACCCGAGAGGAGGGCGTTCCGAATATTAACGTGAATTTCGGCAACTTTCAAAAAATTCCTGACGCTTTAGGAAGGCCCATTGGCAAAAAGTGAGAAACACGGGTCTAATAGTTTTACTTTAGCTACATTTTCGTGCAGTCGTTTTCAAAATCGGAGGCGGCGACTTCTGAGCCTCCCCTTGTTATGTAATAATTACTAATTAAATTTAATAATTAAATAATTAAAAATAATAATTATAATTTAAATACTTAACTTTTTTAATCTGCCCTCATTCCTAATTTCATTATTACAAGATTGGCTGTTATTATATGAATTTAGTTTCACTTTATAACTCATTTTTTCTTTTAATATTTATAAATACCCATGGACCAGAGCAAATAGCAGGATTTTCTGTGCATTTCAAATGGATCAAAATTTTAGAGGGGGGTGGAGAGTGTCACGACAATGCTGCAGTTTAATTTAATGAAGACACGGTTCCAAAGCAAAGGCTTTTTTCCCTCTCATTGTCTCTATTTTTAAATTAATTTTACCTCCCGGGGCACAACCTCCCTCTTTTTCCTTCAACCTCCCTCTTTTTCCTTCCACCCCCCCCCACCACCACCACTGCCACACCCTCCTCGATCAGCCCCTAGTAAGTGACATGGGCGGATACAGGGAATTTTCTTTCTCTCTCTCCCTCCATTTAAACTTATGTGTTCGAAAAGAACAGCAGAGGGGGCCATCACGTGACTTTGGCCTCCTCGTCTGTCCTTTTCTAACGCACGTTTACAAATGGGAGGAGAGAGAGAAAGACAAAATTCCCTGATGAATCCGCCCATGGTAAGTGAGTGAAGCAGAGCTGCCGTATTATGTTTACACCTGTAGCGTAGTGTGCAATTTGGGAATGTTGCAGTTTGTCCATTTAAAGCTATGAAAAAGATCGAACTGTAGGGTGTTCGGTGAACACCTTCGCATTCGACCTTTTACATGGCTTTAAATGGACGAACTGCAACGTTGCCAAGTTGCACGTAACGCCACTGCTTTATATAATGGCATTTTTCAATTCACCGATTATTTCACTGGTTGTTTATAAGATAACAAAGTTCAGTTCATTGAAGGACTGGAAAAAAAAACAAAAAACAAAAAAACAAACAAAAACAAAAGAACAAAAAAACAAAAAAAACAACGTACGGATATTCTGATAATTAAACGGAGGTTCAATTGATTAAGCAAACATTACAAACGTGTATTCCCGCACACTACACAGACATACACTGATCTGCACTGTTTAATCTTTTAATCAACCGGTGGAACCATCGGTGAATTGGAAAATGTCATTTCTAATATATATGTATATAAATGCAAAACGGCAGATCTGAAGTTAAGCTAGATTCACTGAGGACTCAGCCAAAGTCTACACAGTACCTACAGTCCTATACACGTTGAGCTTAGGGATTTCCCGCATTGTTTTCTCATCTGATTTTCCGTTATAAGGTTTGCTTTGTGCTTGACCTGTTTGGTTGATATACATTTTTAAAGATTGGAGCTTAAAAATAAATTTGTCGAAGTCCCGTTGACCTAATTATTTTACACGTTTCAAGTTATTTTTATTTTTATGATTTTTTTTTTTTTTTTTTTTATTTTTTATTTTAGAAACCTGAACTTATTATGTACCAAGGGTAAACGGAAGGCAAGCTTACGACTCGACGCCGACGGTGGAACTTGTCGCTGGAAATGTAAAAATCGATCGGTAGAAACTCGAAGGATAAAAAAAAAAAAAAAAAAAAAAAAAAAAAAAAAAAAAAAAATTGAGAGGGGAGGGGGGGAAGGCGGGAAGGGGGGGAGAAAGTGGTGTTAAGAGGGGGTAAGCATAAATTAGTTGTATAATTAATCACCAAGAATTCCCCATGCGGAGGAAGTTATGAGCTGGGATCGTCGCAAACAAAACCGCGCGTCGTTTTTTTAGATCCCTGAGTCGTGTGCGGTTCAATGCTGATTCTATGCCACTGCCTCGGGGGAGAGAAGGAGAGAGAGAGAGAGAGAGAGAGAGAGAGAGAGAGAGAGAGAGAGAGAGAGAGAGAGAGAGAGAGACCAATACAATCGCCCACACCCCCGAAGAAGCGGAGGAAGCGATCAAAAGAGAAAAAGAGAGAGAGAGAGGAGGGATGAAGGGATGGAGAGAGAGAGAGATTGATTGATGAAAACATTTTTATTTGCACTAATCTTCATAATAGAATGTACGTTTATGTACAGTTAATTTAAATACGCATAAAAAAAGAATAAACAAATCAGGTAAATTGAAGGTTTTAAATTAGGAATACCAAAAAAATGAAACTAAAGTTAATGAACCAAATTTCATAACTTTTCAATTCATTTAAGTTTCGTGAAAAAGTGCGGGTCTGCAGGCTAATTCTGCTCATTTGGACGAGACGAGACGAGATAGCAAGAAACGATCAATCCCATTGGTTTAAATGGCGTCACGTGACGGGTTGGAAGTCATTGAGGCGCAAGAAGCACGAGCTCCGAGTCATTCATTTCAAAATCATGACTCGGAGCTCGTGCTTCTTGCGCCTCAATGACTTCCAACCCGTCACGTGACGCCATTTAAACCAATGGGATTGATCGCTATCTCGTCTCGTCTCGTCCAAATGAACAGAATCAGCCTGCTGGAACACCCTGTATATTATTAGGATTGGGGCAGGGTATATGCATAGCCGTAGCCAGAATATCTAATTTCTCTCTAATAGTCCATTTGAACGCATGTGTTAGATAAGGAAGAATATAGGGGCTGAAGTCGCGTGACAGCCCCTATATATCCATCCTTTTCTAACACATGCGTTGAAATGAGCTAAGAGAGAGAGAGAGAGAGAGAGAGAGAGAGAGAGAGAGAGAGAGAGAGAGAGAGAGAGAGAGAGAGAGAGAGAGAGAGAGAGAGAGAGAGAGAGAGAGAGAGAGAGAGAGAGAGAGAGAGGGAGAGAGAGAGAGAGAGAGAAAGAGTGAGAGAGAGAGAGAGAGAGAGAGAGAGAGAGAGAGAGAGAGAGAGAGAGAGAGAGAGAGAGAGAGAGAGAGAGACAGAGACAGAGACAGAGAGACAGACAATGGCTACGGCTGTAAGGAGTGTAAGGTTATGCAAGACGCAACGCAAAAGATATCGTTTGACACATTATTTTGTCACGGGGGTTCATGATTGGGGTACCTTTTTATTCACCGCAGTGGCCGCAACCGAGCAGAGAAGGAGCAAGCAAAAACAAGACGACTCTGAGACTTATTAGAAATCAGCGATGTTTCTAGACCCTCCAATATGCGTCTATGAGCTGTGTCAGTGTGTGAACCTCCGTTTATATAGTTACCTGCTGATGAAACATCTGAAATTACTAAAATTATTCCTCAACAAAATGGTCCGGTAGATATAATCGAAGACAAGTCACCGACATAGAATTATCGATTTCTCTTGAATTTCACAACACACGAACACACACACTAGCGCACAGTGAGCGCTTCGAGAACCGAGTTAAGGCAAAATCATGAACGGATTATTAATCGTGACGCAGCGACGCACTGAGGTAAAAAGGTACCCAATTTCCTTTTTCCAAGAAACGTAATTGTAACGAGCCAAGGACCCAGGGATAAACGATTCAGGAGTAGGGAGTGGGTTTATGGAGGATGAGGGAACGGAAGATGGGGGAGGTGGAGGGATTGAAACGGAGGATGGGGGGGCGGGGCGATAGAGACCTCGCGGCAAATGCAAATGAAATCGGTCGAATGAAATAAATCAGAGCTCCGGTCACAGGCACAATGAAGCTTAAAGCGGGTCTTACGCTATATGGACATCATTAGATCCAGAGAGTAAATAATTCAAAGTCAAAACCGAACTAAAAGCTAATTTTTAGACCTCTCCATCTCACTCAATCGCTTCCTCTCTCGCTCCATCTCTCCATCTCTCCATCCCTCTTTCCCTTCCTTTCTTCTCTCTCTCTCTCTCTCTCTCTCTCTCTCTCTCTCTCTCTCTCTCTCTCTCTCTCTCTCTCTCTCTCTCTCTCTCTCCTTTTTGCAGCTCTCCAACGTTTTAACTCGTGCGCACTCTCTACCCAATCTCTGACAGGTACAGCTGCAGAAATTCATTTGAAATCACTTTTTATGGAATGATGATCCCAACCTCGACCGCTAAAATTAGCCAACTAGTTCTCAATTGAATAAGAGCACGCGAAAGTTCCGATAGAGGATTTATTGGCTCTATGTTTTTTTAAATAATCAATATCATCCTAACAGCGTTTCTTTCTTCAAATGGGCTCACACGCATGTTCAATTGTTCAATGGGCCCCTTTTCAACTCACTCCTTTCGTTGGCTTGCTCTCCGCTTTAACAATTTTAACATTTTTGGCTTTGACAATAAATCAAGATTCAATGATTTGGGGGGGGGGGACGAGCATTTGTCTCGGTTTTTCGTTTTAGGACTACAAGTCCATTTGCTTTCTGGTACTTTACTTTGGTCCTATGTCAATTTGCCCATTTGTTTCAGTCCTGTCAGATTTTTATTCCAAGAGTATCTTATGTACTATACATACTTTTGTCCCTTTCCACATGGGAAAAAAAAGATTAGTGAAAATAATCATACGGATACCTGATTTTGGCACCTGCTAGATGTTATGGTTAACTTGACCAGAAGTATGGTACGTTTATCGATACTTAGAGTAAATTCGACATGCAATCAGGTAACATCATCTAGTACCTAGTCAAAACATAGTATACTTCTGGTTAACATTACCATAACATCTAGCAGGTGCCAAAATCAGGTATCCGTATGGTTATTTTCGCCGTATATAGTTTTTTTCCGTGCATTCAGATTTTATATCTCTCATCCAAATTAAGAGTGAATATCGCTCAAAATTGGATCACTCTAAATCTGTGGTGAACCTCAGTCTAAACGATGGTAAACCTCGCTCCATATCTGGCGTGAATTTCACCCCTTACTGACGATGAGTGAGCCTCGCTCAAAATCTGGTTTTAGTCTTGCACTGTAGTATGAGTTATTCTAACTCTATAACGAGTGTGAATTTCACTACAAGACTATATATTAGTGCGTATTTCTATTTTACTTCACAATGCGGATTTGCTTTCGAGAATTTCGATCCAATTTTTTATGTGAGCAGATTCACGATTAGCGAGCGAGATATTTGCCTTTGGATCCAATTTTCATCGATTCTTAATTGCAAAAAAAAAGCAATCTATTGTGAGGCTCGTGATTCATTACTGCCAACTCTATAACTGATCTTTAACGGGCACCAATTTAACCGTTTCTGTCATGAATTATGAAAGAAAGGTCACTGTAATCTGAAACCTATACCATTAAATTGAACGAACTTTTCTCATATGGTTTCATGTGTAAGTCAATTTTTCCGAATTTCCATAGTAAAATGGTCGTCCATTATAATGGACCCTGTGATGGGAAGGGTTAAACTAAACACGCGAATAAAAAACTTGGATTTGTGGTGCTTTACCAACGGTGGGGATTTTACCCCAATCTATATCCTACCTTACCGGAATGCGATTACGTCACTTGTTATCTAGTTAGAAACACAAACATTAAAATGTCTTTGTTTTGAAAGATCGTTCACAAGTTTCCACGTTTGTGCGACAGCCTTCTCCCCTATACCCTCCCGCCGCAACACCCGGGTCTTTTCGAGACATTGATAAGGTGACGGGTTATAAAATTGACAGACGGATTATCAAGAGAGATGCGAGAGGGCACGAAAACAAAAAAAGCAAAAAAGGTACTGAAAAAAAAGAACGAAAAACGGTGAAATAGGTCGCAGATGCGTTATCGAGAGTGCGATAATCTCGGTTGTCAGTTGGTTGGCGGAGACCCCTCTCTCCTCTCTTCCTGGCAGCTGTTGCCAATTCGTGAGGCAAAATATGAAGACTCGCTGCTCTTCGCTCGTAAACTAAATATTAATCGCATATTTCAATTCACCGATGATTCCACCGGTTGAGAAAAGATTACACAGTTCAGTTTAGTGTATGACTGTACTGCACGAAAATACTCTGATCTGTGATCTTTTCTCAATCGATGGAACCTCCGTTAGGCAATAAAAATATCCATAAGTTTTTTTAAAGTCATATCGACGGCTCCACTGGTTGTAATAAGATTATAGATGCGAGCATTTTTGTGGAGTACAGTAATACACTGAAGTGAACTGTGTAATCTTTTCTCAACCGGTGGAATCATCGGTGAATTGAAAAATGCGATTAATTATACGCAAAACGGCAGCTCTGGACATGACCTTCGAGTCCTTTCTACGGAGTAAATTTTTTTTTGAATCAATCATTCAATCGGCTGCTTGTTTGAATTAACAATCTAAAATATTTGGAGGAGGGGACAAGCTGATGAGATTTGAAACAAACACTGCCAATGTTTGATCACATCGTTCAAAAAAACAAAAACAAAAAACAAACAAACAAATAAACAAACAAAAAAAAACAAAACAAAAAAACAAAAAACAAAAAAAAATAATAAAACAAAAAAACAAAAAACAAAACGAAGCAAAAGCAAAAAGAAAACCTTTAATAATTCCTAGACGATCTAAAACGAACTCAAGTGCTCGAACCATTTGATTCACATGAATCTTAAATATTGGAAAGGGCAAGAACGCACTCTGTAGCAGAGGCGCGAACAGCTGCATATCTTTTCCGCCCAATTGACCTTTTTCAACTATTTTTTTCGCCTACGTTCATTTTCGCCCACTTAAGTTTGAGCGTCAACTTGGCAACGGAGAATTGAGGGCATTCGAATTTTCGGACAGGAAATTTTTTTGGTGTGCAGCGGAACACCTATTTAAAGAGGTCCCCCCCCCCCCAAAAGTTACAGTAGTCCGTAATTATTGTAGTTCTAGTGGTGCTATGGTTGAACTTCGGGTCCTCAGAAATTCTGCTGGATCGGCACGTCGCGTCGGCTGAAGCGTGGCGTGGTTTAAATGGGCAAAGTCGCGTACTCCGCCCACATTGCTTGCCCAATGGGTCTGTTACACACTTCGGCTACAGCGTTTTAAGGTATCAATACCTATGTAAAAAGCCGAGAAAATAACAATGGCAGCATCAGAAAACACTAAAATTCAGTATTAAACTCACAAATTGCGAAAAACACTAGACACTATTCACCCCTGTATCTTTCCACCACGTGCACGATATTTCGCAAAATTAGCGCGGCGCATTCAAATAATCACGGCCGTCTTTCATCACAGCTGACTTCATAAACAAGTAAACAGTAAACACTGACGGCGTCTGTTCGAATTCTTACATTTCAATATCCTCAATTCCTCACAAAAGGTTGTGAAAGGTACGGAAACCGATATTTGTGTCGAAAACTTATCAAAATGAAACAACAACACACAGGAGTTCCAAGCATGATGATCGAGGTTAGAATCATCCTTGTGGATCTCCTGTGAGTTATTATTTCATTTTGATACGTTTTCGACACAAATATCGGTTTCCGTATCTTTCACAACCTTTTGTGAGGAATTGAGGATATTGAAATGTAAGAATTCGAACAGACGCCGTCAGTGTTTACTGTTTACTTGTTTATGAAGTCAGCTGTGATGAAAGACGGCCGTGATTATTTGAATGCGCCGCGCTAATTTTGCGAAATATCGTGCACGTGGTGGAAAGATACAGGGGTGAATAGTGTCTAGTGTTTTTCGCAATTTGTGAGTTTAATACTGAATTTTAGTGTTATTTGATGCTGCCATTGTTATTTGCTCGGCTTTTTACATAGGAATTCTTACTTTAAAACGCTGTAGCCGATGTGTGCAACAGACCCATTGTATTTAAGCCCACGATAAACATAAAACTATTGAGGGTGTACGGCGTACACTTCCGATTTCAATATTTAAGATGAATTTAAACGGATGGAAAGTATCATTGCCAAATTGCACGCTAAACCATTGCGCCTGGCATCACATATTCTGTCTAGCTGCTCGGATCGATCCTTCGCTGAGCAGGCCAGTCAACTTATCGATCAACTACATAGAAAGTGTTTTTATTTTTAGTTGAACGTTCTCTGTTTCCATGGCCTTTCATTCATTTTGCAAGTTTACAAGCCACCGCTGAACCAACTCACGCTAATTTTTTTTAGAATAAGAATGACGTATAGAACGCGGGTTCTTCTCGGTTGGTCAAAGTTACCACGATCGGTGGACCGACTATACACGGTTAAAGTGGTTGGTTGTTCCGTTCCAGCGGAACGTTCGAACCGTGCTGGTTATCCACAGGAAAAAAGTGCGGCGTTCCACTGTGTTCAACCTCGTTCTGGTTTAAAAAAATTCGGACCCATATGTATTGTGTACAGTATGCTTGAGTTTACGAGATTATTGCGTGCCATTCCAAAATAGAATAGAAATCTAGTCCAGCGCAGCTGTTAATTTTTCTCGAACAACAGTCCTTCTCAGTTTGTTCCCTGAGGTTCACCAGACAAAGTAAAAAAAAAAAAAAAAGTCGTATTAAAACAAACAAAAAAAGAAGAATCCGTATCGAAGCCTGTTATCTAATATATAATCTAATATATAAAAGCGTAAGGGGGACACACTCACTGACTCGTTTTCATTCATCAGCGTATCTCCGATCTGACCGGACCGATCGGGACGAGATTTTCGGTGGACCTCCGCCCCCGCGGATTCAGGTCAGCTAAGAAAGCTTTCCGCGATCCGCCGGTCCCCGGCCGAGTTATCGCGGTCCGAAAGTCGCGTTTTTCCCGTAAGGACAACGGGTGCGAGAGAGAGTGCGAGCGAGAAGCAGATAGGTATTGCGTCATTTCGGTGTCAGATTTGATATCCTCTTCTTCCTCTTTTCGTCAGCTGATCCGGCGATTATTTCCGATTGGCGTGTTAATTTTTGCTTTTTTTTTTTTATTTTTTTTAGTTGCGCGAAGGATGGTATGTAACGAGTTGCGACTTCTTTGACTATACAGGGTGTAACGAAAGTCGCGTGTCTTGATTGTACAGGGTGTAACGAAACTCCTGTTATCTCCGATTGGCATATTTTTTTTTTTTTTTTTTTTTTTTTTTTTTTTTTTTTTTTTTATTTATTTTTTTTTTATTTGATGTCGAGTTAACTTTGTTATGTCTTTTGTGTTGAGTTGAGACAAAAAGTTGCGTTTTGGATTAAGTTTCATAAATATGGATGACAACTATTTTGGGCTAGAGTCCCTATATACTATGAGAGTTGCGACAAGACTCTCAAAATGAAGAAGAAGAAGCGGATCAATGGAGCCCCCAAGAGGCAAATTGCAAATGGCGGATGGCCGTTTGCCTCTGCGCTGTTGCCACTATTTCGCTATCTATTATAGGTTAGGTTCAGATTCTCGACAATAACGGTCGTTATTGAAAGAGATAAAGTTCTCCGTGATAAGATTCAAGGAGAGGAAAAATTCACAAAAATTACCGCGGTCACTGTTACTTCAAATGTGTAATGAAAGCGAGTTCGTGAAAAGTACACAAACCCTCCGCCATTTGCATTTGCCTCTTGGAGCTTTCTTGACAGCCTAAATCTGAGAGCCAATCAGAAATGGATTCAGCAATGGCGCAACTCTCATAGTATATAGGGACTCTATTTTGGGCAATCCCACTACCCCCAATTCCCCCGTTCCCCTTCCATCAGTTTTGACGAATATTCATTAATTCATGTTTTTTTTTTAGTCCTATCCCCCCTCCCCTCTCCCAAAAACGGGCGTGCCCCCCTCCCCTTCCCGCGCCGAACTTTTGAACGAGTTGAGATAAAAAGTTGCTGTTTGGATTAATCTTCATAAATATGGATGGCAATTATTTTGGGGGAGTCCCCCCCATTCCCCCGTGCCCCCCTACCCACTCCCCCGTGCCCCCCCCCCCCCGCCCGTCTAACTTTTGAACGAGTTGAGATAAAAAGTTGCAGTTTTGACCAATATTCATTATTCCGGGGGTTTTTGTTTTAGTCCTATCCCCCCCCCCCCCTCCCAAAAACGGGCGTACCCCCCCCCCCCCCCGCCGAACTTTTGAACGAGTTGAGATAAAAGGTTGCTGTTTGGATTAATCTTCATAAATATGGATGATAATTATTTTGGGGGAGTCCAGCCCCCCCCCCCTTCCCATTCACCCGTGCCCCTTCCGTCTAACTTTTGAACGAGTTGAGATAAAAAGTTTCAGTATTGACCACCCAAAAACGGGCGTGCCCCCCTCCCCTTCACGCGCCGAACTTTTGAACGAGTTGAGATAAAAAGTTGCTGTTTGGATTAATCTTCATAAATATGGATGGCAATTATTTTGGGGGAGTCCCCCCCCATTCCCCCGTGCCCCCTACCCACTCCCCCGTGCCCCCCCCCCCCCCGCCCGTCTAACTTTTGAACGAGTTGAGATAAAAAGTTGCAGTTTTGACCAATATTCATTATTCCGGAGGTTTTTGTTTTAGTCCTATCCCCCCTCCCCCCTCCCAAAAACGGGCGTACCCCCCCCCCCCCCCCCCCCGCCGAACTTTTGAACGAGTTGAGATAAAAGGTTGCTGTTTGGATTAATCTTCATAAATATGGATGATAATTATTTTGGGGGAGTCCAGCCCCCCCCCCCCCCCCCTTCCCATTCACCCGTGCCCCTTCCGTCTAACTTTTGAACGAGTTGAGATAAAAAGTTTCAGTTTTGACCAATCTTCATTATTCCGGAGGTTTTTTTTTGTAGTCCTATCCCCCCTCCCCCCTCCCCCCTCCCGAAAACGGGCGTGCCCCCCCTCCCCCCCGTGCCGAACTTTCGAACGAGTAGAGATAAAAAGTTGCTGTTTGGATTAATCTTCATAAATATGGATGACAATAAAATTATTTTGGGGGAGTCCAAACCCCCCCCCCCCAATTCCTTTTTTTTTTTACATTGTTGAAGACAATGTAAAAAGAAAAATTAATTAATTAAAATGAATTTGAGTGTTGGCTATTCACTGAGAAACGCTTTTAAATCAAAAGTTTAAAGTTGGAGGCAAGTTTTGTTTTGATTTGAAGGAATGAAAATTGAAAATTTGCCAAAGATTATCGGTCTAGGTGCGCCTACACTTCTGAAACTACCTCTACCCCTTTACAGACCAGATTAGTTTAAAAGAACGCCACTCTTTCGCTTACATTGGGAAAGTAGTTAACTGTTCGTACTCGGGGGAGTTAAAATTGCCTATACGATGAATTGAAGGCGCCCAAGGAAAACTTATCATTAAAGTGATTTTTGACTACATCCAAAATGACGTATAATCAGAATCATAGATGGAATTAAGAATGTGAAATAGAGAGGGAAAAAACGAGTACACTCGGACTTGGCCCATTACGGATTAAAACGATTCATTACATTCCAAGCGCGATCCGACGGATTTCGGTTCTGCGCCGTGCGAAGCATGGGTAGACTGCTAGTTTTACATAAAATTAATTAACTAACATAAATTTCACATTTGTTCTTCAACTAGTGTATTTTAACATTTGCTAATACTTCGTTTTGAATGATTATTCAAATTTCCGAAGGGGCAAGAAAAAAAGTAGCAAAATTCGAGATCAGTCAATTTTCAAAGGTGGTTTTCAGCAGCATTGCTGTTTTGTTAAGAGGTCCATAAGAGCTATCTGTGAATACATACATAATAATCTATATGTTTTAGAGCAGTTATCAGTCCTATATTAATTGCAAGAGTTTTTTTTTTTCTTGAGTAAATACAGGCCATTTGTATAATGTAGAAAGATTCCATCAATTTTGAGGGTTGGTTCATTCTGTACCTAAGTTGTCGAGAAAATTGTAATAGCCCAAATTTCGTCGCTATCCGTTCGCTTAGTTCTACTGAGATATAGCCATTTGTGAAAACAACATTATACGATGCAATTGTTTTTCACAGCGGCAGCGGTATACCCAGACGCTTTCTGATCCAACCATTCAGCGATGCACCGAATACACGTAGCACCACTGAATGCATGGTGTAGTCACGTCTCACGCAATGTGGCAACAATGGATTCCTTTTATTTAAACCTATGTAAAATAATCAATTCTTTGGCAAAACTCTGTGCCTCACCTATAATCGATATTCTTGGATAGGTTAGGACAGCAAAAAAGACCGGTTGCCATACTGCACGAGCCACTACTAGCGTGGTGCAATGAGATGGGGTTTTCCACTAAGACAAACACTTGCGTCATGACATTGACGGATACAGGCAATTGTCTTTCTCTCTCTCTTTCCATTTGAACTTATGTGTTAGAAAAGGATGACAGAGGAGGCCATCACGTGACTTGGGCCCCCTCTTCTGTCCTTTTCTAACGCACGTTTTCAAATGGGAGGAGAGAGAGAAAGAGAATTGCCTGTATCCGCTCATGCGTCATGAATGTCATTTTTTCAAATGGCTATTCCTATAGATCGCTATGCTACTCAAAGTAGTCGAGAAAGAATCATCCAGAAAAAGTGGAATTTGTTGAAAATGCAACTGTCCCGTGCACTGAGAGAAATCACTTCTTTAAAAACAAGGAAACACGTTTACTTGTATGACAGTTTTCCTTGCGCGAAGTAAAGTTCTATAGCATGAAGGAGAATCACTGTCACACCAACAAGGAATCTTTTACTTGTAGCAGCAGAAATTTTCTTTGGGTTAAAGAAATTTCCCCTTAGACAATAATTCACTGTGTAGCTTCTTTAACACAAACGAGATACACCTTGGATTAAAAAACGAATTCATTCAGTGAAGGGAAAAACCTCGAGCCTTTCTCTCATCAATATCTCATCTTTGGGGAAAAGACCAGTGGCGTCGCGTGCAATTTGGCAACACTGCATTCTACCCATTTAAACTCAAGTAAAAGGTCGAACTCAGGGGGTGCACAGTGCACAAGGAAAATTCGATATATTTAAAATAAGGAGTTTAAATGGAGGAGTCGCATTGCTGCCAGATGGCACGCGACGCCGCTGATTTAGACTGAAAATAGAAGTAGACTTCATTGGCTACGATTATTTACCCAACTTTTGGTCTAGATCACCCAAAGTGTAACGATATTTTACCAAATTATTGCCGGTGCAATAGGACCAAAACTTTGGGGATTCAGTATTTAACCTTTTTTCCGTGTTCCTTGGAATTTCTCATGAATAAGATTCTATCGAAAAAAACTGGTAATGAAGTTGAGAGACAACAGCCAATTAATCAAGTATATATGTCAGTGTTTCATTGTATTTTTTTCTGCTGTCAGATTGAAACGTCGAGTAAGTCAATTGATTTGTCCAATTTATCAAGTAGGTATTTTTGAATCTATTCTTGATCCATCGTGTAACAGTGTTCTTGTCTCTTTGTCACGACCACGCTCAGCTGGCTTTCGTTTTGTGTCAGCAGCGTCGAGCACTATGGCGCAGAGCTGCCGTTTTGCGCATATTTAATCGCATTTTTAAATCCACCGATGAGTCCACCGGTTGAAAAAAGATTACACAGTTCAGTTCAGTTCAATTCATGACAGCAATGCACAAAAATACTCGCACCTATAATCTTTGCTCAACCGGTAGGATCGTCGATGACTTTGAAAAACTTGCGGGTATTTTAATTAATTAAGGGTGTTTCTACCAATTGAGAAAAGAGTACAGATGCTAGTATTTTCGTACATTAAAGTTATAAAACTGAACTCTGCGTAATCTTTTCTCAACCGGTGGAATCATCGGTGGATTGAAAAATGTCATTAATTATACGCAAAATGGCAGCTCTGCATGGCGTGACGGCCGGCGATACGTCGCGTCAAGTTCCGTCCATCCGACCGTTCATCTGTCTCTCCGTCCAGAGTTTTGATTTTGTTTTGAAAAGATAAAATTTGAACAAAACGAGCCGTCCGTGGTAGAAAACAAATTATTAAACGAGTGAGGTAACAGAGACAGGTAACAACGGCTGCTCCGATTTCTCTTCTCCGGCGAATAAATTGAAAGCATTTTTTTCTTTTTAATCCTCCGACCGAAAAATTCTTCTGGTATCGGGGTATATGAAAGGGGAGAGAAAGCGAATGTGCGAGGGCTTGTGAGGTAAACTGTTTTGTTCAAAAACCTATTCTGAATGGGGCTCTTGCAAACTTTTGCTATAGGGGATCGAAGAGTTGATACTTGCATAAAAACCTGTAAAAATGATGATGAGTACACTATAAAATCACGAAATTCACTCTCAGAGTCGAGCTTAATGGCGGAGAGACGCAGGTATCATGGGAGATTCCTATCTAAAATGAAACATGTCTCTGTGTTTCCGTAGAGAAAGTGACATAATAGACAGGAATATCCCATGATACCTGTGTTCAACAGCCACCACGATCTTGCCGTTATAGCAGTTATGTGATTTTATTATACTTAACCCTTCAATGCATGGGATTTTTTTTTTCAACCAAAACTGGATTTTTCGATTCATTAAGTGGTCACATATATGGGAAAAATAGCAAAAAAAAAATAATTAGACAGTTTTTCGGTGAAAATTCTCATTTTTCCATTTTTGTCTTGTTTTTTACAAGTGCTATAACACCATAAGAAATGGCGAGAAAAAAAAACAATTTTTTTTTTTCAAAATTTTCAAAAAAATAAGAATTTTTTCCTTTAATTGGATTTTTCAAAGAGCAAATGCCAGAAGCTCAGTAAAAATAATGAAATTGGGGTTGAATTGGATACGGGGACAAATTTTCCCCCAACCATGATTTCTTTTATTAAATGCATTATAATGAGTGCTGGTGGTCTTTTGAAAAATGTTTGCGCCCCTTTTTATGTTTTCTTATAATGTGACACTGGTGATACAATTTGGAATAAGTCAAAATATACATTACAATGTCTGATATAGGGCTTTTTACATCATGTATCACCAGTGATACACTATGCAGTGTAGGGCTAATATTATATCTAATTTGAGGCGTACCTCTATGTTTCAGCATAGAAAGTGACAAATGGAGCTGTTGCAAACTTTTGCTACAGGCTTATTATTAGTTGATTATGGGGTAATACCCTGTAAAAATAACGATTAGCGCACTAAAAAATCACGAAATCCACTCCTAAACTCACAAAATGCTTTTAAACGCGAGACCGTAATGGCGGCCGGGGGCCGTGGTTTGCATTGGGTTTCCCTATCTTCAATCAGCGCCATCTACAGGAGGTAATCTCGCAACACCACACAAGAAGAAGAAGAAGCACACAATTGCCATAAGAAAACCGCGGCCTCGGCCGCCATTACGGTCTCGCGTTGAAAAGCATTTTGTGAGTTTAGGAGTGGATTTCGTGATTTTTTAGTGCGCTAATCGTTATTTTTACAGGGTATTACCCCACAATCAACTATTAATAAGCCTGTAGCAAAAGTTTGCAACAGCTCCATTAGAGAGGAATCTTCCGCATGATACCAGCGTTGAACTGCCACACATTCATGATATGGTACTTAGTTATTATTCGCAAATTAATTAATTTTGGCCTAAATTAATTTTGCGAGGATCTTTGGGGCCCCATTATGTTTGACACGAGGAAGGGGCAAACTTCTAATTATCGAGTGAAAGTTGCGTCTCCTCTCTTTTGATTGATCAGTGGTGCAGTTTCGAGACATCGATTAGCATGCTTTGTGTCCATCGAGACCAAACAAAAGATGACCCCTGAATTGTAAACAAATGGAAAGAAAAATATAAATATACGGCCGACGCGACGATTCCAACGCTCCCTGCCGTTATGCTCATAAAAATTCGCGGCAGCAATCTATTGTATATGTGGAGGGGAAGGCCTTACTCTGAGTCTTGTAGAAGGGGCTGATTATGCCTTTTTTTCTTCAATTCAGAGGTGCCAGCAGGGGAGTGTGATTGTGACATTTCTCTCCCCGCCCCCCTCTCCTAGGAAGTTAGAATGTGCTTATTTCACGTCAATTATCTCTAAAATGAGCTCAAAGGAAGCGAAAAATGTAAATCGAGGTTTTGTCCCCATCTGAACTTGGGTTTTAACGTCTCCCCTTCTCTCCCCGAAAAAAATTTTCTACCGGCCTTCATGATTTCAATATAATTTCATTGTTTCTCCCCTTACCCTCTGTATTTTCAAATTCTCCTCACTCGCATTTTTCTTTGTTTTTGCACCTTCTTCCGTCTTTCATCGTTTGCATTTCTTCTTCGTTTTCCTTTCCTTTTTCTCTCCGCTTATTTTGAGGGCAGAAGAAAACTCACCCCCCACCCCTTTACCTGATGGCGAGTCTCTGATATGGACGCTATCGAACCAAGTAGATTGGTCACTAGCGCAGGATGCTGTTTGGTAGTTATTCCCTTGATGCTGAGCTTTCAAAGCTCTATATTTTGCATCAGAGATGTTCTGTATAAATATAGAGCTGCTGTCAACACTCTCGACTGCTCACCGTTTCTTAGTCAACAATCATCAACGATCAATGACCGAAGAACTCCCGAAAACACGCGAGCAGTGGATTCGCCGCCCACGAATGAATTATTTGCGGAACGGACGACCGTTGAGACTGGAACTCCGGAGTCAACGAGGTCACTTGAGAAAATGTGCAGATCTCGGATCTGAGCAAAACTGATTAATCTCAAAGCTTGAGAGCAGCAGTGTCACAGAGGTGTGCGCGCAGGTCCACGGAGGTCATTCGCGACAGAACTAATTGGATTCCCGTTTAATTCCGTTTTCTCCTCGGAAAGTCTGCACTTCTAATGGAGCTGTTACAACTTTTTGCTATAGGCTAATTAATAGTTGACAATGGGGTAAAACCCTGTATCAATGACGAAAAGTGCACTAAAAAATCACAAAATCCACTCCCAAACTCATAAAATACTTTGAAACGCGAGACCTTAATGGCGGTGATTACCACCTAAATCTTACGGCAATTGTATGCTTCTTCTTATTCTTATTCTTCTTCTTCTTCTCCTTGTACGGTGTTGCAAGAACACCTTGTGAGAATGGAGCTTATTGAGATAGGGTAACCCATGTAAAAGGTGGTACTCACCGCTGTATGAAAGCGGTGATGTTTTCAAAAAACTTTTACGCTTTGTTTCCAAAAAATCGCATCTATCTAGCTCTAACTCTCATGTTTGTCTTGTTAGCTCTGTCTCTTTCTAAAACGGAAAGTCCTACCGCAGTCCTGAATGTTAGGTCTTACGTATTTTTCGCTGAATTGCCATTTTAAACCCCCAAATATTTCATTCCTATAACCAAAAATAAGCGAAAAACACGGAGCCTTTGACGCACGAATTTCAATTTTAGAGAGAGACAGAGAGTACGAGACTTTACGAAGATTCCTGCGATTGTTTGGAACCTTAACGGAAAAACTTTTCTAAAAACATAGTCTATGTGACGTCACACTAAAATGGTCTCTATTATACTTAGTATGATCAATGTTCATCCTGCAGAAAGGTATAGCTGTTGTCCCTTTGTAAACGTCATTAAAAATCCTAAGAGATCGCAGCGCCTTAACTGACCTACTGCGCATCGGTGGACTGACTCATAAAGTATTCTGTTGTTGGATTCAAACGGAAGAAATAAAACGCCGAAAATGACAATGACGCTGAAATTAAAGAGGGAAGAAAAAGATGGAATGGGTTTGTGGGTTGATGATATAATGGATGAAACGCACAATTGAATCAGGAGAGGAGGGGGGAGGAGCGAAAGCCCAGGTATCAAACAATCAGAGAGAACATGAATCGTTTCTGGAAGCAAGCTCCTATATTCGAGGACTCGCGCGACGCTCAATGGAGGGAATCTTGCTCGTATTCCTGGCAAAATAGGGAAAGCACAAATATACAAACGAGAGTCGTTTCAAAAGTAAGTTTCCATATTTAATATCTTGGCAACCAAAATAGATAAAACAATTTTTTAAAAACCATTCAACGCTCACTACTCTCACGGCTCCACAACCGTTTTTACATAATTTAAATCCAACCAATATTAACAAAATGCCGTCCATTTTTCTGTGACCACCTACCGTCGCACTGCGGGTCCAAAATTTTACGTAATTCAAGAAAGTTAGAATATAGATGGAAATCGAGTCATATCGAAAATGAAAAAAAAAAAAAGGATGTGAAGAGATGGTTTTAACAACTTTTAATAAGTATCTAACCTCATTTTTCGACGTATCCTCTACCGGTATCCGGACATTTTTCATAAATCGCGGAATCAGATTCCTAAGGCCCTTGCTAAAGACGTCAGCTTATTTATGACTTTCAATCCAAGAGTTGGCTGCCATTTTGACTTCGTCGTCGCGCGTCATTAGCAAATCTTTTGCCACCAAGAGCGGTCTTGAGACGCGAAAAAATATGGTAATCACTGGACGCAAGATCTTGAGTATATGGGCGACGGGGTTTGAGGGAAAATGTCCCATTTAATGTATGCTAGCAAGAAAAAGTTATTTATGTGATTGTTATTTTCTCCATAGCTAAAAAAAATAAAAATAAAAAAAAATAAAAAAAAATAAAACATGAAAAACAAAATACAAATAAAAAAGAAAGCAAAACAAACTCTAAAGCTTCAAATGGGTTTTAACACTAGAATATTTTGCAGTGAAGTAATATTTTTTTCAATATTTTCGTGATATCCAAAGACCAGCATACCTATTATCAGAAATGCTGGCCCAGTGAGCGACAGCACGGTCGTAATTCGAACTTTCGCTTCAGGCTTTTTTCCAGTTCACGCGAATTCCAGGTCGACTTCACCACTGAAGCCTCGCCCACCCCCTTCCTCCTCCTCTATATGCTTCGATTGTGTTCTTTATTTTGTACCAATTGTTGCACGCGTTCGCTGTGTAATTACGTTTAACTCGAATTTTTTTCCCCCTCGTGTCTAACTTACGTTCCATGCTTGGTTGATTGCTGCCTCGCAAAGCGACTCAAAGACATTTCTTTCTTAACCTTGTTCGTCCCAATCATACGCAAACTCACATGGTCCAACCAGACGGTGATGTTTTTCTAACCTAGCAATCGGACATTCTTTGTAGGAAATTGCGATTGCCTATGACCAGTAGCGTACGCAGGAATTTGTCTTTCTCTCTCTTGCCCCATTAGAGCACGTGTGTTAAAAAAGGACAAGAACAGGGGCTAAAACCTGACTTCAGCCCCTATTTCTTTCCTTTTCCAGCACTTGCATTCAAACGGGAGAAGAGAAAGAGAGACATATTCCTGCGTACGCTACTGCCTATGACAACAAGACATAGTAGTAGGCTGCACTATGGTCTGAGATCGGAAAAAAGTGGCCAAAAATCAGTGAAAAAAGTGATCAAAAATCATCGTTGTTGTCCTTTCAAGCTCAATTTAAAACTTTCCGATTGAAATTCTAGGTTTAAAGTACTTGCATGAAGTGTTTTTTTGTGATTGAAATTGGGATTGGAAGATATAAATGATAAATTTATGAGGAATTTACTTTCTGATTTTTGGCCACTTTTTGACGACCTCAGACCATAGTGGGCTGGTTGTAGATTCTTCGTGCCAATTTTCATTATGATACAAGAAGCTATTTTTTAAATATTCCAATTTTTCACTTTTCCCAAATTTTCCCAAAGAACAATAATAAAAGCCTCTGAGGAATCCAGAAAGCAACTTTTCCACCACATCTGAATACTTATGGACCGCAAAAAACGCGATATCTATACGCTGGATATGGTTCAAAAATGATGCACTATATACGGAACATGGGGGAACATGTTACGGGCGAACATGAGACTACAATTTTTTTTTTCAAATACCTATCTCCAAGTCAGAAATGGTTAAAAAATGTTGAAAAGTCATTACCTACTTAATCGATGTTCTCTATAGGATAATATTTATTGGTTTGAATTATACTTGGGGACAAAAAACGCGATATCGTTACGACGTTACGCTGGATATAATTCAAAAGTTATGCACTATATACGGAACATGGGGGGACATGTTATGGGCGAACATGAGACTACAGAATTTTTTTGCAAATATCTCCAAGTCAGAAATGGTTAAAAAATATTGAAAAGTCATTACTTAATCAAAGTTCTCTAGAATAATATGTATTGGCTTATAATAATTACTAGGATTGATAACAGGCAATTCTTTTTAATATAATATGAATGACTTAGCTGTGAGAGACCTCGGCAGTTATCAAAACAAAATGCCTTGAAAATCTCTGCGTCATCGCAAATACTTTCTTACAACTTCCATTTTCATTTAATCGTGAGAAAGTAAAATTAAACAAATTAGCTTTTCACGCGAAGTAATACATATCATACGGTAAGATACTCGAGATGTCTTCAAAAATCTCATTTTATTTTAAACAAAAGGTATAATTATTCGTTGTTAATTTAATCAAGCATGACCTACTTCCGTCCATACAGAACGGATTTTTTCAGTGAATGAAAATGGTGAGCGCCTTTTCAGTAACTCTCCCTCCCGTGTAAGTACCTGATTCCTTGAAACCGGAAGAGGTCAAATGCATACTTCCATCATCACTGTTGCGCTGAAATATTAATGAGACTTTGATCTGCTATAAGCGGAAATACATGGAATCGGGATCTATTTTTAATGTATAAAACGTGGTCGCTATTGTGGTTAATTTAAATCCTTCGAATAAGGGGCGTTCCAATATTCTCGGTTGACGACGTTCTGACGGAAAGCATGTTCGAGGAGGCAGCCATTATTATAGACGTTTTACACGCGTTTGGTTTGTTTGCCTCATATTTTTTAACCTTAAAAAGAAAGTTTCAAAAATCCACTTGAAATGGGTTCTAAACGGCAGAGTAAGTGTTTCGGAGTGGTAATCTGGACACAGACATTAATATTTGTTTCTTTTGGAAAGATTTGCACGATAAAGTAACTGACCGATGACAGCTAGAAGCAAGCACAATTTTCTCACCTGATGTACATGGACGTAGCTACTATTCCCTCCAGAAAATCTGATGTTGAAAAAAAAATTCAGTAATAATTGAAAGAAAAGAAAAATAATTGTATAAAGATTAATTGAAATAGAATTTTTTTTAATAGGCATGGATTATTTTTACTTTTGGTGATTAAACGGAGTACATCGAGTGGGGCATCCGTTCAGAAGGTCCTTCTTTTTCTAGGCTGTTTTCCCATTATTTCTACGATATTATTATTATTTGAATTTAAAAGGTTCGAAAAATAAAATTGTCGAAAGATTAGTTTTTTTCTAATTTAATTGGTTTTTTTGAGCAAAGGAACATAAAATTACTTTTAGCGAGCGTGTTTATTTTCTTCTCATTTGCGAGGTGCATATTCTGGAATCACACCATAGAGCGACTAAATTGGCAAAATTTTCCAAAGGAGGGTCCCCAGACCCCCTCCCCAAGCTGGGAGGAGTTTCTTTCAGACTTCCCAGTGGGGAGCCTAAACTCCCCCCCCAGAAAAGTTTTCTAGCTTCGCCCATGCTGATGTATAGTTGCATTGGTATGTCCATATAGCCGCTTTAAAACACTTGCACTTTCGTTTAAAATCAATTTCCACTGGCTTAATTAGTTTTGAATGACATAGTTCTGCTTGAGACTGACTTGTGCTTGGTATGTTTGGTTTGTTTCAGATCATGGATGTTGAGCAGAGCATGAATGGCGTGTCTTTGGCTCTTTACGCGTTCACTTCATTTTTGCTCGTGCTCTTCGCCATCACACTTATTTATGTGGCCTGCGCTAAACGGTATCGGCTCAACTGGTTCGATAAAAATCTCCTCGAGACGGCTGATGCGGCCGAGATGAATGTCAGGTAAGTAAACTCCGCAAATGATTCTCTCTTTCTTTCTTAACCCTTTCAGTGCTGGATTATGAAAGAGTAATTTCACAAATCTTATAGCTAGACCATGATCTAAGTAAACAGGTCAGTCCGTCCCGACCGACCGGAAACGGAGTTGAGTGTGCCTCCACGCATAATGCAACCATGCGTGATTTCTTACCATTGTGGCTTATGGTCCTTATGGAGAAACGCCGTACGACTGTCGTTTAAACGCAATATATTTCAGCTACAGCTGATTACACATGTAATTCTTCCTTAAACCCTTGTGAATAAGTTTTAGCCACTTTTCCGACATTTCTATCTTCTCCAGTATAGAAATTCGGTTGAAACGACAGCTATAGTCGACGTTTCTCCGTAAGCCCCCATTATAAGAAAATTCTCATTTGGGCAAAGCCACGTATTACGTCTCAGGTGCAGTAACCTAATGTTAAGTGGCATGAAAATCTTACTAAAATCCTACTGAACAAGTTTCAGTCATTTATTGGACAAATTGATCAACCATAAGAGAGTAATTCGGATTTAACGACGGCTAGTCGGCATTTCTAGCTTCAATGTTAAAAAAATCGCCTCTTTGACAAAGCCGCCTTAGCGTAAACATAGGGGTCGCCCGTTTCCGGTGAATTGCTACCGGACTGACCTGTTTACTTAGATCATGTTAAGGTAAACACCCCAGTAGCCGGCACCCCTAAAATTTGCACCAGTACCCGGCACCTATTTTTTACAATGTGAAAAGTATTAATTAGGTGGCACTAATGGTGTTTTACGTAGTTTTTTCTGAGACCTCAAGTGTGAAACATTCGAAAAAAATATGCAAAACACCAAAATTGCCACTGAACTAATATTTTTCATATTGTGAAAAATTGGTGCCGGGTACTGGTGCAAATTTTAGGGGTGCCGGCTACTGGGGTGTTTACCTTATAGACATTTACTATAGTGAATCGAATGAATTTTTCTCATACAGTTTCATGAGTATGACAATTTTTTTGAAATATCATAATTTATGTTAACAAAACGTCACAAAATGGGAATATGCAGCGCAAGGGGTTAGTTGTTCCATTGCGAGCTTTTGCTTCTGGAGCGCTCTATACACGCGGAAAAAAGTAGAATGTAGAGTTTGTTGTTGACACAATCTGATTGTGTCCTATGCAAAAAACTGATCCAAATTGTGGCCGGTGAACCCAAATTCGTGCCTACTACACATTCTACTTTTTTCAGTGAAGGAAGAAAAAAGAGATAGGAATAATACCGCGGAGGCACAACGATATTTCAACCAGGGAATTTCTGGTACCATAACTTGAATTCTGGCATTTGTATCATAGTTCTTGAAAATTTTGAGGAGATTCTGGTGCGATGAATAGATTCTAAGAGAAACATCAGACTTTCCTGTTAAAAGCACTAGAAATTCTTCGGTTGACATATCGTTGTTGTTCTTTCTAGTAAAATTATTTTGGAAAACAGGAATTGTTTTTTTCAGTGGAAAATTCATCGGACCAGTGAGCTGGCGAAACTGAAATTATACATACAGATTGAATGGAAGGCAAATTTTAAAACTAATCGATACATCAACAGTTTCTACAACAGTGCTTGCCAACATAATGAAGATTTAGTCAAAAACTTGCTTCCTCGGCAAAAATGGAAGTACATCTCCTGTAAACCGGTGTAATTACATCAGTTGCATCGGAGTAGAGCAATACCGTCTCTAAACATATCAAGCTGCTTCTTTGAGGTTAGGGTCGCCTTGGTATACGTGCGCTTATGGAGAATGAAATATTGGTGAAATGCAAAATCGAGATTTATCCTCTCAAAACACGATTTTCAACTCTTTTACTGCTTTGGGGAAGTAACGAAGCCATAAACTTTTATTATTGACGCAGTTTTCTAATTTTGGTTGAACTTCAAAAAACCAACCAAATCCTCGATAACGCCATAAGCATTCCATAAGCTTACATGTGCCAAGACGAACCCTAACCCCACTTTTTCAAAAGAAGCAGCAGGGTATGAGTAGAGGTGGTATTGAGTAGAGCTGTATGTGATAGAACCGGTGTACATCAGTTTACCGAAAACGTGCTTTTATTTTCTTCTACAAGGAACTTACACATAAGGTGTGTGACCCAAAGGTGGCCCGGCTCTTAAGGTGGCCCACCCCAGCTTATTTCAATTAATTACACGAATTGACGATATATGGCGTTAGTGCTGAGTAGCAGGATGCTATCGCTTCCCTCCCTCCAAAAATGAAGAGCATCGGGGGATTCAGTCGGCGCGGAATAGTGAAACGTCCATTTTCGCAGGTCTTCAGCTAATATTCATGGAAGTAAACAATCGTAAAAGCTAAGCCCTCAAATTGATTCCACCTTTGACTTTCAATTCACCATAATCATTATTATTTCTGGTGTAACTAGGGTCTAGATTCCTTTTTTGAACTATTAAATAGCATTTGAATACTTATTAATGAGATTTAAAAGGGGGTGTTTACCTTTAGGTGCATCAAAAATATTAGGGGTGGCCACCTTAGGTGCATGTTTTGCGCGATGTCAAAACCCTACTTTTTTTCAAACGCAAAAAAACCCTCAAAAACAAGCAAATTTTAAAAAAATGAAATTAACATATGATAGCCAGCTGTCTTAATAGTAAATTGACATGTTTAGTTTTCTTTATCTTTCGTGACTTATACGTGCATATTGGCCCCAAGCATAGGTATGGCCACCTTTGGGTCACTTACCTTATATAATTTATAATCCTTCATTATATCTTGATCAAAAATGTTGTAGAAAACGGTTAATCTATCGACTAATTTGGTCATAGGACAGTTCGTTCCAAAAACGGCCATTGTTATCCACTGTGCGTCGTCTGACGCGCTACCGATAGCGATGCTTTGCGGCCGGGCCACAACTAAGATGAAACGAACGGCTTATATTAACCCCCGAACCACAACGATCGATCGAAAAGAGGCCACTCTGTCACGCGCTCGTCACACTCTTGATGTATAACAGCACATCTCCGTATAAGTGCGTGCACATTAGACCACTCAAATAGGTACTTAACACGCCTTTAACACGACTCTTGTGAATAATGTGAGGTCCATAGTGAAAAGAGGCCGCAAGAAACCTTAAAAGGCTCAGCTGTCACTTTTCTCATGAAAAGGTCAATGGATGAGAGCGAGAACTTGAGAACAGTGGTGAGTAAATCGGTGCTGGTATAAATAAATGAAAATAGAATATACATAAAAAGATAAATAAAATGAAGAAAAATAAAAAGGGGGAAAAGGAAAAAAAAATTAACCTGTGGAAAAGATCACGGTGTTCGGCGAACATAGTCAGATTCGACCTTTTACATGCGTCTAAATGGACGAAATAGAGTGTTGCCAAATTGCATACTAAGCCCTCTGTAAAGAAGAAACAGAAATGGATATATGTAGATGGATAGGCAATTAAGTAAATAAGAAACCGATTAATAATGAATGAGCGAGCATTGTATCACCATTAATGAAACTCTCCTTTTTGTTTTTTGTTCTTTTACTTTCAGCCAGGAGGCGTTGATGATTGAGAGTGAAGTAACCAGTAGCCGATCGCCAAGTCGTGATAAATTTTGGGTCCCCCACAATCTCCAGCGGCAAAGCAGCGTGGAAAATGTCGACGAGTCTAGTGACGGTAAGCTAATGTGGTTCTATAGCAGTGGCGTAGCGTGCAATTTGGCAACACTGTACTGAGTCCATTTAAACCCACTTATAAGGTCGAATGCGAAGGTGTTCACCGAACACCCAATAGTTCGATCTTTTTCACGGGTTCAAATGGAAGAACTGCAACGTTGCCAAATTGCACGCTACGCCACTGTTCTATAGATAATGATCTTGATCTCGAGTTCTTATCAATCGCGAACAAATCTTTTGTTGGGTTTAACTAGAGTCCCTATATGCAATATGCAATGAGAGTGGCGCCATTTCGAAATCAATTTCTGATTGGTTCTCAGATTTAAACTTTTATGGATGTCCCGGGAAGCAAAATGAAAATGGCAAGGCGGTCATTAGGAAAATACAACTTATTACTTGATGAGGCTTAGAATAATTAATGTAATTTTCATGTAAAAGTACAAAAATTACAATTTAAACTACTTTGAATAGCTATTTGGCCTTATGGACTACATATAACCTCTTTGCTTTCTTGGCCGCTTCAGAAAGCTGCAAACAGAGACAAAAATACATAAACAAACACAAAAACAGCGCAAAAGCTTACGACAGGTGACCATCATTAGGTACAACTTAGGTTAGGTTTTCTTCATGGTTTGAATGTTTTTTGTTTTGTTTTTTTTTTCTTTTTTCTTTTACAAAATGGTGATTTCTGAAATTATATAGACCCATAATTAGTTGAAAGTTTAACTCTGATTTGAAACAGATAGGTTTAGATTGAAGTAATGTTCACCATTCGGGAGGTGACTGTTTGATGTTTCATTTCATTCAGTGCTCTGTCAAAAAGCCTTTCACCCAGAGCTGCCGTTCTGCGTATAATTCATCGTATTTTTCAATTCACCGATGATTCCACCGGTTGAGAAAAGATTACACAGTTCGGTTCAGTACATGACTGTGATACACGAAAACACTCGAATCTGTAATCTTTTTTCAATCGGTGGAGTCTTCGATGACTTTAAATAACTTGCAGATATTTTGATTTATTAACGGCGTTTCCACCGATTGAGAAAAGATCAGAGTATTTTCTTGCATATTCCAGTCATACACTGAACTGAAGTGAACTGTGTCATCTTTTTTCAACCGATGGAATCATCGGTGGATTAAAAAATGTCATTAATTATACGCAAAACGGCAGCTCTGCTTTCACAACTAACGGGGCAGAACGGAGCAACGAGAGAGGTCTTCTAGGACTGAAATTGGTAAATCCATTTTTGGGTAGGGTAGGGTAGCAATGACAAGACTGTGTACTTAGCATGTTCATTTATTTATTTGTTTATTTTATTTTTTGCAGATAATAATTCAATTCCTGGATCGTTGGTGTCGAGCACTACGACCCCGCCTCCGTCGACATGTTCGCCTTACCAGGGGGCATCGGGAGCTACGATAGCATCCACTTCGTCGTCGTCGTCTGTAGCCATGGCGATAGCATCAGGGTCGACGGGACCAACGGGGGTGCCCGTGCCGACATCCCCCCAACCGAGTGACCATCAACCCTGCATAGGGAACGATCGACATATAATCCTTACCCCGGCTATACCGCGACCAAAAGTCACCTCCATGCACTCGAAACTTGACTACCGGAAAATAGATACTTCACTCTATCAAAAGGTAAGCAGAACGGAGCGAGTAGAGGGGTCTTCTATGACTTAATTGGAGGTTGTAAGCAAATTTTTTTATTTTTTTTTTATTTTTTTTTTTTAAAAATCCAATTTTTTAATTTTTTTTTTATTATATTATGTTCAGCATGTATCAAGGATCATTTTCAAGTCTAACAACGCAATAAGATATAGAGACTCTTGGGTATTGGAAAATTTTAGGATATGATTTCCTTTTTTAAAAAAATTCCCACTATAAACTATTCTCTTGAAAAGTTGTAATTTTTCAATTTTCGGTACACATAACTCAAGTTCTTTTGCACCTATAGCGAGCTCATTTTTGTTTTAAAACTTTTGTATTAATAGACGAAGAAAAATATTTAACTTTTATTGCATGGTTATGCGACAAAGTATGAAAATTTAAACAAAATATGAACAAAATAAGTCGTATTTCAAGAGATTTTTTAAAAAATATATAATTAGTTTTGAAATTTTTATTTAAAAAAAAAAATAATAATAATGCTCTCTAGATGCAAATGGTCTTGAGATATGCGTACCGAAAGTTTGGTAAATTAACATGGTGAAGATAGCGCTTACAAGTTTACAACCTCTCCTCAATTTCGTAACTTTTCGCAGAAAACGTACGTCTCTCAGTAATAATATGTTCCTAACATGTCGTTCGTATAGGTCGTTCATTCGCGAAGTCACGGTTCGAAGATTTGAGTTTAAATAACGAAAATATCGTTCAAATTCTAATTAAAATAGCTTGCCAACATTCAATTATAGCAGAAAAGTATTCCTAAATCAATTTGCAAAGTCTACTAACCTCCCAGGTACAGGTAGGAGTCACAGATTAGTGTATTTTATGCGTATTTAGTTGCAATTTTGAGTAAGTTGTGATGATCCATTCTCCTACAGAAAAACCCTGCAAAGAGTCCCTATTGGTGGAAAGGATCAATTTACTTCATTTGTTTTCAAGATTTATTTTTATCATACACATAATAACATACAGAGAAAAAAAATTGGATTGAATAAAATAATAAAAGGGGCTATGAGAAGTGCAATATGGGCACACGATACTTGATCACGTGACTTAAAAAAGAACGCAACAACTTAGCAACATGCAAACCTTTTGAAACACGCCATTTCATATACCACTCACGGTTGCTTCGGGGAAGAATTGATCATGCGTGAATGGAAAATGTAATGTCGTGTACTCCCACAAAAAGAACTGCCAGGCATAAAAAATTGGTCAGACTCCAGCGAAGGCCTTGAAATATGAAGCCACAGCAAGCTTTAACCATTGATGAATCGCCAAAGATTATCGATGAGCTCCGCCTCCACGTCTGAAAAGAGTTTTATAGCTGTGTTATAAGTCCCCGTCGCCTCACCTTTCAAAAGCTTTAAATACGATATCGAGAGGATTTCGGAAGTTCTCAGCTAGGGTCACCTGGTTTCAAGACTGCCATTTTGCGGATTTTAAGTGAACGTTTTTAATGCACCGATGGTTTAATCGATTGAAAAAGAATTCCACTGTCCAGTTCAGCTGTACGACTGTAACGTACTTTCGTACGTTTTCGATAGTTCATACTATCCCTGGTAAAAATATGGTCCTTGAAAATCTATGCCCAAAACAAGGATTTCCATGAAATCATACAGATTCTCATATCACAGAATACTCTAATCAGAACGGAAACTCTAATTCATTTTGAAACATTCTTTACTTCGGGCCGCCATGTTCGAAAGTGAGCATCTTCGGCAATCTTCGGCAGATCTTCGGCAACTGGCCGAGTCGTGATTGGTTGTATAGCCTGAAAAAGCATGTCCGCCATCTTGAGAAGTGAGTAGGCACAGTTGCCAGTTGTGCCAGTAAATTCCAAATCTTGTTTCCATTGGCTCTTATGGGAGTTTCCATTCTGATTAGAGTATTCTGTGCTCATATAATCGCACAGAAATCCTTATAAATTCTTGGTGATTTCCATACATTTTCACGGAAATCCTTATGATTACATAGATATCCTTATGATTTCATGGAAATCCTTATGATTTCATGGAAATCCTTATGATTTCGCGGAAATCCTTATTGCAATTAAGGAGATTTTTGGGCAAGGATTTTCAAGGACCATTTTTACCAGGGATGGTCTGCAATCTTTTTTCACCCAATGGTATTATCTGCGAACATCAACATTCCATCAAGTTTTTGAGTCAACGGTGACTTTATCGGTGACCGAAAAGGTTATATGCAGATCGTATTTTCGTGTGATATAGCCACACTGCTTCGCTGGACCATGTAATCTTTTCGTCATGAGGTGAAATCATAGGCGAATAAAAAAATTCCTTGTAAGACCGGCAAAATGGCAACCCTACCGGGTTTCAAGGATAGTTGTGTAGAAGTGGTAAATGCATGTAATCCGTTATCTCTATCTGCAAGGTAGTGCATTCGTAAATTAGAGAGACAAGATGTGAATAAATGCGATGGTTTATGATGAATCTTATAGGGGCACGTGTGATCTTACTTTTAGTTAGTAAAACACCACCACGCAAACGGTGCGGGTACAGATGCCGCGTCGAGCCGCTCGTACGCTGACGAAATGAACCTCAACAAGTTGGCTGAGAACTTAAGTCAATTCCGATGAGAAAAGTTAGGACATCGCGCGGTTTATAAGCGAGGCGAATACCGCTCCACTATAGCTGTCGGCTGGGGTCGTAACTCTATGTTATTGTATATTCAGAGTAAAACTTAACTAACCCCCGCGTAATTTTCTGTCAAACGATTCACGTTTTGAACTACGCTCATCAACTTTCGCTTACGTTTAACGCTTAAAATCAGCAATAGATCTTTTGCAAGCAGTCTTGCCACTTATCGAAATATCATCCGATTATTCCCAGTTTATTTAATGTAAAATTTGGTGATTTATCGACAAATCTGGCAACACTGCTCGAAAGGTTCATTCACTTGTATTAAAGAGATAGCTTATTTAATGGTGATTCCTTTATGTGTAGTACTCGCAAAGAAACTTTCTAATTGTTTTATTTAATGGCTATATCGCCTGGAAACCCAACTTGCCTGCGGCTTAATTTTAAAACGTGTTTGAATCCTGATCAGTGGTCGTGCTCCAATACGTATTTTATATTAACCTCGAGCAGGGATTTACCACGTTATTATACTTTTAAATTATTTTTATTTAGATACTACAATAGCACGTTCCAAACTTTTGTGAAACTCGTCAAAATGTTGGAAATTTTATTAGATTAGATTAAGTGTGCCGATTAAAAATGGGGGGGGGGGAGGACCAATCTTCGCAGAAAAAACTAGTTAAAAGTTTGTAGCTCATCATAGACGGTTTTAGTTCGGCGTTCAGTGACGTTATAGAAGTCAACGGTAGTCAAAACTCGTGTTAGCCTTTCAAACTACATATCTCTTTCGCTCTGTCGGTCGTGACCCGCATGCATACCTATCTCTTTTTAGGATCGGATTCCGTATACGGGGTCTGTCTCTACGACAAATTTCTTCCATGAGGAACATTAAAATGACTTGAGAAGCGATTTCTTTCAAAATATTTCCAAAAAATGTCACTTTATAAGATTTTAGCGATCAGCTTGAGATATAATATAGCAGTGCAAAAAGGGCATGTGAGAGTGAGAGAGATCGTATATCTTCTGTCTTAAGCACCGAGTTTTTGTCATTGTGGTCACCTGTCTGCGGGAAGGAATTTTTTTATTTGAGATTTGCCAGGAAAACCAATTTCAATCTAAGCACAGTCTTCCTGAGTTTAGCCGCTGAAAATTTCAAGAGTTTTGTAAGGATTATGAATTCTCCCGATTTCATTATAGCCTCGGCACCATTTTTTGGCCGGATATGCTTACAATTAGTTCTTACATTATTTTTTTCAGAGACGGGGATATAGGTAACCAGTAACTCCCCCTCCCCCTTCTCACAAATACGGTCATCATGAAAAATGTCATTATATAATTATTCTAATTCTAATTTTTCCTTACCGATTAGCCACTATGTCACGCCACTTTGAACTGCATGTTAAGTCGACTCAGAACTAACCTAATAACATTTTTTTGAAGCGTCATGTCATAGTAGGCCTGTGCGATGTCTCGTTCGGTCCATCGAAGTCACTTCGATGCCGATTTCCAACATCGGAGCGATGTATCGAAACATCGAAAAATCGAAAAATATCGGATAATATCGAAACATCGATCCACATCGAAACATCGATTGGTATCGAATCGTTAATTTACTTGAAAACATCGAAACATCGATATGCATCGAAAAATCGATCTGCATGTAAGCATACATTTACATCAAAATACCAAAACGTCAACAAAAAACTGTCATATATCTTGATTTTTGTTTTAAAGATCGATTGAAACAGTGGCCAACACGACCCTTTGGTCGGAAAAATCGATATGAATCGATTTTTCGATCTGGATCGAAGTTGTAATGTTTCGATGTGAATCGATGTTTCAATGTTAATCGATGTTTCGATGCATCTCATGAGACATCGAACCGTATTCGATGTCCCTTAAACATCGAACAAGCGTCGATGTATCGAACATCGCACAGGCCTATAATGAAGTTATATTAATAGGGAGGTGGTAATTAGTTTGAGAAAATTCAACAGCAGGTTTTAACTTCCTTGAGCTATCGTGTACCTCTTTCTGCTTCTAATAAACAGTGACGGCTCGTGATTTTCGATTTATCGAAGTTTTCTCCATAGAGAGCTATCAGAGCTGTCGTTTTGTGTATTTATTTAATGTCATTTTTCAATTCACTGATAATTCCACCGGTTGAGAAAAGATTACAAGGTTCAGTTCAGTGCACGGCGACTGTAATGCACGAAAATACTCGCATCTATAATTATTTCTCAACCGGTGGAGTCGTCGATTATTTTAAAAAAAAACTTGCGGATATTTTAATAGTTAAACGGCAATTGCACCGATTGAGAAAAGATTACGGATGCGAGTATTTTTGGGCATTATAGTCATGAACAGAACTGAAACTGTAATGTTTTCTCAACCGGTGGAACCATCGGTGAGTTCAAAAAATGTCATTAAATACACTCGAACGGCAGCACTATGAGCTATGCAAAAGAATCGATCCATATTTGATAAGTTATGTACAATGGGTCTGTTGCACACTTCGGCTACAGCGTTTTAAACTATCAAATCCTATGTAAAAAGCCGAGAAAATAACAATGGCAGCATCAGATAACACTAAAATTAAGTATTAAATTCAAAAATTGCGAAAAACACTAGACACTGTTCACCCCTGTATCATTCCACCACGTGCACGCGATATTTCGCGAAATTGTCGCGGCGCATTCAAATAATCACGGCCGACTGTCATCACAGCTGACTTCATAAACAAATAAACAGTAAACACTGACGGCGTCTGTTCGAATGGGGCAGTTGCAAGGGTCTGAAACGTTTTGTTTTGTATAAAGAAAATAGAAGTACTTGATGAGCTGAGAACAAAGATGCTTTTGGTTTCTAATTAAGTCCCATTGTTCCGGAGATGAGATTTTGGCCCAAAATACATTGTTTTAAATGGGACTTCCGCGTAGTGACGTCACTACGCACACGATTTTTTACAACTTTACAAGCGTATATCTCCAAAACCAGGACACTTAGGAAAAAACCAAAGGCACCGTTGTTTTCAGCCCATCAAATACTACCATTTTCTTTATAAAAAACACAAACTTTCAGACCCTTGCAACTGCCCCATTCCTACGTTTAAATATCCTCAATTCCTCACAAAAGGTTCTGAAAGGTACAGAAACCGATATTTGTGTCGAAAACTTATCAAAATGGAACAATAACTCACAGGAGTTCCAAGGATGATTCCAACTTCACTCATCATGCTTGGAACTCCTGGGTGTTATAGTTTCATTTTGATAAGTTTTCGATACAAATATCGGTTTCCGTAACTTTCAGAACCTTTTGTGAGGAATTGAGGATATTTAAACGTAAGATTTCGAACGGACGCCGTCAGTGTTTACTGTTTATTTGTTTATGAAGTCAGCTGTGATTATTTGAATGTGCCGCGCTAATTTCGCGAAATATCGTGCACGTGGTGGAAAGATACAGGGGTGAATAGTGTCTAGCGTTTTTCGCAATTTGTGAGTTTATTAATGAATTTTGAGGTTTTCTGATGCTGCCATTGTTATTTTCTCGGCTTTTTACATAGGAATTGATAACTTAAAACGACGTAGCCGAAGTGTGCAACAGACCCATTGCACCCCTGAAGAATCGATATTTTTGTATAGTATCAAATGGAAGAAAAACAATAGTTAGTTCTTCACGAGCCAACACTGATGATAAATCAAGGCCATCATACTTCAATGTTTGTTTTTTTTCAGCCCCAGAAGTCTCAAAGTGAACCGGAGGAATACCGAGGCTCGGTGCATTTAACCATTTTTTATGATCCTACATCCGGCAACTTATCCGTCAGACTGATTGAGGTAAGTTTGATGTTTCATCAGTGGCGGCTCCTGCAATTTGGCAACCATGATTTTTTGCCATTTAAAACAATGCAAAAGTATCGATATCTTGGGGGTGCAATTGCACCTCCTGAAGATCGATAGTTTTACATAGGTTTAAACGGCGAGAATCCATCGTTGCCACGATGCACAAGCCGCCACTGTGTTTCATGTACAAAATTATTCTCGGTTACTTGATTCATTTTCACGCTTTGTTGTGCCTACTATTTTCGATCGATTCCGCACATAGGCGGATTCAGCAATCAGGCAACTGCGCATTCTTCCCTTTTGAATTAATAAACAAATGCTTTAGAGTTGGGTAAACTCATCAGCTGAGGTAAAAAAGCCAAATAAAAAAGAAACTAAAAAAGCATATTAAAAAATTTGCGAAAGTAACAGCCTGATTTGAATTAATGATAAACAATCGATTCTTTTGATGGGGCAAATGTCATGTTAATGACATTATGACAAAGGGGGCAAATGTCCCCCTCAATGTAATCGCGCGAACACGTGTGTTTCAGCTTTTTTCGACATTCGGAGCAAAGCTGTCGCTACGAGTGTATTCGATGGCATTTTTAATCCTGCGATGATTCCACCGGTTGACAAAAAGAGCACACACAGCTCAGTTTCACTTATGACTGGAATGTAAACTGTATTTGTAATCTTCCCTCAATCGGAAGAATCACCGCTAAATCATCAAATTGTCCGCGAATTTTTAAAAGTCAGAGTAGAAGATTTTACAGATTGAGTAAAGATTACAGATCATATTATTTTCGTGCATTACAGTTTTACTCAGAACTGAGATGTGTAATCTTTTGGTCAACCGGTGGAATCATTGGTGAATTGAAAAGTACTTTTTCTACACAAAACGGCAGCTCTTGTAAATAGGGTATCTGGAAGTCTTAAGCTCTTTTCCTGACGGTTTACCTTACACAACTGTGGTTTGTTTTATGTATGCACGACAGGAGTCGCATGGCCCACGCGAAACGGAGGAGAAATCCAGAGCACCACAATAAACTTTAATTAATCAGGATTAGTGCCTCGGCTTTAGTAGATATAGATATATACTCTCAGCTCTCACTTTGCCCGGGAATCTACTATACTATCTAACTTAAGTCTTTTTTTTCACCGCGCCCGTCTCGCGAACGAATAAATATTTAAATGCCAATTAAAAATAGAATAGAATCTACTTTCAATAATCTTCCAAGTGACTTTCAGTGAATATCGCGGATACACGCTCGCTTCCAAAAGAGTCTTAATTTCAACAAAATGAGGTTTTTCAGATTTTGAGGGACCATCGGCGGTTCTTGAACAATCGAATTTAATTTTTCTCCCAATTATAACGATGAAAAAGTATCAATGGGTCTGTTGCAAACTTTTGCTACAGCGCTATAGAGTGTTCAATCTCATGTAAAATCGCGTGAAAAGTCCATTGGTGGCATCAGAAAGTCATGAAATGCAGTATGAAACTCACGAGAGATGTTTGATGAAATCCAAGATGGCGGTAAAATATCGAGCAACCTGTATGCATGCACCACGAACATCCAAGGATAGCCAACCTCACAATATCGATTACACCCAATCACAACGTAAATAAACGCATAACCTCTGAAGCTGTGAGGTTGTCAACGTTGGCAATCCTTGGTTGTTAAAGGTGCATGCATACAGATTCCTCGATATTTTACCGCCATCTTGGATTTCATTAAACGTCTCTTGTGAGTTTATTATCGCATTTCATGACTTTCTGATGTCACCAATGGACTTTTCGGGCGATTTTACATACGATGATAAACTCTTTATCGTTGTAGCAAAAGTTTGCAACAGACCCATTTCTAGGGAACGGCGTCGCGAGCAATCTGGCAACGCTGCATATCGTTCATTTGATCCTATGTAAAATATCGATTCGTGCGAGTGCACTATACACCCCCCAGTCCCCAGTATTTCGAGTATTTTCACGGATTATAATGGACTAAATACAACGCTGCCAGATGGCACGCGACGCCACTGCTTGGGACCCTTAATTGTTGCGGATTAAGTATTGTCTTCGGGTTTGTCATCTAAACACACTTGACTCTAAACTTTCAAAATGTTGAGTATCTTGGCGGGAATTACGAATCTGCGGCATGATTGACTATGATCCCCATAAAAAATATGGATGATCGTCGAAAAGCAGCCGCCAAACTATGATGGTGGGTGGTCAGTGGCGCGGGCGTAGCGTGTAATGTGGCAACGTTGTATTGTCTCCATTTAAACCCTTGTAAAAGATCGAATACGAAGGTGTTTATCGGACACCCAATGGTTCGATCTTTTTTGTGAGTTTATATGGACGAACTGCAAGGTTGCGAAATTGCATGCTATGCCATACTCAGGGCTGCCGTTTTGCGTATAATCAATGATATTTTTCAATTCATCGGTGATTCCATCGGTTGAGAAAAGATTACACAGTTCAGTTCAGTGCATGACTGTAATAAACTAAAATACTCGCATCTGTAATCTTTTCTCAACCGGTAGAGTCGTCGATGACTTTAAAAAACTTGCGGATATTTTAATAATCAACGGAGTTTCCACCGATTAAGAAAAGATTATAGATCAGAGTATTTTCGTGCATTACAGTCATACACTGAACTGAACTGTGTAATCTTTTCTCAACCGGTAGAATCATCGGTGAATAGTAAAATAACATTGATTATACGCAAAACGGCAGCCCTGGCCATACTATGGGTGCGCATCAATCACCAGATGTTCACTTGGAGGCTACTTTGAGGATCCAATTTGATCATCTGAAGAGGCCTGTATTCTGATTGGCTGCTGACATCAACAACTTTGCACAACAGTAAACATATAGAAGCCTTTGGGCGTTGCTTTGTTACGTTCCTAAAAAAAAAAAAAAAAGGAGTTGCCACCCGATTTTATTATGGGCGTGATAGCAAGTGCGTGGTCTCTGTTGTCTCTGAATAGAGCTTAACAATATTACGTCAACGGATTTTTCATGCCTCAACGCGCTTGGTACTTTTGGCAACGTTGGCCGGAAGACTGCAGCCAGTATCCAATTATTTCTTTAGATTTCCCATGATGAAAAACACGATCGGAATCGATAGCACGCGAGAGAGACGCACGGTGGCGGGGGAGGATGGGGTGCGGGGGGGAGCGGTGGTTGTAGGAGAGGGAGTGGGGGAGGAGGGTAAATGGAAAGTGAAAAGTGGTGGAAGAAAAATGAAGTCTCACGATACGATAGCTAGTGTGAGAGAAAGTGTGGCCTCTGTGTACATTTTGCACAAGTGTGAGGGTGCGTAGAAGTGTATTTGTATGAGTTTGTGTGTGAGTGTGTTTTTGAATGTGTGTGTGTGTGTGTGTGCTCAGTATGCGTGTGTCCGGTCCTCCTCCGTTTCAAAGAGTGGGTATTTTTCCCTCGGTATGTAGCCAAAGCGGCCGGAACCGCATCCTGGGTTGAAACATGGCTTTTTCCGGACATGAAAAAACGCTGTTTTTTTCTTCTTTAAAAAACATGTTAGTGTAGACATTTTTTTTTTGTAAAAATTATGCAATTTAACTCATTTCAAACTCTTAAATGAATTATTTTATAAAACTATGAGTTATATCGCTGTCTACTTGTTTATAATATTTTATTTTTAATTTTTAAAATGATGTCCGATAAATTTCATGTTTTCGATCCACTGTGGGCCGGCCGCATGGGAGGCTCTGTGCTATGTGCCGCCGCGCCGTATGTGCAATAAAAAGCGTCCGAATTCCGATAAACCCTCCAAAAGCCTTTGTGGATTCTGCGACTCAACCTGAATGGAAATAGCGAGCGATCCAACTCCTGCCCTCGCATCAAAACACTTGGGTAAAATATTTAGACTGGGTCATTTCTCTTTTCTTTGCTCCCAACGCATAAAAATGTTTGCTTCACTTTAGGAACGGAGGATCAAAATATTTCAGGGAGACCGAAACTACAAACAAAAGGACTCCTCACAGAGGAGGCTGGCTTCCGTAATTTTCCAGGAGACGTATGCGCACTGAGGAAAAGACTGTCTCCCTTGTCTAGATTCTAGATTAATCAAATTTTGGCCTTCGAAAGAGGATTTCAAAGAGCTGTGGTTATGATTTCTGAAAAATATTCTTTTTCATTGAGACTCATAGCTCATCCATTTTTACGAAGTTCAGTCCAAAAATACGCTGAAAAAGTAAAGGGGTAAATTTTACCCTATATGTATTGTGTAGCGACTGGGATTGTTAATACTTATAGCAGGGTACTTAGATAATATGACTTGCTGATATTCTTTACAGCAATGAGGTTAATATTTTTAGCCATACGGTCGGTTAATTTCCACGATTAGGTCGTCATTTTTCAACCATCCATTATAAATCGTTGTTCAAAAAATGACGATCTAACCCGGCCGTACATATTAACAATCCCAATCGCTACACAATATAGGAGACATTTATCTAAGGGTTCTAGATTAATCTCTTAGAATCGTAAAAATCCTCTCACAAAGGCCAAAATTCGATTAATCTAGAACCTAGATACTAAGTACAGATCTTTTTTAAATACTGATAATTCATTCATTTTTGGACATTTCTTGGTAATATTTTTGAATTTTACGCGAAAAAAATGTCAAGATATTAGAAGTGTAAGTTTTAACTCAGTTTTGTCCAAACTGGGATTTGATCTTTTTGTGCTGAGCTATATCGTTTTTTTTTTTTTTTTTTTGTCGTTGATGTACTCATGTACGAATCTTCCTAAATCTACGGATTTGTACGTGCAATTCCTTGGCGAGCGTAAACTATTTAAATAAAAAAAAAAAAAAAAAAAATATTTTTTCCCAGCCTTTGTCCTGGAAAAATATGATTGTGTTATTTAATAAACCAGGCCAAGTATTCTATTATGCTCAAAATTGCTCCGCCTGAAATTATTACGCTTCCGCGAAGCAAGCAGGCTACGCCACGTTCAGACGAGCTGTCCGATCACCCCCCCCCCCCAATAAACCGATCATTAAATAATCTATGAGCGACTATTATATTGGCCAAGAATCGTAAGACTTGACTGTTGCTATAAACAGTAAACACCGTTAAATTCCCCATTAATGAACAGCTACCCACGAGTGGCCTTTGGCTAACGCGTGAGGAACTTAACGGTGGATACCATGGCAACGGTCCCAGCCAAGAAAGAATACATCATTTAACAAAGCAAACACACACACATAACAACATTTATAGTTGATGCCTTAATTAATAACTCACAAAAATACAGATTTCCGCGTTTTCATTCTAGCAAATTCGTCAGTCAAATTTGGAAAATTTATTTCATGAACTCTTGAATCTTTAATCAAGGGGAGGTAAAGACTTGGACAGTTGAATTATGCAAGGGAATATTAAATTAATTTAAGCTAAGAGAACGACCTCTCTCCAGTCGTGGAGACAAGTTAAGCGTAGCCCACTGCGTAGATAGACCTAGCACCTGCTCACAGAAACGCCTGGAATAAATAGAGGTGCTTCGAGATAACTGTTCGTACGCGATGGCATTGCTTTTGCATAGACTGAAAATTGAAGGCGCGCAAGGATTACTTCTATCGAGGCCTCTTATTAACTAAATGGGTCTCTCCACCTGCGAATGTAAAAGCGCGAATTGACTGCTTGAGCCAATGGGCTTATTTGTTGTCGATACATCGGACTCGACCTATCGACTTCAAGGCAGCTCATTGGCTCAATCAGTTTATTCGCGCTTTGTTGACTTACCATGAAGCTTACACTGAACTAAAAAGTCCTCTAAGGAACGCGTCATCGCCGGACGTTTTGGGTCATGTCATGAAACAATTAAATAATTGTAATTAACTGGCCGTTAAAGGAAGAATAACAGTTGCCCCTAGTAAAACTAACAAGGGGAGGCTCAGAAGTCGCCGCCTCCGATTTTGAAAACAGTTACACGAAAATGTAGCTAAAGTAAAACTATTAGACCCGTGTTTCTCACTTTTTGCCAATGGGCCTTCCTAAAGCGTCAGGAATATTTTGAAAGTTGCCGAAATTCACGTAAATATTCGGAACGCTCTCCGCTCGGGTTTTTACGTGAATTTCCGCAACTTTCAAAAAATTCCTGACGCTTTAGGAAGGCCCATTGGCAAAAAGTGAGAAACACGGGTTTAATAGTTTTACTTTAGCTACATTTTCGTGCAATTGTTTTCAAAATCGGAGGTGGCGACTTCTGAGCCTCCCCTTGTAAGTCTAGTAATTATTTCATCAAGCACATTGTTTAAGTCTTTAAGATACATGCTGAGACATGTTTTTTTCCCGTATTGAAATAATTTTACGACCTTTTAGAAGTTCATTCAATTATAGCTCTTTTTATTGAGAGAATGTCACGTAAAATTGCTCTTAGGGAACAAATAAAAGATTGCACCATCTTGAAAACGTTGCAATGGATATTGAATGGGTTTTTAAACTAAACGCTTCAAGTTTTCAAAAAGAGGAAAAAGATAATGCATCTCAGGGGTACGCTTTATGTAGTAAAGGGTTAAAACGGTAGCTTTTTTCTTTTTAAACACTCAACGTTGAGAAGTCAAGGGTCTTTGGCAACGCAACGCCGAGCCATTGTCAACTCGAACACTGTCAACTCGAGAACTCAACTTGTTGGATAGTTGGATTGCACGGTCTGAGTGTCGAACCCAATTACCAATGAAACTTGGTTCGACAAATTAACCTTTCGTACTGATAAAACTCGGGTGCGAACTTTCCACTCGTTTTAGCAGTAGGTCTATAATGAAGTACTTACCTCGTTACTCACAGCAAGGTTGTCATATTGTAGAGAAACCTTCGAAGGGATTTTTAACCCTTTCAATGTCCTATATCCGAGTTATGTGTTTCCCACACAGATTTTTTTTTTTTTTTTTTTTTTTTTTTTTTTTTTTTTTTTTTTTTAGATTTAAAAAAAAATATTTTTGAATTATATGACAAGAAGACGAATTTTAAAATTGAAACTAAGTTTTGTTAAATTAAAAAGACTTTTCGTTAGATCAAAATACCGAATTTTCAATTTAAAAACAATTATTTTTAATTTAAATACAGTTATTTTTCATTTAAAAACAATTAATTTTAGTTTAAAAGTACGTCCTATTGTCATATAATTCAAAAATATTTTTTTTAAAATCTAAAACATCCCCCCCCCCTGTGCAAACTAAAAATATTTTCGAACCGGAAACCTCTTTACAGAAAATGCCTTGAACCGGAACCCGAGCCGAACTAAACGAGCTGACCCAGGTTTGAACTGGTTTGCCAATTTCTCAAAAGCGGTTCAAGCTACTATGACCAAAAGCCTTTTAACAATGGTGTTCTTATGAATCAAAAAAGCCATTGAAATAAAAAAAAACCACTGCACAGGAAAAAGTAATACAAAATCGATGATATTCTGCTCCTAAGAGCAAAAATAAACCATTTTCAGCTAAAAGGCAAAACGGTGTAAAACATGAAAGCATTTTCGTTAAAAAGTATTCCTCTTACGTTTTCTTAACCCGAATCGAACCGGCTCAAGAGTCGTTGAACTGCGCGGTTCGAACCGAACTATAACTGTCTCCGTGAACCCGAACCGAAGCGCGGATTGATTTTATTCGCAAATTCCGGACCGTAGAACCAAACCGAAATCGTTGCCGGTTCAAATCAAAGTCCTGCTCCAAATTGTTAACGTTCAATGCTCCATTAAAGTGCCTTCAATTACGGGGGTAGGCAAAACGAACACCGAGGAGTACGAACAGTTAACTATACCCACAACGAGTTATAGCTTTACTTTTTTCTGGCAACCTGAACCTAACTGTAAAAGGGCTAAGGGAAGTCGGAAAAAAGTCAAAATTTGTATTATTGGGTTTTCGATTGAATCATCCCTTGGCATACTTTCAGGTCCATTAAATGTTTCACCATACTCATAGTTGTATTTTGCCGCGACCAAGAGGCACGGTAACTTCTTTTGAACGCGTGACTATATTTCCCAAAGATTATAGGTTGAATTTACACGTCATCAGATGTCTTGAGAGTTTACTATACCGTTTGATTAAGACCAGAGTCAAACATAAGATTACACAGTTCAGTTCAGTTTGCGACTGTACTGCTCAAAAATACTCGCATCTGTAGTATTTTCTTAATCGGTGGAAACGTCGTTAATTAATTAAAATATCCTCAAGTGTTTTAAAGTCATCGACGACTCCACCGTTTGAGAAAAGATTGCTGATGCGAGTCTCTTCGTGCATTACAGTCATACACTGAACTGAATTGTGTAATCTTTTCTCAACCGGTGGAATCATCGGTGGATTGAAAAATACAATTAATTATACGCAGCAAAGCAGCAGCTCTGGTCTGAAGGTTAGACTCTGCACAATCTGTCAACCATGACTCATAGTCTCTTCTCCGCACGTTCGTTTTCTTCCACCGTAGTTTCCCACGTTTTATTATTCTTTCTCAGAATGAGCTCTGAGCTCTGAGTCTGATACTCCCATTTCAACTGACCGGAATAAGTTTATCGGCCAAAAAGAAAGAGTTTATAAATTACCACAAGACGGTTGACTTGGAGTGTGTGAGGTGCATACCGTAAAGTTATACATTTGATCAATTTCACTCTGTTAAATACACCGCAATCGTGATTCGATTTATTAAAACCTTTTACCTTGCATCCTGGTTGAGCAGTTTGATTCTCAGTTAGAAAATATTTTATTTGAAGTTTTAAATTTTTATATATAATTTTTTTTATATGTATAGAAAAAATAACTACTTGAAAGGTTTAGTGAGAATCACACAGATTTTTGAACGGGAGTTACCCAGAATTTAGTACTCATTTTATCGGTTTAATGAGGAGCGTAGTAGCGTCATTTGCGGGGGGTGGGGGGAAGAGGGGGGAAGGGGGCAGGGGGGCAACTGCCCCCCCAATGGTCGGCCAAAAGTGAAAAAGTGATGACTTTTTTGTTTGTTTGTTTTTTTTTTTTTGTTTTTTTTTTGGAGAAGAAAAAAGTTTCGAACTAAAATTTGGTGGTCATTAACGAGTTTTGCTGGAATTTAGGGCCTAAGTATAGGATATGCAGGACTGGAGAGTGTCTAAAATAATTTTTATGAGCAAAAAAAAAGGGGGCATCACATTTTTGCCCCCCCCCCAAGCAGAACCTGAAATGACGACCCTGGAGGAGCGCGTTTTGTATGAATTTCAAAATAGCAACTGTTTCTAATCAAAAATAGTAGAAAAAATACCAATAATTTTGACGTAACCTGCAGTCAATGCTTGAGTTCGTACCAAAATACCAATTTCTGAATTAACGAGTCCACTATACACGTACATCCAAAGTGTGGCTGTAACTATTGGAGTGAGGGACAGGTGACTACCTACACTGCCTCTCCTGTAGAAAATCGTAAAATTAAACAAAGGTGGTTGGAAAATGAGAGGAAAAGAAAAACCTATGATTTTGAGAAAAAGCTACTTTTATATTGGGGATATGACCTATATCCTTCCTTAAAAAGGCGGCTCTTGCAATGACAACAATGAATTCTCTCTATTTAAAAATATGTTAAATAATCGATCCTTCGATTTGATTCCACCGAGGTCCGATCTTTTCATATTGGTTTAAATGAAAAAGGGCCAAGGTGCGCTAGATTGCAAAATCCACTATAATCCCCCTTCCCTCGAAAAATGTATTCGCTCCGCCTAAGGTTATTTCACAGTAACAAACAAGTGAGTTTCGATCTGAACTGTCTTCGGTAACGTACAACATTAGCACAAAATACTCTAATCAGAACGGAAACTCCCATAAGAGCCAAAAGTAACAAGGTTTGGAATATACTAGCTCAAACTGGCAACTGTACCTGTTCACTTCTCAAGATGGACGTGCTTTTTTAGGTTATACAACCAATCACAACCCGGCCAGTTGCCGAAGATCTGCCGAAGATTGCCGAAAATGCTCACTTTCCAACATGGCGGTCCGAAGTAAAGAATGTTTTTAAATGAATTAGAGTATTCTGCGGCATATATACATGTATAACAGTAAGAAGATGTGTGGATTATAAAATATTTGAAAGAGACACATTGGCACCTTCCCCGAGTACCAAATTATATTCATAAGAAACTGGGATCAAGTATGCAACTAATGACCCAGAATTTCTTTATATCTTTCACAAAGTTATGGTCCAATACAGCCATTAAGTTGCTTAAAAACAAGCAATATTTTCAATCCAGAGCAATGTTTATGGTATTTGGAGAAAGATTCAAAGGTGCGTATCATCCAAGAGTCCTCTTTAATGTCTCCACCGCTTAAAACTTTCATCAATGTCCTACTTTCCGTTTCATAGATTTTCCGGACCACCAAACACTCCACGCCATCGAGGCCGTAAAAAGTCGAAAGTTTGCTTCATCGCGCTCTGGAAAGCCCTTAGCAGAGGAGAAGCAATTCGAGTATTAAGTATCCATATAGATGCCGATTAATAACTTTCTCGATGGATCGAGGTTTTTCAAAGCGGAAGTCTTCGTGAGACGTGTAGAATTTGACACCCGGTCCTCTCAAAAAGTAACAGTCTTGACGTTTTCAAAATCCCTCCGTTTCCTCTTTATTTTACTCTCGTTTCCTGCCTGGAGAGGGAGAGAAAAAAAGGGTCAGATCGAAGAGGGGTGAAAAAAAAGTCATTAATTTCGGAGACATCATTAGAACTCGCTATCATTTTCAACCCAACCCCTGCCCCCGCCTTCACAATTTTTCTGAGCGGTGAAGAATTTCCCCCCTCTCTGAATGGTTAATTTTAACGTCACTCCAACCTCATTTATTCACTAAAAAAGCGTTTAAATAAAATAATATTAAAAATGAAAAGAAAGTATCGTACCTGCAGGCAGACATTGAGTTCGGTGAGCCTTAGCCGAGCCATATCTCCGTGACGTTTGACTTTGGCCGCTTATTCATTTCTGTAAATACTCGTTTATAAGTCGCGCGTCGCGGCACTCAGCAGCAAGATTATTTTTTGACAAGCCGCGGCGCTGGAGAAAAATATTCTGAATATATTTTCTTGAAAACTCGTGATTTTTCGTAAGCTATTGCGTCGCTCTCGATTCTATCTGACTTACAATTAAGGAGAAATAACGCAAAATCCTTCTAAATCTATTGAGTAGGTACTTTAGGATTTGAATTTTAAAATTGTAATCTCGAAAAAGTTTACTTGAAAAAAGAATTTTTTTAGAGCATAGTTGTTTAATTCCTAACATGTAATCCTAGTAGCGCACTAGCGCAGGGCTCTCGTTTTACGGAAGTTTACGGGAATGGGGCTCTTGCGAGTTGCGAACTTTTGCTACACGGGGTTGAAAAGATGATGTTTCTTGCTCAAAAACCTGTAAAAATGACGATGAGTACACTAAAAAATCACGAAATATACTCTCAGAATCGGGCTGAATGGGAGAGGTGCAGGTATCATGGGAGATTCCTATCTAAATTGAGACATACCTCTGCGTTTTCAAAGAGAAAGTGACTTATTAGATAGGAATCTCCCATGATACCTGCGTCGAACCGCCATTACGATCTTGCCTTTAAAGTAAATATGTAGGTTTATTACTGAATTTTAGACTTTCTCAGTGTGATTTTCGTGATTTTCGCTGTTTGTCACAGCAGAATGGTTTATTCATTTCCTCACAGCAAAAGTTTGATAGAGTCCCATTCCTCTGATCGACGGTGATTCCAATAATGGTGAAGGAAAAATTGCAAATTCAACCTTGAATACAGTTATATGTTTCTACTGGCTAATGCAATCTTTTGATAAGATCTGCGGAGATCAATCTTTTAGTAATCCGATAGAATCATCGTTGAACGTAGTGTATACTCTAAAAGTTTCGTGAAACGAGAGTGCTGCCTATTAAACTGTTTAAAAAGAGTGCAACATTCGAAATTGACAAAAAAGATTGTACACAAAACTGGATTGAATTTGAACCAATTAAGCATCAAGTTGCTGGTTTTAAAATATAAGCAGGTATATCAAAACCCTGAACCAGAATTTATTGGCTGGGCGTTTTTTTACGAGGGGCGTTCAATAAGTAAGTATCCCCCCCCCTCTAAAATCCACGAAAATGGACCAAATTTAAAAAACTTTAGATGAAAATCTTCCTTAAGATATACTGAATCCAGCTATTTAAGAATCAACGCAATCGAATAAAATGCGGCCGCACACGGGCCGCGGATGCGCGTTGCGGCGTGAGCCGCTCCCGCCGGCTGGGTCGAATTTTTAGTAGCGCGCGGCTAGAGAGGCTTCTCTTCAAACCTTCATACATTTAATCAACAACCGGGGAGGGAAAAAAATCATTGGTTAAAAACATGAGTTGGGCTTACCTTATTTCTCCACATATCCACCTTTTCGGTCCAAACAGGTCTGATATCGAGACTCCAACTTTTTGATGCCTCGCGCGTAGAAATCCTGGGGCTGATTCTTGAAAAAAGTGCTGCAAGCATTTTTGACCTCCTCCACAGAATCAAAATGCACACCACCAAGTTCCGCCTTGAGATATGGAAACATTGGACCGAAAAGGTGAATATGTGGAGAAATAAGGTAAGCCCAACTCATGTTTTTAACCGATGATTTTTTCCCTCCCCGGTTGTTGATTAAATGTATGAACGTTTGAAGAGAAGCCTCTCTAGCCGCGCGCTACTAAAAATTCGGCCGAGCCGGCGGGAGCGGCTCACGCCGCAACGCGCATCCGCGGCCCGTGTGCGGCCGCATTTTATCCGATTGCGTTGATTCTTGAATAGCTGGATTCAGTATATCCTAAGGAATATTTTCATTTAAAGTTTTTTAAATTTGATCCATTTTCGTGGATTTTAGAGGGGGGGATACTTACTTATTGAACGCCCCTCGTATACCGACGATGGCTTTATGAATTGACCAATCAATACCCTCCCCCTCCGCTCAATGAAGATTGTTTCTTCGGGATAATTCCAAATTTAACCTACAAAAATATCGTGGAGATGGAATTTTGTTAGAATTTGATTTGAAAAAATATCAGTGATTGAAAAGAGGTTAAAAAAAATATTCCTCAACCATTTATCACTTTTAATCAACTGCAATTTTCCTCTTGAAAAACGTAACAACAGTACTTTTCTCATGAACATTATTAAAATTATATAAACGCGTCCAAACTGGGCGAGTTAAAGATAAATTCCTTGACCACTTTTCAAAAAAGGACGAACAACTTTTTTGGACATTGACATTTTAGACTATTTCCAATTTTGGACAGTATTTTTTGGCCGCACAAAAATTGACCTTTTTTAAATTGGTCAAACTGATAGTTAGACGGGGCGAGTTGTCCTGAACCGTTGTCCTGAACCCCGCTGACCACCTGGCGACGATGGCCAACAACAAAATTTGTATGAATGGTGGAGGGGGCAGAACGATGAGGGGGTGATGGAGGCAGGGCTGCCGTTTTGCGTATAATCAATGCTTTTTTTCAATTCACCGATGATTCCACCGGTTGAAAAAAGATTACACCGTTCAGTTCAGTGCATGACTGTAATAAACTAAAATACTCGCATCCGTAATCTTCTCTCAACCGGTGGAGTCGTCAATGACATTAAAAAACTTGCGAATATTTTTATTAATCAACGGAGTTTCCACCGATTAAGGAAAGATTACAGATCAGAGTATTTTCGTGCATTACAGTCATACACTGAACTGAACTGTGAAATCTTTTCTCAATCGGTGGAATCATCGGTGAATAGAAAAATAGCATTGATTATACGCCAAACGGCAGCCCTGGATGGAGGTAGTGTAGGCGTAATAGAGGAGGGAGGAAGGGTCGGATATAGAAGAGAGGATGGAGACAGAAAGGCCGAGAAATATGGAGAAAGAGAGAGAATCTAACATTGTATGATAAATCGCATGATTGTTGGATGAGAACTAGTCACCTATATTGAACATTTCTAAAGAATCAAAGTTGAAGAGTTGGATGCGAGAAGAGCACTTCTTCGATGTATTTTGAGAGAACTGTCATTCACGCACCCAATTCCTCAAAGGTGTCGTTGTCATTTCGAGCCTTTTATTAAAAACGTAGGAAATGATATGAGGGTGATTTCACGATAACGGGAATAGCATTTCACCAGGCCGGTCAGAGGTTTTGGACCATTATGTGAAGAATAAAAAGTTATAAACAGCAGTGGTTTTTCATCAAAACTTACTATCAGAGAGAAGAAAAGAAAATAACACGGTAAAAAATTATCATTTGACGTGGAATATATCACACTTTTTCTGGCAGAATTTGTACACTTTGTTACGGTTTGGCGATAGTAACAAACTGAACACATTCTGCCTGAAAAAGTGTAATGCGTTCCACGGCAATGATAATTATTTTTTTCTGTTATTTTTTTCCTCCCCCAGACAGTAAGTTTTGATGAAAAACCACTGCTGTTGAATTTTTTATTCTTCACATAATAGTCTAAAGCTCCTGACCGGCCTGGTGACATGCAATTCCCGTTATCGTGAAATCACCCGGTAATATATACACGGAAAAAAAGATTAGTGAAAATAACCATACGGATACCTGATTCTGGCACCTGCTAGATGTTATGGTAAACTTGACCAGAAGTATGGTACATTTACCGATACTTTGAGTGAATTCGACATGCAATCAGGTAACGTCACCTAATACCTAGTCAAAACATAGTATACTTCTGGTTAACATTACCATAACATCTAGCAGGTGCCAAAATCAGGTATCCGTCTGGTTATTTTCACCGTAGTTTTTTTCCGTGTAGATAAAGCAAATTTTCGTGCTTGATCTGGACATCTATCGGGAGCACCATCTCGTGTGAATACATGAGGGTTTGATGCCCCGATGAGATCGGTGCTGTGTCGGTGTGCTTTAGATGAAAGAGCGGTAATGCGGCGTTTTGATATAATAACTTCTCAAACAGCCATTAAGGATTTTACGACTTTGGCTCTCCGCCGTTCAAATAAAATGTATAATAGATATAAAATCATTGATATATAAAGCTGCATGCCGTGGCTATCAAGTGTAAATAAAGTAAGTTATCCCCGATCTGGCCACCGCAAGAGTGCTACCAAATTGATTTTCATTGATTTTATTTTCTCTGGAAAAAATAAAATAAAGAAATAATGTTAGGCAATATGCATTCAACTTAAGTGGCGTTCTACAGATATTTTCGTGAGAAGAAATGAGCAAATAGGGCAATGAAACTGCTGCTAATGCAATTTTGGAATAAAAAGATACCAACCAGTTCTCGCAAAAGTAGATTCAAGTAATTTACAGGCTATATTACTTCCGAAGACTGCCTTAATTCCAACTAATCATGATTAGATTTGATTTATGGCGGTTACGTCTTTCTTGAACAGGTCTAGATTTTAGACGATCCGTCTCTCTCTCTCTCTTGTTGGTGACATTGAAACTTAAAGCTGAAAATTCGCCTTTCAAACTATTAATCATCATTAATTTTCAGAGGCCTACAATACGGCTTTCAAAGGCTCTGCAACGCGACATCAAAGACTTTCTAGTGTATTCATCGTATTTATATAACGGAAAAGCCTTCAAAAGGGGGTCGCGTTAGAAAACCGTGCAAGCTTTACTCTTTTAAGTAGATTCCATGAATCTACTTATTGCGGAGGGTGCGATGTTGGATTTTTCGGGAAATTTTATCAAATGAGCACGTTTCATGGTCCCCTGAGTGAGAAAATACCACTCGTTGAAAATTGTATATATATATATATATATATATATATTTATATGTATGTTTCAGCCAGTTTTACCGTTTTTATGTACCACGATCCTGTTCGTAATTTTTGGTTTTTGTTCTTGAAATTTTTCTCAACTATTTGTTGGGTTTATTTCTTGGATGAGTTCGAAGATGGTGTAAATCCGATTGTTAGTTTTCGCGCTATGGGCCGTGTTTGAGTCGTAAAATGTGTTTTTGAGGTTTGTTTTTAGGAGTGTTTGTATTGAGCGTTTTTTTTGGGAAAATTTATGTTGGCCGTTTTGTTACGCAACTTTTTTACTCGAGTCATTTTTTTGTGTTTTGCGTTGTAAGCGAGTTAAAGTGATGTGTTTTTCGGGTTTTTTGGCAGTGTTTTTATATGAAGAAATGGTTGTTTTGATTTGTAAATTTTAGTATATGTAGTGGTGAATGGTTTTAGTTCATATGCTCTTTTCCTTGAATTTTCCTTGTGTTTTACGTGTTTTACGAGCTATTTAGTTTCTTATGGGATTTTACAAGTGAAAGACAAGGATGGCGTATCGGTATAATTGCTCTTTCTTTGTTTTACACGTACACTGTTGCTTAGGTACGTTATTTATTTATTTTCTTGTTTTATCAGCTGCTCTTATTCAGATTTATTCCTCATTACCGTTACAAAGATTACACATTTTTCAATCTTTGTACTATAATCTTTTTCTCATGGTCATTTTTATTTAAATGTTGAACAGTTGATAAAAAAAAAGAAAATTGAATAATTCAAAGAAAATCATAACATAACCTAGCTAATCCTGCAATACCAAACGCCAAATAACTGACTGACTGACTGATAACCTATTTATTGAAATTTGTGAAAAACTTATATAACCTAGCTTTTATTTCTCACTTGCATTGTAAAGATTACGCATTTCTCTGTTGGTAATATAATCTTTTTCACAATTATATTTGGATTTTGAGCAGCTGATAAAATAAAAAAGAAAAATTCAGAGAAAAATTCAACGAAAATTATAACCTATATTTAAATTTGTGAAAAAATGATTTAACCAAGCATGGAATCTACTTCGTCTTACCGGCCTGCCGGGAGGCATTTTTTTTTTACGGAGCAGTTCCAATTCGAGAAATTCGCTCTCATTTACTCTGTTTCTCTTCACACAGCAACGACTTTTTCATGATTTTATTGGTAGGTAATACGGAATACCGAAAGAATAAGAGACACACACCGTTTCTCGTTCCGGTTATATTTTGTGCGCGCTCCAGCGCTGTTTTTTCCCCCTCTCGCCTTCACCACACACCCTCTCCTCTCCTCCTCTCCTCACCACCTATCATTACACGCCCCCTCATTATGGCTGTACAGGACGAACTCACCATCTCACACTGGATTAAAACATAACGTTTTCTGAACTTAAAACGTTGTTCGTTATTTTGCGCGTTATTTAAAACATTTTAATGTCCATGTTTTCTAGCAAAAACCATATTATTTTACTCAATTAATATTAAAAATGAACATTTTTATACATTGTTAAGTTCTCTTGCTATTTGTTGCGTTGATAGCTGAGCAATGAGAGCTTCCGTTTTGCGTATAATTAGTGACATTTTTTAATTCACCGATGATTCCACCAGTGGAGAAAATATCACATTATTCAGTTTAGTGTATGACTGTAATGCACGAAAATAATTTGATCTGTAGTATTTTCTCAATCGGTGGAAACGCTGTTAATTAATTGAAATATCCGAAAGTTTTCTATAAAGTCCTCAACGACTCCTCCACCGGTTGAGAAAAGATTACAGATGACAGTATGTTCGTGGATGACTAGTGCAGGATATAGGGAGCGAAGGGGAAGTGCGTCAGACCAGTCGATAAACTGATAGCAAAAAAAGTTAAAAATAATAATTTCGATTTTCATCTGTAAAATCCAATGGCGAGGCGTGAAATCTGGCAACAATGTATATTCTCCATTTAAATTCACCAAAAAGGTCGAACGCTTCAGTCATCGGCGATGACCAGGCATTTCGACCTTACTAATGTGTTTAAATGGGAAAAAGGAACGTTGCCAAATCGCACGCCTCGCCACTGGTAAAATCATGTCCGTGAAATTCCACGTTTTGATTCAGTGTGCCTCTTTGCGTCTCTACATTTCCTGAGCTCCTGTTAATATTTCACACCGCCCCGGAGCGTTGCGCGGTGGCGTTTTTAACACGCCTGATGTGCCTGCATGTTCCGCGAGAAAGAGATTATGAGAGTAAATTAAATTATCACAAAATGTGGAGGCTGGTTCACCCTCGACGCCCTGGCACCTTCGTCTCTCAATCTTTTTAGCCGGTAGGTATCCATCATCGAATCACTTTAGCGAGCTCTGTATTTTCTATTTGCTTGACTCTTGCATAATCTTTTCCCTCGGTGCCCTCAGCCTCCAAACCCTAGAGCATTGATTGGGTTGATTTTCAAACTCTTTTTTCCCAACCCCCTTTAAAAGATTATCGTTGGTATTTGAGGTATGCTAGAAATTATAAAATGCAGTAGAAATCGATTATGGCGACCTTTGAGGGACCGGTCGAAGAAGCTACGGATCTCCATAGCCGATCGATTGTGACATTTTCCAATTCACCTATGATTCCACCGGTTGAAAAAAGATAACAAAGTTTAGTTTAGTTTATGCCCGTAATGCATGGAAATACACGCATCTATACTTAATCCTCTCTCAACCGGCGGATGCGGTCGTCGATGACTATAAAAAATTTGCGGATATTTTAACTAACAAACGGATTTTCCACCGATTGATTGAGAAAATATTACAAATCAGAGTATTTTCGTGAAGTACAGTCATATACACTGAACTGAACTGTGTAATATTTTCTCAACCGGTGGAATTATCGGTGAATTGAAAAATTCGATTAATTACACGCAAAATGGCAGCTCTGGATTTGAGACACTTGCAGGGCAAAATTTGTCAGTGTAACGTATATTTTCTTAGACTTTAAATTAGAATTCAAAGTTACATAGGACCATTTTCATTAATATTCATTTTGTAACATGAGAAATAATGATGAAAAATTTCAAAGATTATCGGTCTAGGTGCGCCTACACTTCTGAAACGACCTGTATGCATGCTGTAGGGCGCTTGAGACCTACGCAGTACGCAGTAGAAAACAAATTCTCTCCTCACGCATTCAAAGTCATTAGTTAGAAGAAAAGACAAAAAAGACAAAGGGACATAGTCAAGGGACGGCTCCTTCCTCCAGCATTTACTGACACTTGTATTTAAAAGAGGCAGAAAGAGAGAACGACTGAGTCATGTGGATCCGCTACTTGGTAGATTTTTTTCTCCGTTGAGAAGTTAAAGTGCAGAAGTTGCTGTGGTTCTATCTCGCAACGCGCAGGCATGCCACTAGATCGATTTATCGATCATGCTGGCATACCGATGGATTTTAGAATAACTTCCAATCGAGAACTGACGGATGTCGAACTTCACAACTTTACCCTGAAGAAAGATGAATGGTAACTGACTTTGTGATGCAAGTCACGTTAGCCTGTTCAGCAACTCTTGTCTGCTCCCTCTGCAATAATAATTGTCCTGAATTCAAATGCTTTGTATGAAATAATCTACCTAGCTAAGGGCCCTAGAGCTGTGTCACTCACTGTCACTCCAAAGAAGAGAATGTTTCGTTGACCCGAGTAGCATAGAAGCGTAATTGTAGAACATGGCCCCTTTGAAAACCGGTATTTTGATGAAATTAGGTTTGAGGACTTTTCTTTTAACTGCTTCAAAGTTCAGACCTTGTATCTCTGCCAGTGGCGAGGCGTGAAATTTGGCAACAATGTATTTTCTCCATTTAAATTCATCCAAGAATCGAACGCTCCAGACATCGGCGATGACCAGGCATTTCGATCTTTCTCATGAGTTTAAATGGGTAAAAGGAACGTTGCCAAATCGCCACTGATCTCGCTCGGTTTTGTGGTTTGATCCACGTTTATATGTTTGTTTCTTGACTCTGATGGTGATTATTTTTGAAAGACTTCCAAAAATGTTCACAAATGAAAAACCAAAAATTCTCAGCGAATCATTGAATTTATTTGTAATCTTTATCACTTTAAATTACATATCATGTGTTGGCCGAAAGAGGTTTATTGTTAGATGTATTTTGCTCAGTTTTTAAAGATCAAAGTTGGTGTTTTAGCTGTGGTATTTTGTGCTCTTTATTGTAAGACATGGTACTTTTGGTTTCAGGCGCAAGATCTCCAGGCTAGAGATTTTAGTGGGACCGCAGATCCTTATGCAAAAATAAGGTTGCTACCAGACAAAGGAAACGTTTGGCAGACAAGAATACACCGTAAAACTTTGAATCCGTGTAAGTGTAACTCACAATCAGTATTTTTTATTTATTGTTTGTTCCGTCAACCGGTGGAATCGTTGGTTAGTAAATAAAAAAAAGTCTACTTAAGGTCTACTAAACGGCAGCAAAGATTACAGCGTTATAACCATGCTGGCCTAATCTCGTAAACTTATTTATGTGTGATTTCCAGTCCATGTCACCCATTTCCCAACGGCTTTCTCTTTTCATATCCGCATAATTCCTCCTCACGTTTCCAAAGAAATCAAAGTATGGGCGAAGATTTATTGTAAACGTCTACCACGAGTAGGGTAACAAAATCCGTAAACTTCGTGATTCAGAATGAAATTACACTTAATAAAAGGGTTCTTCCATACGCGAGTGGATGGGAGAAGAAGGGATTTATTAGCTGTAGGGGTTGCCGCTGAGCTTTACCTAATTAAATTAAATTACGATTCTCGCAATAATAATTAACGTGTCGTTAAATGTAAATAAGCCCGAGGGCAACGAATCACTTTTACGTCTCAATCGCACGTAAAGTATGAGCCACCAGGCTATGATCGTCTAAAGTTGATTTTCATCAAATTCAGCTCCTCTAACCTTTTCCGCGCCAAAACTGTCACGTCTTCAAAATCACGACGATAGTGGAAAAATACCATCCAAAAGTCTCTATTTCTTTTTTTAACGCCGATGACTCGCTTTTCAAAAATAATCTAAACCTTCTTCCGACACATTAACCGTAGACTCTCCTTCCAAAACACTCTCTCAAAATCTAATCTTACACATTGCCTATATTTCCTGGACTGTAGAGGCAAGTACTCAATTGAGAAGAAGGAAGATCCATAGTGAACAACCAGAAGCACATGCACTATACAGTCTAGGTCAGCAGTGTGACTGTGATGCACGAAAACGGAAAATACTTTTATCTGTAATATTTTCCCGACCGACAGTAGCGCACCGAGAGTTTCTTCATCTCTCTCTTTTCTCCATTAAGAAACGTATGTTAGACAAGGATGGACAAGGGGATAAAACCCCCTCCTTCTGTCCTTTTCCTACTCATACATTCAAATGGGAAATGAGAGAGATGGAAGATATCCTGGTTGCGCCAGTGCCGACCGATAAAATCATCGCGGTGAATATCCAAAGTCCATCAAATTTTAAATTCATCGGTGTTTCCATCGGTTGACGAAAAGATTACAGATCAGAGTAATCTCGTGGGTTATTGTCATACCTACTGCTGACCCGGACTGTGTAATACGTGTATTTTCGTCATCCGGTGGAATCATCGGTGAATTGAAAAAATCTACTCAAGATCCGCAAAAAGGCATGCGGCAGCCCTGCGGTTAATCAAACCGTTCTCGACGTTACAGATTTATTATAGTATAGGGATTGAGCGCTTTCATCTTTGCTCGTATTTGGAACGGAGCAATAGATTACTGATCCCGGTCTGACCTGAAGTGCATGGACCTTTGAAAGCGCAACAAGGAATGAAAGTGGTAGAGCTCGTTTTAGAAGTGAAATCAGAGCTCATACTGATAATGTTTGACATTTCTCAAACGCATATTCTCTCATATTCATAAATGGAATGGGTCTGTTGTAAACTTTTGCTACAACAATTAAGAGTGTTTAATCTAATGTAAAATCGCCTGAAAAGTCCATTGGTGGCATCAGAAAGTCGTAAAATGCAATAATAAACTCACAAGAGACATTTAATGAAATCCAAAATGGCGGAGAAATATCGAGCAATTTGTATGCATGCACCTCAAACATCCAAGGATAGCCAACTTTGACAACCTCACTGGAGGTAGAGGTTATGTGTGTTTGTTTACGTTGTGATTGGTTGTGATCGATATTGTGAGGTTGGCTATCCTTGGATGTTCGTGGTGCATGCATACAAATTGCTCGATATTTCTCCGCCATATTGGATTTCATTAAACGCCTCTTGTGAGTTTACAATTGCATTTTATGACTTCCTGATGTCACCAATGGACTTTTCAGGCGATTTTACATTAGATTAATCTCTCTTAATCGTTGTAGCAAAAGTTTGCAACAGACCCATTGAATGGAAATGAAGCTGTGTGAGCTTTGACTATATTCATTGTAGAGTGCTTTAAAATTACAATGTCCAAGTCTCAGACAAGTTTGGTTTACATTTGAAGGGAGACAAATTGAAAACTAGCCAAAGGTTATCAGTGAGCTCTATGCACCACTCTCTCCTGAAGAGAGCTCAAAATATTCTAAATAAAGCTCTCTGCAACTTTGAAATGAACGAATAACAAGCGCACAAAGACTGAGAATTACGACACAGAAATAACTATGTAGGTCTCGTGTAAAAGCTGCGTATGGAGGTTCTGCGTAATCTTTGGCAACCCTTTGAATGAGCTGTTCCTTCAAACACATCCCGCAATATTAATTTAAAAGGCTGGCTGTTTAAAACAAAATCGTTCCAACTTCTGAGAAGCGAAGTTCTGAGAAGAATCTGACTTTGAGAGCCGAGCAAATAAAATAGTGATGCGACCGATGCGGGTCCGAGACTCTGAGAGTGTTCCCGACTGAGTAAATTCCCGAAGGAACATATTTTCTTTTTCCAGATCCTCCCTTTCCTACCATTTTTTTTTTTTCCTATTTATTTCCGACCCTCCTTTACATGAGATTTCGCTCCGCAAGTAAACTGTTCTCATTTTTAGTCCTGCAACTGCTCTACCGCCAGTAGTATTCAAGAACCTCAAGAACAAAAAAAAAAATTAAGAAAGGATTTTTGTCGGAAAATAATTCTCACCACAATAAACATTTTGAGAGATTTGCAACTCACAATCAAGAGTAAAAAGATGCCTCAATTTCAAAATGATACTTCTCCGCGTAATAACCTACTCCAACTTAATCTTCCTCTCTTTAAGGGTTTCTCGGCCTATAGACCACCGAGGAGGTTCATACAAATTGGCAAAAGTGATTGATTTCTCTCAATTGGAATATATGTTAAACAATCGACTGTTGGTGAAGTGCTGCTTCCAGAGATTACTAAGCCTAAGAGATATGGCATAACGATTCAAAAGTGTTATTCGACTCCTACAAAGTATGCAATGTGGCGTACGCTGGTGACCGTAAACATTGTTACTACTGTTGCTGTTTGAAATGAGGTTAGGATCTCCTTAACACTTAAAATCTTATGAACATTTGACTGGATAATGAGCTCTGGGTATATTTTGAAAGTGAATCTGAAAATCTTCGACACTTTAATCATCCCATCGGCCACTAAATGACAAACATTTAGATGTTGCAGAGAATCTAACCTCATTTCCAACAACATGAATAATAACAATGTTTACGGTCACCAGCGTACTGCACGTTGCATCACGGCCATTTTGCAGGCGTTTTTTACGGAGCCCGGCCAACGGTTTTTTAACACGGCGGAGATAGGAAGTGCCATATCTCTTAGGCTTAGTAATCTCTGGCTGCTTCACTGTCGAATCGATTGTTTTACAAAGAACTAAATGGAGGGAAATAACTGCTGCAAAATCACACGAACCGCTACAAAATATCATTTTAGTCTCGACCTTCAGTGCGGCCGGAGATATATTTCAAATATCTTTGAGCAACGGTAAAAACATTTTTGGGGTGGCTATGTTCATACTTGAGTTTTTCTGAATCTTTCCGTGTCCCATTTTCACCGGTCTTCTTTATTTACGTTATTTGCATTATTCGTTGTTTTATTTCTAAAATTTAGTATTTCATTTAGTCCCCCCTCCCCCCGCCAACTGTTACTTTCTATTCTTCTTGTGGTTATTGGACTTCTGCTTGTTAAATTGTTAATTGAACATTTGCTTGGATCCAATTTTGATCTTGATGCTAAAAATGTCTAACATTTATTATTTCATTTAGTCCCCCCTCCCCCCGCCAACTGTTCCTTTCTATTATTCGTGTGGTTTTTGGTCTTCCGCTCGTTAAATTGTTCAAATAAGTTAAAAAAAATAAATAAATAGGTAACTTCATGAAGTGAGCAAGATTGAACGTTTGCTTGGATCCAATTTTGATCTTGACGTCATCACTAAAATGGTCTGTTACCGAATATCTCGTTTTTGAACGGCTCGTCCGCGTTGCGTCGTCAGAGCTGTCCCCCTTCAAAAGTTTAATGATGAGCCGTATGATAAGGCTGAGTGCCCTCTTGCTGTGCCTCCGGATGCCCTCCCCCTCCCCCTCCCCCATCTTTATTCTCTCCGTCCCCTCCGTCTCCTCTCATCAGCCTCGGTTCACTAATATTTTCAAATGCCCCATTTGAAGAGCTTTCCAGTTCACTCTCACTCTCTCACCAGGATTGCCAGATCGTACGGAGGGAATGCTTCACATTGCTCATTAAAATCGACGTTAAATTAATGTATCACAATAGACTGTTTTAATGAGGCGAGAAATCCAAAACCAAATAAACTGAAGGGAATAATACCCCAGGAGCACTTTCTCACATCGAACTTAATTTGGAGGCCCCCAGACTCCCCTATAATATTCCAGGGGAGACCCCCACATTTTCCTTAAAGGGTAAATTTTGCAGTACTTAGGTTGGTTGTAGAATGTTTTTGCAAATGTTAATCTAAATTTAAACAGCGATATATTTGAAACATTCCAATTTTTCCTTCAATGGGTCTGTTGCAAACTTTTGCTACAGCGCTATAGAATGTTCAATCTCATGTAAAATCGCGTGAAAAGTCCATTGGTGGCATCAGAAAGTCATAAAATGCAGTATGAAACTCACGAGAGACGTTTAATGAAATCCAAGATGGCGGTAAAATATCGGGCAACCTCTATGCATGCACCACAAACATCCAAGAATAGCTAACCTCACAATATCGATCACACCCAATCACAACGTAAATAAACACATAACCTCTGAAGCTGTGAGGTTTTCAACGTTGGCAATCCTTGGTTGTTAAAGATGCATGCATAATGATTGCTCGATATTTTACCCCCATCTTGGATTTCATTAAACGTCTCTTGTGAATTTATTATCGCATTTCATGACTTTCTGATGCCACCAATGGACATTTCGGGTGATTGTACATACGATGAAACACTCTTTATCGTTGTAGCAAAAGTTTGCAACAGATCCATTTTACCGATTTTCCCATTGATTTTAATGGAAACCTTCTATCCTTCACAACTTGCTTAAAACTTGAAATTTTGAAAAAACAAAAAAAAAAAAGTATTTCTGGGATATGGTAAAAACAACTTCTCTGCAAAATTTGGAAGTATGGACCATTGGTTCAAAAGTTATGCTGGGATACAGACAGACAGACCTGTGCCATTGGAATTTTTTCTCAATTTCTAACTTCGTTAGAGTGAGAAAGTAAAATAATCTAGGCCAATCAGATTCGATTTTAAAGTTCCCGCTCGTCATTAAAACAGTCATTTTGTCAGCAAGATCTGACAACAGAGCGTGCGCGAGTGACTCTCTTTCTCGTCTCGAGGGAGGAAGAGTGGGAGGATGGAGAGAATTGCCATAATCCTAGCACCAAGACGGTCTGTAAATAATATTTTAGGGCCACACGCGCATTGTTCGTAAACGGAATATTATTTGCGACGCGGAAAATTTGAATGTGACGTGGTTTGCATGCTAATGAATTGAAGGGGCCCAAATCAGTGAAATCGCGTTGCAGTGTGGCTATATGTAGATAGGCGGCTAGAGAGGCGGGATTTCAGAGCGCGTTGAATCGTGAACAAAAACAAAACTCCGCACACTGCACCGGATCGCAGGATTATAGATTTTTCTATACGACAACGTTGTATCGTGTCTATTTAAAGTCATGTAAAAGGTCGAATACGAAGGTGTTCACCGAACACCCAATAGTTCGATATTTTTAATAGGTTTAAATGGACGAGCTGCAACGTTGTCAAATTGCACGCTACGCCACTGGTTTCGGCGGTGATATTCTTTTCCCAATGGGACTCTTAGCACACTTTTGCAACAGAGATATGGAGTATGTATTCCCATCAAACGGTAAACAAAGAGTTGCGATTGAATGGACAGCCCGTTTGGTTGATAATAAGATAATAAGAGCAGAAATGAAAGATGGCCTCTGATTGACTTCTTTTGAAACAATTTCATGCCACGCCTTCACGTTCACAAGCTGCAAAGTTTTAACAGTAACTGGTGGATACACGGTGATAGGTGAAAATGTCCAATCACAATTGTCCGATACAAAAATGTCCAAGCGTAAAAAAGGTCCAATGTACATTAATGTCCTAATTGAAATATGTCCAATGGGGCTCTTGCAAACTTTTGCTATAAGCAAAAAATAGTCCAATCTATTGTAAAGACCAGCAAAAATCACGAAAATCACACTAAGAAAGTATAAAATTAGTTAATAAACTCACATAACTGCTATAACGGCAAGATGGTAATGACGGTTCGACGCAGGTATCATGGGAGATTCCTGTCTACTATGTCACTTCTCTACGGAAACACAGAGATATGTCTCAATTTAGATAGGAATCTCCCATGACACCTGCGTCTCTCCGCCATTAAGCCTGATTCTGAGAGTGAATTTCGTGATTTATTAGCCCTCTATATTCATGGTTTCTATGTATGTCAATACTTAAATCTGATATATCTTAAAAACCTTTTTTTAGATTAGTAAAGCATTTTTATCACAGTAAGTATACTTTTAAGGTAATTGGACATTTTCTCAAAAGGAGTTAATTATGGTCTTGGACAAAATTTCAAATAGGGCATTTACGTACATTGGATTTTTTTTTACATTTGGACACTTACGTACACTGGACTTTTTGTACGCTTGGACATTTTTGTATTGGACAATTATGATTGGACATTTTCACCTATCACCGGATACACGAATCTCTCTGTCTGTCTCTCTCTCTCCCCCTCTCTCTCTCTCTCTCTCTCTCTCTCTCTCTCTCTCTCTCTCTCTCTCTCTGTCTGTCTGTCTCTCTGTCTCTGTCTCTCTCTCTGTGTCTCTGTCTGTCTGTCTGTCTGTCTCTCTCTCTCTCTCTCTCTCTCTCTCTCTCTCTCTCTCTCTCTCTCTCTCTCTCTCTGTCTCTGTCTGTCTCTCTCTCTCTCTCTCTCTCTCTCTCTCTCTCTCTCTCTCTCTCTCTCTCTCTCTCTCTCTCTCTCTCTCTCTCTCTCTCCTTTTGAACTTATGTGTTAGAAAAGAACATGGGTAGGGGATAAAGTCCCGTGATGGCCCCCTCTGCAATCCCTGTTTAACGCATGTGCTCAAATGGGGGGGGGGGGAGAGAGAGAGAGAGAGAGAGAGAGAGAGAGAGATACAAATTCCGGTAACCACCAATGATGTTAGTTCTTATACTCCCTAGAGCGGAAGTGTCAATTCTCGGCGCTGGTGCTCAGTCCTCTTGTAAAATATGTCTTTGGTTTTAACCCACTGAGTACTGATGTGGTTGCTGATGAACAATCAATTATCCTTTTGTAAATGTATGTAAATTTATGTAAAATTTATGTAAACATATATGCAAAAGTATCTATAATTCGAAGGTTCAATCTATTCGGGATCCATACTTTTCCATAAGTTTATAAGCGAGGGACATCGAGGTCTCGAAATTCACACGCCAGGCATGACCCACTGTGTGCCTATCATGAAGAGGAAAGTGAGCGGGCTTTAAAGGCTTTATTATTGTTATTTTAGGCAAAGAGCAACAATACTCCTAATTTCCCCCTTGCCACATTGTCAAGCTTTGTTTTAAAAATATATATTCCGCCTTTCTAGAATCAAATAGGTACGCTCCCTCGCCTCGCCGAGCAAAAGTTTCGCGTGTTCATCATCATATATCCGTTAATTTCCGAGGCTCAAAAAAGGCAGGAACTGAATTTACACCCGTTTATAGGGATTTATGGTTATTTACAAAGTACTTAAAACTTCTTTGAATGTTTAATGTTGCTCAGCGACCCGAGTGCAATATTTACCGATACATTCAAGAATTTTTACTTTTTGATTTATCAGGGGAAATACTTCCCGACTGAAAATATTTAATACTCCCCTTTCTCCAACCGTAATTTAAAGTTATAGGTTCAAATGTCTTTTATTTCTTCTTTTTCAAATGCAAGTATCACAAATCGATCTTGAGGATTTTTAAAATTTAGACTAAAGAAATACATGGGCTCGAAAGTTTGGGAGCGGGGGCGGGGGATGTCGTAATTTGCAATGGATTTTTTTTTTTAATTTTATTTTTTTAGCTCTGCAAAATGGCGTTGTTGTTAAATTTGACGGTTACTCCACAAAACTTTCATCTATGAGTTCTCGTGGGAGTTGCCGCTTTTACCATCCGATGGCTGTACTTTGTAGTGAGACAAAACTTTGCTGCTTCGACGCGTGGATCGTGGCAGCATCAATGCAAAGCTAATTAAATTTCCGCATGCGATAAACAAGCTATTATTCAGGTGAATGAGGGTCGCATAATAAACTAAAGAGAAAGTTTCCCGGAACCAACAAAACCGAAAGTATGTTTTTGTGTAATTGGGTATATGAAGGCGTAGCTCGAGCTCATCAGGCACCCTTTCCAGTGATGTCGTATTCCGCATCGATAAACGTGCACAACTGCACCGTCGAACAGTGTTACCATTTTTTTTCGGATGATTGTCCGATTTTTCCCATTTGACTTAATAAAAAATAAGTAATTTAAAGGGAAATTTAGTTATTTAAAGGGAAATTTAGTAATTTAAGGGGAAATTTAGCAATTTAAAGGGAAATTTAGTAATGTAAAGGGAAACCTGGCGACACCGTCGTCGAACCCCATGCTCTCAATCACGCAGCGCAGCAATGACTTGATATACATTGATAGTATAGCGTTTCTAGAATTCAACCATTTACTGCATCCGTGCAAAAAAGATTATATTATCCTGTGATGTAGTATATCTATGTAAGTTGAAAAGTGCTGCTATTCATAATCTTTTCTGCATAGAAACGATGAAGGGGTGAATTCTAGAACGCTACCAATGTATAGACTGACTGCTGGCTGTGCGTGTAGCGTGGATCATACCGAGCAACAATGAAACGCGTAACGCACTGGTGGATCCAGGAATCTATCTCTCTCTCTCTTTCTATCTCTCTCTCTCTTTCTCTCTCTCTCTCTCCCTCTCTCTCTCTCTCGTCTCTCTCATTAGAACGCGTATGATAGAAAAGGACAGATTAGGGGCAGTCAAGTGATTTTCGCCCCCTCTTCTATCCTTTGCTAACACATGGAGAAGAGAGAGAAGGACAATAACTCGGATCCGCTAGTTGCGTAACGCTAGGGATAGGATTTGAAGTTAGGAAAAAATAGGTAGCTTTCATTCAGAGCTTATGGAGTCCGGACACCAATAAATAATCTAATTTTCATCTTAAAGTGGCTATACGAATTTTGAAGTAGGATGCAATTCCAAACGCGAGTACAATGAACCGGGGGTTTTCTTCTCCAAACAAGAGAAAGTTGAATCCTAATTTAATTTAAGAAAAAAAGCTCGCATAAGAGCCAATAGCCGTCGGCATTTAGAGGTTATCTCGAAGTAGGTTTTCATCCCTATCTTGCCTATCGAAAAAGGACTCCACGGAGACAATGTACATAATAGAGACCACTCCAGCCGATGCGATCGCGCGATGGCTATTTTTCCCCCCGGAGACTCAAAAAAAAAATAATAAAGGGAGAAACATCCAACTGGACCCTACTTTAGGCGATGATGTTGATAGGGTTGTGTTGGTGAGACCCCGAAAAAAATTGCCACTCGATTTTTATAAGCGCAAGATGGATAAAGCGCGGTCTCTAGTCTCTCGTGTACTATCAACGAATTAAAGATTGTCGCGAGATTTTCACGAGGTGAAACTTTCACCTTCGAAGTTCCGGTTCGGCCACTCTTCATACTCCTCACACTTTGCTGGCGAGAGGCCAGTGCGGTTGGGGCACGAAATCCGTCGCAGATCAGTCCCACACACCCACCCTTAACTGAAAATGTGTGACAAGCTCGCGACAATCTTTAATTCGTCGATAGTACATACCTACACTGTCTCTGGGAATCCACATGAGCGTTGTGTCAAATACGCCTCACGCAGCCAGCCAGTCTATATTGTATACAAGTTGCGCTTAGTAAGTGTGTATACAGTGTGAGTTTATACGAAATGTGTGTTTTAATTTGTGTGAGGGTGAGTGTGAGTGTGTGTGTGTGTGTATTTGCATGTGAGATGGAGGAAATACTAGAAATCATCAGACCGGACTGCTGGTGACACCGAGATTCTGTATGGAATGGAAGTTAAGTTTTAAAATTAACCGATTTATCATCCGTTTCAAAAACATTCGCTGCAAAAAAAAAAAAATATGAGACTTTTGTAAAATACTTGAGCTGTATATAGATTTGTACATCTCCGATGAACCGGTGTACGCCGGCTGCATCGAAGTACAACTATCGAATCGGTTCACACCAGCGGGCCAATCATTTACTTCATCGTTAAACCGATCGTTAAGACTGTGTATGAGTGATTTTATTGGTCGAATATTGTATAAAACTTAGCCGTTGCTATGGTAACCATCGTTGTAATGTCCGTTTTTTAAAGGTTACTCATGAATAGCCTTTATAAAATGAGACTTTTAACAAAGGTTACCATAGCAACAGCCAAGTTTTACAATTTTCGACCAATAGCATCACTCGTAGACAGTTTTAACGATCGGTTTAACGATAAAGTAAATGATCGGTCCGCAGGTTATCAGAAAAGTACATTCATTTCCGCCTCATCGCATGGAAAGCCTTCCATTCCTATAATCTCAGTTTCACCAGTTCCCTCGTCCGATGGATCCTCAAACGCTCCCATGTGTCCTGCGTGCTTGCAGAAAAAAAGGAAACAGCGGAAAAAGAGATAATTTTATAATAGAATCATTGTCAAACACGAGAACACGACGCGCTTCTTGGCTGTGCACAATATTCAAGGCAGACCGCTCATAAGTGATTTATAGTAATGGACTCATAAGCCTGATCAAAGTGATGTGCATGCCTGGTACCCGCGGCACAATATCACAATCGAACGAGCAGTGTTGCGAGATGTAAGCCTTTTGACCGTATATTTCCCATAATAATCAATGTAAATTATACGGCCCCGAACTTTATAACTGGCAACACTGCGGTGACGAAACGTAATATTGCCTAAATTGAATTTGTCTCGTCACTTCCTGTGCACATTATTGCACAACTCTTTCTCTCCAACAATAGACCTGTTTAGTGTTACATCACGAAAAAAATTGGTTCCAAACAAATGCTCCATCTCACTCGCTCTCATGGGGTTTCCCATGAGAAACACGATCCAAATTTTTAATACAAATGTGTGCTAGTAAACAACAAGTTCTCTCAGATTTTATCACTCCATTGGATTCTACGTACCTTAAAATATGAGCACGCTACAACAATTTTTTTGAATCATCGCGCATTAATATACAATCGCAGTTATATCGAAGAAAGTCCTATGTTTTGTCCTTGTCACACTCACAGTTTCTCGTGGGCACAAAATTCTAGGATATAGGCTCATCTGCACCATCACACCACGTGTTATACCTCGAACAAGTTTCGATACGAAGAGAGGTTAGGATGATTGAGTGTCATGGCGGTGATACTCCCATAAGAGACCGTGAGTAAGACAAGGACAGAACATAGAACATCTTTCAGTATAACTGTGATTGTAAATTCGCTTGTGATCTTATAGGAATTATGTTAGAGTGAAAAGATACTTTAAGGTACGTGGGAATCTAATAGTGCAATAATATTTGAGAAAACTGGTGGTGAACTATAGTCAAACCCAAATCAACTGAAGCTCGACGCTCCTTTTCCCCTCACAGGCCAGCACTCATTTTTACGCTCTCCACAATGCACCCTGCTGGACAATGCGTCGCAAACCATCCCCGGTCATCATTCTACCTTAGGCTCCGCACGCAGGTACGGGGTTTTGAATAGAGCGCCAAGAGACGATGAAAGAGGAGAAAGGCCCGACGCCAGCTACTGTTGGCTGGCGAGTTCGCTCGGGCCGTTGTGGTGGGGGAAGGCAGCCGAGGAGCGTCGAGCTTCAGTTGATTTGGGTTTGACTATAGTATGAATTTGCGTTCGAAAATTTGGATCTGATTTCTTATGGGTAAATAAATCCACGAGAGTGAGCAAGATAGAGCATTTGTTCGGAACCAATTTTGATCGTGACGCACTGGCGGCTCGTGGAGGTGAGGCGACGAAAATGAGAGGTGCACAGGAATTTTTTTGAAACGCTCTTCACATGAATTTTTTCGAAAATTTTATGTTCCATTCATACTTTTTAGACTATTGAAACAAATGATGGTGGAATAATAATAATTTCAACCTTTAAATGTGATTTTTTAATTTTTTTTCATACTCCAACTTCAAAAAATGTGAGGCGATGGCTCCCTGTCGCCTCACTTGCCTCACCTGGCGAGCCGCCACTGTCGTGACGTCATCACTAAACAGGTCTATCACTAACGTGCCTTGCTCGTGCTTTGATTGAGGCGCAGGTGCAGTATTTGGAAGAAATCGAGAGCCCAAAAGATATCAAATTCCCGACACTGTTTAAAGGAGTCATTCCACGAACTGCTCCTTGATCCCTTGAAGGCTCTATCTATAAGTTATACTATGACCTTCAAAGGAAAGTCCTCTCATCAAAATTGTTCTTGATGAATTTTTCTTTTACTTTCCATCGTTTTGAATTTTTTGAGGCTTAGTGTTACAAGTGGCAATAGTATGAGACTCTGAAATACCTGAAAATCGTAAAAATTCGCAAATTGGTTGAAAAATGAAATATAGAAAATTTCTATACGGATACTTTCTTTTGAAAGCCATAGCACAGTGGATGCATGTATAGTGGATGTGTTGCTTGATTTTGTCTAGAGATGAAAACTTTTTGTTTTTATTTTTTAAAAAATGTTTAGAAAAAGTGTCGATATTTCCTTGAAAAAACCATGCAATCACCACTTAGAATCCAATCATTATAGAATTTTGCCCAATGCAACCAGGGTCCTTAGACACAAAACTAGATTTATTTTTTTTTTTTTTTTTTTTTTTTTTTTTTTTTTTTGTAACCTCTGTTTGCGCATTGAGTGCGTTGCACAATGCATTTTGACCTGCCGAGTTCGAATTTAGTCTTATATTCGTTGTTTCGTCCGAAATCTCCGAGTTTCTTCACAATCTAAACTTAATCGCGAAAAATGCAAAAAAAGAGAATATGTGTAAAATTAGAACGAGTTAAGTAGGAATCAATATCATTTTTATATCGGCGATCCAAATTTTTTTGATCAACACAATTTCAAAGTTATTTTTCCGAAAAATCATTGAAATACATTAAAATTAAGTTAAAAAGGAACACTGCGATGGTTGGTACTTGCTGCGGACATTTATATCGCAGAGAAGGCCTACTTCTCAATATAGGATGTAAAATTAAGTAAAAATAAACTTAAACTATTACCTAACCTAAATGTTTTGACTCGTGAATCCATTTTTTTCCCGTTTGTTGCAGTTTTTGACGAGGATTTTGTTTTCGACGTCAAACCAACCACAATTGGTCGACGGACTCTAGAAATAATTATTTACGACTTCGATGCTTATTCGAGGCATTTAGGCATTGGTGGTGTAAAGATACCTTTAGCTCAAGTAGACCTAGCTGAGAAGATTGATATCTGGAAGAAACTTTTGCCTTGCGCAGAACCGGATGCAAAGGTAAGTCTAAGTCAGTGGCGTCGCGTGCAATTTGGCAACAATGTATTCTATCCATTTAAACTGATGTAAAATATCGAATTCAGGGGGTGCACAGTGCACAAGGAAAATTCGATATATATAATGCGTTTAAATGGAGCAGTTGCATTGTTGCCAGATGGCACGCGACGCCACTGGTCTAAGTATGACTTGACAGTCTTTTCATTTAGATTTTAATATTATAAGAAGCTTACACTCGTGCTAATTATAGATGATAAGCTACACTTTTGCCGATGGGTCATTCTACAGTAAAGTGGACATGATATGCAAAAATTGAAATTTAAAAATTAGTGCCTAGCAGTCTTGTTTTGCATTCAAATGCAACCAGAGACGAAAATACTATCAAAATCTAATACGGTCAAACGTGTTGATGTTACAGCAGGTTTGATGTGTATTTTCAATGACGAAATCACACGCGTCCCACCTGTTACAAAACCTTGCTGTCCCACCGTTGCGCTACTTTTTAATTTTTTTAGAGAAAACTAATTTAGTAAATGAAGAAAACTCTATGTATGACCAAAGCTTATACCCTCTCCTTTAACATTTATTTTTTCCAAATTTTTATCTCTTCAAAACTCACAGAGTTTCAACTTTTCCTGAAATGATTAAAAAACCTTGTCCATTTTCTGTCCCACCCGTTACACCCTTATTTTGCTCTTTTCTCAGCTTTGGATAAACTTTTTTTTACATTTTGAAAATCCTATCACTATCTAGAAGTTAAGACCTTTCTGTTGGTAATATAGTTTTTTCATTTAAAATATTAAAAAGTTGAAAAAAATTACTTCAAAGTCGTCTGAATGTCCCACTCATTACAAAATAATGACCCTGATATAGTTTTTAACGTTAACCCGTTAAAAATTCGATGACGATCGGCACGAATATTTCTGATTGTGAGAGCAATAATTTTAAAAGTATGTTTCTTCCACTTCTGGATCACATGGTAACTCTGAAGCATATGTTTCATAGGTTTTAAAGACCAAAAATACGAAATTACGCAGTTTGTCTTGTATCGTGTACTATTTTATTCATTTTTATCGCTTTCAGATTCGTTTTATGTTTCACATGTTATAAACATAATTTTTCCGTCCGCTCACCTGGGGGCCGATTATGAACGATCGAAATATAATCGTATCGAGTGGGTGGTTTATCTTTCGAGTTGTCATTCTAATAGAAACCCGTACCTCCCTACAGACATTCACCGATGACCTTTCAGCTATCAAGCGCGCATCGTAGAGACACGAGGGGTTCTATCGGAATTCCAACTCCAGAGATAAACACCAACCACAAGAATAAAACGCACTCGATAGCGACTCGATTACCGACAATACTATCATATACTATCATAACTACCCTCTTGGTAGGCATTTATTTATTTATGCGTGATTCCGGCATTTTGCGCACTCTACGCCCAGATAACTCTAGACCTGCAATGCTGGATGCTCGGATAAATGACTTTCATGTGATGATGACATTACCATAAAAAAAAAATCCCTGCATAAAACTGCAGTTCTCTACCTCACTCACTTTTTTAGAGACATTAGAAATGAAAAGTATGCAGTTGCGGATCCACGGGGGGGGGGAGGGGGGCACGGGGGTACGGGGGGCACGGGCTCCTCCCAGAAGTCTCAAATTTTGCCATTTTTCAATAGAAAATTGCCCAAAATTGCTTCCAGCGACGCTTCAAATGTCAAAATTTCACAGGCGTACCCCCCCCCCCCAGAAAAATTTTCTGGTTCCGCCACTGAGAGTATGTATTTGACACATAAGCTAATATCAACAAACAAACCGGAAAAAGAAAAACCAAAGGAATCAAAACCAGAAGAAGAGCACAAAAAAAGGCCAGCAAACATATTCTAGGCCGGCTGGAAAAAAAAACAAAACAAAACAAAACAAAATAAAAATAAAACCAGACCAAAGACAGGTTTTCCCTCCAACGCACTGTAGTCTAAGATCGTTAAAAAGTGGCAAAAAAATCAGGAAACAGTGTCTCATCAATTTCTCATTTATAAACTTTTAAGACCTATTTTAACTACAGAGAGAGCTAAACCCCCTATGGACCACGCCCGAGTATACTAGGTTTCCTCCTCTACCCTATTGTATACATTGATACATTGTTTCAGTCTTCATTCCGGATAAACGCGATTGTCTTTGAAAACACTTACAAGATAAGCTCTTGCCTAGTGCCTTCAATTTGTCGTATAGGCAATTCCAACTCCCCCGAGCACGAATAGTTAACTACCTTCCCTACACATACGTGTAAACAGATGAGTGGAGTTCTTTTGAACCAACCCGCGGTCATTAGATGGTTAACAAGTAATTTATACCTAAATGTGTGACTGGAAAGTTTTAAAATATATGCTAAGAGGTCAAAAACGGTGATTTTTGATAAGTTTTTTTCACTGATTTTTGGCCAGTGCAGTTTGGCAACGTTGCGTTGCATCCATTTAAAGCCATGTAAAAAGTCGAATGCGAAAGTATTCACCGAACACCCAATATTTCGATATTTTTCATGAGTTTAAATGGACGAACTGCAACGTTGCCAAATTGCACGCTACGCCACTGTTTTTGGCCACTTTTCTCGATCTCAGATCACAGTATAACCACCCAAAAAATGAATAAGAGGATGAAGAACAATAACTGAGCAGATGAACAGAAAACAAAGCAGAGATACCTTTTCGCATTCTTGTAACGAAACGTGGGAGAAAACGAGAAAGAAAATAGGCGGAAAGGAAATAAAAATAAACCCATTTTTCATCCGTGATAAAAACCATGTTAAAGCCTCAGACCTCTCAAAAGGCTGGAGAAAAAAATCGTAGATGGAGTGGCTACGCCACTTTGAAGACAACCTAGATTTCGAAACATTTTATTCCCTTTAAATCCATTAGGGAATCGATGCATATGAACATTCAGTGTTATTAAGGAAGCGCCAATGAACTAACGCACAAAGTATACTGGGAGGATAGGGAGAGGAAGGGAAGTAAGGCGCGGGGATGGAATTCGTTTACACCCCCTCCTTAAATTAAAGAGGAAAGATGGGAAATAAAAGAAGAAACCATTTCAACAGGGTCTTACGATGGAGCAGCCACCGCACAGAAGTGAAGACCCAAAATAGGAAAGGCCTCCAGTGATTACGTCATTGAAACAAACAAAGCCCGTTGCAGCTGTGAGGCCCGGGTGAATCGGCGGAATCTTTGGCAAGTTTCGAAATATAATTTTTTTATGAGAGAAAAGAAAACTCGCAAGGAACTTTTACTTTTTTAAGTGCGCAAAAAAAAAAAAAAAAAAAAAAAAAACCTGTCGAACACTACCCCGCTTCCATAATTTTGATCGTACTCGAAGGGGGGGTTGTCAAAAAACTCAAACATCATAAGTCGACCTCATCTCCACATTTGAAAAGTCTATCAGCCAGTCCATCCGCGACTACGATTAATTCAAGCCCTTTGCTTGATTCAACCGGCGACTGATTGATTATTTATTGCATCCATTCCCAGCAGCGAAACCTGTAATTTAACATCATTGCACAATGCACAGTCCCTACGACCTACGTCTCCATTAAAAGTCATGGAAAAGGTCGAATCCGAAGGTAACTACTGCCCACCCTACAATTCGACATTTTTCATGGGTTTAAGTGAACATAATGCAACGATGCCAACCTGCCCAGTTTGCCCCTACCCGCACCTCTTATAGAAATAGTTTATTTATGAAATGGAAATTCATTCCTCAAATATAAATTATCGTAAAATCTCTTCGTAAACTTTCATATCCTTAAGAGTTTTACTATGGAGCCCTGTGATGAACTATTCCTAGAGAACACTATGCTGAATGGTTTAAAAGAATATTATATAATAGCGAAAGATACTGAGTTTCTCTAAGTAACTTTTTATTTTATGAAAATTGACTCGCGTCTGTTTATAATTGTTTGAGTGCTTTTCGCAAAGGAACATTCGAGCATTAATCTTCAGCGGATGCTTTCGGAGCGACTTGCAAATCAGTTTTTATCTACTTATTTTTACATAAATTTTCCAATGCGGTTACTGAACTTATTTAAATGGTTATGGAATGAGATAATTTTAGCGATAAAAGGTGGTGAATTGATGTTTATAGGAAATAAAAGGGGGAAAAATTAATATTTAAGTCTCATAGTTTCCAAAATGCCTACTCTGAAAACTTTACACCTATAAAAGAATTTTTTTTTTTTTTTTCATTTAACTCAAAGAAAATTTTTGGAATTTCCCATCAAAATTTGCATCACTGATCAGTCAATGGTTTGAAACTGCAGTCCAAAGCGATGTTGATCGCGCATTATGTTACGTCAACTAATAATGAAAGCGCTCCAATATTCTTTTCTGTAGTGCCATATTGAGTCTTACAATTAGTAAGCTGTACCTTCATTTCTTTCCGAGACGCAAGGCCACATTTTGAGATTTTTCTCACGGCGCGCAGCATAGCCAAGAAGTATTTTGCCTGTTTTTATTATTTATTCGCCTGTCTTTTGTTTTGTTTTTGACTATTTACATTTGAAAGCATTTCCTAAAAAAAAAAAGAAGAAAAAAAAATGTATACTATGTGGCCATTAATGCATAATAACTCACTGAGAGAATTCTTTTTTTAATCCAAGGTGTATTTCGTTTGTGTTAAAGAAACTGCACAGTGAAATATTGACTAAGGGGAAATTCCTTTAAACCCTACGAAAATGTTTGCTGCTACAAGTAAAACATTCCTCGTTGTGACAGCGATTCTCCTTCATGCAATCAGAACTTACTTCGCGCAAGGAAAACTGTCAAAAGTAAACGTACTTCCTTGTTTTTAAAGAAGTGATTTCTCTCAGTGTATAGTTACACAGTGTGATTGGGCTAACATTTTTGAACTTGTAATGGACATTTTGAGAATATTTCTTGAAAAAAGTCATGTGTAACCGTTAGGTTTTCCGTGTGGGAAACCCGGTGCGGGTAGTTTTCAATCGGCTGCGGGAGCCCCTGAGTATATTTTGCTCTTTGAGTAAGCTATTTGCTGCAGGTTTGCCGTTTTGCGAATCTCACGTAGATTTTTTTTTCGATTCGTCGAAATTCCACCAGTTGATAAAAAGATTACTCACTCCAATTTAGTAGTATGACTCTATTACACACGAATTCACTCTAGATCCGTGATCTTTTTTCAACCAATGACATGTCATTAATTGGTGATTATGGAAATTCCGTCATATTGTAAAGTCAACGATGTGTTTTGATGGGTCATAGCCACACTGCTGACCTACTGTGCAATCTATTCGTCATTCAGTGGAATGGGACTGTTGCAAAATTTTGCTACAGCGCTATAGAGTGATCAATCTCATGTAAAATCGCGTGAAAAGTTCATTGGTGGCAGCAGAAATTCATAAAATGCAATAACAAACTCACAAGAGGCATCTAACTGAAATCCAAGAGGGCGGTAAAATATCGAGCAACCTGTTTGCAAACACCATGAACATCCAAGATGGCCAACCTCACAACAACGATCAAAACCAACCACAACGCAAACAAACTCATAACCTCCGATGCTGTGAAGTTGTTAACGTTGGCCATCATGGATGTTCACGGTGCGTGCACACAGGTTGCTCGATATTTTACCGCCATCTTGGGTTTCAGTTAAACGCCTCTTGTTCGTTTAATACTGCATTTTATGACTTTCTGATACCACCAATGGACTTTTCACGTGATTTTACTTATGATTTAGCACTCTATTTCGCTGTAGCAAAAGTTTGCAACAGACCCATTGAAGAAAGTCTGCTAGTAAGATCCGCAAAAAAGTCTGCATTATAAGATTCGTAAAATGGCAGCCATAATTTCTTAGAAAGCGATCGCCCTGCAGTTAGGAGTCTAAGCTCGCCGCAACAAACTATAGTTGAGGGATTCCCGTAATTTGACTCAGTGTGCCCTGCTTTATTCCTTCGCATTCTCCTCCTCTTTCCCCACAGGGCAAAGTTGAGTCCGGAAGAAGGGGTCGGAGGGGGAGGGGAGAACACCCGCGCACAGTTTTATTGCCCCCCTCCATCCACCCTGCCTCATCCCTCCCTCCCATTTTTATTTTTCTCACAACGCCACACTAAGATACATTACTATTTACAGTGAATCCAGCTTCTATCCTCGGCTGTGTGCGAGACTGCTAAGCGTATTTGTGTGCGTGTTTCGTTGTTGTTTTCTGTCAACCATTTATTATATTTGCTCGGCTTGAGTGTGATGCTTTCTTTTCTGCCCCACCCCCACCTCCTTTCACTCTCCTCCCCAACCCCCCCCCCCCCCCTAACATCGTCTCTGCCTTTCTTCCAACCATCAAATCCCTTCTTTAACCGTGTTGCCGGGTTGTATGAATATTTTAACTCGATCCAAAGGGAGTCTTGGAGTTATACAGGTCGTTGAGTTGCAGGCTGCAGAGACGGAAGCTGTATGAAACAGATACGAGTACTGTAAGAATGCGAAAGGGGGGGGAGTGAAATGTTTGGTTAAGGCTTTGCTTTTATTCAAATGAAGAAACGTTGTTCCTCTTATACTAACGCGGATACAAGACTCCTGGAGTCCTTTTGTTGCATTGAGACGTTGTAGAGAGTTCCTCCGTTTGACTCGTCTAAAATTCAGTATCGTCATACTAAACGGACTTCTCCTTTTTGCCCCCCAAGGGTCCTTGGTTCTCTTTGATCTGTCATTCTTTCATCTTCCATTTCCCCCTATATTTGTCTGCATCTATATTGCCTTCCCCCTTTTTTTTCTATCCATTTTTCGAAGGTCTACGTTCTCTTTTAGATGCGGGATCTATATCCATAGGTTGATATAGGGAAGTGGTGGGAGAGGACCGGTCTTTCTTACAATCCTCTCCTCTGACCATATCCCCCCCTCCTCTTCATTGAAGTAGGTCTGTAGCAAACTTTTGCTGTTCATATTGAGAGGGTCATTTCTGTTGTAAATTCGCTTGAAAATAACACTGGGAGCTTCAGAAAGCACTAAATTGACTCACAAACTCAATAAATACGTTTCAACAAAATTCCAAGATGGCTTTAATATGAGGGAGTCACAATGGGGGAGTTCTATCTAACTGGGGCTTTCTCTTTGATCAATCACTTTTCTCAGCTTAGAAAGTTGTGAAGACGTGGGACTCCTCCAGTGTTACTCACTCATAGATATAAGTATCTTGTAATTTTGTTTAAAGGTAATTTCTTTCACGATAACGGGAATTATTGGTCACCAGGCCGGCCAGAGGCTTCGGACCACATGTCATATGTGAATGATAAAAAGTTTAACAGTGGTGATTTTTTATCGAAATACTGTACAAGAGGAAAACATTATCAATCAGAGAAAAATACTTCGGTAAAATTTGATCACCGAAGTTTTCGGTTAGAGGAACCGAAATGTTCGGTCCTGAGTACCGAGTGCTTCATTAGTAATACTGAGTATTGGTATGGGCGGAATTTGGGTTATACTTACCGATTTCTTCGGTACTTACGACCGAACATTTTGGTTTATTCAACCGAAAGAACCTTATTCAAAATGAGCCATTTTGGCCCTGAGGAATTTGTTTTGGATTAATCTTCCAATGAATATAGCATCGTTTCGCGGTTCTAAAACTGGGTTTGTTTTTGTCTTAGCCCCTCTAGGAGCGGCGGGGGAGGGGGTCAAAGTTGAAACCTATTTTCGTCAATAACTTTTCACCAAATTAAGCTACGACTCTCAACTTTAAACCAAAATGTTCAGCGTAAAAAGAGCTTTCTTTTAATGTATATGATAGTGTATTTATCTCAATTTTCAAGGTAAAAATTGCAATTTTTTGTTTTTTACAAACCCGAAATTTTTAAAATTTGCAATTTTTAAAGATGAATACCATCTTCGATTTTTTTCAAAAACTAGTTTAAAGAAAGCCCTTTTTTTGTTCTTTCAAATGGCGCAAAGTTCATTTGTCGGCAATGAAAACTCTCGGAGATATGATCGGTCAAAGTTGGCAAGGTCGCGAAAATTCTTGAAAGTTGCGCGCTCCAAGGGTTCGTATTTTGCGCCTCCGTACGTACAGTCACGAAAGTTGGAAACGAGCTTATGCAAGTTGTCAGAATGACTTCTGCGCAAGGGGGGTGGGTATTTTGGGTGACTTAGGGGCATAATTATCGACGGAAATCGGTATGCAGCGTTGCCAAATGTTGTCGAAACGCATACATTATGTGAAGGAATACATTTACAAAGATGGATGGAATAGTCGGAATTTATGTCATCGGTATCAATTCGGTGCATTATCTGTGTGATAAAGATAGTACTTTTATCAGATGTCATCCCATTTGTAGGTGAGTTAGCGGAGATAAGCGGACATAAATTCCGACTATTCCATCCATCTTTGTAAATGTATTCCTTCACATAATGTATGCGTTTCGACAACATTTGGCAACGCTGCATACCGATTTCCGTCGATAATTATGCCCCTAAGTCACCCAAAATACCCACCCCCCTTGCGCAGAAGTCATTCTGACAACTTGCATAAGCTCGTTTCCAACTTTCGTGACTGTACGTACGGAGGCGCAAAATACGAACCCTTGGAGCGCGCAACTTTCAAGAATTTTCGCGACCTTGCCAACTTTGACCGATCATATCTCCGAGAGTTTTCATTGCCGACAAATGAACTTTGCGCCATTTGAAAGAACAAAAAAAGGGCTTTCTTTAAACTAGTTTTTGAAAAAAATCGAAGATGGTATTCATCTTTAAAAATTGCAAATTTTAAAAATTTCGGGTTTGTAAAAAACAAAAAATTGCAATTTTTACCTTGAAAATTGAGATAAATACACTATCATATACATTAAAAGAAAGCTCTTTTTACGCTGAACATTTTGGTTTAAAGTTGAGAGTCGTAGCTTAATTTGGTGAAAAGTTATTGACGAAAATAGGTTTCAACTTTGACCCCCTCCCCCGCCGCTCCTAGAGGGGCTAAGACAAAAACAAACCCAGTTTTAGAACCGCGAAACGATGCTATATTCATTGGAAGATTTATCCAAAACAAATTCCTCAGGGCCAAAATGGCTCATTTTGAATAAGGTTCTTTCGGTGATCAAAATAAGTCGAATCTTCAGTTCTAACAACCGAAGCATTTTTCTCTGTGCATTACCATGGGAAATATTCCTTTCTTTCAGGCGGAATTCGTACCACTCTGTTACTGTCGCCAAGAGTGATCGAATCCTAGATTGAAAGTAATTTTCCTACAAAAAACAATAAAATATATTTGATGCGCCAGTTTTCATCTTAAGTATAGTTGAATAGTTACTTAAATGGCAAAACTGAACTTTGAATGAGTTTCGGTCCGGAGGAAATCACAATCAGAACGGGTGACGACCTAAAGTGTACACTTTTATATGCATTAAAAATCTGAGCGGCGGACAGCGGCTCGTTACGTCATACACGGAATATTTTTCGGCGTTAAAAGATGAAATGTGTATTCTATAAAGATCAGCTAACACCAATAAGTAACACTCTGTTTTTAAATATTGGAATTTGATCATTCTTTGTTTTTCAAGAGTTGCGAAGGTTGAACTATTCCCGTTACTGTCAAATCACCCTTAAACACATTTATTGCATTATGAGTCAAGTTTGGAACTTTCTGGTGATTCCAACGTTATTTTCGAGTGATTTTACACCAGAATCGACCCTTACAATTGCTGGAGCGAAAGTTTGCAAAAGACGTATTGTCATTTTAAAGAGAAAACTTTGCCTGGTCGAATGAACTGAAATTGGTGTTTTGCAAACTTTTGATACAAAGATGTGGAGCATAAAACTGAATGAACAAATACACTAGAAAACCATCAAAATCCACCGATAAAGTCGTAAATTTTTTCTTAAAATCTGAAAACATTCAAACGGAGCATTTACCATGTCTATGCCATCAAAAAAAGTTACAATCACCAACAACTCTGGTTGAGTGAAACCAAAATTTTTATAACTTTAGTAACACGCAGTCACAGTTATAATACCTATTTTTTGTTGCTTTGTTGGACTTAATGACTTGCAGTTGCTTGTTTGATGGTGTAGAAACAAGCGCGTTGTTTGAAATCTTGGATTTATGACTTTGAAGGCTCATTGTTTGATCATCTGTTTTATGAGTTGAAATCCATCAGAAACCATGCATTTTATTGCAATTAATTGTAAAAGTTTGCAAAATATCCATTACCATTGAGTCGCTTGTTTCTTGCTACGCGAGTGGGTAATGGAGCTCTCGCAAAGTTTTTCTACGTAAAAATTGCACTTAAAATTTAACGAGAAGAAAAGTAAGCCTATTTAAAAAGTATATACCTCACACTTCTGAGAGAAAAATTAGCTCAAAACTCAGATGGATCACTCGAGTACCTGCACGGAAAAAAAATGAAATCACTATGAAAGCAATTAAGTTTTGTAAAATCAGTAATTAAATAAAGCAAATGCTAATTTTACTGGTTATATTTTTGGTAAAACCTACTACTTAGACTTATGGCTAATTTTACAATTTGAATCGTAAATTTTGCTTAAGTTTCAGTAATTGTCCTATTTGGATTGTAAATGTTTCAATTTGAACTATAGATTTTACAATCCAAAACATTGGAAACAGGATAGCAATTTAGCTTCGTAAAATCAGTAATTAAATGAAACAAATGCTACTTTTACTGGTTGTTTTGCATTATAAAATGACTTGTAAAATTAGCATTTGCTTCATTTTACTGATTTTACAAATCTGTTTTTTCCCGTGTATGTATGCGCTATGTACGTTGAATATCCCCAAAGGAAACAGCTTCACCTCCAAAGTGGAACAAAAACTATATTACATTTGGTTTTGAAACAGTGAATTTGAAGCATTAGTCTTACAGATTTTATCGCAAAAACTACGATGATACCAACAAGTAAGAAGTTCCAAGTTGAGGAAGGTCAGGCACGGTCGCATAAAAACGACGCGACGGCATCTGTACTTACATTGAACTAAATATTATCTTTTCTCGCTTATTACACAACTTGGACTTTTTGTTGACATCACCATGCGCTTCTCGCGACAAAATCTATAAGAAGCAACCTTTAATTCGCTGTTTCAGTGAAGAGGCGAGAAACAGGCGAGAAGTTTGCAGGTGTTCCGAAAAATAGATGACTCTAATCAGTTTTGACATAAGGTTGTGGGAAAACTATTTGTAAGCCCTCTAAAGTACATCATAAAAAACAGAGCATTGCGAAGATGAGAAAAAGTAGGGGGCGGAGGGAGAGGGGAAGGGGGAGAGGGGGAGGGGGGGAGGGGGAGGGGGGGAGGGGGAGGGGAGGGGGAGAGGGGGGGGGGAGAGAGGGGGAGAGGGGGAGAGGGGAGAGGGAAGAGGGGGAGAGGAAAGAAAGGGGAGAATAAACTATACTCGTTTGTAGCTCTTTTTTTATACTTATATAACTTTTGCTACCTCCGAGAGTTGGTTTTGCATCATGTCCAAATTGAAGGAGTTTTATACATTGACACGAGTCTGGTCGAGACGAATCAGCATCTTCGCCATGGTTTCATTTTCTACCTTTACTGTGACTACACTCTTTTCAGTGTATAACCAAGGGCGTGTCTAGAGAGGGAGGGCTATTAAGGCAATAAAGGGGTAGACAAGCAAAATATTTATTAGTCTCCAATTTTAAAATTTTCCTTCAAAGAGCGACATAATCGTAATCCCTGCTTCCCTCCCTCCTTCCTCAGAAACCCAAAAATACTGTTCGGTATAATCTGGAGCGCGTGTGGCTATAAGGAATTGTTTCGATGTTATGTGAAGTTTCGTCAATTTCATTAGTCACTTCGTGGTCTCAAAGTCCTGTAAAGGTGCGTAGAATGATAATCGCCAAAACACATTTTTATTGTTTTTCATCCTTGTAATCTGTATAATTTTGATTTTTCTAGGTCGATCTAGGAGAACTAAGAGTATCACTAGCGTATCTACCAGGAGCTGAAAGACTAAACGTAAATGTAATAGAAGCCAGAAATTTAAGAGTCGTTGATTTGACGCGCTCATCGTCAGGTAATAATCGCATTATTTCCATCCCACGGAGTAGCAGTTAAAGCACGTAGGTAGACCTGTGCGACTGAGAGATATGTTTCAAAAATGTCAAAAATTCGATCGATCAATCGAAAACTGTTGACTTCTTTGCTGCATTTTTGACAGTATAATCAAATGAGAGAGTAAAAAAAAAAAAAAAAAAAAAAAAAAAAAAAAAAAACTGATTACAAGTTTTTACACAACAGTTGACATTCCATTTATTAGTTCACAAAATTTCTGGGGATAGAAGTTTAAAATTTTTGAAATTTCGATCGATCAAACTTCAAAATGTCAAAATCGAGACATTTCGTTTCGACCACTCGTTGTACTGGTCAATCGCATAGGTCTGCTTGCACGGGTACTTTGCAAGTTTGCATTCCCATCTCATTTTATTGAGGGCGCTGAAATATGACTCACTCAATGTTATTATGACTCTGCAGCACTCTAGTGTGGGATCGGAAAAAAGTGGCCAAAAATTAGTGAAAAATAGTCTTAAAAAAATCTTCATTTTCGACCTTTTCAGTTAATCTTAACGATTCCAAGTGACATTTCGTGGTTTAACTTACTTGATTATTGTGCTTTCTGTGATGAAAATTAGTCTTAAAAGTTTATAAATGAGAAATTGAAGGGAAATTCACTTTCTGATTTTTGGCCACTTTTTGACTCTCTCAGACCAAAGTACGCAGTTGTTAAGAAACTTCGTTAAGAGTGCAATGTATATATGTATGTGAGTATTGTGAGTACACCTACATTTTGAGAATGAAAACACAACACGCTGCTCCAGGATCCAACAACTTGCCCACCTTATTCTCCGCTGGAAATGGTTGGAAATCTAGCTTTTCAAATACGCAATTTTAAGCTACCTGATCTTAAAATTGTTGAACAATCAGTCCACAGGAATGATGAGATTTTTAGGTTTTCTTCACACCCAGAACTAATCAAGTTTAAGAAACCCCGCATGCACAGCCGTACGCATGACGAATATTAGAATCAACTGCTATGCATGCGAGGTATCTCAAACTTGATTAGTTTTGGGTGTGAAGAAAACCAAAAATCTCATCATTCCTCTGTGAACTGGTTGTTCAACAATTTTAAGGTCAGGTAGCTTAAAATTGCGTCTTTGAAAAGCTAATTTTCCAGCAAAATCCCCACCTCTTCCTCCTGCCGCCCGAGGCGTATCCCCAAAGCCTCTTGTAGAATTGTCACTAAAAATACCATTTTTCATTAATAAATAAAGGTCATTTCTAGAAAAAGGGCATATACAATAAAAAGTGCGTTCTCAAGAAAAAAGTATTTATTCAATCAAAATGCTGATTTCTCAGAAAAAGAGCACTTGTTTTATGATCCTTTTCTCCCAGAAATTACCTCGATATCAATTACTCCCGCGCCACTAGCTCTAAAAATCGGTGGTAAATCCTTGTTATCATGAGCATTTGGGGGGGGGGGGCGGGGGGGGGGTACTATTTTAGTGATTTATGACCACTAATGGTTGATCACTGGCGGATCCAGTGGATTGTCTTTCTCTCTCTATGGCCATGTGATCGCATGTGTTAGAAAAGGATAGAAGAGGGGGCAAAAGTCACGTGACTGCCCCTTACATGTCCTTTTCTAACACACGCGATCAAATGGCCTAGAGAGAGAGAGAGAGAGAGAGAGAGAGAGAGAGAGAGAGAGAGAGAGAGAGAGAGAGAGAGAGAGAGAGAGAGAGAGAGAGAGAGAGAGAGAGAGAGAGAGAGAGAGAGTGAGAGAGAGAGAGAGAGAGAGAGAGAGAGTGAGAGAGAGAGAGAGAGAGAGAGAGAGAGAGAGAGAGAGAGAGAGAGAGAGAGAGAGAGAGAGAGAGAGAGAGAGAGAGAGAGAGAGAGAGAGAGAGAGAGAGAGAGAAATTCCTGGATTCGCTATTGTGGTGGATCCAGAGAGTTTTTCTAGAGAGGGGGGAGAGGGGGCGCGTCGATGAAATTCACCATTTGAAGCTTCGCATGAGGAATTTTTAGGCTATATTTACTGTTGAATAATGAAAGATGTTTTTGAGGCTTCTAGAAGAGGGGTGAGGGCACTAAACTTTGAGTTTATCTAATTAGAGAATCGAAGTAATTTTGAGAAAGCTAATTTTTTTTCGTAAGAGCATTCTACACAATGGCGTCTCAAAAATGTTTACGCTCGCTTCAAATCCTTAAGAGGGTCTCCCATAGACATATATCCTTTATCCTCGACCACACAATAGAGAGAGACCCTTTGATACTAATCTAATAATTTCCGCGTCAGGCGCCCAAATTACTCGGGATGGCCGGCACGCTGCGCTGCGGCCCTACCCAGGCAAGCTGTTTGACTTGACAAAATCAGAGCACGGGTTTATTTTTTTGTTGCCTGAAGAAGATTTGTTCGACGCGGTGTTAAAACAACGACTCTTACACAGTGGAAAAGTGAGGGAAGACGGAGGCGTTTTGAACCAATCCTAGGGTGGAAAGCGATTTCTCTTTAGTGTCCTACTTCCTCAGCCGAATTTATTTCCACCATTGTTCATTTACTATCTTGCTTCCCTCTCAAAAATCTCGAATGTTGCGCGGTGCCTCTTTCCTTTTTATCGTCGCACTCTTAACTCTCCTCTCAAACGCAACAGTCAGTCGTTGTGTTGTCTCGCTGGGAAAAACAGCCACCGGTCTTTACGTGATAACAAACATTTTCTCTCTTTTTCGCTACCTACCCAACCCACTTCCACCCCTTCCCCCACCACCTCCCCCTCCCTCTTTGCCTTTCCCTACTCTTCTGCCCCCGTCCCACGTTGTTGCTTCAAAATCTTCTCCAATTTCCGCGCGGCGTTCAAATAAAAAGCCGATTAGGAGAAAATCGTTTTTCGGCTCCCTAGGCTCTCACGAAGGGACGTCGGTAAATTTAAATATTTCTTTCACTCCTGCCGTTGCGTTGCCCAGGTGCCAGTTCGTTGTTCCGCTGAAACGAAAGGGATTAGAATAAATAGCTCGATTTCAACGCACGTGCTGGGTAGGCATTTGAATTAAAAAACTTCAAAACTAATGTTTAATTCAGTGGCGTCACGTGCGATCTGGCAGCGCTGCGTTTCGTCCTTTTATACCCGTGCAGAGTATCGATTCGTGGGAGTGCACACTGCACAGTGCACCTTCGATAGTCGACCTTTTTCATCCCTTTAAATGAACGAAATGCAGCGTTGCCGAATGCACTCGACGCGACGCCACTGATTTAAATGTACAAACATATTTTGGTGCAATTAGCAGCATTGCGTGTTGACTTTAAAAAAAATAATAATAATAGTAAAATTTTAGCCGGTATGCTGCGCAATTAAAGGGTTATTTTTTTTTAATACTTAAAAATTTATTCATAAATTATTATCTGTTAATTTTTGATTAATCAAATTCAAATTAAATGGAGTTACTTATACCACATGAAGCCTTCCTATGGACTCTATGGATTTCTAATCCGATGGGGTCTTCCCGCATCTTCTCCTTCCCCACAATCTTACGTTCATCCTTGTCTCTCGAATTGATTCGCTTGCCTCCTTATGGCAAGTGAGGCATTAAACTATATCAGGAAAATAAAGTGATTCCGCCCTCCACGAAGATTTGCAGATCAACAATTTGATGCTGGATTAGACACAGAGGTTAATACCAGCAACCTATTAGGTTTTTCCGGAAAATTTTCTGCTAGCAAGGGGGTGATCCCGAAGGATCGCATTGTAATCGTAATCAGAATCGAATTCGAAGTGTTGAAGAAGAAGAGAAAGTAAAATACTAGCATTTTTATTTATTCTTTTTCAAATCCGAACAGATTTTGATCATTTACTCGATCCGATTATGATTGCGACTATGCGATACAATTTTTTGTGATAACCTCCCCCCCCCCCCAGATACCACCGGAAAATGTCGAAGTTTGCAAAATAGTTTTTGTGGGCGCCTTTAATTAACGGGATGGACAAAATGAACATCGCAGAGTATAGGAATATTTACCTACCGATTCTTTCAGCGAGAGAGCATTTATGTCTTACAATAGACTGTTTTAGTAGAGTGATGATACCGATTGCCGTCCGAGAACCTCTGGTTCCAAACAAACGCTAGATCAAAGTAATTTCCCCACGAGTAGATTTTTGAACGAAAATTTTGACTAATCAATCCGAGAAACTAATGCGAATTTTTTGCAATTATGAATTCTACGTCCTCGAAATCGCTTAATTATGTCTGGTTCCTTGACTAAAAGTGCCGAAATCAACAAGATATTTCAGATTAAATTCTGCTTTTGGAGGTCAGAGTCGCCCAAAATCCCGCCAATGGGGCTATTGCACACTTTTGCAATAAGCGATTCAATAGTCCATTCTGGTATAAAAACCTCCAAAAATAATGATGACAGTACTAAAAACGCGAGCGTAATGGTGACTTAGGGCAGTAATAATGGGAGATTCCCATATAACAATATTGTAACTCCATCAGGAAATGGCCAATAAGAGATGACTTTCATTTGACACCGATGTCACCAGAAATCACGGTACCATTCATCGGATGTGGATCACTATACTCCGATGACTAATATTCTGTGAATCATCCTTGTCAGCATAGAGAGAGTGACAAAATTAAGATAGGAAACTCACATTATTACTACCCTATGCCACCATTACACTCACGCAAATAAAAGCATTTATTGAAGTTAGGAGTGGATTTTGGAAGTTTTTAGTGCTGCCATCGTTATTTTTGGAGGTATATACACCATAATCGACTACCAAATCACTTATAGCGATAATGTGCAGCAGCTCCATTCCACAACAACACAACAATAACATTTGAGTGCGATTCCAACCTCTAAATGCATAATTCAATCTGAAATATCTTGTTGATTTCGGCATTTTTAGTCAAGGAACCATACGGGAAAAAAAAGATTAGTGAAAATAACCATACGGATACCTGATTTTATGGATGTTATAGATGGATAGTAGTTATGGTAAACTTGACCAGAAGTATGGTACATTTGCCGATACTTTGAGTAAAATCGACAACCAATCAGGTAAGATCACCTAGTACCTAGTCAAAACATAGTATACTTCTGGTTAACATCACCATAACATCTAGCAAGTGCCAAAATCAGGTATCCGTATGGTTATTTTCACCGTAGTTTTTTTTTTTTTTTTTTTCCGTGCAGGCATAATTAAACATTTTCGAGGACGTAGAAATTCATAATTGCATAAAGATCCCACTAACTTCTCAATTTATTGGTCAACATTTTCGTTCAAAAATCCGCTTGTAGGCATGGGCAAAGCCAGCAATTTGGCAACTGTGGATTCTACCCATTTGAATGTAAAAGAAACAATCGATTCTTGAGGGGGCCATGGCCCAATTTTCAATCGATTGTTTCTCATACATTCAAATGGGAAATCAAAAGTTGCCTAATTGCTGCCTCCGCGCATGCTTGTAGGGAAATTACAATGAATCAGAGAACCGCAATCTCCCATGAATCCATGATCATCGCGCGCAACGCCACCTATACGATTGCGCGTTTAAAAGCATGAGCTGAGCTGAGAAGTTCCTGAGTTCGTAGTGCTACCATCGATATTTTTGAGACTTCACTTCTGTATGGACCATTAAGTCACCTCTAGAAAAAAATTGCAGCAACCCCATTACATTTGGGTAAAAAAGAGTCGCCTATCCCATTATACATATGTATATGAGTAGAATTGAATTAAACAAATATTGAGTTAGATTCTAAATCTAATAGAGAATTCATTCGATGACTTCTTACTCTACAGTTTCCAGATTAGTAGGATAGGGAAAAGAGGTAACAAGCTTTAAAAAAGGTCAGAGGCGAGGTGCGAGTGCGAGAGAAGTAGGGAGATGGAGGGGAGGGGAGGGGAGGGAAGGGAAGGGGGAAAAGCAGGATGGGGTGTGACGTGGGAACAGGATGAAAAATGCTCGCTGGTAATGAGATAAATGAAAGAATTCAAGTCTTTATGGTGCTTTGCTGCCAAATTTTGTTTCGAAATAAGTCATATGAAACCATCAGCAATGATTCGTAATATATATATATTTTGATGAATGTGGCCGACAAATTTAACCTGACGTAAAACCTCACATGAAATAGAGAGCGCGACGCCAGCGTTGCCAGATTCGCATAAGAATCAATGTAAAATTTGCGGCCATTTAACCATAAATGTGGCAACACAGAGCGACGAAAATAATTGGCACGAGTTGAAATTATCACTTTCCAGTTTTTGCAGTTGCCAAACGTTATAACTATCTCGAATCTGGATGTAAATACTGACTTTCAAGTTTTAGCTCATATAATTGCTAAGGCTTTACGAAACATTTTTCTGACTCTTTTTCAAGCTCTTTTTTGCTGAAACTTTTTGAAACTTTACTTAGCTCCATTTTTCCCAAAGTTGCAATTATTCGTGATAAGTTAAACTTCCTACTATACTCTCCGACCACTTAAATCGACCAGTGGCGGCTCGTGCGATTTGGCAACAGTGTTTTTATCCCATTTAAATACATGGAAAACAATCGAAACTCGAGGAGGCTGCCAGCCTCCGCTTGAATCGATTTTTTTACCTAAGTTTAAGTGGGAAAAATGCATGGTTGCCAAATCTCACGGGCCGTTACTGAAATCGACCTATTACAATTTTGGGCGTTGTATTTGTATATGGTTGGGAACCGAAGCCGGGATCTAAATTCAAAACCGGTGGAACTGAAAATACCTCAAAAACTGCATGCTAGGTTTAGAATTGGAACCGAAAGACTGCAAGCTCAGCTGGGAACCGGAACCGAAACCTAAAAATGTGGAACTGTTAACTGAAATCGAAATTAAGTTAATTTTGTTTGCAAATATAGAGTCAGTTTCAATTCTCAGCTAATTTTTCTTTTTAATTTTTCTATTTTTCAATGAAAAAAATTTTCATGCTGCTATCATGGAGTAATCTTCGAAGTTATATATCTACTTTGATTAATCACGTCTTTTTAACGGATTATTATTTATCCGAGTAAGTAAAGCCATGGATTTTCTTCCAGCGTGCAAGGCCGGCGCGGCGCGTGGCGCGGGCGGGCGGCCGCTTGGAACTAAGAAAATAGTTCGTTCTTAAAAATGAGTTCGTTCGTTTAAAGTCGCAAGAAAGACTCGTTTGAATAATGACTCTTCCATTCTGCAATTATTTTGCTCGATTATTTCAAATGACTGAAGTGAATTGTAATAATTACGAGTGAATCGTAAAAACTCCTGAACTGATGCGTCGAACTCGACGAACTGAGTCGTAAAAATTAAAAGGTCTATAAAAATTGATGAGTAAAGGGCAAAAGTTAGATTAAATTGAATTGATCAAATGCTTTATTTAATCGAGAAAATAAAAATCAGTAATTTACAAACAGTAGAAACAATTTTTTTTTTCAATTTCTCACCAATTCCAAAATTATAGAAACTGTAGAGGAATTGGTTCCGGAACCGAGAGTCAAATTTACCGCCGAAAGAGAGACAAAAATAAGATAGGAATCTCCTATGAATAGTGCGGAACGCTGTCGTAACAATCGCACGTACCAGTATTTTATGAGTTTTATGGGGGATTTCGTAACTTTTTAGGACAACTATCAATATTTTTGACGGTTTTTACAACTTTATGGACCCTTAAATCGCCCGTAGCAATAATTTGCGACAGTCTCATTGTGTAGCATTAGTGGCTTCCCGATCAGAGCAGCCGTTTTGCGTATAATCAACGCTGTTTTTTATTCACCGATGATTCTACCGGTTGAGAAAAGATTACACAGCTAATTTCAGTGTATGACTGCACGAAATGCACGAATAATCTGTAATCTTTTCTCAATCGGTGGAAACTCCGTTGATTAATTAAAATATCCGCAAGTTTTTTAAAGTCGTCGACGACTCCACCGGCTGAGAAAAGATTAGAGTTGCGAGTATTTTTCGTGCAATTGCAGTGATTCACTGAACTGAGCTGTGTAATCTTTTCTCAATCGGTGGAATCATCGGTGAATTGAAAAATGTCATTAATTATACGCAAAACGGCAGCCCTGTTCCCGATACTTTTTTTCATAACGAGATTGTGCGATTGATAGAGTTGCCGGATAAACTAATATGCAAGCAAAAGGAGTTCCATTGTTTACGATTAATGGGTCTGTTGCAAACCTTTGCTTTAGCGCTATAGAGTGCTCAATCTCATGTAAAATCGCGTGAAAAGTCGCGTAAAATCGCATCAGAAAGTCATAAACTGCAGTATAAAACTCACGAGCGACGTTTAATGAAATCCAAGATGGCGGTGAAATATTGAGCAACCTGTATGCATGCACCACGAACATCCAAGGATAGCCAACCTCACAGTATCGATCACACCCAATGACAACGTAAATAAACACATAACCTCTGAAGCTGTGAGGTTTGTCAACGTTGGCAATCCTTGGATGATAAAGAGTGTTCAATCTCTTTATCGTTGTAGCAAAAGTTTGCAACAGACCCATTGGCAGAGAAGGAGTTTATCGTCGGATTAACAATATAAATGCAGCGGCTGCTCTTGTACTTTGCGTGGCAATCATGGTTTTTTGCCATTTAAACCTATGCAAAAGTATCGATTTCTTGGGGGTTCAATGAACCTTCTGAGATTATCGATTATTTTTCATAGGTTTAAATTAAAAGAATCCGTTGCTGTTGCCAAATTGTGTGAGCCACCTCTGTTTACGAGAAACCTGACATCCACGCATAATACTCCGTACGCGCACGTGGCTACAAATTGAAAGGATGTATGTTCGGAATGGAAGTGATTGAAGGTGAAAGGTGAAAGGTAAAAGGGGAGAGAGTAGAGGTATAACTGAAATCTTTTCGGGTTGAGAGACATTGCGATGGAGAAAGAAAAGGAGGAAATATAGACGAGGTAAAAGAGGGAAGGGATTGAATGCTGTGACTCGGAAAATTTCGACTTGGTCATTCTAATATCAGTTGATTTTATTAAGTTTTCAAGTTTAGTGAGAGCAACATATTATTCTTTGTTTACTCAAGGTAGATTAACCCTTTCAATACCACGCCCGAGATATCTGGTTTCGAATCTCGATCTCTTATTGACATTAAAAGCTACTCCAAATCGTTAACACCTACAAAATAATGTTTCGCCTTCAATTACTGGGATAGGCAAAATCAACACCGCGGAGTACGAATATTTAGCTACCCACTGAATTTGAGCCTTGACTCTTTCATCAATACCATGCCCGAGTTATTTGGTTTCGAATCTCTATCTCTTATTGACATTAAAAGCTACTCCAAATCGTTAACACCTACAAACAGGGATTGGGAGCGGAGCGGAGCCGAAGCTGTAGCTCCGAGTTTGGCGGCTCCTGCTCCGGGAGCCTGGAGCCGGGAAAAAAAAATATTAGCTCCAGCTCCCGGAGCCCGAGCTTAAAAATGGGCTCCTGCTCCTGGAGCCGGAGCTAATAAATTTTGTTTGCTGCTCCAGGCTCCGGGAGCCCGGAGCCCAAAAAAATAAACATTAGCTCCGGCTCCCGGAGCAGGAGCTCATTTTTAACCTCGGGCTCCGGGAGCCGGAGCTAATGTTTATTTTTTTGGGCTCCGGGCTCCCGGAGCCTGGAGCAGCAAACAAAATTTATTAGCTCCGGCTCCAGGAGCAGGAGCCCATTTTTAACCTCGGGCTCCGGGAGCTGGAGCTAATATTTTTTTTTTTGGGGCTCCAGGCTCCCGGAGCAGGAGGCGGGATTTTAGGACTCCAAGCTCCGGCTCCCGGAGCAGGAGCCCATTGTGGTTTCGAGCTCTGGGAGCTGGAGCTAATTTTTTTTTTTTCGGCTCCAGGCTCCCGGAGCAGGAGCCGCCAAACTCGGAGCCACAGCTTCGGCTCCGCTCCTCTCCTAATCCCTGCCTACCAATAAAAATCACCGGAAACTTTGTAGTTTGAGCTTCCACATAGCACGATAAAGCTAAAGTTTATGTAAAACTCTAAAACCTAACGTATTTATGAAAGATCGTAGGCGTAGAGTGGGTGTCAAAAGTTGGGGGGGGATGAACTTTTTTTTTTCTTTTTTTTTTTTTTTCTTGCTTTTCCGTATTTAAATTCAAGCCACTATAGCCACTACTGTTTTTCACGCAGAAAAAGAAAATAAAAGGGGGCTTTTGGGACTTGAAAAAAATGGGGAGGCTTTTAGGGCTTGAAAAAAAGTGGGGGCCCCCAAGCTCCATACACGCTACGCCTACGTCAAAGTTTGCAAAATAATTTTAAAAATCTTTAAATTGCAGTTTTTTGAAGCTATATTTGCTCAAACTGGAATTTTTTTGGCAGAAAACTCCATTTCTATTCAGAGGTGATTGAAAATATAGCCTCTTTACAATAAAACTTATACGAGGGTCGTTTCAAAATAAATAAGTTTCCCTATTTAATATCTGGGCAACGAAAACAGATAACACAATTCCATAATATAAAAAAAAAATTCATCGCTCACCATTCTCACGGTTTTAACCGTCTTTACAGAATTTAAATCCGACTAAAATTAACAAAATGGCGTCCATTTTTCTACGACCACCATTCGTCGCTGCGGGTCCACATTTTTACGTAATCCGAGTTAGTTAGAATATATACTTAGATGGAAACCATAACCATATCGACCTCTATAACCATATCGAAAAAGAATGTGTCGAGGTGGTTTTAACAACTTTTAACGCAGCATCTCACCTCATTTTTCGACGTGTTCTTTACCGATATCGACGGTGAAGTCAAAATAGTAGTTAAATCTTAGAATGAAAGCAAAGTAAGGACTTTTTTTTAGTGAGGGCCTTCAGAATCTGATAACGCGATATAAAAAAATTTCTGGATATTGGTGGAGAAGACGTCGAAAAATTAGGGAAGTTGCTCCGTTGAGAGTTGTTAAAACTTAAAACCACCTCTACACATTCTTTTTCTTCTTTTTTGATATGGCTCGGTTTCCATCTACACAGTCTAGCCATAAGTTCTGTTAATCGCTATTTTGCCGACAGCAGCCAAACGACTGAAAATAAGTATACAGCACTGCATATATTCTGAAACTAGACAAAAAATTCTACAAAACCTTGATTTTTGTGTGTTTTTCCCCCGAAAATTTGATGCCCAAAACTTCAGTTTCAACCAGGCATAGCTAGTAATTTTTTCGCGCCAAATTCAGCAGCTCGACCTTGACATTATATCAGTGCTTATTTCGGGAAGTACAGGGGCTTACGGCACATGAAAATAGCATGGTTTTGTAGAATTTTTTGTCTAGTTTCAGAATATGTATGTATAGTGTTGTATACTTATTCTCAGTCGTTTGGCTGCTATTGGCAAAATAGCGATTATCAGAACTTATGGATAGACTCAAGACTGTGTATATTCTAGCTTGAATTATGTAATAATTTGGACCCGCAGCGACGGTAGGTGGTAGCAGAAAAATGGACACAATTTTGTTAATTTTAGTCGGATTTAAATTGTGTAAAGACGATTAAAACCGTGAGAGTAGTAAACGTTGAATGCTTTTTACGAAATTGTGTTACCTATTTTCGTTGCCGAGATATTAAATAGGGAAACTTACTTTTGAAATGACCCTCGTAGTACAGCAGAGCATTTTATTAAAAATATTTAAGGTATTTGCAAAATAAAAAATTACTGCGAAAATTTCCTCACTAGAAATTGTTGCCAATTTTCGCTCAGAATATAGTTGGACATTTTTACAAACTTGGCCCTGAAATGCTGTTTACAGCGTTTCCAGTCGGAAAATTTTGATAGATTGATTCCTTAAAACACAAAGGAATATTTGAAGATATGTCTTAGCTATGTTAATTGCCGAAATTTCTTAAGGAATGGCCTCTGAGCCGCAGAAATTGTCAAATTTATACTATGGTCATTTGGGGCCTTCCATCTACTTTCAAGGAGTCTCCATTTTATTGATTTGCACAATTACTACCCTCTTCTTTCCATCCTTTTAATTCCTTCTTCTCTTTTCCATACTTTTTTCTCTCCTTCCTATGCCTTTTTCCCGTCCTATTCGATGCAGCTTGCGGACGTGATAGGGCCTATTTAACTCTCTATGGGCAAGGCCACAGCCCCCTGGATTATGCACAAAACTGAGTACCATTTTCTGTAACCCCTTTATTTTGAAACTGAAAGCCCCTTGGAGATTTTACGAACTCTACATCTACAATCACCGATGCGATTCCGGTCCCTGCGAATATTATGATTTTATCCATTTCCTCATTCACCAGGCCCGGAGTAAGAGGTCCAGGGGGCCCCATAAGCCCATCGTTTGCCCCCCCCCCCTTTGGGTAGATCTTTTTGTCAATTACTCAGAGAAAGAGCTAATAACATCCCAGGAGAATCGAACCACCTCTTGACATCTTTTCTAGGGCAATTTGTAAATGCGCAATCATCTTAAAACGCGTTATTCTGGATTCAAATAAAAATCAGGAAAATTCCTTATTGGTATTGGCTAGAATTATGTGGAAGCTTCCATTTTCGGCAAAATGTGGTACGCAGAGGCAACTTTATTGCAGTAACTCTAGTTGCGTGAGATTCCTTGTATGGACAGTCTCTTCTTCACGTTTCAGTTTCGAGATGACATGTTCTTTCAAGTGTTTTAATGTGACTTGATTCTCTGGATCCTTTTTTCGACCGACTAAGATCTTTGGAATTGCGAAGACAGCAAAAATCGCGATTTATTTTCATTTGCATTATTTATTATTTTAAAAGAGAGCAATATTGAAACTGGTAAATAACTGTTTTGACTTTCCGATGTTTTAAACGTCTTAAAATTGCGCTCTATGAGAGTTAAATCATCAAAATTTTCAGGGGGTTAGACCCCCTTAGCAAGAGGATGCCCCCCCAAACTCCCCAGTTGGAGTTTTTCACAATGCTTTCCTCCATTTTAAGTCACACTATACGTTAATGCATTAGAGAACATATTTTACCGTTATCGCGTCAAATTGTGCTGTTAAATTCATGGCATGCATGATTTCATGTTTGTTTGTGCATTTCCAAACGTTCCAAAGTCCGACAGAAAGCCAGTGAAGCCTTCGGCCTAAAAATTGTTCGTTTTTTAACAGACAATAACAAGGCAATAACCTTGTTTTTTTATGCAGGCAATCAGAAGCTAGGATTCGCAACTAGTGGTCGATAACAAGGGACCGTCCGTACCAAACATTTTTTGGGCCCTCACCACTGACGGTCCGAGAAGGGGGACTTGGGGGTCCGACCCCCCCCCCCCCCCTCTTTTCGGCAAGGGCTCAAATAGAGAAAAAGAAAGGTCATAATTTCGTAAGCCCTACCCCTATTTGTATTGTATGGAGGAAGGGTTCAAGAAAAATGAGAAACAAAAAAGAAAAAGAAAAACACCGGTCCCCCCTCCAATCGCAAAAGTGGATATCGCCACGCAGCCATCCAAGCCAGACCGGTACTGCACGAAATACGAACATTTGGAGAAGAATCAAATTTTCATATTTTTAAAATATCTGCCGTCCCTCTGTATAGCCGGGGGGGGGGAGTGTCGAAAAAGCGCAAAATAATGATTTGAGATATAGGTGAACATTCTTCCATAAGTGTAGGCGGATCCTAGCCAATAATCTTCGACTAATTTCAAATTTTCGTTCCTTTAAACTGAAACAAAAAGTGCCTAAAACGTTCACCTTTTTATACTGTTTGGGCGTTCTTTAATGATAGTCAAAAGCTCAAATTCACTATCAATAATTTTCATCATGCGATTTGAGCAAGAACCGGCTGGCTATGAATTTTTATCTGTGCAAAAGTCAAATTAGAAATAAAATAAATACGACAAAATGGATGAAATGTATGCCCGTATATATAGAGCCATAATTCGTGAAAATTAGTCGAAATTAACACCTCAACACTTCCGGAGATTTAATTTTAAAAAAATCCCTTCCTGTGCAGTGGATTATAATTGAATTATTTCAAAAAATAAGTTGTCGAGGCCGAGGGTAATGAGAAGTCAATTTCGACTAATTTTGACAAATTATGGCTCTGCGTGCATAAATGTCATCCATTTTGTCGTATCTGTGGCCGTTTCTAATTTTTCTTTTGCCCATAGATAAACTTTATAGTCAGCCTAATTCTCTGTATTACTTCTCCGTGGTGGAGGGTCTAAAGTCGGATAGAGCCTGCCAGTGAGCCTGTACATTTGCACAACCACTTTAGAACTCAAAAGGGGCAGGGGCCGCCACTGTGAATCGATGTGAGTATTCTAGCTCGGCAAAACTCACTTCAAAAAATCCGCTTTATGGCTTGATTGTCTTGTTACGGTTGTCTGGATAAGCCCGAATCAATGTCCGTTTGGCTCTAAACCTGCCTACGATGCTTACGACATAGGTTCAAAGTTCATTTTTTCGGTACAAAATCTTGTTTTTCGGTTGATCAATCTCGTCAATCTCTCTTTTTTAATTCGCCGTACAACTGTGCGTCGATAATTTTGATCGGCATTTTCCCCCCTCTCTCCCACCATTATGAAAAGGATTTCTTGCATCAAAGTTGAATTTTAAGTCCCTCAATGTATTAAAAAAATAAACAGTCTCTCAAATTTGGGCCAATTTTCATGCTTTTCTAACTTCGATGGAGTTTTTCTTTGATGTACCCACTTGTACTCGCTCTTGTTGTGGCCTTCAAAGATAGACAATTTAACGTAGTTTACCATATCTTTCGCTCATGCTGCACATGGCTGCAACATTTAACATTTCCGCCTTTTCTGAGGGAGGTTTAAACAGAGTTAAACCAGTACCGTCTCTAAACATACCACAAGCTGGCGAGCTGCTTCTTTGACGGTAGAGTCGTCTTGGCATACGTGGTAGAGTCGTCTTGGTATACGTACGCTAATGGAGAATGAACTATAGGTGAAATGCAAAATCCTGATGTATCCTCTCAAAAGACGATATTCAACTCTTTTACTGCTTTGGGGAAAAGACGAAGCCCAAAACTTTCATTCCTGGCGTACTTTTCCAATTTTGGTTGAACTTCAAAAAACCAACCAAATACCCGATAAAGCCATAAGCATTCCATAAGCTTACATATACCAAGACGAAACCAAACCTCACTTTTTTCAAAGAAGCAACCGGATATGTAGAGACGGTATTGTTTAAACCCAAAAATAGAGGAATTGAAGTATAAAACCCGACTTTTTACCTAGTAGTAACCACTGTGCGTCGAGAGTTTGATCTGGGACCAAATAATGTTACGTCCCGAGCGTAACTTACGCACGGTCACATGACCGTGCGTAAGCTCTCTGATTGGTCGAAACCGAAACCACACGCAAGATGCACGCAATTCAATGCTCGGGACCTAACATTATTTGGTCCCAGAGAATTTACAAACTGAGGGGGAACGGCCGCGGCGCAGGTGCTGTTTAGATACCGCAATGCAATGAGCAATGGTAGAGGTAGTTTCAGAAGTGTAGGCGGACCTAGACCGATAATCTTTGGAATTTGTCAACATTATTTCTGATATATCTCTATGAAAATGAATAAAAATGAAATTGAGTGTTCACTATTCAATGAGGAAAACTTTAAACACAAAAGAATAAAGTCAGGGACAAAATTGGTATTGATTTGAAGGAATAAAAGTTGAAAATTCGCCGAAGATTATGATTTTGGTCCGCCTACACTTCTGAAACGAGCTCTACCGTATCATGCGGATGGAGCCATTGGAGCAGATGACGTCAGCGCCGGATCTTTCGGTGGCTGTATCTTCGCAAGGAAGACAAATTTCGAAAACTAATGTCACGCGAGAAGATTTTCTGCATTAGTACTGAATAACTGGCTGCGAGGTTGCATCAAGTTTAGATGGTGATTCGGTTTCATATACGTTAGTTGTATTATTCTGTGACGTTACGTTAGAAAAATGGTGAGGGAGTCGCACATTTGATCGGCCCACTTCTATCAGTCCGCCGAAAGTTGGAAGGACGGAGAGTGAGCAAAGCGAGGAGTGGGGAACGGGGAAGGATGGTCGGTGACGAGCGAAGCGAAGCGAGGAGTTGGATGGATGGTCGGAGTGAGGAAGAGATTTCGTCCGTGCCGAGCGACATCGACATCGCATCGTGCTGCGCTGAGTGGCGAACGTTCTCTATGGCGAACCAACGACTGCCGACTGAGCAGAGTGCGACAAATACAGATGAGGCGTGAAACTAAAACCTCAATAACTTTGATATTTCTGATCCAAATTCTTCCAAATTTTTGGCAGTTCGTTTTGAAGAAATGGCAAAGGTTTCTGCAAAGTTTCGTGAAAATCAATTGATATTTACTGCCACTTTTCGACTGTACAAAACGAAAGCGTCCAGCGTCACATATACACATATATACAGACAGCGACGATAGCATAAGGTGCTTTGCTACGCGACAGTACCTAAGAACAAAAACGGATTTCATACCATCGATCATGTCTCACCCAAAGATAACTTATACATACAGATATAGCATAAGCCCGAATTTTGTTAAATTGACTCCGGCCGAAATGCAACCGGGCATACAGACGGAGAGGGGATCTCATAAAGATTGGCTCGCAAAGATTACTTTTTCCATGTTCATCCTGTCGTCCATTACAAAACTGTTCCATGTTCCATGTTTGTTTCAGTTCTGTAAACAAACACAGGTAAAGTGTGAAAAGTAATCTTTTCGAACCAGCATTCTGTAATCTATATGCTCCTCTCTGTATACGCCCGGTTGTATCACGGCCGGCGTCCCCCCGGGGGGAGGGGGGGATTTTTTTTTTTTTTTTTTTTCATCCAAATGGTGTACTATCAACGATTTTAAGATTGTCGTGAGATTTTTTCGAGCTAAGTTGCGCCTTCAATGTGTCGGTTCGGCCACTCTTCGTACTCCTCACTCGACGCAGGCGAGGGGCGGAACGGGCGGAGTGGAGTGGGAGAGCCGTCGCATATCAGTCCCACACTCACACGCACAACTGTCGCGTCGGCTTTCACTCATTTTCGGCAAGGCACGGCACTTGTTATCTTCGCGTCGGCTTTCCTGCTTCTGAGTCTTCGTATTTCCTACGAAGTATTGAAGATTTGCGTCGGCCTTGACCGATTGAATAGACCCTTACATTTTTGCATCATTTTTAATTCCATCTCACCTGCTCGCACTGATTGTGAGTTTCGAATCTGACGTGGCGCTTGCGGCCAATTTACCCCCTGCTTGCCGTTTCAAAGGAACAATTTCCAACTGACCAACGCCCGCACTCCAATTTCCACTCATCAAAACAGTTGAATTGGTTTGTTATGCTGATGATTTATTTTTTTCAGCATCGGATGATGGGTGAGGAGAGGAGAGGAGCTAATCATTCGATGGACACACTTGTATGACTTGAGTCGAGTTCCATCCAGTAGCAGTCCGTCGAAGAGGCAGGGGGAAAGATTTAAGGGCTCAGCCCCCCCCCCCGGGCGCCCCGAAACTCAATCGTAGAAGGGCTAAAAAAGGGAAATAAAGGGTAAAAAAAAAGAAAAAGAGAAAGCAAAAATTCGCAAAATGTCTTTCCAGATAAAGAAAGTAGAGAGTCTCAGCTTTTTTTGATACAATGGAAAGTCGAGTATTTTTGAGTACATCATGCGAAAATTTCATTTGAATCTATTGATGCTTACTATTTTTTTTTTTTTTGCATTTCTGAGATGCGCAGAAATAATAGATCAATTATGCCGTTCATGCTTATGATCTCAACCTTTTAAATCGCAAAAATTCGCAGAATGTCTTCCCAGATAAAGAAAGTATAGAGTCTCGGTTTTCTTTTAGTACAATGGAAAGTCGAATATTTTTGAGTATATCATGCGAAAATTTTATAATAAAATTTTTATTGGAATCTATCTATGTTTATTGTTTTTTTCCCGTGTGTTTCTGAGATGTGCAGAAAGAACAGATCAATTATGCCGTTCTTGTTTATGATCACAACTTTGTAAAGCGCAAAAATTCGCAGAATGTCTTTCCAGATAATGAAAGTAGAGAGTCTTAGCTTTCTTTTAGGAAAGTCGAGCTTTTTTGAGTATTTCATGCGAAAATTCATTTGAAGCTATTGATGTGTTCTGTTTTTCCCCCGTGCATTTCTGAGATTTGCAGATCAATCAATTATGACGTTCTTTTTTATGATCTCAACCTTTTAAATCGCAAAAATTCGCAGAATGTCTTTCCAGATAAAAAAAGTAGAGTCTCAGCTTTCTTTTGATACAACAGAAAGTCGAGTATTTTTGAGTATATCATGCGAAAATTTCATTTTAATCTATAGATGTTTATACGTTTTTTTTTCATAGTGCGTTTTTGAGAAGCGCAGAACGAACACATCGCAACTGTGCCTTCTATTTTATCATCACAACTTATAAAATCGCAAAAATTCGCAGAATGTCTTTCCAGACAATGAAAGTAGAGAGGCTCAGCTTTCTTTTGATATAAAGGAAAGTCGAGTATTTTTGAGTATTTCATGCGAAAATTCATTTGAACCTATTGATGTGTTCTGTTTTTCCCCGCGTGCATTTCTGAGATTTGCAGATCAATCAATTATGCCGTTCTTTTTTATGATCTCAAACTTTTAAATCGCCAAAATTCGCAGAATGTCTTTCCAGATGATGAAAGTAGAGAGTCTCAGCTTTCTTTTGATACAAAGGAAAGTCGAGTATTTTTGAGTATTTTATGCGAAAATTCATTTGAAGGAACCTATTGATGTGTTCTGTTTTTCCCCCGCGTGCATTTCTGAGATTTGCAGATCAATCAATTATGCCGTTCTTTTTTATGATCTCAACCTTTTAAATCGCAAAAATTCGCAGAATGTCTTCCCAGATAAAGAAAGTAGAGAGTCTCAGCTTTTTTTTGATACAATGGGAAGTCGAGTTCGAGTATGCGAAAATTTCATTTGAATCTATAGATGTTTATGCGCCCCCCCCCCCCCGTGTGTTTCTGAGATTCGCCGGCTGATGTATGATTCGTGTCCACTAAATTTGATGAATTTGAGGACCCAAATACCCTTTAAAAGGTGCTTTATGGTCATATATGATGCTATTTTCTTGCTCCTTGTACTTCTAATTTGTCAATCTCACAATCAGACCTTCTTTCAATGATCTGCCAATATACTTTTTGGAGGTTTTCGGGCGCTAGATTGCCGAAATTACACACTATGTGCAACGGACGAAATGACTATTTTTGCTCAAAAAATTTTGCTCTTTGTTTACTGCGACATATATCTAGTTTATCCAAGGTACGCACTGTCCGTCGAGAATGCTTAACAGATGCCAACCTTGCTACCGGTAGCCGAAGAAGGAGCGACATACAGGGGGTGGGAAAACGCACGCACACCCCCACCCACTTTTTTACTGTTTGATACTTTGAGACGCGGTTTTCGGCATTCTTTCTCACGTCGAACGGCTACTCTTCTGGGGCTATTTTGTATGCCACCCTCTAACATGAAGCTTTTTCTGTTTTTTTTCTTACTCTATATGAGTTGAACGTGGTTCGTCTAGCAATCCGATTTGAAAAACCAGGCTGTATCGAAATTCTCAAGGTTCCGTCTTTGTTTGCCTTTTTTAACTAAGGTCTTTATCAATTTTCAGTGCCATTTTTAGAGGAGAAACTCTTTAAGTCCGTTTCTCGCCAAAACAAAAAAAAAAAAAGAAGAAACGAAACGAAACGATACTTGTGCTACTTTTAAATAAATCGACATATGCGAAAGAACTCAAGCGGACTTTTAAGCGGACTGGAAGCGTTATCCCCGGTAAAAATGTTCTAATGTTCGAACACTACGCTCAGTGGCGTCGCGTGCAATTCGGCAACAATGTATTCTATCCATCTAAACTCATGTAAAATATCGAATTCAGGGTGTTTACAGTGCACAAGGAAAATTCGATATATTTAATGAGTTTAAATGGAGCAGTTGCATTGTTGCCAGATGTTGCGACGCCATTGTTTCCACTTATCTTCATCCCTTCTTTAAATAAATGTTGGGGGGGGGGGCTTAAGGTGTGATAAAAGAAACATGCGAACCATGCTGAAAAACACGGGGGAAAAAGACATAAAAAATTGGTGACGACATTTCGGCTCAAATCGCAGCCATTTTCAAAGCAAAATGTAAAAAAAAAAAAAAAAAAAAAAAAAAAAAAAAAAAAATTATTTCAAAATATTTGTTTGCCTGTTTTACAGCATTCTCCGGTTCACCTGTTTCTTTTGCGTCAAGTCGTCGCTGCATTATTTTCACCTAGTTTATATGGTAAAACTACCTTATATTTCCCTTTTTTAGCCCTTCTACGATTGAGTTTCGGGGCGCGGGGGGGGGGGGGGGGGCTGAGCCCTTAAATCTTTCCCCCTGCCTCTTCGACGGACTGCTACTGGATGGAACTCGACTCAAGTCATACAAGTGTGTCCATCGAATGATTAGCCCCTCTCCTCTCCTCACCCATCATCCGATGCTGAAAAAAATAAATCATCAGCATAACAAACCAATTCAACTGTTTTGATGAGTGGAAATTGGAGTGCGGGCGTTGGTCAGTTGGAAATTGTTCCTTTGAAACGGCAAGCAGGGGGTAAATTGGCCGCAAGCGCCACGTCAGATTCGAAACTCACAATCAGTGCGAGCAGGTGAGATGGAATTAAAAATGATGCAAAAATGTAAGGGTCTATTCAATCGGTCAAGGCCGACGCAAATCTTCAATACCTCGTAGGAAATACGAAGACTCAGAAGCAGGAAAGCCGACGCGAAGATAACAAGTGCCGTGCCTTGCCGAAAATGAGTGAAAGCCGACGCGACAGTTGTGCGTGTGAGTGTGGGACTGATATGCGACGGCTCTCCCACTCCACTCCGCCCGTTCCGCCCCTCGCCTGCGTCGAGTGAGGAGTACGAAGAGTGGCCGAACCGACACATTGAAGGCGCAACTTAGCTCGAAAAAATCTCGCGACAATCTTAAAATCGTTGATAGTACATACTAACAAGGGGAGGCTCAAAAGTCGCCGCCTCCGATTTTGAAAACAATTGCACGAAAATGTAGCTCAAGTAAAACTATTAGACCCGTGTTTCTCACTTTTTGCCAATGGGCCTTCCTAAAGCGTCAGGAATTCTTTGAAAGTTGCCGAAATTCACGTAAAAACCCGAGCGGAGAGCGTTCCAAATATTTATGTGAATTTTGACAACTTTCAAAAATTCCTGACGCATTAGGAAGGCCTATTGGAAAAAATGAGAAACACGGGTCTGATAGTTTTACTTTAGCCACATTTTCATGCAATTGTTTTCAAAATCGGAGGCGGCGATTTCTGAGCCTCCCCTTATGGGGCTATTGCACACTTTTGCTATAATCGATTTAATAGTCGATTATGGCGTAGAAACCTCAAAAAATAATGATGGCAGCACAAAAAACATCCAAAATCCACTCCAAAATTTCAATAAACACAGTTATTTGCGCGAGCATAATGGTGGCCGAGGGCACTAACAATGGGAGATTCCCATCTAACAATACTGTAACTCCATCAAGAAGTGACCAATGAGAGACGACTTTCATTTGTCACCGTTGTCACAAAGTGTTGCGGTACCATTCATCGGATGTGGATCATCATTTGATGACTAATTACTCAGTGAATCATCCCTGTCAGCATAGAAAGAGTGACAAAATTTAAGATAGGAATCTCCCTTTGTTAGTGCCTTCGGCCACCATTACGCTCGCGCAAATAACTGCTTTTAATGAGTTTAGGAGTGGATTTAGGAAGTTTTTAGTGCTACCATCGTTATTTTCGGAGGTTTTTACGCCATAATCGACTATTAAATCGATTATAGCAAAAGTGTGCAATAGCCCCATTGTAAGCCATGGTATATAGGTGTAGGTAGTTATAATTTTGTTGTGTTTGATATAATGGATAAAGGGACAGCAGACGAAAATGATAAAAAGGAAAAATGTTTAATTCTACTATTCCTTGCAAAAAATGAGTTAAAATTACAAAATAAACAAATAATGAAGTTTGTTAACTATTACTCCTTCGTTTAACATTGCATTTCCTTTTTTCCTTTCATTTTTTACCGTGAAATTTTGACTTTTTTGAATTCCACGGGTGGGCAAGTGCTCCCTCTTGCCCCCCGCTGCGGGCGCCCATGTGTATAAGTAATCTTTGGTCTCACCTTCCCCTATCGATTCCCGTACTTAACTCAACTACAATTTTACGGTCCCTTCAAAAATTTGGGGGGGGGGGGCTCTGAAACCTTTTAACTTTATTTTTGTAATTTTTTTTTTTCTTTCTAAAAACCGTTTACTTTTTAGAGTATTTTGGACACCTATTTTTTTAAATTCTTACTTTTCTTGTGGGAGTTATGAATTTTTGAAAATTGGTCTATATCGAATTTTGACTTTCGATAAATATCGAATACGAAAAACGATATTGACCTGGGGTTTTGGTCCACAAAATTTTTTTTTAAATTTCTTCTAGATACTTAAAAAAAAAAAAAAAAGGCTGCCGTAGGAGAAGTCCGATTTTCAAGGAGGGGGAGACCCCTTCCCCCGCCCCTCACCGGGGTTCCCGTAAAAATTAAACCCCCCCCCCCCCCCCCCCAAGGGTCATCCGAGATTTCATTGGAAATGCGTATAGCCGTTTTTCTAAATTCGCAGCCGTTTCCGAGAAAACCGCATTGGAACCCGCAGTGGAACCAGTGGTCTCAGACCTGTTAAGTGATGACGTCACGACTTTGTCACGATAGAAATTGGATCCAAACAAATGCTCTATCCCCTCACTCTCGGGGATTTACCCTAAGAAATAAATCAAAATTCTCGAATGCAAATTCATCCTAGTAAACAACCGGTTTTTTCAAATTTTATAACACCATTAAATTCCACGTAGGTACCTTAAAGTATTTTTTACGCCATCATAGTTCAAGGAAGATCACAAGTAAATTTTACAATCACGCAGTTATATCCAATACTTTGCCCTTGTCTTACTCACGGTCTCGTATCAGACCAATACCGTCTCAAAACATACCAAGCTGCTTCTTTGAGGTTAGGGTCGTCTTGGTATACGTACGTTTATGGAGAATGACATTTTGGTAAAATGCAAAATCGAGATTTATCCTCTCAAAACATGATTTTAAACTCTTATACTGCTTTGAGGAAGCCATAAATTTTCATTACTGACGTATTTTTCCAATTTTGTTTGAACTTCAAAAAACGAACCAAAACCTCGATAACGCCATAAGTTTTCCCACAAGCTTACATGTACCAAGACGAACCCTAACCCCGTTTTTTCAAAAGAAGCAGCATGGTATGAGTAGAGGCGGTATTGATCGGGGACCAAATAATGTTAGGCCCCGAGCATTGAATTGCGTGCATCTTGCGTGCGGTTTCGACCAATCAGAGAGCTTACGCACGGTCATGTGACCGTGCGTAAGTTACGCTCGGGACCGAACACTATTTGGTCCCTGACCCTTAAACATAAAAAACCTCTTTTCGTATCAAAGCTTGTTTGAGGTATAACACGTCGTGTGGTGGTTCCTGTGAGGCTCATTCCTAAAATTTTTGTGCCCCTAAGAAACTGTGAGTTAGACAAGCACAAAACATAGGACTTTCTTCGAAATATCAGTGATTGTAAATTATTAATGCATTATGTTTTGAAAATGTTGTTGTACCGTGATATCATTTAAGGTACGTGCAATTCAATTATGTAATCAAATCTGAGAGAACTTGGTGTTACTAGCACTTTCCTGTTTCTCATGAGAAAACCCGCCGCGCCAGAGCGAGTGAGATGGAGCATTTTTTTCCATCCAATTTTTTTCGTGACGTCACACTAAACAGGTCTATTAAGGTGATTCTATGGCAAACTCCCGGAGATTTCAATCCGATAGATGGCGTTACTTGTCGCTGGCTCCGAAAGTAGCCGTCTTTTGACGGTTTTCGGCTGTTTTCTCTGAACAGACAAAAAAATAGATTGTCAGCACCTGCGTAACTTTTTGCTCGATTTTTAAGCTATAGACGGGCCAAATTGGCTCAGAAATAAAGACTTATTTATGGGGGGAAAAAAATCAGATGAAATTTGGAGTTGTATCGGCAAAGATTACAGGTGAAACCGAAACCTGAGAGATACATGGGGGTCACGGGAGAGTGAGTGAGATAGTTTGAAACGCTACGCGAGTTTTATCACAACCGATTGAAACCGATGAGTGCATTGTTGTGGTTGTTGGCTAACCGTTGACTTCGCACTAAAGGGGTTCTCCACCCGAATTCAAAAGCGCGAATAAACTGATTGAGCCAAATGCCAATGAGCTGCTTTGAAGTTGATAGGTCGAGTCCGATGTATCGACAACAAAGAAGCTCATTGGCTCAATCAGTTTATTCGCGCTTTTAATTTCGCAGGTGGAGACACTCCTTAAAACCGTCTACAGGAAGTCCGCTGCAGCTATACAGGGTGATAATCAACGATTTAATCACACTGTTGACATCGGATTAAATCGATGATCGACTCTGCATTGCCATTTTTTTAAGAGAGGCGTGTTTTTTTTTTTTTGTTTTTTTTTTTTCTTGTTTTTTGGGGGGGGGGGGGCTTTTCTATCGGATGTGCAATGCACAGCTTTTCTCTCCAATAGCTCTGACGATTTCGACAGTCAATTTTATGTATAGCGCGGTCACTAACTCTGCCGATCGAAATAATTCTATATGAGTCACCAAAAAATCGATTGCAGACGCATTTACCGTAGGTTCTTCAATCTTCATCTCTAAATAAGAAATACTTCGATACATCAAAAAGTCACAAAAATCGGTAAATTTCATGCGTTTCTCGCTTGGATACCACAATTGAGCTATCGATCGATTTTCGTTGTGTCTAAAAGAGTAATTAAATATACGAGGTTATTGAAAGAGGTGGAGCGAGAGGAGGGGGGGGGTCAGAAGGATGTACCCCTTCCCCTCAGAAGACTGGAATTTGCCTTTATTCAACAGAAAATAGCCCAACCTTGCCAATGACACCTCAAATTTACAGTGTGCCCCCCCCCCCCCCCAAACCACTTTCTAGATCAACAACTGGCTATCGATCGATTTTCAAAGCATAGACTATGGATCTCAAGACATGAATAAGTGAATCTCGCTAAAAACTATGAATATCGAATATTTTTAATTTTATCAATCGATATAAGTAAGTATTATAAAATTCGATCGATCTAACGCGAGTCTTGATCATCAGCTTGTAAGTTAGTGACCGATCGATCGATATAATTATACGTAAACTGTTCGATTAAACGAAACACTTGCTTGGTTTTCAGCATCTGGATTTTTGGCAGCGGGGTTGCCGTTTGGCATGAATTTCACGGAATTCCAAGATTCGATGTGAATCCACCGGTGGCTAAAACAATTGCAGATAAGATATTTCATGCGATTTCGTCTTCCACTGCTTAACTAAATTGTTTAATATTTTTAATCACCGATAAATTAGGAATTCCATGAAAATTACGCCAAACGGTAACCTTGGTCATCGGTAAAAAAAACGATACATCGATAATAATTGATCAACATTGGGTGACAAACCACGCGAATTCTGACCAATCTCCTACTATCGAATAATGATTAATCTTTGTTCGCGACAGAACCTTTTCGAATATTTTTATTATTATTATTATTATGTAGATGACAATATTTCCTCTTCCTGTGTAAATAGATCTACCGATACGCTGGTTGTGGAGTTCTGTACTCTTTGTTAGACGCTGTTAGCACCACGCACCATGGCCGAGTGAATTTCCACTTGTCAATTTAGAAACACTCAGAGTGGATCCATTACATTTTGCCAGGCTACACTCGCTACAGCGACGAAAGTAGAGAATTTGAAAAATACAACAAACGCTCTGCAGCAAGAAGGACTCAACGACGAGACTGTGAGAATTAAGTGCAAAGTGAGCGAAGTCAGAGAAATGAGGATTCCACCGAAGTCGGAGGATTCCACAGAAGAAGTTGAATGTGCGTGAAGTTGAAGTGAACGAGGCGATGTTGGAGCGACTCGAGCGACAACGATCTGGCGATAGCATGGAATTAGGAGAGGGGAGTGGAGGAGAGCTCTGCTGCCGAGACCCGAGCCCAAGACCGCGTTGCACGGCGCACTTAGAGTCCCTTGATGGAAATATTGTACAGGGAGTACCGACACGACGCTTTATGCATTTTGACAGGAGTCGATTTTGTCGACCGCGTGAACGCATTCAAAGGTTAAGTTTGACAGTGGACCAGTGGTGGACTGGCGGATTTGCCGGCATTCCGGTCCGTTCCCATACGTTCCTCTACGAATCGACTCCTTTCGTGTGGAGCCTTCGATGTCGTCGACTCCTGCTCGACTCCGTGAGAGCCTGAAACCAACGACCAATCACAACTCGTTGAGCTCGTGTCGGTACTCCCTATACAATATTTCCATCAAGGGACTCTAGGCGCACTCTCACCGAACGACTAATAAGCTCGATAAAAACCGAAAATGCGTGAAAACTAAAACCTCGATAACTTTGAAATTTCTTCGCCAAATGTTTTCAAATTTTCGGCAGTTTCTCTTAATGCTATGACAAACATTTCTGTGAAGTTTCGATAAAATCGGTCAATGTTTACTACCACTTTTTGACTGCACAAAACGAGAGTGACGAGCGTCACACACAAACAACATACATTCATACATGCCCTTAAATTATTTAAAAACTGTAAAATTAAAATCTAAGTAACTTTTGTTAACAATACTTTTAAAATTTCCTTTTTAAGTACCGACTTCAAAAATATCTTGTAAAATTAATTAGCGGTGTGAATCTGTGAATAACCTATAGCATTTTAGGTATCATCTGAATAAAAAAAGCTTGTGCGAGCAATGATTAAGGGGGTGGAGGGTGTGATTGTATATTATCTTCAGATATTGTTCATGGAAAGCAGGTATCAAGGGGAGATTTTTACAGATTACAACTTGGAAACATCGCAATGGGGACTTAGCAATTTTTTGCTGCAGCCATGGGCGCCCGCAGCGGGGGGCAAGAGGGGGCACTCCTCTCCCCCCTGGAATTCAAAATAGTCAAAATTTCACGATAAAAAGAAAAGAAATTGAAATGTTGATCAAAGGGGTAATAGCTGACGAACATTACGATTAGTTTATTTTGCAATTTAAACTCACTTTTTGCAAGGAACAGTTGAGTTTCACATTTTTCTTCCTTTCATTATCATCTGAATGATGTCTCTTTATTCATAATATCAAACACTTCGAAATTCTGTGTAGTGGCTTGATAATTGTATACTGTTTTTGGGTGAAAAAAAAGGTTTTTCTTCTTACCGGGGGGGGGGGGGGGGCCCTAGACCTTCCGTAAGAGTTCAACGATTTTGCCCCCCCCCCCTTTGGGAAAATTTTCTGCGGGCGCCCATGGCTGCAGAAATACAGCGAGTCTTCTATTACAGTGTAAAATCAGTGGCGTAGTAAGGCTCAGTGGCACCCGGGGCGGAACGCTTTAGTGCCCCCCCTAGGGGGGTCTGGGGGACACCCCCCGTATAAGGAGGGGGGCCGGGGGGCCCGGGAAAATTTTGAAAAATTAAAATCCCGAGAGCCCATAATTTTGCCATCTCCGCGCTTAAATTCGGTCAGATTAAGTAACATATTATACTCTCTGACTTTTACCTCGGTACTTGCTTACAAACAAGTTGACTGAAAGCTGTATATGTAATTTGCACATGCGGATGGATTTTTTGTGTGGATTTTTCTTTGCTTCTTATGTAGTACGTTTACTTTCAAGGTCATAAATCCCGTATATCGACCACATCTTGCCAGGGGCGATTTCAGGACCGCTCTAAGGGCAGCCATTTTGAAATGCGAGAGGGCTAAGGGCCGAAATACCCCCATCGATTGAAGGGGGGCTTGGGGGTCCTCCCTCAGAAAATTTTAAAAATTAAGGTTTCTCTAAAGCTAATTTTTTATGTTTTCTCTCCCAGTTCCAGAGCCTCCATTTTATGAAATATCATGCCCCTTAGGTGTTGACGATTCCAGCCTCTCTGAGTCTGTTTTTTCAAGTTTCTTAATTTGAATCTACCGAACCCCCTTTATGTAAAGCCTTCGCTGGAAAATGTTGAAAAATTTTTCGCGATAGCTTAAAAGGGATGGATATCCTAAAATCGTAGTTGAGTTAAGTATGGGAATCGATAGAGGAAGGTGAGACATGAACGATGGTGAAATCCGTTTCTCGAAATTAAACCTCGTTGCAAAGATACAGTCGCCGAAAGATACGACGCTGACGTCATATGCTCCAACCACCATTGCGCTTAGTGGGAAACGCAGCGCCCGCGCCGTTCCCCCTCAGTTTGAAAAGTTATCGGCACTCGCACGCAAAAATTGCTAAGGACAAAATTTCAAGAACAGAAAATTTCCATCATACCTAACTCTGTTTCTATTTTTTCTTCAAAATTATTTTTTTTTGAGATATGAACGAAAAGGGCAAACTTGTAGACTCGGTTCGCGTATTTCTGATTTGGCGTCTTGAAATTCTCAATTTCACCGAAAATGATACTTTCTCGGCCAGGGAACGCATATAGTCGCAAGTTTTACGTGTTGAATCGTGTTCATCAATAATTGGCCGTTGTCAAGGAATACCTAAAGGAAAAAATACTCGTGAGTTAGAATTAAAAAAAAAATCGGCAATTTATTGTTTTCTTTTGCATTTTTCAGGCCAGTAAAAATAATCCCCCAAAATAAAACATAACATAATCAGAAAGGAAATTTTCTGTTCTTTAATTTTGGTCCTCTGCGATTTTTACGTGGAAGTGCCGATAACGTCACTAACTAAGGGGGAACGGCGCGGACGCTGCACTGCGTTTCCCATTTTAGGCGCAATGGTACCGCATCGTGCGGTTGGAGCAGATGACGTCAGCGCGGGATCTTTCGGCGGCTGTATCTTCGCAACGAAGTCGAATTTCGAGAAACGGATTTCTCCATCCCTCATGTCTCACAGCGGCTCTTTTTTACGCACTGGTTGTTTTTTCCCCCGCTTCAAGAAAAAGGCGTCATCATTTCATCAACCATAAAACACCGGTGGATAACACTATGCAACAGCCATTTTGTCCACGGGTTGAGACCTATTTTTGCTGACTCCTAGTGACCAAAGAAGTCAGAAAATGGCCATGAAAGTGCCGGGAAAATGTGTATGCGCCCAGGACGCCGCCATTTTGAAAAATCAGAAATTCAGCTGACTTTCCGTCGGTTTTTTGAGGCTAGCGTCCTTAATTTTTACTCAAATTAAAAAATGTGGATATAAAATGAAAGAGCATAAAATTTCCTTTAAGATGAGTTACCTTGATTTTTTTTTCGATCAGCAAAAATATACAAAAACTGAAGTTTTTTAAAAAATCGAAAATTTGACGATTTTTTGGGTGAATTTTAGCTCATGCCGTCAAAAATAGAAATCATAGAAAAAAAAAGATTGATGCACTGAAAAAGCGTTGAAGTGGCTACAAGATGATGTACTACAAAAGTTTTTTGTGATTATTTTTTGTCACTTTTTAGCCAGTAAAATGATTTTTCCCCCAAAAATTTAGTTTTCTCCCTCTATGCTCCCTAATATACTAACGGTATCGTTCAATAACGTCGATTTGGTTCCTCTCATGCACCCTCGCACCAAAATAATCTGTTTCCCATCAAAAATGACCGTAAATAATGGTGAAAATCGAGTTGAGAACGAGTTCTCCCTTTTTTCGTCATGAATTTCACCATGGGCGGCGCGGGGGTCGAAAAAAGGGAGGGCTAATTTTTTTTTTTTTTTTTTTTTTAAATGTTACCCCCGTATCCTCAAAAAAGTGTGGGGGGAGGCTATAGCCCCAATAGCCCCATACACCCGCCGCCTTGCTCACACTTTGATGTAATGATAAAAGACATATTTAATTTTGAAGATTTTTTTTACTTTTGCTCAAATTTTTGTAATTTGATGTTCAGAAATTCTCAACCTCTTTTGGGGGCCCTGAGGAAGGACCTTTTTGACAACACATATTCGAATTTTTATAAGATGCTTTCGTGAATTTGAAGCCTTGACTTGTACAGCAGGCTGAAGTCAAGCATCATTATGCGTGGCTTTTATACAAGTAACTGCCAAGTGCCAGATCTAAATTTTAAGAAGGACAGGAACGGACACTGCATGTGCATAAGTAACGACAGTCAGTGCAACGGCTCTTTTCAGAGCCACCTAAAACGGCTAAAATTGGCGCTCCACTTTTTCAAATTCTCTTTACTCTCTCATTTCTAGACCAGTATGGACTCAGGAATCTCATCACTCTCCCAAATATAACCGCACTGGTATATACTGATACCCAAACCCCATTAAAAACCGTCCTTCTCAGGGCCACAACTTATTTTTTTGTTCTCAGCACATCATTGATCCCATCCGCTCTACCCAGAGCAACTAATAACATTCATTTTTTTGAAACCAATGAGTATTGTTTTCTATTAATAACGGCTGAGAGTGAAATAAAACTTCAAAAAAAATCTGCCGTTAGCGGATGATTTTTTTTTTTTTTTTTTTTTTTTTTTTTTTTTTTTTTTTTTTTTTTTTTTTTTTTTTTTTTTTTTTTAAACATGGGGTATTTGAGAGGAACTGAATGGATGCGTAGACACATGTAATGTAAATATGGGAATCAAAAGTGATGAGTCAAGCTTTTTCCACCATTATTCACGGTCACTTTTGATGGGAAACGGATTATTTTTGGGGCGAGGGTGCATGAGAGGAACCAAATCGACGTTATTGAACGATACCGTTAGTATATTAGGGAGCATAGAGGGAGAAAACTGAATTTTGGGGAAAATCGTTTTACTGGCTAAAAAATGGCAAAAAATAATCACAAAAAAATTTTGTAGTACATCATCTTGTAGCCACTTCAACGCTCTTTTCAATGCATCAATCTGTTTTTTTCTATGATTTCTATTTTTTCAGCATGAGCTAAAATTCATCCAAAAATCGTCAAATTTTCGATTTTTAAAAAAAAAAATTTTAAAAAAATTCAGTTTTTGTATATTTTTTCTGATCAAAAAAAAAAATCAAGGTCTCATCTTGTAGAAAATTTTATGCTCTTTCATTTTTTATCCACATTTTTTTAATTTGAGTAAAAATTAAGAACGCTAGCCTCAAAAAACCGACGGAAAGTCAGCTGAATTTCTGATTTTTCAAAATGGCGGCGTCCTGGGCGCATACACATTTTCCCGGCACTTTCATGGCCATTTTCTGACTTCTTTGGTCACTAGGAGTCAGAAAAAAAAGGTCTCAACCCGTGGACAAACCAAAAGTTAAATTTTTTTGCATAGTGTAATAGAACGGTTTTTTTGTTTGTTCCGTAGGGTTAACAAAACACCAAATTCTGAACATTATGCACACGTTTCACAAAAATATGCGCGAAATTATGCAAATGGAATTAAAAAATGTTATGTGAAATTTCATGAAATTTATGAATGGCATAAAAAATATGAAAAAAAAAACCCCAAAAATCCTGCATTATACAAGTCTTTATGGGCTCAGCCATCGATTTTCCTTCATGAGGCAACCAATAAAATCGGTGGTCCCGATAACGGCTCTTGATAATAGAGCTCCAGAAAAACAAATTTTTAAAAAATTTTTTTTTCCAAATCATAGACCATATGATTACGCCCTCCTACCGGCAAGGCAGTTTCTATAATATCTGATTCTTACTTGTTAGTTATTCATTAATTTTTTTATTGATTTGCATGAATCCCAAGTGTCACCTCCAAAGAATCTTCCGGAGCAGGCTTCCACAAGGAGCCGGCTCCGCGAGGGAGCCAGCTCCGGTTGGGAGCAGGCTCCAAGTGTTTTCGGGAGCGCAGCTCCCACTCGGAGCCGCTTCGAACGGGAGCTGGCTCTGAAAAAATCTTCGGAGCCGGCTCCGAGAGGGAGCTAGCTCCGCTTTTGGGAGCCGGCGCCTTAGCTTTCGGGAGCGCGGCTCCGACTCGGAGCCGCTCCGAACGGGAGCCGCGCTCCCAAAACCTCTTCGGAGCCGGCTCCGAGAGGGAGCCAGCTCTGCTTTTGGGAGCCGGCTCCTTAGCTTTCGGGAGCGCGGCTCCAACTCGGAGCCGCTCCGAACGGGAGCCGCGCTCCCAAAACCTCTTCGGAGCCGGCTCCGAGAGGGAGCCAGCTCCGCTTTTGGGAGCCGGCTCCTTAGCTTTCGGGAGCGCGGCTCCAACTCGGAGCCGCTCCGAACGGGAGCCGCGCTCCCAAAACCTCTTCGGAGCCGGCTCCCAACCGGAGCTGGCTCCCTCTGGGAGCCGGCTCTCGGAGCCGGCTCCGAATCCCTGCCTACAAAATAATGTTTCGCCTTCAATTACTGGGATAGGCAAAATCAACACCGCGGAGTACGAATATTTAGCTACCCACTGAATTTGAGCCTTGACTCTTTCATCAATACCATGCCCGAGTTATTTGGTTTCGAATCTCTATCTCTTATTGACATTACAAGCTACTCCAAGTCGTCAACACCTACAAAATAATGTTTCGCCTTCAATTTATGAGATAGGCAAAATCAACACCGCGAAGTACGAATATTTAGCTACCCACTGAATTTGAGCGAATCACAACTTTGATTTCTTCTGGTTTGCTTACCTCGGTAGTAAAAGGAAATTAGTACAGGTCGATGCGTAAATATTTAAATATGGTGGACAGATACAGGGATGTTGTGAACTGACTTGCGTCATGAAGTGGGTTGTGATTGGTCACTTTACGCGGTCGATGTATGTGGGGACTCTATTTGACGGATAACGTTTTTCGGTTAACGATCGCTGATTGCGGTGAACTAAATCTGGTAAACCGTCAGACGATTGTTAACTTATAAGTTCCGAAGAGAGGCATGACTCGCAAGACATTCCAAATAGTTTAATACGTCTACCTGTATTTATCTACCTTGGTATTTACTATATATTGAGATATTGAGAGGGAGAAAAGAATTAAAGGACGGCATGAGAGGCAGAGGGGTGGAAAATAAGGGATCTGCCGAGGGACGATTTCGAATTAAGCCTGCTGAGCTTAAGTAGAAGAAGAAATTAAGTTTCTTGATGACCAAATAGAAGTCATCACTTTTTACACCCCTCAGTTTTGGATCCCACGATATGCTCAAGCGGGGCAGGTGATGAGGCTAAGAGGATAGAAAAGAATGGAATAATGCTGAGTAAAAAATATTTTTGGGCCTTGGCCGTTGTTCAACTTGAGGATTTACTGAAAGTCTCGGTGAATATATTTAATAATTTCCTCCTCTTCTTCATCTCAAAAACAAGAGTAGTTTCTTGTGTCGTGTATCATTCTCTCCTAATATGATTGCCCGGTTTAAATGCTTTCCCTAAAAAAATATACATTTGCGGGATTTCCCCTCTTATCGGAATAAATAATGGATGTCGTATACCGATTTAAACTTGTCATTTATTTTTGTTTTGCAGATCCGTACGTCAGGGTCCATATCACAGGGCTGGAGACGAAGGAGAAACGGAAAAAGAAGACTAGTGTGCAGCGAAACACGGTGTGTCCAGTTTTCAACGAACTCTTCCACTTCTCCGTCAACCGGGAAACGTTGAGCAAATGTCGACTCGAGTTCACCGTACACCACGACGGACTCCTAGGCACGTGTCAACTCGGCCGAGCAGTTATCGTTCCAGAATCCGAAAAATACATATTCAACGATATTTCAAATACCACAGATAATTCACGATGGTTGCCTTTGACAGATTAAGCTGTGAAATTCTCCCTCCCCCCTCCCCCCTCGAGCTCCTCACTCACAGCCTCCGTCTCCAATGGCTGACCGCCTGATTGGCCTCAGTATGGTCCCAAACAGCTTGTTCTTACATTCTGTAGACCATAGCTGCGTAATTTTTTTTTTTTTTTTTTTTTTTTTTTTTTTTTTAAATTAATTTTTTTTCTTTTTATTATTATTTTTTTTTATGGCATCAGTTGTTTTCTGCTAATACACTTGGTAATCAATTAACTATCGAAATGATTATTTTGCGATGGAAATCGCTCTTTTTCGATTATTCTGAGGTTACAAAATGGCTTACGTAGCTGTTATATATTACGTATTTCCATGTTTTTCCGCTGTCACCGAAAGTCGTCTAGTGTCGTTTTTGGGCACCACAATCTAGACCTTTTGGTGCCCAAAAACTACACAAGACAACCCCTTTGGTGACAACGGAAAAGCATGGAAATATGCAAAAAGATATAATTATGAAAACCGATTCATCACACTAAAACCGTCGAAAAGGCGTAATTTACATCGCAATATCATCATTTCAATCGATTAATCGATTTTCAAGCAACAACATTTTTCATTTTTCAACATTTTTTTTAACATCGACATCACCGATGTCATTGCAAATCACGGCTAATCTCGATGTTTATCAGAATGAAGGTGGGGGTGTTCTTACCACAATGAGCACGAGGACTTCAGTGGCACGACTAGGAAACTTTGGGGGGAGGGGGGATCGGGCGGCTAGTAAAACTTCCCATTTCAGCATCAAAGAGAAGTTAGGGTCCCTATAGAAGCCCTAGGGGTATCTCTTAGGACTCTGAAGGTTAAAATGTGGTGAAAATTTACCATCTTATAGCAAAAAAAAATCGGAGATCAGCTAGGAGGAAGCGATTTGATCAATTTTCCACACCTTCCTTTTTGGCTCTTTACAGGCAGGCTCTCGTGGCCCATGAACCAGGAATGTGAATGTGAGTTTCTTAAAAAATGGCAACGCTGAATCTTACACTCATTTTGTAATCTTTAAGACGCAAGCATTTGAAAAGTGATGCAAAGAAATGCAAAGTCTCTAGGCGCTGAATAAAGAATTTCAGGGTTAAACACTTTACCCAAATTTAATTATGTTGATGAGAGTTTTGGGCGCATGATACTTGACACCGAGCGTTTTGGGCAAGAAAGTGCACCTCTCGACTCATAAGTCAGTCAATTCATGTTCGTGCGAGGTGAAGCTGGAGTCACCGTCTATAAGGTCCCCGTATTCCGAACACGTGCAAAAGGTGTTAGATGAAACGGCAGAGCTGCCAACTTGACATTTTCAAAGTTCAAACAGGAACTTGACTTAAGTCGTTATTTTTGACGTGCCAAGGGGAAGAGTCCTTATCTTTAACGAGACAAATATTGAGCTTTTGCTGCTACCGTATACTTAGAAGAATTTACACCGGTCATTTTTAGGCCAAGAACAACGAAAAAGATGACAAATTGACCAAGTTATGACTTTTTGAAGTTTGACATTCTGTAGATACCTACTTACGATAATTTTTTTTTTTTTTTTTTTTTTTTTTTTTTTTTTTTTTAATAATTGATGTAAACGTGTTTAAAGTTTCAGCGATTTATCGATACGAAATTTTACTATAATATATTTAATACTGAATCCGAATTTTGTATCCGTTTCGATGTAAGACTCCCCCCCCCCAAAATTGACTTAGCGAAAAAAAAATCGCATTCCTGAAAATTTTGTCCAGTGAAGATAAGGATCCTTGTTCTTTGGCACGTCATATTTGATTAATATTAATTATTAATTATTAATATTAATATCGGCAACGTCGCACTTCATACATGTAAACCCATGAAAAATATCGAACTCTTGGGTGTTCGGTGAACACCTTCGCATTCGACCTTTCACACGGGTTTAAATGGACACTGTACAACGTTGCCAAATGGCACGCTACGCCACTGAATTATTGACAGTGAGTCGGATGAGAATCGGTGACCTTGTTTGACGATCACCGGTGCAGGCTAAACATGCGACGGAATTGGCAATTGACGCTTAAGGGTGAATTTCGGCTCATCTGTATCTTTCTCTATGCTTGATAAAACTGGTTATCCATCGTTCTGATAGGGAGATAACCATAAAATGGTCAGTGGGATGGGTTCCAAATTACGCAAGAAGGTATAATTGTTTATATATTTATTCTATTGACGTCTTTGACGGGAATACCATTAACAAAGTATACAAAACAAAGGAAAGGCAAATACAGGCCACCAGTAAGCACGAAACAAAACAGGAATAATTTGTGACGTAGGTATATGACAACATATAGAAACAATGGAACTAACTTTTGTTTGCGCTTTGACCAAGAATACTATCGAGAATGATGGGAACAGAGGCGAAAATCCCAGAAGTAAAATACATCAATAGATCGCTCGAATAGGTTCTTGCTGCTTAGTACGTGATGGGCCGTTCCGAAAAGCCTCGCGCAAAGCCATTTGATTCGCCATTTTGTGGTCAAGGGAATGACTCAAATCAATCACATGCTGATGGAGCACCGCACTGTAACCAGCTTATCATGGCCGGCACTGCGGCGCAACCCAAAACGGGCCGAATTTTTCGCTTCTGTTCCTTTCTTATTCTATGGTAGTGGCGATATCAATGGAAAATTATTGGCACCGCATTGATAGCCCTGATGGCTACCGATAGTTATTATTTTAGCTTTATGGAGAACATTGATTGTTGTCAGTGTGAGATGGATCAAATTTATTGGTTTTTTAACTGTAAATTAATACCTGTACGTTTAGGCCGCGCGTGTTCTCAAATAAATGACTGACCTGCACACGCTGCAAACAATGAAAATATGCTAGTCTTAATTTTTAAGGATGTAACCTTGAACTGTCAAGTTGAGAATAGTAATCGTGTAATAAAGTTTAGTATTATTGCAGCTATTGTTGGATATCTACTGAAATAAAATGGTCAATTACTTTTAGAATCATTGAAAAATTGTAAAGATCTATTTTAATCTATATGCTTACCGAGTACATATTCTTTATCAGGCATTGATATTATATTTTGATAAACACAAAATTATTCAAGTTTGTTAACGATAAAACCTGTTCCTTCATACTTTAAAATTGAATCTATGATTTTCATTGTTAAGTTTTTATTATGGTGTATTTTTTAATAAATGTTGTCTTCTACAATGCTAATGTTTCACCGGTTATCTTTTCCATCAATTATTTGTATGTACCTAGCTACAGGGTGTTGATTATGAAAAGTTCTATTCAAATTATCTCGAAAACGGTTGCGAATTTTGAAGGACGCAAAAACATAGGTTCAATTATCTCGAGGAGGACACCTTTTATTAGGAGGTCGCCGATTTTGTGGCTCCCCTACCCAGATAGCATTCAATCTCCTGACAATGTCCGGACAAAATCCGACATCGTCGGGTATTGTCAGAATATTCTGTGGATATCCTCACAAAATCAGACTATTTCGGATATTGCCAGGATATCCTCAGAATATCTTGGGATGATTCGGTAAAATGTAAAGTCTTCGAATAATTTACAGATATTTTTTTTTTTTTTTTTTTTCGTGGCATCTCACATCATCAATATTTATTATGGTAATGTGTGTTCTGTGGTAACTCTGCAGGCAAACTCAGAATGAGAATTTTCTCAGAGTATTCCAGCCAGAATATTCTGCCGAGAATATTCTCAGAATATTCTTTACAGTAGGTAGGTATATTTACCTTCAAAGACAATTTTATGGGGAAAAAAAATCTGAAAACACACTAGGATATCCTGGGGATATTCTCCGATTATTCCGCAGAGAACGCTCTCAATGATTCTACTTCCAAGCGCTACCACTAGATAGCGCTCGCCTCCTTTCAATCTAATATCTTTTCCTTTTTGACTTTTCTAATTTCTCTTTCAATATTTTTCTTTAAATAAATTTTATTACAAGGTGCGTTTAATTGTTTCCTATAATGTCAAGAAATCGGGTTTCGATAATCTTCAGATTTGTAACGTAAATTTTCATTTGAACTTCAAATTCTCAAAGTTTGGAACTGAATTGATTTAAGTGCGTCCGCGCCTTCTTTCTCTTCATTCAAAATAACTACGATTCATATTGTTATTCTGTTTCGTAACTCTCTACTAATCTTCTGAGCGAAGTACACGCCTCGTGATTGAGATTAGGTTACCTGCAGTAAAATCTGCACGGATTTACCTAATGGGGGATATGAAACTTCTAAATGTAATCCATAGGCACCGAATCGAGGCGAAGTTGACCTCCTGGAGTAAACAGAAGTTCCATTCTCGGATTTCAGAATCCATTGGGATAGAACCACTGATGTGTCTTTGGTTAGTGACTAATCGGGTAAAAATATTGCTTGAATTGCTCTCGGCGTTGATTGTTGATATCCGGAAAATATCATGAGGATTTGCAAATATCGTAAGGATATCTGTAGGATATTCGACTATCCTACAGATATCCTGAGGATATCTAACCGAATTTTTAAAATCTTCGTGAGATATCCGCTGGATAGCTGCGGGTGTTAGGATATCCATAGGATATTCCACGGATATCAGAGGTGTGCCAAATGAATATCCGTGGGATATCCTATGGATATCGCCGAATATCCATAGGATATCCATAGGATATCTTAAATATTTGTTTGGATATTCTCAGGATATCCTGTAGATATCCGTCTGCTATCTGGGTAGGGGGTCCACACAAGGTCCATAAATATTAGGTCTGGCCGGTAGCGCCAACTCGGGAAATCCAATGTTTGGGAACCCATACCCCCATTTACTTTCACATTATTCGCGAGTTCGCCGCCATCTTGGATCAATGGTTTCAAATGGAGAAGTGGCTCCCAAACTGTGGACCAACGAGGGGAGCCAAAAGCTACCGGCCAGACCTTGTATATATGGACCTTGGGTCCACAGTCCACACCCCATTAAATCCAATAGTTCAAATTGAGACACCCCCCCCCCCCCACTTAAAGGGTAATCTTAAGCCTCTAATTTTTTTTTAAAATTTTAAAATTTTTAGTTGTAAAAAAGAAACGAATTTGATTTCAAAAAACGCAAATATGAGGCATAGGTTCGTTTCTTTTGAATGGTACTATATTTTTTGAGGGTCAACGATTCTCAGGCCCCACAGATGGAACGTTTGAAAATGTCAAATGGTAGTGTCATAATACCCTACTTTGTGATACATTGTTACAAAGAACGTTAAAAGCCGAACATTTTGGCCAAAACCAGAAGTCGATTCGTTATTCGACAAAGTTTTGACAGAAAGAATTTTTTATGTATCGTAAAAATCGAACTTTGACCTTCCATATCTTTAATACGAAAAACGATAGCGATTTCCAGTGGAAGTACGCCAAAATTGTGATAGGTATTGCGCAAGATTCCTACCTGAACCAGAAATTCAGGCGTCGTCACTCGTCAGACACCATTTAATTCGTCGACTATACCTATGCATTTGGAGGTATACTAGCGGAGACAAAGATACCGAGCCAGGGTATGCAACACGCAACACAATTTTTCCTACGTATAAAGATATAACATGCATTGCGTATTGCATACCCTGAGCAGTTATCTTTGTCCTCGCTGGTACCGGTGGCGTAGCGTGCAATTTGGCAGCGTGGTACTAATTCCATTTAAACCCATGTAAAGGGTCAAATGCGAAGGTGAACACCCAATGCTTCGATCTTTTTTATGAGTTTAAATGGACGAACTGCAACGTTGCCAAATTGTACGCTACGCCACTGGGGCTGGTACCTACTAGAGTCCCTTGATGGAAATATTGTATAGGGAGTACCGACACGACACTTTATGCATTTTGACAGGAGTCGATTTTGTCGACCGCGTGAACGCATTCGAAGGTTAAGTTCGACAGTGGACCAGTGGTGGACTGGCGGATTTGCCGGCATTCCGGTCCGTTCCCATACGTTCCTCTACGAATCGACTCCTTTCGTGTGGAGCCTTCGATGTCGTCGACTCCTGCTCGACTCCGTGAGAGCCTAAAACCAACGACCAATCACAACTCGTTGAGCTCGTGTCGGTACTCCCTATACAATATTTCCATCAAGGGACTCTAGTACCTACTCGCTAAACCTATCTAACACGAATCACAGAAGTGAGAAAGTTGAGACGTGACAACTCAAGCGTAAATAAAACGGATGTTGTTACAGTCGGGGATAACGCGATTGTCAGACGACTCCTTAGGTTTTGGCTCGGATAGGGGTAGGCCACCTGCAATACTACTAAATTCATTGAGATGAATACTGCGGGTAGGCTACCTCCAGGAGTTGTCTGACAATCTTCATTTCTTCTCCTGTGTGATTTGAGTGGTGATGTGAGACTCTCCAGAGGACTTATCCACCAATTTTGTTCCATACCTGTAACAAGCACATTGTAGGTACCTACCTAGGATAGGTATATGTTTTATGAATGCTATTCTTCATATTAATTTATCCATTGCGAGAATTGCTGAAAATTTGGTCTGCTTTCAACTGATCAATGCGAATTCTACAAGTAAAAATACCTGGGTAGCTAAAATTTTGATTCTCATTATTATCTTGATCTTGCTATAGCTCTTGATTACTAGCTTGATAAATTTAAGTACATGACATTTGCTTGACAATAATGGACGCTATTACAAAAAAACTTTTAATTTTTCAAACCTTGGTTGGGGAGTTATTCTAGATAAGAGAGAGTGCATTTTGGGACATGGTTGCATGGGAAAAAAAGGTTTAATTTTGACTTTCAAAAATACAATCCTGCAGTTTAGCATGGCAGTTTTTAAACACCCAGCGGGCCGATCTTGGAAATCATTAGATAAGGGGTAGACTGGATAAATGGGGGGGCTGCTATTGGTCCCTTTTAAGTATTTATCGAAAAGAAGAGCTCCTTGACCAAGTATCCCTCCGCTACATTCGATAAGCAATCGGCTGCTTGAAACAAGCCAATAAAAGCCGGTAGCTTATCCTTACAGGAGGGATACTTGGTTCAAGATCTCTACTTTGTGATAAACACTTCAAAGGGACCAATAGCAGCTCCCCATTTATCCAGTCTACCGGCCTTATCTAATGATTTCAAAGATCAGCCCTCTGGATTCCTACATAAGTGTGTGTTCTAACAGTCTTGGGGAGGGATGATACCATAACAGTCTTGGGGAGGGATGATACTAATCAGCTGTAGTTGGGACCTGGATGCCACCATCAACTAATAAATCAGTCGATTACAGCAGAAGCGAACACAGAATTTTGTCTGTCTCTCTCTCTCTTCTTCCCTATTTGAACCTATGTGTAAGAAAAGGATAGAGATGGGGGTCAACGACAATGTCTCTGCCCTTTATCTATCGTTTTCTAACAAGTGTGTTCAAACAGGTGGAAAAAAGCAGGACAAAATCCTAGATTCTCATTTCAAAGCAGCTAAAATTTTCGAAAAAAGTGTTCCCACACCCTTTTTTTTTTTTTTTTTTTAAGAATTATTCAATTTAGAGAAGGGATCCCCCCCCCACCTCCTCAATTCCCTACAGTGAAAAGAAGACAATTCTTTTTCTTTTTTAAAAAAAAATGTATTTGCGTTTTGTTAACAAAATTTAACTATGAAAGTATTCATCTAGACACAGGTACTTAAACATTTTGACTAGAGACAATAAGTAAAATGACTTAACCTAAGGAAGTAATACAATTGAAATTTATGTCTCTTCAGGTCAATCCCTTCAAATGTAAACAATAATAAAATTAAGGCAAGGGAAGAGAGAGCAGAACACAGGAAAACTACTTCATTGAGTCAAACAAGAAAAGCACAAGTTAATGAAACTAGCGAGATTTTCCTCATTAGTGGATCAATTATTTTTCCTTAGATTAAAAAGGGAGGGGAAAAACAAGTCTTGATAAATTTAAAAATAAAAAAGTAGTCAACTTTTCAAAAAAATATTTCTCAAGAAAAAAAGAGTGGCTTCTTGCTGCATGTGAAATACTCTGCGGTTGAAAACTCTAATACATGCACCAGAAAATAAAAGATAAATCCAAAATCGAGATATATTGCTACATATATCTCTGAAATGCTGTCTCACAAATCTATCCCATCTATTACCGTTCAAAAATTCCATTCAATCTAAAATACAGATCAGTAAATTTAGGCCTTTAACAACTGTTCAAACCTGCTACATACTTATGTATTTATGGAAAAAATAAATGCTCAGGATTTTACATAATAAGCCGTTTATCTGTTCAAGTAGAGATCTATTTCAGGGATCAGAAATATTTTTAAATTATTTAGAGAATTGCTTAGTTGATAACGTATTTCATTAATTACAGTAAAATCGTGAAAGGTGAAACCTCTGAAAAATAGGTGCATCTTGCTGTGTGATTTATACATCATTATCCTTCAATTACTTTTCCAGTAAAGAATGCAAAAATGGCCTCCTCACGTTGAATTATTTTTTAGCATCATTGCTCTGAGCTTCAAAAATTCTTCAAGTTCACTTCGGTCAATTCTATCATGAGTTGGTTTTACAATATTAGTTACAGATTTAGATTTTTTGGGAATACCGTGCCTTTTGAGTTTTTCTTCCTGATCATTTCTTTCTTCACCAATTTGCTTGTGCCGATCCTTGCTTTTCTTGGATCGAGAATCACTTTCAACTGCGGTTCTTCTCCTCAAATTTTCACTGGAATTTGAGGAGAGACCAACAGAGTATGATTTACTTTCCTTATCTACAACACGTTCATGTTTTTTGGATTGGTTTGTAGATGATATTAATAACTTTCCCTTCTCAGAAACACTTGCGGATTTTGGAGAATCTCGGTTCACAGAGAACTTTCTGTCAAACTCATGCTTCATTCCAGAAGACTTCACAGGGGTTACATAAGATTTCGACAAGCTTTTACCTTCAGAAACACTTGCAGATTTTGGAGAATTTCGGTTCACAGAAAGCTTTCTGTCAAACTCATGCTTCATTCCAGAGGATTTTACGGGGGTTACGGAAGATTTTGAGGAGCTTCTTCCTTCAGTCCTTTCTCTGTCAGCAGCATACAAGTTACAGTCCCTCTGAGTTTTATCATTTGAGGTTTGGTTAGGATTTTCGGTTGCACAAACGGTGGGACGCTTAATTTCACTGCTTGAATCATGCTCCTGTTTTTTCGCATCAATTAGAGATGACCCGAGAAGGGATTTTTTCATTTCAGAAAAACTAGCAGAAGTCCGGTTCACAGTGAGTTTTCTGTCAAACTCATGCTTCATTTCAGAAGATTTTACTGAGGTTACGGAAGATTTTGAGGAGCTTTTTCCTTCAGTCCTATCTCTGTAATTACAGTCCCTCTGAGTTTTATCATTTGAGGTTCGGTTAGGATTTTCGGTTGCACAAACGGCGGGAAGCTTAATTTCACTGCTTGAATCGTGCTCCTGTTTTTTCGTGTCAGTTGGAGATGTCACACGAAGGGATTTTTTCTTTTCAGAAAAACTTGCAGACTTTGTCAATTGCGGAGAAAGTAGACTGGTAGGACTAGTACAGATCTTTTCATCACATGATTGCTTAATTTTGGGAGTTTTCTGGCAATTTTTGGATTCAATAGCGGACGGAATTACATCTATTTTCTTAAGTCTTGAGCTTTTTTTAGAGGAAGGACTTTCAATAATTTGCGTATTTTTACAGCTACACATTCTCTCATTTTTTGGTTTCATTTCAAGGGCTTTTGTAGAGGATTGATGGATTTTACTGCAATTTTTAGTTTCAGAAGAGCCTTGACTGTCTGCACCTTTCCTACATTCTGAGCTCACTTCGATTTTAAAAGTTTCAAAAGTTTGATCACTTGTTTTGCGGCCTCCATAGTCACCATAGAAATGTGTCTCGATAATGGGCATCTCCTCTCTAAGTTTTTTATGGGTTTCAGGTGATCTAATATTGATTTTAGATTCAGGCAAGGATGTCTTTTCATCAACTCCCCTTAATTTTGAGCTTAAATGAATTTGAGATGGTTCCATAAATTGTGCATTTTTATTCCAACTTATTTCACTACTAGATAATTTTCCATCGAAATCAGATTCTTTTCCAGAAAATTTCATGAGAGCATCAAAACTTCTGCTGTAATTTTGAGATCCATTCTGAGACAGACTTTCATCTACTTCCGTACGATCAGATTTGACTCCGATTTGGGTAATTTTAGTCACAAGATCACTTATGGCACAGCCTGGTTTATTCCTATTCGGTATGGAGATAGCCTTTATATTTTCAGGCACAGTTGAATTGCTACTTGCAGACAGTTTCTTTGACAAACAGACAGCATCTTTGGAGATTGTCCCGTCTGTTCCAGTTTTTGGTCCTAACTTTGCTGAATGTGATGGGATTTCAGCGTTCTGCTCATTTCTGACAGCATCTGAAGTAATTTGATCAGTTAAGGATTCGAGAGAATGAAGATTTTTGCCGACGGTCGAAAAGGATTCTGAACTAACTATCTTTCCTTCTTCTAAATGATCCGAACAAACAAGGCTCTTTTTCAGAGAGACAATTTTTTTTTTCTTAATAGCTTTTGATTGATGGTTGAGATGAGCATTATTCCTTACTTTTGAGGGAATGTGTAGTAAAATCTCCTCTTTTGAAACTGCCAATTTGCAAACACTAAGATCACCATTTTCCTCTTCAATTTCTAGTTCACTAGAATAGTCCTCCAAAAAAGCTGATCTACGCAAAAATTCCTTCTTATTATACCTGCTGCTATTATTGCTCTTATTACACCTAATATCATCGTGATGGACGCGAACAAAAAACTGATTTGATTCCGAGTTATAAGTTTTGAGAGCGCGATCGGAATTCATTACCTCTTCCCCATCAAACTTATCGAAACCGTGTAATTTCTCTTTTTCATTTGATCCTGACATTGATTTATCGATGTTTGTCTTCAATGATTCTCTTTTGCATACAAGTAGACTCTTGCTTTGATCTGCAGCACAGTTAGTGGCACATTTCAGTTTCTCTGCCTTATCACAATTTTCTTCATTTGGGATCAATTCTTCCTTGATGCCAGTTTCATTCATAGTGCCTTGTTCTTCCTCCATGGTTATAATAAGTAAGTTGTCCTCGCTCAAACAGCTTTCTTCCAAATTAGTCATTGATTCATCAGGCTCATGATAACTGTGAACGGAATCATTTTCTTTGGTATTCAATACTAACGAGTTGATTTGATTGTTTATTGGCTTGTCTGAAAGATCAAATATGGGAGGCTTTGCTTTGTCATTTAGCCGAGATGCAGAGTCAACACTAGTTTTTTCAGCAATGCTGATTGTGTCCTTGTTCAAAGATCCATTAGTCTTAGTACATACAGGTAAAGACCTTTGGATTATAGAGTAATTTTCGGTCAAACGCTTGACATCTGTTGCGGCTGAGACATTATCTAAAGAGATTTCTTTGACTGGACCGGACTTTGATGTCTGAATTCCAGGAACTAACCGTAACTCCGCAATATTTGAATGCCTATCATCAGTTTCCTCTGACTCCAGTTTTGAATTCATCACAAGCTGATCTTGGGATCTTTTTTTTTTTTGACCAGATTTCGAGAGACGTGAATCAAGATACTTTCTCTCATTTTCCGATGCAAAAGATTCCTTCAACTGAATGATTTGACTGAGTCCAGTTTTATTTGCTCTCCCAACTTTTAGTAATAGAGTGGCGCCAGACTTATTAGTCAGCTTTTCCTCTAATGTTTCCGGACCAGGATGCAACTTTAAATCATCAGATATCAAAGCATGGTTCAGTGGTGTGAGTAAATGTTCTCGCCTTTCCAATTCTAGATTTCTATTTATTTTAAACTTTACACTTGATTCATCATTTTCAAAAAATGTTGAATTAATAATACCTCTTGGATTCGCGTTGCCTGGAGCTTGAAAAAATATGTTGTTTTCCGTTTCTGATTTGACTGATTTAAAGGCATCAGTAGATTTACATGTATACACCTCAGAATCATCTTGATTAGAAGATGAGCCAGGAGCTCCTGCTCCTCTGAGAACTGTTTCTAAGATTGACATTTTCTCATTCGGTACGGGAGAGTCTGATAACTCATCTTTTGGTGTTCCACTAGTAAGTGATTCATGCAGCATTTTGTCATTAGGGCTGCTTTTTAGATTTAAAATTGAGCACTTGGATGAATTAGTTGGAAACGACGGGGGTAATTTCTCTAAGCTACTTATTGCCTCACTTGCAGTTTGGCCTTTCCGCAAATCAGATGTTCTCATATCGGTGGCATGATCTATGGCTATTCCTTTCTCATCGTTCATTTGAACAATTTTGGGAGAGCTTTGTTTATGAGGAGAACAATTGATCACTTCCGAGCTAACTTCCGTTGCTTCGATTTCATTGCAAGAGGAAGAAATTAAATTATTTTCACTTGTCAAGCTGAAAGTAAAATCTGTAGACTGTCCAGCAATACTCTTAAGTGAAGCTTGTGGGGACTTTTGTGAGGGCTGAGGATCAATTTCAGCGATTGGAGACAGATCAAAATTTCTTTCTTCTGGAATTTTTGAAGTTGTCGGTGAAACAGAATCTTTACCGCCTCGAACAAATTTATTTTTTCTTCGATGTTGAGATAAATTACAAATCTGTTTTGAAGATATTGACTTTTTCTTAGAATGCATGACTTCTTCTCGTCTATTTGATTTGGTTGATTTTAGCTTGCCAATGATGCCAATGTTTTTGGATTTGACGGTCTTCCGTGTTACTTTTTTAACAACTTTGAAATAGTTGGACTTGGTGATGGAATAACTCCTCACACTCTGATCGTTCAAATGTCTGCTTCTGCTCCCTTTCTGCTTTGGGGGGCTCAAATTCTTTAAATCATCCTTAGGAAATATAGGAGTGTCAGCTTCTTGTGACTGATAAGTTTCCGGTGCTTTTACTATCAAATTTTCACTTAGTTTTTTTTCTGGACTCACTAGAGCTAATCCTGAGTCTAAGGTGTTTTGCGCTTGCGTGTCCTCATGAGGTAGAGAATTTTCTGTGGAAATTTTAGGACAAGACTTCTCCAAATCAAAATTTTCTGATATGTTGTTTTCCAATGATTCAAAAGTTGTAACCTTTGATGACACATTTGCAGTTTCGACCGCTAAATTGTTTTCTTCCAAAGTTGATGCTGCGAGAGGTTTTGAAGTAGACGAAATAGATTTCACAAACGGAGATTCAAATAAACGAGATCTGCATACATTTCTAAAACGTTCACTTGCGGCGCTACGTCCACCGGAAGTTAATTTTGGAGAAGTGACAGCATGTCTTTGTGATACGCCTTTAAGACTTGGTGGCGTGCTGAAATCTAAAGCTCGAACGTGATTTCTTTTATTTCTGGGAGTGCTCGAGCTTAATTTCTTAGTTCTACTCTGATCGATGGGTGAGACAAATTTTTTAAGAGACAACATTTTATTTGATGATAAGCATATTCTATTCACATTGCTTTGATTTTTTGGTGCCTCTTTTGAGGAATTCATGGGAACAATCTCAGCATATTTGTTAGGTTGTTCGAGGAAACTAACTCCACCTTCATTCTGAGGGTAGGAGGAGGTACTTGAAGCATCCTCAGATACATTTTCAGCCTTAACTTTAGTATCAGTTTGAATGCCAAAGCTTCCTCTTTGACTACTGGTTGAAATGTCACCATGATTTTCACGGGGTTCAGATTTCTTCATTTTCTTCTTGACAGGTTCAATTTCTGGTATTTGTTCCGAGTCATCATCATGAGATTCAGCATTCAAGGTCAGATTGAAATCATTTTTGAGTGAGCTATTAGTTCTCTTTAGAGGCTTTCTGACAGAAGGGTTTGATAAGGTTGAATTGCATCGATGTTCACTGGACTGACTAGAATGTAGTGTTGCTGCCTCAGGACTTACAAATCTGGCTGATGAAGAAACAGGAAATTCACTACAAGTTACACAACTTGTATTGTTACTAAATTTGGGCGAGGTTCTGCAAGAAACCACATTTTGTTCTGGAACAAGACTGTAAGTTTCAGCCGGTATTCTTCCGGAACAACACAATCTTTGATTGGCATTAGTTTTCGTTAGCGCTGGGATTATTTCAGATGCTATTGGTTTGCTCACTTCCTTATAGGTACCTAAACCAGTATTTAGAACACAAGATTCATTTTTGACAAATACTTTCGCACTCGTCGAATCAACATCCATTTCCGCAGGGTTATTGATGATACAACTGATGGAGACTGGTTTTGAGCAACATTCATGAAAAGTGGCTGACATATCCTGAGAAATGATAGTTTTATTCCTTACTAAAGAATTCACTGGAGTACCTAAGTTTTGAGAATCACTGGGAGAATCATACTTTTCAATTAGATTATCGGGAGCTTCAATCTTAACAGGACTAAACAAGGGAGCTGATGACGAAACTGTAGAAACAGATGAATTTTCCACCTTAATAAATTTGTTTGCCGCTGTTGATTTTTCTAAAGTTTGATTCAAACTGATGAATTTTGTGTCTTCAGTTTTAACTTCTGATTTGAGAGAGCTACCGGAATTCTTTTGGACGCCTCTCTTCTTTTTCTTTTTCTCTGTATCCTCTGAAGTCTCTGCTATGTGGCGAACAACTGGTTTACCCCTTTTCTTGGCACATACTTTGGAGGACTTCTTGGTCATTTCTGAAACAATGAAAAACTAAATTAATGAATGAACAGTTAAGAAATTGAGTAGAAAAATAACAAAAAGAATTATGAATGAATCCATTGACTTGTGGTTTCATTAAGAGCAGTGTTGCCCGTGCCAAGCACGTGCTGGCACACAGTTTTACCCTGACCATATCAGATGCGGCAACTTTCACAAATGTCATATACAGAATTGGAATTGGACACGAACTCAATCAGGGAAAAGACTAATTTCTGTCCCTAAAATCAAATAAAAAAAATATTTAACACACAAAAAGAAAGAAGAGATTTGAGGTAATCATTATTTGATAAAATGTATTCATACTTTCTGAATGTTCTTCATCACTCAAATTTTCTGACATGTGAGACTTTAAAGCTCCTTTCGGAGCAATATTTATGAAGTCAGAGCTAGGTGACACAGTAGAGAAAACAATTCCAGGTTTTACATCCTTGGTATCTGAAACAAGAAAAAATAAGAAATTAAAGTTTACTCCGTTCCTTATCAAGAAGTCTTAGAATTAGAATTGGAGTAACTCACTCAGATATTTGAGATTAAAAGGTCAAAATGAATGCTTTTAGTTGGACTTGTTAATCAAGGATGATTCGATAAACTCTAATGCAAGTTCCGCAAAAAATGTCTTCTGTGTAAAGAATTCTCCCAGATATCGTATTGACTAGTATTTATAGAATATTCAGATAGTTTTGAAAGGGAAATATTTAGTGAGTATTAAATGAAGGATTTAATTATTCACGGGATATTGAAAAGAAAATTATGAATATTCATACAACATTCCCAATATTCTACGAATAATTAAAGGTGAAAGAACAAGGAGAGCACTACTGACAAAACTTAGTTTTGAGAAATAAGCAGTTAAAAACTCAGATTTGTTTTCCGCCCAATTCGGTTCACATATTGACTTCAAATATGTCTTTAAAATTGTAATAAGTTCCAAGGTCCATGAATCCAGAGACATTTTTTAAAATTTTTGAACTGTGTACCAGAAAAAAAATTCAAAAAAGTGACAATAGAAGTACCCTTTTTTTAAAGAGCAAAATTATGCAACAGGGTTGACATTTTTCAAGAGAAATCAAATCAGATGTTTGGAAACTTGCAGAATCATATTAAGAAGCTGATCTACAGAGCCACTTGGAGCAAAATCTAAAATTGATATTGATAGTTACTGATCTCCATCATAAATATATCAGATCAACCCAATCTCACCATCGGTGATTTACAGAAATTAGTTTTAAATTTAAAGTTCAGCTCCAATTTTGAGTATTTCTGTAAACATATACAACTTGGTAGATATGTTCCTCAAACCAATTTCAAAAGCTCCATTAACAGATTGTTAAAAGAGAAAAATACAGTGAAACCACGTATGTAAGCTGCATTAATTGTTCAATTTAGATTGCAAAAAAAAATGAGCACTATAAAGTCATATTAAAGCATACGTCTGGTAAAGATTGTAGAATGAAAATATGGAAAGTACTTACAGATGCCATATTTTGGTTCACTATGATTATCTTCCGCAATGTAAACTCTTGAAAAGTTATTATTTTTTGCACTTTTGGGCAAAGTAAGAGGAAATTGATTGTGTTCTGGGACTGAAGTGACAGCAGGGCAAACTGTACCAGTCTTCAACAGACGAGGAACAATTTGATTCGGAATTGTCGCAACTGACTGAGTTGTTGAAGCAATCCTTTCATTCATGATCTGAGTCGTTGGTAGACGAGGAACAATAAGATTTGGAATGGTCGCAACCGACTGAGGTGTTGAAGCAATCCTCATGATCGGAGTCGCTGGTAAATCTGAGGCAGACGGTAAAACAATAATCTTTGAAAGATTTTGCTTGGCAGCAGTCGAGGGTAGACGTGATGGCACACTTACACTAGGCGGGAAGGAATGACTGAAATTGGGAACCAAAGTTTCATTAGGATATATTGAAGGTTTCTTGTCAAAAACTGAAAATGACTGATGACTCATGGCGCTAGGTGAGGAAAACGTTGTATGGCTTTGAGTTTGAATGCTTGAGACATTTTGTTGGCTAGAGCTTATTTCTTGAAACTGAGCATTTGATGACACAGTTAACAGCTTTTTCAAGTTTGTTGATTGAGACGGCTCATCATTTGTGCACAGTGGCAGTGATGGTGAAGAGGTGGGCATTGACTTGGCTTTATTCGTGGAGAATTCATTTGAGCATTCAAATGGAGGACAATCAGATCTCGGTTTATTTGGTTTCACAATGGCTAATTTTTTAGAGGTATCAACAATATTAGAATCCCCATTCTTGACGTTTTCATCTACAAAAGAGTAAAAGATTATACATTAAAGGAGAGCCAAAAAAGTCCAAAGGTAAAAAATATCAGAAAGTCAGAATGCAGAGCTGTAAAACTAGCCCGCTGTTTTTTTTTTTTTAAATTTTTGTCCAACACGTCTGTTGCAAACTTTTGTTACTGCGTAATGGTGGGTTCATTTCTGTGTAAAATCAAGTGAAAATCACATTGAAAGCATAAAAAAGTTTTAGTCTAAAATCCAAAGGCAATTAGCTTTGAGGTCGTTTCAGAAGTGTAGAGGCGCACCTTGACCGATAATCTTTGGAAATTGCCAATATTATTTCTCATTTTACAAAATAAAAATGAATGAAAATAAATAATAATAATAATTTTCACCGAGGATTGCTTCAAAATCAAATGGTTGAAGTCGCAAGCAAGTTTTGTTTTGATTTGAAGAAATGGCGATTGAAAATTTGCCGAAGATTATAAGTGAGCTGTGCCTACAATTCTAACACAAACTTCACCACATATGTATTTTGAAGGATACAGATTAGCTTTTATAAAACATCACAGATTAACAGTGCTATTTTGCTTGAATATTAAAATCTCTGAGTGTAGTCAGAGATGAAATAAAAAATAAAACTTAGGAATTATGAAGTTTTCCTCTGATTACTGCATCGATTTCATCATTTTAGAGCTGCTATACTAAACCTATTGGAGGCAATCTTTAAGATGATTCCAGGGTCAATTAGTTTGAGCCGTGGCGTGGACACCAAGTCGCGCTGCTCTAATGGTCAGCAGTTTTTGGCTAAAATTGACGAATTTACGCTGAAAACACAAATTTGAAAAACGTCAGCACCTGCGAGCATACTTCAGGAAGATACCCTTAAAGTTCCGAGCTGAAGCACTCAAAAATAAAGCCAGAAATCATGAAATACGAGAATTCCCATAAGCCTCAATGAGTGGGAGTGAGGCAGATAGACATATTATTGCTCGCACTCACTCTCACTCACTAAGCTTATGGCAAAATAACTTTCACAATTTACGGCTTTAATTCTAAACCAACTTTGGTCCTTTTGGGCTATAAAAAAATGTTGCGAGTGCTGACGTTCTTGGATTTCAAGTGTATACTTTGTTTTCAACTTATAACGGCAAAAACATGATTTTTCCCAAAACCGACTAGAGCCGCCATCGATCGGAATGAAATTTGTAAAAATTTTGTTTGGAATCACGTTAAGAGAGCCAGAAAAGCAAATTAAAATTCAAGGTATGTGAATGAACTTACTTTTGCTTCTCTTACACTTGGTCTTCCGAGAGCTGTCTTTCATTAATTTTTTACCTGCTTCGTTAATTTTCTTCTTACTTCTGAAAACAAAATGCAGATCAACAATAAGTTTCAAATAACTTGAGAGAATTTCAGTAATAATCATAAGTGGCGGTAGCCGCCCCGGCCACGTCAGAAAACGCAACCTCGGAGAGCACCGTGAACATAAATAAATACAGGAAATAGTCCATGCGATTTGAGTTGAGACCTGGCAACTCAGGAAGATTTTCATACTGCAGTGGCGGCTTTTGCAATTTGGCCAAAACATTTTTTCTCCATTTGATTCTGCGTCAAACAATTGATTTAACCCATTGACATACGATTTAATTAGACAAAAGTTGCTAGGCAACAATGCTTATACGTTCATTTTATGCTTACGGCGAACCTAGCGGTGAAACCGTGAAAGTAGAGTGAAGTGAGTGGCGCTCTCTATCGGTAAACGCTGCAATCTCTTGAACTCGTTGTTCCGTTGCTGTGAAATTGCTAGATCGGTAGTAAGAATGTCTTCAGAGTCATGACGAGTCTGACTCGTCAAAGTATGTCAATGGGTTAATCGTGACAAATGTGACAATCCATTTTTGAACTTATGTAGATTCAAATAGAAGGGAAAATATTGTTGCCAAATTGCACAAACCACCACTGGCATACAGTGGCAAAGCTGGACTACCTCACCCTTGTCAGTCAGCAGAGATAATGGCTCTGCTCCCTAGGCTATTGAGCTTTGAATATTCCAAAGAGTAAACAAGAGTCCCAACAAAACGGTAGGAGAGCGTGGCATAGTCGAAATACTATCGAATATCACTATCGATTGTACAACCTCTGATTGGCTGGCAAAAGCCTGGGCCCTGTGAAATCGCTCTTATGGAAATTTAACAAGCGATTTTTTACTTTGCTTCATTAAAAGTTAAATTTCAAGAAAATTATTCTTTCTTGCCCTCGGGAAATTCAAATTATATTATTTTGAGACTATTACGAAGAGATTTATGGGTCATACAATCATACATATTACTTCATCGAAATTGCGGGTAAGTAATTTTTTGTCGTGTTTCCCACTACATATTAGCACAAGTCGGGCCGAGTGTGTGGTGTAGCAGTTGTTTTTTCCAGTTTTCTTGTTTACGCGTAATGCAGATGGTTTGAAATGCATGTAAAATTCATTGATTGAAAGAAATACGCCGATTTCATGAAGAAACCCAAAGATTTAAACGCAAACACTCAAAATATTACGAACTTTAAGCAGCTAACAATCAGACGTTACGGCGGAAAAATCCTCGTAATTTAACTTTCAATTTCATATTTTTCTGTTAAGTTTGTGATGAAGTGATATGTGTGACCCATCAATATCTTTGTTATATCCTCAAAAAAATATAATTTGAATTTCCCGAAGGTAAGGAGCAATAGTTTTCTTGAAATTTGACTTTAAATGAGGCAAAGTCGAAAACCCCATGTTAAATCTCCATAAGAGCAATCTCACAGGGCCCAGGCTTTTGCTAGCCAATCAGAAGCTGACTTTTTCATATCACCAACCAAACCTAACCTGCCACGCTCTCCTACCGTTTCGTTGGGACTCTTGTTTACTCTTTGGAATATCCGAGAACTACAGTGCCTACTGAACCCACCTATTTTGGGTACGTAGAGGAAAAAATTATGCATATTTGGACGATATGAAATGATATGATTTCCATTTGGTATTTGTGCCAAGTTCAAAATTGAAGTTAAAAATTAATATTTCCTTGATGTAAAACAAAGCGGACAGCGTTTTTAGTCACCGGTGGAAAGAAAAAGAAGAGGCAAAGGCTACCAAAGTGAGAGCTCAAATAGAAGACATGATGATGTGACAAAAACCCTCCGGGAAGCTAGCCGAGGAATGACCCAAAAGTAAGCTAAAGGGTGAGTGTTTTACGGTAAAATTGAGCAAATAAGATCAAAGGGAAGAAAACAGGAATAGATTACTAATTATTCTTACTTGAGCTCTTCATCCGTATCTTCGTCATTTAAGGCGTCATTTTTTGCAACTCCTGCACGAATAAATAAAAAATATATTAGTGATTGGAGCAGGAATTAAACTTTTTTTGAACAAATCGGTGCCTGTAAAGATAATGTTAGTTCAACAGTCTGAACTCTACAAGAATTTAGTAGTAGTAGTAGTAGTGGTGGTGGTCAAGTCAAGCCACCCAAACCGATAACCATACATTTGTTACAAAAACAAATAAAGGAATGGAGGTACCTCACAGTAAGGTAAGAAGACAAGAGGGATACTGCACCAAGTGTGACACCCTGAGGAAAGAAAATATCTCGAGAGCACACAAGGACTGGTGTGCTCTCACAATTTTTTTTTTTTTTTTTTTTTGACTGGTGTGCTGCTCTTGGATTCCCCCCCCCCCCTTTTAAATATATAACAGTTAATCTATATTTCTCATTTTATTGTTAGTGACAGTACATTCACCAAAAAAAATTGTATCAGGCGAGACATATTTATTCAGGTCATAAGACAATCCATTAATTTTAGTCCGAAAAAATCATATAGTATTTTCGCTAAGGATTGGCAAAGTACATCCTTATCTCTATTGGCTAAGTAAAGATGAATTTAATGTGATTCAGGGCACCACTATCACGAATTTCAATCAAGATGGCCAGATTTATGATGAAAGAATGGCAACAAACCTTCAAAAAACTCGTCAAGGAAATTTTCAAAATATGGGTCTTCTTGAGTCTGATTAACTATCGTTTGAATTACAGATTCCAGCTCATCACCTCCAGAGCTTTCTTTCTCTTTCTCTGGATTGAACTTTTCAGGTGTAAAGATTACTTTGTTGATGTTGTCTGCAATTTTCTCATGCAGTTTTTCATCTTGCAGAGCTTTCTTAATAACCTAGAACAAAAACAAAATCAGAAAAGTAAAGTGTCAGAAACATTCTTGCGATAAATTGGAAGCTCAAATTAAATTAAGGTAAACACCTCAGTAGCCGGCACCCTTAAAATTTGCACCAGTGCCCAGGACCTATTTTTCACATTATTTAGAGGCAATTTTGGTGTTTTGCGTATTTTTTTTTTAATGTTTCACACTTGAGGTCTCAGAAAAAACCACCCAAAACACCAGTATTGCCACCAAACTAAATACTTTTCACACAGTAAAAAATGGGTGCCGGGTGCTGGTGAAAATTTCAGGGGTGCCGGCTGCTGGGGTGTTTACCTTAAATTAAATCATAAACAGATAAAAAATAAAAGGAGAGTTTAAAAACTCAAGAAAATAACTAGGCCTTTCACTTGACACTAAAATAAACAGTCGACAATAAACTGGCCACAGTCACAATAAAATCAAACATACCTTCTCAACAGGAACTGGTTCTTTCCTCCTGTTTTTTGAAGATTTTCTTTGAGATCTAACGGTTCCAGGCAAAGAACTCAGGCTTGTTGTCTCCGGAGCAGTGATTTTTTTTTCAATTCTGTAAAAAACGTAAAAATAAAATTTCAGTAAAATCTCCGTATGCTGAGATTTCAGTCCTTCAAAATAATTGTTACATCAAACAAAACTACCAGTCCTATCGATACTTCTGTAGTAACAAGGATAAAAACATCAGTCTACATAGAAATCATAATTATCTTAAATTGATGCCACATCTGAAAAAACAGCCCATAAATTGAAAGACACACTTATCAGAAAAATCTTTATTCAATCACAATTCTGATTTCTCAGAAAGAGCACACCTATTAATAAATGGACTCTTTCTCCAAAAATAGCCTCAATTGATCCCTGATCTCTAATTTTCTTTTTTTTACAATCAAATCAATAAATTCCTCCCGACCATAAATACATAACAGATTACAAGGTGAAACTCGCCAGCTGTGATAGACCGTTAGTAGATCTGCCTCATTTTTTAACCCACTAACTCATAATTTAATTTCAAAAAAGATGCTTGGCAATAGCGCTTATGCGCTCATTCTATGTGAGTAGCGCTCCTAGTAGCTAAACTGCCGAAGTTGAGTGAAGCGAGTGACGCTTTCTATCAGAAAAAGCCTCAAGTACTTGAGCATCGTCGGGTAGCGGTCGTTTTCTTACTGCGTTACAGGCAGATCGATATTCAAAATTTGGACGTAACATCCACGCCGCTTTAAGGCGATGTATTAACGTGGTATTCCTCTGTTTTTCCGATGCTATTGAGCTTGAACTACATTCTTTTGGGCCAGTTAAGATGCAGATTAGATTTATTACATACAGTCCGTCTCTTTTTTCCACCTTCTTTCTTTCTAGGTTTACTGGGCTTTAGCCTTCATGGGATCAACAGCCAACATAGATGTAGGTATTTCCAGCAGAGTTCAGCAAATGAGACTCGCTTACCAAGGTTGAACTGCCGATTACTTTTTGTAATTGAGCTGACTCTCCAATTACATTTTTTAACCAAGCTTCAGACAATTTTCAAACTGTTATTAAAATGTGGTTCCAAACTATTTTTCAAAAACCAAGGGTAATATCATTTAACAATACAACAAATTAACCCAAAATGATATTTGATTTTTAAAAATAAATAAGCGTACACTACACTTAAATTTGAGTTGGAAAACAGTCCTATTTCCGATTACAAAATGTAATGGGACAGTCAGCTCCATTCCAAGAAGTATCGCCTGTTCAACTAGAGTAACCAAGTCCCATTTACCCAACTCTGATTCCAAGGGACATGAAGAATCGACTGCACAAGGATGTGACAACAAATCATTATGCCATAATTAAAATATTATAATAGACCTGAGCCATAATGGACAGTTTATGGGTTCATCTTTAAAACCATTGGATATGACTGGTCAACTAGCTGAAAGGATGGTTAATATTGGTTCCTCAATAATGTTCGTCAAAAAGTAAAGCTCTGTAACCAAGTATCCTTCCGCTACATTTAATAAGCTAAACGCTAGTTCTAAGCAGCCTTTAGCTTATCGAATGTAGTCAAGGGACATTTGATTACACAGCTTTACTTTTCAATGAAAATTATAAAGGGACTAATAGAGCTCACACATTTTGAGTATCTGGTTGACGGATTCTGACAAGTAGCGGTGCTTGATTTCAAAATGAATCAAAACGCATCAGCAAGTGGTTGGTTAGCAACGAGTTGTAATTGCTAAACAACCACTCACCGATTCGTTTTGATGCATTTTGGAAGGAAGCACCCCTACTTGTAAGAATCCGTCAACCTGATACTCAAAATGCATGAGCTCTAGTAACCCCAATAGCAGTTAATAGTAGTTGTAACAGCAACATTATTTGGCCAAGACCATCAGTTGGAAAATAAAGAAGACAAAGCTGTATCATTTACATTATTGGAGATATTGGAGATGGTGCAGGCGGAGGTAGTGACAGAGAAGGAGGCGGAGTCAACTGAGGAGGAGTGATATTTGCTATGCACCAAGTCGGCTGGGAAGGTGATCCTTCCATGGAGACAGAGTAACTCATTATGTCGCTTCCATCCTTTGATGTCTTAAAATTTGTAGGAGTTTGATTAGCAGCAACTATGGATTCATCAATGGTCCTGTTCACAGTATCCTGAAAATCAACCACAATCAATAATCGTATTAACATTGAGTATATGATCCAATCTGACAACAAGAACCTCACACTCCGGGCTGTCCGTGAGGGGGAAGCGACTTTTTTGGATAAGGGCTCAAGAGAAGGGAAAAACTAAGGGTGTAACTTCTCAAGCCCCCCTCCCACACTTTTTTTTGGAAAAGGGATCTAAAAGTAGGAAAAAACAAAGAATGTGACGCCTCTAAACGTCACTTTAACCTGGAGAAGGGCTCAGGAATGGTGAGAAACCAAAAAAAAAAAAAAAAGAATCACTTTTTTTAAAGCCCCCCACTTTTGAACCCACAGAACGCCCACACTCAAACTCAACAAAAAGAGACTGAAAAACATTTTCAAGCTAACCTCTTTGAAAGTTTCAAAATTCAACAGTCGATGTATCTGATATTTTGATGATACCGTTTTTTTTAAGTATCCTTTCACTTCTGCTGTGTAATTTGTTAACTCAGATCTTGACCGCCAACTATCTCAGAACAATGTTAGAGAAAATATATTAAGAAGTAATCATAAATCCATGATAATTTCAGTGATGTTTGCCAGGACCATGTAGCAAGTAGTTTGGCCTATATTGACAAAGTGGCTAGCATGTCAGACATTATTTTACATTGATTCAAACGTAATTCCGAAAGCATTATCCTCTGATTTACACAGATACGTTTATGAACCACAATCAATTTTGAATGACCACATTGTGAATGTCTCTGAAAGAAAGCCCAATAGATACCTTCAGAACACAGGAAATTTAGGTCCCCAAAAGAACCCCCAACAATCTCCCAACTATATCCAGGATTTGCACACACAAGGTTTTTTTTTTTTTTTATATAGACGGATTGGAAGGCTGGTACAAGAGAACGTATAGTTACCTGAGTTGGTACGGTGATATTAAACATGACTGTGCTGTGACCTTTGCAGCCGACATCCAGAAGATAAGCAACTTGATCGACTAACTCATGGCAAGAAATGTTGTTCTCTTGCAGAGCAGCTAGTCTGTCCTGGACTGAAAAGAGAAGTATTTTTAAAATTAAATGCACCTGAAGTTTTATCTCCATTCAAAAAGAAGATGAAAAAATTGAGGTAACATCATCATCAGCTGCTACAGAAGTATGCAAGAGCTTGTTTCAGATTAAGAGCCCTGCCAGGTCTACTAATAACTTCTGGCACTACTTGTGTCCACACCATCAACCGATTCCACTATTGGTGGTTATACCAAGAAAATTACGAGTTACAACAATCATTATTCCATTTTGATCCGTTGAATAGTAACTCAGAGATAGCTGTTTGAAAAAGCAATTTTACTCTATAAATTTTAGTCGCATTTTAAACCCAGTTTTTTTACACCACACATTCCGTAAATGATGCGTGAATTTTTGCTAGCGCATGCAGCATCAATAAACCCTCAGCGTACAGAAGTGAAGTATGAGGTTAAAACTGCATTGCATTCTCAATTAAATCCATAGTGAATTCATAACTTCATGCAAATAACTTATTTATTTTATTTTTACATATTTCCTCGAAATATTTGGGAATTTAGCAATTTTTCTGACCGTACGTCTTGTTTTCTTTGTGCCAAACCACGTTGATATGCAAATTGAAATTTTTCCGGTCACAGATTTTCAAGACTGGGTCACTTGATAAAATAAGCTTATTGTGGTTTTGTTGGGCGCAGGATCCACAGTCATCTGTGGTGATGTTAGAATCTAATTCTATCAATTGCAGTGAAGCCATTTCTTGAGAGAGTAGAGTCAGTCCTAAACCTAGTATCGACCCATGAAATTTTACCTAATCGACGAACAGCGAATAACTGATCAAGGCATTTCATCAATGTGAATCCATTTACTTTAGTTGAAAATTTTCTGTTTCTCAAATAGGCTTGATAACACTCTTTCAAGTGCTCTGAAGATCTGAGAAAAACATGGGCAGCCTCTTCACACTTTTCAGTGTCAAGGTAACCTAAAACACAAGAAACAATGATCTATTAATAAGAGGTTAGTCAGCGAGGCTGAAATCTCTGAGCTTCATTCCATAGGCATAGTTTACTGACTTAATTTAATCCCCCTCATTTGATGGACATGTGTCTTCTTCCCAAATCAGGTAGAACACAAACACTACAAACACAGCAGCCTTAGGCTAATTTTTTACACATACGATATGGTGGAACACTATAGAACATGAAACCTGTAACTCATGGTTGAATGTAGTTCATCTGGCAACCCGCTTAAAAAAAACAGGCTTAATCCAAATTCTCGCGGTCCATCTTAGTTTATTACCTTTCTGAACTACTTACACTACCTATTTATTTTCCGTGCCATCTTTTGAAGAGAGGTCCTTTTAATTCAGTTTTCAAAATGATACTTGTGCTGAAAACAAGTCAATGGGTCAAAGAACTGAAAATTCGACACGTTTTCCTTAGGTAGTACCTCAGTGGTACACAAGTAGCCACAATCGGTGGACCGACTCGTCAGTGTGGTAAGAGTTTCATGGTCGTATCATTTCAATGGAACACTCCAACCATTAAGATTAAGTGCAGTAAAAATGTGGGAGTATTCCATTGTGGTTAGTTTTGTTTCAATTTAAAATTTAGCCTCCTTGCAGTCTAGTTACTGCTCCACCAGACAGACATGTTCTTGATAGACTGTGCGAGAAATCACACTTTACGAGGCCTATATAAAAATAAGCTAATGTTTTGTAAAAAATTGCAGAAAAAATAGGAGCTGAACACAGATGTGGCTGCAACTGTTCCGTTCAGATTTTAACATTTGGGAGCGTTCTAGAATTCTCCAATCCGATAAACCGGGAAAGTGCATCAGAATTTCTGGGGAGAGTTTACGATTAAGCCGATAATGTTTTGATGAAGCTCATCGGTTCTCCGATGAATTTAAGAATGATCAGGGGCGCAGCGTGTTATTACTAAAAATGTCTGTTTATTTCAAAAACCTTCAAAACACCCGCATGAACATTGAACACACGGAAATAGGATGTTTACTTTGTTGAGGTCAGCTTTCATCGGCTTTACCCTGAGTTCTTACTCCGGTAAAGTCGGTGTACACTGTACCCCGGGGAAGTGTTCTGATGAACTTCATCGGAGTTCAAGAACGCTTCGATGAACTTCCCCGGGTTATCAAAAACGAAATCAGAGAATAAAAGGACGACTTGGTAATTTAGCGGTTTAACGGGGAAGCTCCCCAGAGAATTCTAGAATGCTCCCTTTCCCTTGAAATTTCGGATTTTTGTAAAAGTGAGGTTAGTTTACGAAAATTTAAATTTTAAAGATGAACAACTGTTGGTTCCAGAGGCAAGAGGAAGCAGAAAAGAAGCAAGCACATAATGATGCAGGAATTTGACAAATATTTCAAATTCGAGTCCCAAAATGAAAAGATAGCACCAAAATGTAAAGGGAGGGAAAACACCTCTAAGACTAACCATAAACTAGACGAGCCACCTCAGATGGTAGTAAATATTCCATTGTTTTGAAGAAGGGGGAAAATATTAAAAGTTTAAACTTAAGTCACATCAATAATTCTCTGAAAAAAATTCCTCATATTATGCCACTTGAGCACTAAAACTTAAGACACTAATAACTTAACACTGCAAGTACATAACTGTAATGATAACTGCCTCTCTTTATTTATCAACACAGACAGACTCTGAAACGAAGATTAGAAACACAGTTGCCAGACTACATAATAAACGTCGCCGACTTTACATACAGTTAAGGTGGATCCTCAGCGACTTGTAGTAAGATTCTGGCTCGAGAGATGGCGCCACTAGTCGCTTTTTGGAAATTCGCGTTTATCGGTCAATATTTCGTTTCTGGGAGCGAAAATCAAAAAAAGGGCTTCGATGGAGCCTGCGTAATTTTTTGCTCGATTTTTTGAGCCAACTTTCAACAAAATTGGTTGCAAATTGAGGGAGAAACTATTGAATAATATTTGGCACTCGATTTGCCTCGTGGAGGGGCCTTGTAGTTGAGATTCTGACTCGAAAGACTGCGCTACTAGTCGCTTTTTGGAATTTCATGTTTATCGGTCAATATTTCGTTTCTGGGAGCGAAAATCAAAAAAAGGGCTTCGACGGAGCCTGCGTAATTTTTTGCTCGATTTTTTGAGCCAACTTTCAACAAAATTGGTTCCGTATTGAGGGAGAAACTATTAAATTATTTTTTGGCAAGCGCGATTTACCGCATGTAGGGGCGTTTTTTGCTTTTGTTAAAAGTGAAAACAATAACATAACCTTCAAAGATCAGTTTCGCGATCCACGGAACGTTGTACGCTTTCGGCTTTCGCGTCTATCTCGTGAAAATTCGTTATTATAAAGTTTTTCGGTGAATGAAATATTGCTCATGAAAAATTGAAGTCGCCAGCTGGTCAAGAAACTTCTTTAGTGCATTTTGAAGTCATGCTGATTCGTTAAAAGTCCATCTGAGTGCGTGAGACTGTGTCGTGAACCTCAGAAGTTTCAAGTTTCACCATCATCGGAGCTCTCATTCCTTTTCTGCAGATGCTCAGCTACATGAGCTATGCTTGCACCTGGCGAATCATTGTTAGCTACTAAAGTAAGTGTCAAATTCATAATTTCTGTTTGTTGGGTGATTATGAACGATCGAGTCCGTAATGCATTGAGACAGGGATGCTTGTCCTGTTACGATGAAACCACAATGAGATTTCTTGACCCGATGGTTCACAACCATCCCTTTGTGTTAAGTGTTGGGCCCAAAATGTTGACAATCTTGATTGGTTTGCATTCAGGAGTCTCATTTCTGAGCTGCGACTGATTCGTGGGTGTTCATTTTGGCCGTTCAGGGGTGAACTAGAGCAGGACCATTTTGAGTCTTGGGTTCTGACAAGTAGCGGTGCGTGCTTCCGAACTGCATGAAAATGCATCGGTTAGCGCTAAATTTCAACTCATTGCTTGTCAACAGCTCACTGATGTGCTTTGATGCAGTTTGGAAGCAGGCACTGCTACTTGTCAGAACCCGATACTCAAAATGGTCCTGCTCTATGTAGTAAGCATGAACTTCTTGTGAACCTGTGTATACATCAACATTGAATTACTAAAAAACCATCCTCAACTTTATTAGTTACACCAAGCGCTATTTTGTTCTTCGATAGAACAAAATTGTAGACCTCAGAAATCACCTTCTCCGTAACTTTGCAGCATGCAGGGAGTGATTCAACATTTATTTTGGGGGATGGTGTTGAGAAGTATCTCTATCTGTAAAGTGATTAGACTGGTTGGTTGTAACCTGTAATTGACTTAACAAGTTTTAGACTCTACAGGCACTGCCATTGAATGCTATTTTGCATACCCATAAGTTGTCATTGAACTGAGTCCCAGGGTTATTTTATGGAGGAAAGAGGTGACAGTTGATGAAGCGACTTGTTTTATTTTCACGCCCCCTCAAAATGTCAAAATGGCTCTAAGAATCACCTAAAAAGAAAATAGATGATGATCAGTGAATGCTGTCAAAGGTTACACAAGAGAGCTATGCGGCATCGCAATTCTGTGCCTGGGACCAACAGCACTTTGAATGTAAATGAACATTTAGAATCCCATTCAATGGCAGCACCCATGATTTCACTTCTTTCAACTCTCTTTATATGCAGAAATGAAGTTTTGAGGTATTGTGTGAGTCTTCATCATGTAAAATTGCAACGGTTATTTGAGGGTGCGTAGATTCCACAGGTGATTTTATCTAGTTATATATTATCTGCGGTATGAAATGAATATTACGTTGCGGTCAAACAAAAAAAATGCAGCTATTTATTTTGGTGGAAATTGATTAGAATTTTAGAGCTATAAAGCAGTGTAAGAACAAGTCTCGATAGCACTCAATTTTCAAAAGATGGAAGGAGAGAACCCCTGACCCCTCCTCTAGCTGGGGGAGGGGTCCCCATAGATCCCCCAATCCATTGTGTAAATTATAAGAGGCCCCACCTTAATGTTCGTGGGGGGGCCAAATTTTCTGGTACGCCACTTCATTTATGAGACGCTTTGCCCTTTGAAGGCACACACATGGAGGAAGGAAGTTTTATGAGTGCATCAGCATCAATAATCATGCTTTTTTATGAGCATCAATCTTCAGTGACTTGTTCTTGTTCTTCGGAGACTTGCCTCAATTAAGGATTTGGGTGCGAGAAGGGCACTTCTTCATTGCAGTGTCTCATCATCTAATTTCCTACTATATTTTTTTTTTAAAAGAATATGAAGACTTATTTTTTCTTGGAAATTGCACTAAAAACACCCATATTGTGAATAATTCTCTTTAAAAATTTTCAGCAAAATACAAGTATTTGCTTTCCTTGGAAAGAAAAAATATACTGAAGAAATAATGAAACCCTGTATTGTACTTAAGTGCCCCTCTCACACCCAGGTCCTCAATTTCAATCTAGATTGGAAAACTCAACATAAAAACCCAAAAAAACAAAACTGTATAATCACTGACCATAAGAATATTGAAGGCCAGGGGTGTTGCGGGGGGGGGGGGGGGGGTTGTCACTCATTTGGTGCAAGGAAAAAGTAGAGGATCAAGGAAAAGACGGAAAAAAGAAAGAAGAGGAAAAGAAAGGGAAGAAAAAAGAGGGGGAAACGAATGGAAGTAAAAGTAAGAACGGTTGGAAGGTGGGTGAAGAGGGGGGTGGGAAGTATGATAGAAGGACAGTTGACCACTGGGCTACCAGACTAGGTGAAAGGGAATATTGTCGGGCGACGGGGGCTGACACCCAACTGACTAGTAAAGGAAAACCATTCGAAATAATTAGAAAAGGAAAAATAAAAAATTTAAACATCATCAGGAAAGAGAAAGAACCCTCTCTCTCCTTAAAAAATAAGGAAAAGTTTTGGTGTTACATTCTTAAATTATTCATTTTACGCCATTCTTTTGCTCGTTCCTTTCAAAGTCAAAACCGTAAAACTCAGAAGACCCATTAAAACTGGGTTTTAAAGGGTCATAAGGAAAGCAAAGGTCTAAGAAAGAAGGTGACACCTGAAATTTTGGACCCCCTAAAAAGCCACTAGCGACGCCACTTGCAGGACGCAGGTGCTCTGAAAATTCAATGTTGGAGGGTGCAGTGGCCAGTAGTTTCAGCCTTATTTTGTGTTTCTTTTTTTTTTAAATTTTTTTTCATTCTATCTGTGGGTCACTTTTTTAAAAATTTTCCTCTGGTGGACCCTCCACTTCACCTCCCATGAGCCAGGACCTGCAATGAATGTGGTGTGTGAAAAGTTTGAGCGGCACTAGAGCCCTCCTCCAGAAACAATTTCTGGCTGCGCCACTGCTTCATTACTTTTCTGTTAGATCAACAAAATTATCATTATATTTCTTATGAGTTATTACTGAGTGATTGAAAACTGTGAGGATATAAGTGCAGGTAAGTTTCCTCTTTACCTAATGTCGCTGAATTGTGATTTTTTAGGAGTGAACCTATCCTGCTAGCATTATTTCTTTGCTATGCTTTGACCATTTTCAAAATCTTGTAATGGATTGTAACATGTCCGTCAGTTACATACTTCAAATTATGATAAAGTCTTATGAGCTCAGCTAAATCATCATCATCAGATTCAAGCAACCTTTGAACTGCTCAGGATGTAATCAGTTGCGTAAACTTGGGATTATTATTGGGGGAGGAGCAAACAAACTTTTGAGAGATGCACTAGAGGGGTCGGGGGGACACTCCCAGTAAAAGGGGGGGTCCGGGGGCCCCCCCCAAAAAAACAGAAAATTCAGGCTCTCTCAGACGATTTTTTAAGCAATTTATCGCATAAAAATGCCACCAAATTTAAAAAAAAATTTAAAAAATAGATTTTACGATATTTTAAGCAATTTTATCGCATAAAAATGCCCCCAAAATTTTTAAAAAAAAATTAAAAATAGATTTTACGTTTATTTTCTTCATTTCTCAGGCAAAAAGGGGAAATTTTTTTAGTTAGACTTTCAGCTGATTGATGAAGCTGATATTTCTAGGCTTGGGGAAACTGTTCCTTAAGGTTAGAAGTCTTCTGGAAATTTGAAACTGCAGTAAATGTAATGTTCCGCTAAGTGGCGTAAAATGTGAGATTATTTTTGAGAGGAGAGGGTAGCAAATATAGTCCAATACTTTAGAGAATTTGGGGGGGGGGCTTTCCAGTAATAGGGGGTCTGGGGGTATTCCCCGGAAAAATTTGAACTTTAAAGGGTTCTCATAGACTATTGAATCTTTCAAAAAAAACCCAACCGACAGAACAGAAGTTAGTAGACTCAATGTATATATTTTCTTTATTTCATTGACAACAGAGGATTTTTTCACTTTAGATTTACTTCAGGCGCAGTTTCAGGGTAAAATAAAGCCACTTAATCTTGCCTTTTTTTGCTTCTTCGTTCCTGTAATTATTCCTTCCTTTCTTTTTTTTTTGTATTTTTTCGTCTTTTCTTTTCTCTCTCGGCTCTATTTCCCTCCTCTCTTTCATAAAATTTTTGGGGGGGGGGGGGGGGGAAAAATGATACTTTGCCCCCCTTCTCAAACATTATAGGGGAAAAAAGGCCATGCCCCCCCCCATAAGATTGCCACTGGATGTAATGTCTTATTGTTAGTGCTGCGTGAAACTCAGTTTGAATGTGTCCTTCTTCCATTAATACTGTTTTTGCGACCCACCCTGTATTTTGTTTTACAGTTCCAATAATGGGGAGTAATGCTAATTTTAATGATTTATTTATATCCTTAAAGAGAAAGAAGTGAACAAAAAGTCAGAGAGCACTCCAGTCTTTGTGTGCTCTTGAGATATGTCTCTTCCTGAGGGTGTACTGTATGGTGCGATTTCCCTCTTGTCCTCCCAACTCAATGTGAGGTACTTACAGTCGGCGGATTAAAGAATGTCAGTCGACGCCTTAGATTTTGGCTTAGGTAGGCCACCTGCAGTACTTGCTGATGGTCTACCTGATCCAAAATCTAAGGTGTTGATTGACTTTCTTTAATTCGCCAACTGTACCTTGCAGGTAGGTAACTACATTCCTTCTTTTTCCCCTTTTTGTATTATCAGTCCAGTCGTTTTCTATGAAATACCAGCATAACGAATACATGGTCTGAGCGGCTGGACTTTACTCCTACTTCTTATTGTTAGTCAGATGGGACTCAAGGTAGACAGCTAAAAAGCTGTAGGCATTGCTTCTTAAAAACAAAAAACAAAAAAAACAAGAAAAAATCAAATTCCTTATTTCTAAATATAAGTCTGTCTGATTCATTTCACATGCTGATCAGCCTTCGCTCTTACCTGGCTCTACCTCTCACTGGCTCAGAAAAATTTGACTTTGAATTTGTTTGTGCCACATAGAGCATAGAGGTGTGTTCAGTGGTTTCAAAGTCCTATGTCTTCTCTTTCTTATTTTCTGAAGCTCCATGACCTATCGTATTCAAATGAATCTCATTATTTTTGCTACGCTACAACATAGTGTTGATTGCTTTCTCCGAAAAACGCCTATCTCAAGAATAAGTTGTAGTTTTATTTCACATCTGAGTAGAAAACTCATTATTCTTTTCAGCAATCATAAATGGAATCAATTGCACCTACTTAAACTTCCCACAAATACAAATTATTGATGTAACATCGTGAAATTTGGCTCTTTAGAGAGGCTGCGCTGAAGAATACAACAAACAGGTCCGTTTGGGCTTAAAGAAATTGAACATAGGTCTCAGAAGAATATAAGAATAAATTGTTGGTGGAAAATGGGTCAATGGCATGGAAAAGCCTCTTTGAGAAATATTCTCAGTTACGTGGAATCAGTGATGTAAACAGCTGGGCTGCAGGCACCTCTTGTTTCTTTAAAAAATTGGTTAGTGGGTCAAAAAATTGTCGTTGGTCAGTAGTGGCACCTTTAAATGGAAAAGCACCCACCACCGATTCAGTTTCTTATTATTTTTGTTCCGAGAGTCTATCTAAGTTGCCTTCAGTCTGCAAATTAATATAATTTTTTACCTCGCTTATGACAGCAAGTTTTGAAAACTTGAGACAAAAGAATTAAAAGATTCTTTCTGGCGTTGGATAGTGCAGGGGTTGCAGACCCCTCCAAGCTACAGATTTCAAAGGGTGGAGGGTAAGGTTAACGAAATTTTGAGCAAAACACGATTGAATGCTAGCCCCTCCCAAGCAAAATCCTGCTTACACAAGTGTTAAGCTACAAAGTATTAGTCCAAGAGCCAGCACCCAAAAATTCAACCGGAGAGTACTATATTTGCGACGTATTTTTTTCCTTTCCTTCAACGCCCCTGAACAAGGATCGGCCGGTCTAGCACTCTGAAGGGGGGGGAATCAAAATTTACAGAGCATTAAATTTCAAAAAATTGCACTCATTTCAACCGGTAGGTACTATGAACCCAACCTAACTATTTCAACAAGGAATGTTGTCCCAAATTCATTTCTCGCGGTCTGGCACTCATGGTCGGGGGAATGTGGCTGCCAGACCGGATGAAATGTCGAAAAAAATTCTCAAAATTTAACCGGAAAGTAGGTACCATGGATGGAACAAGTCTCATTTTTTAGGGAATTTAATGCTGAATCGATTAAACTCGGTCTGGCAGTCAAAAGCCGGGAGAAAAGGCCCGCCAGATCAAATTTTGTGAAAAAAATTGCGCTATATTATTTCGATGAAAACAGTGAAGTATTCTTGAAACCACGCAAATTCTCTCAGGAGTCCAATACTGAACACGTATCCGAAAAAAATTGCTTAAAATTTAATTGGAAAGTACTATGGATGGAGCAAGTCTCATTTTTTAGGGAATTTAAGGCTGAATCGATTAAATCCGGTCTGGCAGCCGAAAGCTAGAGGAAAAGGCCCTCCAGACCAAATATTGTAAAAAAAAATTGCGCAATTTTTGCATGATTGAGATGCATAATACGTAACAAAGATTTTTTCGAATAGTCTTTTCTCACGTAAGCTGAGTTTGACAATTATAAAACACTTCAAAATTGACTTTTAGCTTAAATCTGGGGGGGGGGGGAGCTCAACCGTCAAAATGTCCATGTTTGGAACGATGCGTCATCTTTTCTATGAGAAGTTCCGCGTCGAATGAGGAAGAATAAATCTTTTCGCGTACATCGCAAAACCGATATGTTTCTCGAGAATTCAACGGTAGCGGTGTACACATATCTTTACAGCAATTTAGTACTGTAGTTTGAATGTCATGGCTTTGGCGGATACAGGGGAGAGAGAGGTGCCCCCCACGCCACTTTGTGGCGTGGGGGGGGGAGGAACCTTGTCACCTTGTCACAAGAAAATGACATCTGGTGACACTGCGGTGCCAAAGGAACGGCGTCTCTTACTGTCCACTTAATTCTTAATGGAGAGAAGACCGTATTATTAGATGGGAATCTCCCATTACTAGTGCCCAACACCGACAAAACGATTGCCCCTTTACAAGCATTGTATGACTTTAAAAGTAGATTTTGTAAGTTTTTTTTGCAACCATCGTTGTTTTGGAGGTTTGACTCCTGAATTAACCTTTAAATCGCCTACAGCCCGCATTGGTTGATATTGATCAACCATTGAGAATCGTTGTAGAAAATTCCCACTTCTAACCAAATCTTGTTACCCTCAGGAATTTTTTCAGGAAATCAATCTGGCCGATAGCCCGGGGGCACTTCACCGATAGTATGCAGCAGAGAAAAAAAATTGTACGGAAAGATTTACTCCGCATCCCATTCTATGTGGAATTTTTAAAAAAAGAACCCGCATCGTTCCAAAAACATAGACACTCTTGGTCAGTTATGCACCCGACCCCCCACCCCCTCAGAATCGAGCTAAAATTCAATTTTGAAGTGTCTTATTACTATCGAACGCAACCCACTTGAAAAATACAGTTAGAAGAAATTCTCCGTTACATAAATGAGGTCTGATACGTATACCTTTGTAAAAATGTCGGTTGTCAAATTTTGGAGTTTCGAAAAAATCGCGTTTAAAGTTTTCAAAGCTCTGCATTTTCGCCATTGGATCGATTCAAGAGGATACAGCGGCGGACCCCGCAAGGTGGATGGCCGGATGGGCCCTCGGTCCTAGAGGGCCTCCGTAGCCCAATGAAAGGGAAAAATTGGAAAAATGAAATTTTTTTTTCAGTTGATAAAATAGCACTCCTCCTTCGTTTTTTATTAATATTCTTGAGAAGTAATGATCAGAGTACTTGAGAGTCCTCTTTGAGGCCTCCCTGGGTATATTTTACTATTGCGTTTAATTTGAACAAAATGAAGAATTGGGCCTTAAGAGGTCCCTGCCAAAGTCCCCTGATGGAAGTTCTTTACAGGGAGTTCCAACAGGACCCTTTATTTATTTGGAAAATGTCAATAGCATGAAAAATTTCGGAGGTTTTTACAAACTTCTACATCAGTTTACCTTATATCCATTCCATTTTTATATGATCATTGTCTAATATTAAGCGTGTCTTACAAAATTACCCAGATGATAAGTCATGAACTTTTAAGTTCTTTGTTTTTAAAAAAAAGACAAACAAAAACAACAAAAACAAAAATTGAGCAGAATGAGCGTTGATTCTTGGGATGTTTTGAATATATATGGTCTAAAACTAGATACGTGTCAGGAAAGCTAAATGTCCAAATTTTTGAGGGAGTACCCACGGCCCCCGATGGTCTTTTATGGTGGGGGGGGGGGGGGCCCGGTTCCTCGACCACTATACTTGAAGAGACTAAAGAAGGGGCGTCCCATAAACTATTCGGCGGTGGGGCCCCGGAATCATTATCTACGCCACTGAGAGGATTCGACTTGAAGTATTCATACAGTACAAATCGGCCCCTGATAAAATACTTTTACAGTTTTTATTTCATGAGTTTTTTCAACAGCCATTTTAAAAAAAGGGCTAGATTCGCCCTTTTCATACATACAACTATTTGTTTACTTCTTAATTGATGGAGGGGGGGGGGGGGCTTTGAACATTTTTTCTCGAATGAGTAACCTCATATAGTAAGCGAAATACTTGAATATGTACTCTACCGCCATCCATCGTGCATTGAGAGATTCAGATGCTTTAAACAATGCTATTTCGCTTGTTGAAAAAACAGCGGTTTTGGTATCTGCCCTTTTCATATAAAACACATTGTTTTTAATTCATTACTTACTGCAGTTTTGAGCTGAGTTTGAAACTTGGTTCACGTAAAAAGGGGTAATGCCGACATCAGCCGTTTTTTACAAACAAAGCATCGTATGCATCTCAATCATGCAAAAAATTTCGCAATTTTTTTCTCAAAATTTGGTTTGGTGGGCCTTTTCCCCCGGCTTTCGACTGCCAGACCGAGTTTAATCGATTCAGCATTAAAATTTCCCCAAAAATAAAAAATGAGACTTGTTCCATCCATGGTACTTTCCGGTTAATTTTTAGCATTTTTTTCGACATTTGATCCGGTCTGGCAGCCACATTCCCCCCCACCATGAGTGCCAGACCGCGAGAAATGAATTTTGGGGCAACATTCCTTGTTGAAATAGTTAGGTTGGGTTCATAGTACTTACCGGTTGAAATGAGTGCATTTTTTTTTTAAAATTTTAAAGCTCTGTAAATTTTGATTCCCCCCCCTTCAAACTGCCAGACCGGCCGATCCTTGTTCAGGGGCGTTGAAGGAAAGGAAAAAAGTACGTCGCAAAAGTACTCTCCGGTTGAATTTTTGGGTGCTGGCTCTCGGTCTTTATTTCACGCCTCTTCATCTCAAGACAACAAATCAGAGACTTGAAACTGAAATTGTCGGTTCGGTTTACAGTTCTAGCCTCCATAAAAAACTGGTTCGATGCGACTTTAGTTTTGGTTCCAATGATTACTTTTGGTTTGGCATTTTCTCATACATACGTTACATCATAAAGTAGTAATCAGTGGCTACGTTTTCATAATAAAAATAGAACAACCTATGAAATAATTGAAAGTATTACCTCTTTAATAATAACTAATAACACAGAAGTGATTTGGATCTTGAAGGGAGCCAGAAGCAACAATAGACCTCTCAACAAATGCAACTTTTCCTTAAAATTAAGGGAATACCAATAGATTATATCTTTTTGATGAGCCGGTTCAACCCCTCTTTCATTTTTGACTAGCCGGTTCGAACCGGAATGTTAAAAGTTGGTTCCAGGTTCGGTTCGCGGTGCGACAACTTTACCAAAAAACCCTTCGCGGTCAGGAACGGTTTTCCTTTCAAGTTCCTGCAACAAATCTTTCTGGATCCTAGAAAATATTCCTGATCTGACTTATAAATGTGGTTTGCCGGTCAAGAGGGCTCCTAAAATGTTTATATTTTTGCAATCAAAATCTGCAATGAATGAATGTCCAACGGAAGTTATTCATCATTGTTAGAAATTATATTTGCAATTTAAGAAATGTTGAACTAGGAGTAATCAGAGACAAAACAACCTATTTCTTTTTTCCCCCTCCCTGCTCAAAAGTTTCGTATCTGTGTATTTTTCACCAACTAATAAAGGAGGGGTCAATGTTTCGCTTGAAATTTACTGAGCAAACGTTACAGTTCTACTGCGAAGAAATTATAGATTTGTGAATAGAGTGCGTGGGATTGTGATGGCATGCAACTGGTAATACTGGTTACACTCGTGCAGTCTCTTTCATCCCATCCCTTCATATACCAAGTAGAGTCCCTGTATATCAAAGAGTCTCGCCATACGGGGTATAGATTCTGGTTGGCTGCTAGACTTTAGGCTGTCACGGAGCTCAAGGAGGCGTTCTGTGTTATTCTCCATAAGAAGACCGTTGGAACGCACCTACCGAGGAAGCGTACACGCCCCCTCAGCGAACCCAACCAATCAGAGTGGACGCCTCCTTCGAAATTCTTCTTCTTCATGCTTCACGTGGCAAGACTCTTTGATATACAGGGACTCTAATACCAAGCTGCCCCCCTTCAACTAGAAACGGGTATAGACTGTTTTAGTAGTGCGATATATCGTATCGATTGCCGTCCAAGGCCCTCTGGTTCCAAACAAACTCTGATTCAATGTATTTTTCCCATAAGAACATTTTTGAACGGAAATTTAGGCTATTAAATCAAACAATTAATGCGACCTTTTTGCGATTATGAATTCTACGTCCTCGAAAATGCATAATTATGCCTGGTTTCACGGCTAAAACTTCCAAAATTAACAAGATATTACACATTAAACGATGCATTTGGAGGTTGGAATCGCCCAAATGTTATTGTTGTTGTTGTGGAATTGGCGGGATTTCGGGCTATTCTAACCTACAAATGCAACGTTTAATCCGTAATATCTTATTGATTTCGGCAGTGTTAGTCAAGGAACCAGGCATAATTAAGCATTTCCGAGGACGTAGAATGCATAGTCGCAAAAAGTTTGCAAAAATTGTTAGATTCAATAACCTAAATTCTCGTTCAAAAGTTCGCTTATGGGGAAAATTTCCTACATTGAACCAGATTTTGTTTGGAACCAGAGGCCCTCGAACGGCAATCGATACGATATATCGCTCTACTAAAACAGTCTATTTTTGGAGACCATGCGCCACTCTAATTTTCCCGCCGCGGCGTAAATCGCGTATCCGTGCGGCAGGCGGCGCGGCGCGGCGTGGCGCGCGCTCGGTACACCACGCGTCAATTCGAATTTCCCACCGAATAAGTAATGTTGATGTTTTTTGTTATTTTGCGTGTGAATCATGTGAAGCGTTTTTTTTTTTTCCGGAATCCGCACCGGTGCAATAACCCCGGGGTTTACGGAGCTGCTCCGAAACTGTCTGGTGCAGCACCGGTCACGGGGCCCGGGGAAACTCCAGTGCGCATCGGTCTTCAACTCCGATACACTGGAGCTTGCACCGGAGCAGCTCCAGACGCATCGCACCGCTAATAAAAAAACACTTCGGTGCGCTCCGGTGCTCGAGCACCGGAATAAAAAACACTCCCGGGGCACTGGAGCTGCACCGGTGCGCGCTCCGGAGAATAAAAAAACGCATCATAAATATCGAATGAAATGGTGATTCTCGATGGAAAATCGTTTTACTGATGATTTTGAGTTGATAAGATGGCTTTGGTAGCTATTTCATTGCATATTTCCGTATAGTTCCGCAGTTACCAACATTAGTTTGTTTGCGTTTTACGGCACCACGATCAGGCGCCAGATAATGTTTGGACCTCACGATTCTCCTTATAGATGTAGGGGGAGTAAATACTTACGAGTGAATCATGAGGGGTCCAAACCCCTCGTAAGCGAAAACTAGTCATCTACCGATGACCGCTCGTAATGTAAGTGCCGAAAAGTCCAAACATTATTAGGCCCCTGGAGCTTGATGGCCAAAAGCGATACGATACCAAACTACTTTTGGTAACGGCGGAACAGTACGGAAATCTGCCACGAAAAAGCTACAACAGCCATAGAATCACCTCAAAATCATCGGCTGAGCACCATTTTCATCGAAAATCATCATTTGAACCTTTATTTCGATTTCCAATCAAAATAGCATAAGCAATCGTATCCCTCATGCCATAACAAATCACGGCTGCAGATCGATTTATCATCAGATTTTGCCCCAAGATATTAGTCATAATTTCTTGGGTGCCTGATTCTTGAAGACCAGGGAGGGGGACAGTCAAAAGAGAGCAATATACATGTACGGACAGAGTTTGGTGTGCCTCATTTCGGTTTTCTGTTCAGTGTTCTTCACTATAAGTGTTTCTGGTCCCCGGACTCAGCTCAGCCTTGCCTTCACGGCGCGGTAGCGTACCATTGAGACGCTTGACGAGTAATACATTAAAGGGAAAATCCTCCAATTATTTTCCTCGTTCAATCATAATTGCTAGATCGAGAAATCTTTAGTTATTCTGCCTGAACCGTCTTCTTTTTAAGTAATCCTTTGATAATTGAAGTAAGAAATCCTCAAAAATCGTGGGTTATTTTATTTTAACCAAATGGGGCTATTGCACATTTTTGCTATAAGCGATTTATAGTCGATTATGGCGTAAAAACCTCAACAAATAACGATGGCGGCATTAAAAACTTTTTAAATCCACTCCTAAACTCAACAAACGCAGTAAATAACTGCGCAAATCATCGCCATTACGCTCGCGCAAATGCGCGAGCGTAATGGTGGCAGGAGGCACTAACAATGGAAGATTCCTATCTTAATTTCGTCACTTTTTCTATGGTGACAAGGATGATTCACAGAGTAATTAGTCATCAGAGTGATGATTCACATCCGATGAATGGTACCGCAACACCTAGTGACACCGGTGTCAAATGAAAGTCGTCTCTTATTGGTCACTTCTTGATGGAGTTACAATATTGTTAGATGGGAATCTCCCATTGTTACTACCCTCAGCCACCATTATGCTCGCGTAAATAACTGCGTTTATTGAGTTTAGGAGTGGATTTCGAAAGTTTTTAGTGCTGCCATCGTTATTTTTGGAGGTTTTTACGCCATAATTGACTATTAAATCACTTACAGCAAAAGTGTGCAATAGCCCCATTACCGAACTTGCCCCGTGCTTATTCCTAGATTAATTTACTAACTCACCAAAAATTCGTGTTTTACCGGAATTCCAGTTCATTTCATGCGGAACTACTGCTCCTCTCAATTATTTATGTGGGTGTTCATTAACTACTAAATTCTCAATTTCAAAAAATTTAAAATAAAATATCTGCATAGATACTATCTACCTACTACTATCTACTTTCTACCAGATAATATACAGAGAAGTATCTGCATGTCTAGTACAACCATCTTTAGACTCCTGGTTTTAATATTAAAGGGGGGGTTATTTGATTATGATAGCAACACCATAAGATCGAATCGGTGGATCCATCATAACAGGAGCCGAACCGCTCAGTGGCGGATCCAGCCATCGCGAACGGGGGAGCGAACTTGGTATTTTCGCTCCATAGTGACCCCCTTTTTATTTTTTCGTTCTTACTTTACCCTTCCTCCTCCCCCTTTCCCATTTTTTGGGCCGAACGGGAGGAGCGGTCGCCCCCTTCGCCACCCCCTGTATCCGCCAATGGAACCGCTAGTAAAATATAAAGATCAAGAGTTTAAAAAAAGTGTTATCGAGTCTACAAAATCCGTAGCATTTTTGTTACTCATAAAAACCATGTAAACGATACCGAATGAAAGCCATCAATTGAATTTACAAACCTTCAATTGAATAGGAACGCGTATATGCTCTACACTTTACAGCCAATCGGAGATTTTGCCAGCCTTTCCCCCCCGGGGCCAATTGAATACGCGCATACACTCTCAATACTCACCCACCAAAATTGGTATCGATAGGTACTTCTAGAGTATTTTCACAGTCAGTGGCGCCAATCCCCCCCCCCGCGTTTCTTGGCGGCCTTTTGTGGTTCTTAATCCGAAAATCAATGGGGAAAAAAGTCAGCACTTGTCCCCGACTCTGCCCCCCTCCCTCCAAGCCTTCGCTGAATTGGCGCCACTGTTAAAACCCCCAATAGTCTGGTTGCATAAAAATCATGTGAGGACTGTAAATGAAGGCCGGATCTGGGGATATCGGTTCATTTTTATGCATTATCAGTTTTCTGGCGATGACTTGTCTTTTATTTGCTTCACTTCCACAGTTTTTCTTTGAGATTTAAAATTTGTCATCCTTATATTTCATGCAGTTTCCTAATCAAAATTGTTTTTTCTCTGTTCCAGGTGCACAAAATGTTTCACTTTCACTACAGACTTTAGCATCACATTATTGGATCTTCTCCGTAGATCTCTTTCTCTTGTCACCTGCACTGACAAGATTTCTATTGATTCCCTGGTTCTACGCATATTTCCTGTCACCTTGGATTTGTACTTGATATGCATACTCAATGCTACCAATATCCATGAGAGCCGAAGCAATGTAATCTGCATAATACAATGCATACACGAAGAAACACTCAAAAAAGTGAACATACTTAATTAAAATATAATACAACAAATGAATAGATGCGGATGTATACAACTATGAGCAAACAGTTATCTGTCAATAAATTTAAGTAAAAAGCCATAGAAACAAAAGATCTCATAATTATACATCAAAAACCCAAAAAAAAATATCTTTTATATATTTTATATTTTTTTGTATCTATTAATAATTAATTGATACCTTTTTGTTCCATTTTCAATCTTTATTTCTGAATAAAATCATAAGAATCAGTGTTCCACATTCATGTTAGAGTTATTTCATTCTTATTTCTTTCGAGGAGTAGCTAGCTATCAATAAAATTTTTTTCCCACGTGTAATGCGTCCTGAAAAAGAATATTTTAAGTTGAACCAATGTAGCACCTTGTCTGTTGTTCAATAGAAATGATAGAAAAGCATTTTACTGAATTTTTTTACCGTAAAAATTTGTCTCACTTTCATTTATTTTATCTGTGAAAATTGCCGACAACGTTCAAGTTTTTTGTAACAAAATAGAGAAGAAATGGTTGCAAAATTAGTGCAACGCGGCAAAGGTCCTATCATGTTCTTTCCTTGGTTAGCTTATCATTTGAAGACTACACAGAAAGAACATGTTTTGTTACTTTATGTGTTCTCAAAATTTGGCAACTGACTTCACTTTCATCTCCATGTGGGACGGATTTTCGTATTACTTGTCTTCTCATCATTATTTATTTTACTCTGAATTTTTTTCTTTTTGTGAGCCGCAAAGGAAAAAAGGGAAGGGTCAGTCGCCAAATTTTGACAATATGCCTGAAGTGACTTAACATGTTCTTTCTGTGAAGTCTGCAAGTGAATCTTTCTATCAAAGGTGAGAGAGGAATGATCTTGAGTCATCAACCTTTAGGAATTTGTTTTCTTTTTTATAATTAAAGTTGTTTGCTGTGATAAACCATAGCATGATGAACCAAGTGTTACGGCAGCTGGACTCTCCTCCAGCTACTACAACTTATTTGTGAATTGAATGACCAACTCCAGTCTTATGATGATAGTTGGAAAGTTACTCTGGAAAGTGTATGAAGTATGAATACTTGGACATGTATCGATACTTGGACATGTATGGATTCTTGGACATGTATGGCTGCTTGGACATGTATGGATACTTACTTGGACATGTATGGATACTTGGAAATGTATCGATACTCGGACATGTATCGATACTTGGGCTTGTATTGACACTCAGACATGTATCGAAACTCAGACATGTATCAATACTCGGCCATGTATCGATAATTTTACTTGTATCGATACTTGGACATGTATTGATATTTGGATATGTTTTGGTGTTAGTTCTTCATGCTTCAAGAAGTATCAACATTAGTTCTCAGCAGGGGTGCCAGATCCCATCTTTGCATATGAGCTGCTCGTATAGTTTCATATTGGGGGGGGATTTTTTATTTTTTTTTTTTCATGAGGAAGGAAAAAATATTAGTAGAGGGTAGAAAGGTCATAATCTATTCTCTCTCCTGTACTTTGTATGTAACTCCTCCCCCCAACTGAGCCTCACACCCAAACCGAGGGCCTCCCCGCTAGCTGAGGGTCTCCCCTCCTACTGAGGGGGGGGACAGATATCCTCAACTTTTCACTAATTGTAAGTTGAAAATTATCAGAGTCAAGTTCGTGCTCGTATTCCAAAAAAATTAGAGGGGGGATTATAAATAAAGTCGCAACTATTGCGGTTTTGGTGTGAGAACACAATGCGTTTGAAACCGTTAAATTTTCACGGAAACAACTTGAAATTGCACCCGAAGAGTTCGAAATTCTAAAAAATTTTTCCCGGGGGAGGACTCCCGAGCCCCCTCCCACTGGGGGGTATTCCATACCCCCCAAACCACCGGTGGAGGAGGTGAAAAAGCTTGCTTAGGTGGGTAGGCAGGGGGGGGGGTGAAAATGTCTAGTTGGGAGGGGGTGGTTAACTCGTATGGCGTTTGGGGGGGGGGGGGGAGTCTGGCACCCCTGGTTCTCAGAGCTTAAAGTTGCATAAACATTTAATTCTAGATGGTGAAAATTGCATATAAATATTAGTTCTCTGATGCTTGAAGACACATCAATACCTACTAGTTATTGATACTTGTCAAAATATCCATCTTTGTTGACTGGATAGTTGCCATCGCTACAATTGCCTGCATGGTTGTAAACAATAGAGATTTGTATCTCTCTTTTTGGCCTATGTTACCCCTAAAGTGTGGTCTTTTTGGGCTCTTGTGGGATACAAGATCCCATATTTTGAACACTTTTCTTCCGACATAATGCGTTCTCCCCCTTCCCACAAAAATCGATCTGAAACAAGAGCGTATCCCGAAAAAATTTCAGGGGGGGGGCGAAATTTCAAATTTTGCCCACTTGTTGACACTCTTAAATACTTTTCCGTCTTTTTCTTTGTTATTTTGTCATTTTTTAAAGACGAACAGGGGGCAAGAGCTCCCCCCCCCTTCTCCCCTGGATAAGCCTGATATTAGTCAAGGTGAACTTAATGAAAAGAGAAGTCTCCTCTTCTCTCGATCACAGTTGTTGCTGACAGAGAAGATAGAAACAGTAATGTCATTTGGAAGAAGGGATTTGCCCCCCTCTCCTTTAGCTTTGGACTAAACACAGGGTAAAATTGATCTCGGGGGAATAAAGACAATTTTTGGGGAAATCTTTCAACTGGAACAAAAAAATAAAAGTTGCGTGTTCAGGTCTCACTTATAAAATTGGCATTTAGTAGAAAAAACTGTCAAATAGGCGCGAGAGGTCATCAGGCCCTTTTCCAAGAAATATCCCTTTCTCCGAAGAAATTGTAATTTAGTGGGGAAATCTGCCGAGAATACGCGAAGAAAAAAAAAAGGGGAAAAAAAAAAAAAAAAAATCGCATCATAGATGCGAAGAAAGAAAGTGCAGCAAGATGATGCCCAGGACAAATAATTGGACAAGAAGAGGAACGACGCGCGACGGGTCAGGTCAGCAGCAAGATAAATGCTACTTGCGAGAGTATAAAACGTGAAATTCGTCGGGGTGCGCCGAAAAGTGTGCGAAAGGTGAAAAAATACCGGTTGTGGAATGTTGAAAAATGCCGACTAGGGTCCCATCCATGCCGACCAAGTCAGACGCGAGTGACAAACGAGGGAGGGTGTCATTATTATCGTGTCAAGGTCACAAGCACGAAGCAACTAGGAAAATCGTATGTTATTGTAGTAGGCGAATTTTATCAGTATTCTCACCTGGGTGTTGCAACGCGGTGATTGATGAGTACCGGAGACGATTGGACACATATACTGCACGCATAACCTAATGGGCCACTACATCACGGCGTCTTATGGGGGGTTTCCGAAATTCAATAGTTTCACGCTTATTTCCTCATATTTTAGTAAACGGTTTGAAATAAAATGTTCCTCACATTGGTTCCGAGGCTCCATCGAAGCCCTTTTTTCCATTTATTTGCGTTTACCATTATTTTTTTCCATTTAAAGAGCGTATCTTTTTGTAGCGCGACGTGGTGGCAGAATATGGAACTAATCGCTGAGGATCCACCTTAAATGAGAAATGTGGCGATTTTTTGCCACCGTCTGGCAACTCTGATTAGAGGACTTTCGTCAAATCGATGGAGTCCAACAATGAACACACCACACAAACCACCAGCTGTTCAAGAAGCCAACATTTTCGCCTTCAATTATTGATGTATGTAAAAACCGTACTCTCGTGTCGGAATAGTTAACTATCTACTGAATTTTTATATTCGTCGCGTCTCGCGATTAGTTATTTTAAAGACTTTCTTCCTTTTATTTCTCCCCCCTCCCCGTTTCCTGCGTCCGCCTTTGGCCCTTTCAAATACATGATGAAGCAGGAGTACAGCTATAGTGATGACAGTTATGACGAAGGGCCGGCTCGAGCCTACCTGACGCCCTCATGCGAATTTCTGGACAGCGCCCCTAACAACGTACGCCCTAATGGGAGGGGGGTCTGAACTTCTGAAGGGGACACCTCCTAGTATACAGGGGGTCCGGTAGTTTCCCCCCGACAAATTTGGAGACTTGATTTGCCGTGATCGAATTTGAAGCTATTTTAAGAGATGCTTTCCAAAAAAAGTGATCGTTTAAAAATGACAATTCTTGCGTATAAATACAGACGACGAAGCTGTCCTTATATTTTATGTTTGACTTCCACAAGTAAGGATTTGAATCATGTGTAGCCCATGGTTGCGCCCTCAGGCGAGGCAGTCGCCTAGTTCCCCCCCCCCCCCCCCCCTCTTGGGCCGGCCCTGGTCACGACCAAGGTCCATGTAAACACTAAACAGGTCAGTCCGACAGCGCTGTAGTCTTTGTGACTGAATCAGGAAACCGTGTTATTCGAATGGAGGTTGATTTCCCGATTTGGCAAGATCCCTGTTGCCGCTATGGGAATGAAACAAAATGCTAAAGGAGCTTACGGACTGACCTGTTTTAATAGACTTTGCCACCAGATCGGGAAATCAACCTCCATTTGAATAACACGGTTTCCCGATTCATTCACAAAGACTACAGCGCTATTGGACTGACTTAATTACATAGACCTTGACAACAACTTTTATCCTGTAAAGGATATAAGGAACAATATGTGAGATTGTCCTGAAAGAAGTGAAAGATAAGTTTGTTTTGTTTTGTTTTGTTTTTTTTTTTTTTTTTTTCCCCCCCCCCAATAAATTAAGCTGGACCTAAGCTGTTGCACCTCCAATATGCGGTGTCAGATTAGTATGTCAGGTAAGATTAAGGAAGTAAAAATGAAACTGAAGAGAGGTGAAAGGAGGGGGGTTAGAAGCGTAGGTGTGTGCGCGAAAGCGCGTTCTTGCACTAAAAATCTTGACAGTGAGTCTCCCCTTCCCTCTAGTTTTCATCCGAAATTATGCCGTCTTTGGCTCTAGTTCAGATTCCGGTCTAAATTTAGTTTCGGGACAATTCCACCGAGTCAGTCAACTCTCATGGAGTCTTGAAGTGATGATGTGGTTTCATTCGACGCAAATAGGTTTCTGTTTATTGTATTTTTTTATATTGAAATTAGGCTGGTGCAATGGGACTAATTCTGAGGAGGATGGACTCCGAGAGATTGGAATCGGTGAGGAATTTTATATTTCATTTCTTGCCTTCAAAACTGTCCAGAGTGTTTCGTTGAAGAAGACGGGTCCGCTAACAGCAGACTGTTGTTTTTATTCGAGAACGAAATGGAACGAATTACTCTCGGTTATACTCTCGTTAGGTCCAAAAAAGTAACCGCGAGCGGTGGATTGACTATAGATATTAGATAGGCTAATTTTTTTTATTTATGGAATACAATGGAACAAGATCGAATGGTTTACTCTTAGTTGAAAGTGGTTCATTTAGAGCTCCTAATTTAAAGAAAACAAAAATACAAAGAAAAATAAAAAACGGGGGAAAAAGGGTTTGATCCTTTCCGAGTTCCGGTATTGTTTACACTTTTGAACTGTGTGTTTGGGTTTTTTTTTTTTTTTTTTTTTTTTTTTTTTTTTTTTTTCGTAGAAGCTTCTTTGATTTGTTCAATGAAATGGATCTTGTGCCGTAAATATCGCAGTAGGTCAAGGAACTCAAAATTCGAACAAACTTAACGGATTTGAGGTTACATCTCAGTGAACCCCATGCCACAACTACTAATTTTTAAATAAAATTTTACAAAGGCGATTCAATCATGTTATGATAACTTGCACTTGCAAGATCAGCAGCAAACTGATTATGAACAATCGTATCGTAATGATATCGGGTCGATGGTCGAGTGCGTGTTATCTTATGGGTGGTGCCATTCCGAAAGGTTTCATTCCGATAGAAACCCTCCCATCTTTACGGAAATTCTCCGATAGCTCAGGAGTCATCGGCCGATTTCCGCAGAGATGGGAGGGCTCCTGTATCAGAATGAAGCGCCCTTCGGAATGGCACCACCCTAAGATAACACGCACTCGATCATCGACTCGATAGCATAACGGTACGATTGTTCATAATCAGCCTACAGAATTGTTGTGAAAAATAATAATTGAGTCACCGATGCTTTACTGAAAAAAACAAAAACAAAAAAACCGGGAACATGTTTCAATTCTATCGCAAGTAAGCCTAGAAAAAGATCCAAAACTCAGGACCCATAAAAAATTTTTGGTACGGACGTTGGACGGTCCTCGCTTCTGATTGGTCGAGACTCTTCACCTACGATAAAGAACAAGGACCGTCCTGCCCGCATAGTTTTTGGGCCCTGGGACCAAATAATGTTCGGTCCCGAGCATTGAATTGCGTGCATCTTGCGTGCGGTTTCGACCAATCAGAACGCACGGTCACGTGACCGTGCGTAAGTTACGCTCGGGACCTAACATTATTTGGTCCTTGGAGAGCATATTATGTATACTCGCACACAGAAAAAAAGCAGACCCAATAAAAGAGTACAAACGTAGTCTTAAAAGTAGGCTGTTGGTTACTCTGCTCAAAGTCGCAATCAACGCCGCACTATTTTTTTTTTTTTTTTTTTTTTTGCAAGGCATTCGAGTAATAATAATGAGCTTTCAGTTGTTCACTTGTCTACGGTGCGATGCTCTAACAAATGACCTACTGACCCACTAAACAGACAGCGGTAGACTTCAATTTATGTTGGTACTGACTGCCAAAATTTTCGAAAGACATTGAAATACTGACAAATATGGAATTTCTTTTCTTATTTATAAAATCCGTGATTTGTCATGGCAACATGTGATGCCAATGTTTTTTGCTATTTTGCTTAAAAATCAAATTTTCGATAACTATGCTGATGTCACGATTGAAATGACGCTTTGTCGATGTGCTGTCACCACTATACGAGACTGCTTTTGGTGACAGCGGAAAAAAGTGGAATAATTCAATAAAATAGCTATTATTGCCGTTTCATTGCCTCAGAATCATTGTGTAAGCGTCGTTTTATCGTAAAATCATCGAATCAATCGAAAATTCTATTTTAAAGCAAAATAGCAAAAAACCATCAGCACCTCTGATGCCCTAACAAATCTCGGCCGTACAGTATTAATTAGAACAAAAATACGTTCAATTTTCGAGAATATGTAATCAGAGGTGGACCGTCAAAGTCAAATCTACAGCAACATTCCATTTTGTTCATTTCAACGAATGGAAATGATCTAACTGTTGTGTGTTGCATATAATTTGGCGGAAAATTCATACATTAGGTTGAACAGGAAAATGCGAAAAATTTTACGCAAAACGGTAGCTCTGGTGCAGGAAAAATCCTCGAATTTTACATTTTACCATCGGTTTAAATGGACAAAATGCAACACTGCCAAATCGCGTACTCTTCGGTATTGTTGGCAATCTTTCCTATCGAAAAATGTCTTGAAAATAATGTACATCAGTGGCGTAGCGTGCAATTTGGCAATGTTGTTCGTCCATTTAAAGCCATGAAAAAGATCGAACTGTTGGGTGCTCGGTGAACACCTTCGCAGTCGATCTTTTACATGGCTTTAAATGGACAAACTGCAACGTTGCCAAGTGGCACGCTACGCCACTGATGTACATATCACCATGATTCAGTAATTTATTTCGTGTTTAATTGCTGGATTTTTTATTTTTCCAGCTGGCTTATTTGGAGCCGAGGATGCGATCGAAGAGAGGTCGTTCCGAATGGCTATTGACAGAATAAACCTGAATAAAAATTTACTCCCGGATGTGAAATTGGTTGCCAAAATTGGGGTAATTTCGGAGACTGACAGCTTCAACACCAGCCGAACAGGTAATCTCCATACTGTCATCAAATAATATAAAATAGCTGCCATTTTACGGCTAAAGAGGACAGAGGGGATCCAGAAGCGTGTTCTCCCTCCTCCCCCTCTCTCTCCTCCCCTCTCTTCTATGCTCATTTGAACATAATGTGATAGAAAAGGCTAGACTTCAGCCTTTAGTCTTTTTAAAACGTATGCGTTTAAATAGACGGAGAGAGAAAGAGAGATGGAGAGAAAGAGAGATGGAGAGAGAGAGGGAGAGAGAGAGGGAGAGAGAGAGGGAGAGAGAGGGAGAGAGAGAGGGAGAGAGGGAGATGGGGGCAGGTTCGCGCGCCAGTTTCTAAAACAGGATCAGCGGGTTTGGTGGTGAAGGCTTTTGTTTGAAAGTTTCAAATATGTTACACGATTTAAAAATGGAATACGAGATAAGTATAAATTCACGGACGAATTAAACATATTGAAATCAATCAAATTCAATCAGATATGGATGCGAAGTAAACCAAAACAAAATAAAATAAGACCAACTAATAATTAGATAAATTAATAAAATTAAATGAAGATGAAATCCAAGCTGAAGAATCACACGCGCATGGGGGAAAAAACTACGGGGAAAAAATTGACGAAAAAAGGCATACAAACTTATGCTTGAAAATTGTGTTTTGTGGAATTAGAGTCTCAAAATATGTGATGAAGTTAAAGGCTAACGCTAATCAAACCTACGCCAAGCTTCAAAATTGATGCTGTAATTTGGGTTAAAATCTGTCAGATGCTTGTCTTTTTTGCCAAAAATTGTGAGCGCAAAGATGCTTACTTGATAAATTTATGATAGTTGTGAACACATATCGTTTGTTTGCGAATAAAAGAATATACTATTTTAACCGCCTCGAGCACTCATACTATAGTGGCAAACGACACATCTTTCATGATTTTGAGAAAATCAAGGTAAAAACTTTATGTGATGAGAACGAAACACAATGTATGTGCACTATGCACGATTGCACGTACGTTGTAACTTCAGAAACAGTTTTTTCTTTCGGTCACTCTTTCTTGTTTTTCTTTTCTTTTTGCCTTGGCTTGTAATGATTCCCTCAGCCAAATAATCAAAGAATAATAATATTAGTAGTTAAGATTTTGTAGGCGTCCATTCGAAATGTCTTCAATTATACTTTATGTTTACAGTTTGTAATTTGGCTGCCGAGGGAGTTGCTGCTGTTTTTGGTCCGAACACTGATGAAGTCACCGGTATCGTTCACTCAGTTTGCGATACTCTTGATTTGCCGCACATAAAGACTCATTGGGACATCTCAAACGAGCCATTGAAAGGCATCAACATATATCCAAATGCTGATCTCCTTGCTCAGGTAGCGTAACCAACAGTATGATCAAAATTGAACCCCCGTGAAATATCAAAGTGGCTAAATTGCATAAACTTCATCATAACTGCATTTATTTCCTTTGTTTGAGCATATTTCCTCAAAATATTTTGGAATTTAGCGTGACTTAGAGGCGAAGAAGAATTCAAAAAGTAAGCTATTTCAATTTTTCTCATTGTCAGAGTAGGCTTCAGCTCTTTATGCAAAACTACGCCAATATATTTAGGGTTTCGGGTGACATGACATTGGAGGGCTCCACCAAGAAACTATTAAAGCGACAAAATGAGAAAGGATAGAGTGATATTGCAGAGGAAAAATGTTACTCCTGACCATAGGGACTCGGAGCCGAAGCCATAGTAAATTCGAACTTTGAGTTTCTCTCGCTAGAAAATCATGAAAGATACGTTAAGATTAGTAATTAATGGAAACAGGCGTTGCTGAGATTGATGCAGTAGGTCACAAAATGGCACAAAATCTATAAATTCGATGCATAATTTTAAACGCAATTCATAATTTTCAGGCGCTGATAGATACCATCGAAGATATGGACTGGAACACGTTCACAATAGCGTATGAAACGACTGAGGGGTTGATTCGACTACAGGAGGTCCTTAAAAAACATCAGCGTATCATTAACGCCCACGGCCATGCCCCAGTGACTATTAAACAGCTTCCAGCTGATGGCGATTACAGGTAAAGTTTGTAATTACCGAACTCTTGAAAAACTGCCTGTAAATATTTAATTGAGTCTTTTCCAGTGCTGCCGTTTTGCGTGTAATTAATGCCATTTTTCAAATTACCGATGAATGAGTGACCTCAGTTCAGTGTATGACTGAAATACACGAAAATACTCTAATCTGTAATCTTTTTTCAAATGGTGGAAACTGCGTTAATTAATGAAAATATCCGCAAGTTTTTTAAAGTCATCGATAACTCCACCGGTTGAGATAAGATTACAGATGCGAGCATTTTCGTGTATTAAAGTCACGCACTGAACTCAACTTGGTAATCTTTTCTCAACCGGTGGAATCATCGGTGAATAGAAAAATGCCATTAATAATACGCAAAACGGCAGCTCTGATCTTTCCCTCGTCAATCGTTGAATCCATTGACCCTTTCAGTGCATCATTGATTCAGCTCACAGTGCGTCCAATCTCAGGTGATAATGATCTCACAATTAAACTCTTACATACCGGTGACCAAAAGCTTTTGAAGCTTACACAGTGCTGTGTCGCACAATGTTGCCACATTAGATAATAACTTGAACATAACATTTTTTATTTTATTTGTTTTCATATCAATTGAATTGCAGACCTCTCTTCAAGGAAATCTTGCAATCATCAGAGAATCATGTTGTCTTGGACTGTCGGACCGATTTGATCCTTGATGTTCTCCGCCAAGCCAAGGAGGTCAAAATGATGGGCGACTATCAAAGTTATATCCTCACGGCATTGGTGAGTAGTTAAACTCACTCCGACATCCTCGATCGACGATCATTTGTCGATGTTCAATCGTAAAAATTATCAATAGCAGCTCTTTTGATTTCTGATGGAGGAGATAATTTCAGGTTGCTCGTTACCTATTGAACAATACTCGAGATATCTTAAGAATTGGGCAGTTGCAAGGGTCTGAAATGTGTGTTTTTTATGAAGAAAATGATAATACTTAATGAGCTCTGAGAATAATGGTGCCTTTGGTTTTTTCCTAAGAGTCCCAATGGTGCCTTTGGTTTTTTTCTAAGTGTCCCGGTTTTGGAGATACACATTTGTAAAGTTGTAAAAAATCGTCTGTGTAGTGACGTCACTACATTGGCGGATACAGGGAGGGCGAAGGGGGCGATCGCCCCCCCCGTTCCGCCCAAAAAGTGGGGAAAGAGGGGAGAGGAAGGGGAGAAGCAAGAGCGAAAACAAGAAAAAGGGGTCATTTAGGGGCGAAAATCCGAAATTGCCCCCCCCCCGCTCGCGAGGGCTGGATCCGCCACTGCGTCACTACGCAAAATTCCCATTTAAAACAATGTATTTTGGGCCAAAATCTCATCTACGGAACAACGGGACTTAATTAGAAACCAAAGGTATCTTTGTTCTTAGCTCATCAAGTACTTTTATTTTCTTTATATAAACCACAACAGATCAGACCCTTGCAACTACTGCCCCATTGCCAATATGCGGTGAGCGTCTCTCTGAATTACAATTCAATTGTTTTCATACACGACTCGACTTGAGTATTACTCATACCAATTCAATTAAGCTCAATATATTTCACGTGAAGGCTCTGAATTGCACATTTGCACCCGATGTTTTTACAACGTTGCGTTTAAACACTTCCAGTGATCTTGTCAGTGGCGGATCGTGCAATTTGGCAACAACGATTTTCTCCATTTGAATCTATAGACAACGCTCTATTATTGGTAAAGCGCTGCTTCACTATTAAGTCGATTGTTTTGCGTAGAATCAAATGAAAGAAAACCATTGTCGCCATATTGCACGAGCCACCATTGGATCCTGTGACCAAAAACTCATCAAAAGCATAGAAAACTCAGCCTCACTATAGATATACATATTTACTTAAATTTCCTTTTGCGCAGCCAGCCAATTTCATTTTATTTCACTCCATTTCATTTCAGGATGCCCATACGTTAAATTACAGAGAATTCAGTTCCACGCGGACCAACATCACCTCTTTGAGGTTAGTCAACCCTCAGAGCGCGGTCGTCCAATATGCCCTCCAAGACTGGACGCACGAGGAGCAACGACATGGCATCAAGACGCACGTGACCGCAGACACCATTAAGGTGACAGCCTTTTAATAGTTTCAACCTTTTCACACCCCATTTCCTCGTAGGTGCGCACACAGAGGCAAATATCATAGACTCACTCAGACCCAGAGTTTCCAGTGGCGAGGCGTGCGATTTGGCAACATTCCTTTCTCCCATTTAAATACACTAGAAAGGTCGAAATGCCTGGTCATCGCCGATGACTGAAGCATTCGACTTTTTTGGTGGATTAAAATGGAGAAAATACATTGTTGCCAAATTTCACGCCTCGGTACTGAGAGTTTCCTCGTCGTTTTGCGTGCATTAAATGAGCAAGACGCACAAAAATATTACAGATTAGAGTATGTTCATAACACATAATCATTTAAGTGGGTCAGGAAAATGGAGATTTCTTGAGGAAACGGATCATAATGAATGTAAAAATGACTATAATGATGATCTATACAAAATTTGGACTCCCTTCGACCGCACTAGACCTTTCAACCGGGGCTCATCAGTTTCACACTCACTATGAGAAACAGAGGGGGACTGGCTCACAAAAGAACCGGGAAATTTCCCGGTTTTCCGGTGGGCTGCGGCCCAATTTTGGCCAGCTGGGCCGTGAGAGTAATAAAAGTAAGATAGGTAGGGAAGAAAGAGAGGAAAGAAATGAGAAAGGCAATTAAGAAATGGAGAAGTAGAGAGCCAAATGAACGATCTCGCCGAGCAGACCAGCGTTTTTAGATCCCGGGCCGTGTGTTCCGATATAAAAAGGAAAAGGGTAGAGAGGGGACATGCGTTGACCAAGTAATGTTGACGCACAAGTTTCGTGTTTCTGAATCAAGTACTAGGATTAGTGACTATCGGGAAACTGTGTCCAACTTTTATGGATGCGCCTTCATTTTTTAGGGTATACTAAAACGGTACAGTCACGTACGAATAGTTAACTACTTGCCAATACACATCTAACGGTACCCGATTTAAAATAATTGATTGCTTCCACGGATGGAAACTGTGTCCAACTTTCATGGATGCGCCTTCATTTTTTAGGGTATACTAAAACGGTACAGTCACGTACGAATAGTTAACTACTTCCCAATACACCGCTAACGGTACCCGATTTAAAATAATTAATTGCTTCCACGGATGGAAATTGTGTCCAACTTTTATGGATGCGCCTTCATTTTTTAGGGTATACTAAAACGGCACAGTCACGTACGAATAGTTAACTACTTGCCAATACACCGCTAACGGTACCCGATTTAAAATAATTAATTGCTTCCACTGATGGAAACTGTGTCCAACTTTCATGGATGCGCCTTCATTTTTTAGGGTATACTAAAACGGCACAGTCACGTACGAATAGTTAACTACTTGCCAATACACCGCTAACGGTACCCGATTTAAAATAATTAATTGCTTCTTGCTTCCACTGATGGAAACTGTGTCCAACTTTTATGGATGCGCCTTCATTTTTCACAATCGCAAGGTGCCTCCTGTATGACTGGCTCATAATTTACTCATTTAAGGTAGATGTCCCAATTACCGCCCCCCTTAAGAAAAAATTGCCGTAAAATGCCTGTAAAAAAGTTAATTTTTATCAAATCTATGATCGGTTTTCACTAGGGCCTCTCAAATACTATCTAGTTTTATGAAAAAAATATAAAGTTGGCGTAATCAATCAGGAAAAAAAATTACTAATAAAACTCGAAAAAATGACCCATGTCCCAATTACCGCCACACCAAAAGTGGCTTTGTCCCAATTATTGTCATATCAGGTGCCCTAATTATAGCCATACATATTTGCGCTGGCTTTTCATTCAAATCATCATGTTTATTGTCAGGAAATAATGACATTATAATAATTTAAAAAGCAGAAAGTAAAGAGAACAGATTTTTAATAAGTAACTGCTGAGAGAAATCGGCAAAAACAGGTAATACGGGGGCAGGTGTCCTGTTTCAACTTCTATGATTTTTTAAGGGCACAACGCTGCTAAATATCAACTTCAAACTTTTTTCACCAGTTCAGCCAACCTATGAAAAACACTTGTCCCATATACGCTTAAATTTGTCTGCTAAAGTAGGCTTATTTTAAAGAATAAATGAAAAGGGGGCGGTAATTGGGACAGGGGCGGTAATTGGGACATCTACCTTACCGCCCATCCAAACTAAAAGGGCAAATTGTTTGCGTTCTTGTCCGTTCGAAGGTTGAAGCTGCCCTGATACACGACGCCGTGTATCTCTTTGCCGAGGCTCTGCACATGATACTTGGAACGGAGAAAGACTTGAACACTCAATCGTTGCAATGCGGCACCTCATCAGGCGATGGTCAGTGGTCAGGCGAAAAGTGGCTACATGGATTCAAGCTGTCTAATTTCATGAAACTTGTGAGTTGCAGAACCTTTGAAGAATCTTAACTTCTACAGAGCACGATTTTACTAAAGCAACATATTCTGTGTCCACTGTCTAGATAGTGACACTCAAACACTTGCATTTTTGTATAAAACTAGTTTCCACTGAATTAATGGCAATTTTTGAGTTAAAGTGAAAACTAAGAGGCAAATAAACAACCCATACTGCATATTTTTAGTATATGGCTGAAAACAAGAAGTAATTCCTCTTTACAGGGTGTAACAAAACTATAAACAGTAATTTTCAGGGCGTGTTTTAGAGGTAAAAATAAGACTTTTTTCCCTATAAACATGGGTCCAAAATTGTAGTCTTTTCGAGTTACAGAGTTGCAAAGTTTCCGAAAAATAAATTGAAAAATTGTCATAACTCCCTCGTGAATATTTCTCAATGCTCGTAAATAAGTGCTCTGCTGTAATTTTAGGCGCTCTTGCCGATTTTGGCCGTGGAAATGCTGTATGCGCAAATTTGGGGGGGGGGGGGTTAAGGAGGTTTTTCTTAATTTTTCTCACTTTTTTTGGCCAAATTATGTAAAAACATGCTTTCGGATTCATAATTTGGCCAAAAAAGTGAGAAAAATCAAGAAAAACCTCCTAAATCCCCCTCAAATTTGTGCATACAGGATTTTCACGGCCAAAATCGGCAAAAGCGCATACAATGACATTAGAGCACGTATTTACGAGCATTGAGAAATATTCACGAGGGAGTTGTGACAATTTTTCAATTTGTTTTTCGGAAACTTTGCAACTCTGTAACTCGAAAAGACTACAATTTTGGACCCATGTTTACAGGGAAAAAAAGTCTTATTTTTACCTCTAAAACACGCCCTGAAAATTACTGTCTATAGTTTTGTTACACCCTGTATAGGTATAGATATAGTTGCTAACAACGCTCCAAATAGGCTAATACTTGTATTAATCTGCCTTGATCCAAAGTATCACATTGTTCAGAAGAGTAAGCTGCAATTTTTAATTCAACTTTTGTTTCTTTCTCTTTTTTCAAAGCTTGATATAGAAGGGATGACAGGCCCAATGAGATTCAACAGCTCTTCAGGGTCTCGAACTTACTTCGAGTTGGAGATATCAGAGATTTTACCTCACTTGAAGAAAATCGGGTCCTGGGATCCGGTGAATAAGATCAAATACACTCGAACTCGGAGCGAGATGTATGAAGACATCGTACAAGCCATCAGTAACAAAACGTTCATTGTTTCTGCTCGTCTTGTAAGTCATACTCATCAGTTCCGCAATTCTGTAACGTTAAAATTTTTCCTTTTAAACCCGTATGCATTAGGTAGATACTTTGGAGGATCCTCTAGAATCCTCTCAACTCAGTAAAATTAATCGACATTTTACATGGATTTTATAATGGACTTTCGAAATGAGACGTTTTCAGATTGCACACCGCGTGTCGCCGAGCTAGAATCCTTACATACTATTAGAGTTTCGTATTGATGAATTCCATTACTGATTGGCTCTCAGATTAAGGCTCTTATGGAAGCCCCAAATGGCTAGTGCAAATGGCGGGCGGGGCTTACTAGTGAAAAAAAATTATTTCAAGTCTTGTAAAGGCTTGGAATGAATGTAATTTTTATGTAAAGATACAAATATTACGATTTAAGGTGCTTTTGAAGCTACTTTGAATACATTTTTGGATCCATCGACCGCATAACCTTTTTGCCTCTTGACCGTTCCGTCGGAGCCAAACCCATTTTCGAGGACTCAGCGGTGCTTGGACGGCAATAAAAGTGTGACTTTGTCGCAGTGAGCCAATTAGCGTGCTTTCCTGCGTAATTTTCGACCGATTTTCCCGCGCACTAAGCGTGGTTGCCATGTTAGCACGTGAAATCACGGTTCGCGCACAAATGCCGCACTGAGTATACTCTACTGTTACCAAATTTGTGTGGTTGAGCTGGCGGGCTTATGGCGCCACATATCATTGCCAGCAGTTGTATAATTGTATATACTACGGGTGATTTTCAGATACTTTCAGAAAAAAACTCATTGAATTTTTGGTCTTGACTTGAGAATAATTATTGATATTCACCAATTTAAACTATGTAAAAAGTTTGGTAGGTATCTCTTTTCACCTGCACTATCAAATATGACTATTTGGAGCCACTTTTTCAAGGTTGATAATCAGCTGAAAAAATAATTCCAAAACACCTTGATGGTGGAAGCGCTAATCCTTATTCACAGTTTGAATGGGAAAATCTCCATAGTTCTCAAGTCAAGGTCAATTCTCGAGGGGCTATTTTCTTAAGAAGCTATTTCCTTTTTCCTATTTCTTTTTCTTCTTTTTTCTATTTTTATCATTTATAATTGGTATTTTTCTTTTCTAACTTGTTGTCAGGGTGAACCATACTTGATGATAAAAGATGATGAGAGTTTGGTGGGCAACGACCGATTCAGGGGCTACTCAGTCGACCTAATAGATGCCATTTCAAAAGATCTTGGGTTCAAATACAGGTTTGAACTGGTGCCAGATGGTAATTACGGTTCTCTCAACAAACTAACCAAAAAGTGGAATGGGCTCGTAAGAGAACTACAAGACATGGTAAAATACATTTTTCTTATCCAAAACTTTACAACCTTAAATGCATCTTTTAAATGGACAGCTTCGTGTTAAAAGGAGCTAACTGCAGTTGATTACTGATATTCTTAGTAGTAATATTCCTTTTATTTCTTAAAGTTGTCCAAACTTTAACCAGCAACATGGAATGAGTTGAGACGTCCAGAGTCCCGTATAACGAATGAAACTGAACTATAGAGTATAGGAATGCCTCATGACAACACTAGGTAGGGCGTTTTGTTTACTCGAATTTTCTGAACTCGGTTAAATCAATTAATGATTTTCCCAAAACTGGTTTAAAATGAGCATATTGATAGTCCGTTCATCAAAGCTTCAATTGAATTTTAATCAGCATTACTTATTCCCCGGTATTAGGAAATGTAATACCTACAACAAATTGAGTTTCTTAAGCAAAAGATCATTGGTTTGGCCAAAGACCACGAAAAATGTTAATCTACAAAAAATATCAGATTGTTAACCCATAAGACCCACTTATTGTGGTTTTTTTTGGACCAAATTACAGTGAATTTAGGCCAATTTTTCTGAATAACCAATGTTGAGATCTTTCAGCTAAATCTAAGGTGGTGTTTTTTTGAGAAAAACACCATAAAAACACCCAAAACTGTTCAAATAATGTTGGGTATATATGGGTTAAATACTGCATTCAAACTATAATTTTGTCACATGCATTAATTAATTAATATTGGAAGCACAAAGTTATTTGAGTTGAAGCTCGCAAAAAGCGACGCGATTTTGGGGGATCAGCAGCAGTACCGTTTTCACTGAAACCATCCGATAACAACGGACGTTTTAGTATTTTCTTCGGGTGACGTTGCCCAATCCTTTTCTTTTATCCTCTTTTGATATCATACTCATTGCACTATATCCATCGAATAATTTTTTTGTGTGGTTTTCGCTTTGTTTCAGAAAGCTGATCTTGCTATTTGTGATCTCACCATTACCTACGAAAGGCGGACGGCGGTTGATTTTACCATGCCCTTTATGACTTTAGGTATAGTTTTTTCCTTGAGATTTTAGTTTACAACAATCACAACCTCATTAGAAATTGTTTATAATTTGAGTAGCCCATGAGTATGACCTTGAGATCTTAACCCTTTAAAGACCAGATTAGTTCATGTGATCGCTACTCATCCGTTTAAATAGGGAAGGTAGTTAACTATTCGTACTCTGGGGAGTTGGAATTGCCTATACGATAAATTGAAGGCGCCAGACGAAATATTATCTTGAACGGGTCTACATCGATAATCCCGTTTATTCAGAATCGTAAGTTTGGAACAATGTGAAAAAGATTAGAGAAGAAAAACGAGTTAACTCGGGCTTGGTCCATAAGGGGTTAATTCGCAACTATACCACACTGAGATGAATCACTTCTTTAAAAACAAGGAAACACGTTTACTTGTGACAGTTTTCCTTCCGCGAAGTAAAGTTCTGTTGCATGAAGGAGAATCACTGTTACAACAAGGAATCTTTTACTTGTAGCAGCAGACATTTTTCTTGGGTGAAAGGAATTTCCCCTTATAGTCAATATTTCACTGTGCAGTTTCTTTAACACAAACAAAATACACCTTGGCTTAAAAAAGAAATTCTCTCAGTTCATCAATTCGCATTAGAAATTGCTCTTCATTTGAATAGCCTGTGGGTGACGAGTGTAACCTTTGCTCATTTGAGACTTTCGGCGGGGCTTATCGGCCGGCCCCGTTTTGATCCTCTCGTGGCCATTCTAGAAAGGGAGAGAGTAAACCGCTGAATTTTGGTTCCGCGAGATCGCAGACTCGCAGACGAAATTTTCGCCCCAGATCGATCCCTAACACACTACAAATACCTATTGGCCAAAAATAATGCAAACAGAATGGAAATTCCATAAGAACCAATGAAAACATCTGTTCGGTCCATTTTGGTGAAGATGGCAGACATATTATTTCTGTTTATGTCACTCGCATTTCTTTGAACGATGATTGCTTTGAACTTCTGATGATGGCGGACTCTAAATGGTGATTTAAATAGACCGAAGTTTCTATTAATTCTGATTGTACACGGAAAAAACTACGGTGAAAATAACCATACGGATGCCTGATTTTGGCACCTGCTAGAAGTTATGGTAATGTTAACCAGAAGTATACCATGTTTTGACTAGGTACTAGATGATGTTACCTGATTGCATGTCGAATTTACTCATAGTATCGGTAAATGTACCACACTGCTGGTCAAGTTTACCATAACATCTAGCAGGTGCCAAAATCAGGTATTCGTATGGTTATTTTCACTAATCTTTTTTTTCCGTGTATAGTATTCTCTGCTATTAGGATTGACTCTCTAAAATCCAAAATAACTCAGTGTGACTGAGGCCCTTCGTGACTTTTTTGGGATCCTTAAAAATGCTAAAATTGAAAATTTTCGAAGTATTTGATGTACTTTAACTGATGAAACCATGCTACTTTCGTTAAAAAAAAAAAAAAAAAAAAAAAAATCTGATATTTTTCGTATATTATTTGCCCAAGTTTCATACTAACGAGATGAAATTTTCGATATTTAGGTATTAGTATATTATACAGCAAACCAGAGAAACAAGAGCCTGATCTATTCTCGTTCCTCTCACCGTTGTCTTTGGAAGTGTGGATTTTCATGGCCACAGCCTACCTTGGAGTATCAATCCTCTTGTTCGTTTTAGCCAGGTAAGTTCGACATTTTTCGCTTTATTTATCGCGGCCTTTTTCGGTCCCGGATAGAAATCACATTTTTAATTCAAGTCTTAACTCTGAAATAATGGTATAGAGGAATGTTGAGTTGATTGTTCACTGAGAAAAGTTGAATAAATACTTCCTCCATTAAGTAGCAATTTGGATGGTTAATACTTACATCGCGCGATGGTTAAATAATGCAGGATTTTTAGTAATTTAACAGTCTTGCGGTTAATATTCACAGTTAGCTGGTTATTTTACTAGCCATTCAAATCAGTATTAGCTGTATAGGTTCAAAGGGCAAAATTTACTATTCCATTTTTTTCAGTGTGCAGTTATTCACATTTTACTCAATGTTCCGGTTTTTGTTGAACCAGGAACAATGGGGCTGTTGCGCAGTAATTTGCTGTGGATGAATTAAGTGATGGCTTTGAGTAAAACTCATGCAAAAATTTAACGATGGTGACACCGGAAATTTAAGGGAATAAATTCATAAAAATTAAGTAAATTAATGAAACGCGTGACCAGAATGCAATCTTCGCCGAGGGATGAAACACGCACACAAATATCTGGGACGCAAAAATTACGGAGTAGATGTGGGAGTATCACGCTGATGTGTGTGAGTGTCCAGGAGGGAACACACACATACATACATGTGGGACGCAAAAAGTGCGATGAAAATGGGAGAGTATTGCGTTTGTGTGTGACTTTTACTGGTTTACGGTAACAAAAGCTTGCAACAGCCCCATTGGTATGGAATCCACCTATAAACTGAGTAGAATTTACTAGATGTAGCCAGGGTTCAAGTCTTCAAGGATGCTGCAACAATATTTCTCTGCGAATAATTAACAGTGATTCCAGTAAAAGAGATCTTATCTTCTAAGAGAAAATAGTTCAGGATCTCGATTTTTAGAGGGTTGGATTAACTCAGAAGATTTTCTGGTTTTTTACAAAATCAGCTCTGTTGTAAGGCAATTATCTATGTTGTTATCTTTAATGTTTGACTTTATTCTCAGTAAATACGAGTTTGTCGTCATCTGTACAAGAAAGAATGGCGAATGACGTCATTGCTTTCCGCTCGATCCATGGAAAAGTTTCACGATCAACAGATTCCCACTGACGCGGCGGATCCAGAAAATGACATCCTTCTCTCTCTCTCTCTCCTCTCTCTCTTCTCTCTCTCTCTCTCTCTCTCTCTCTCTCTCTCTCTCTCTCTCTCTCTCTCTCTCTCTCTCTCCCTCTCTCTCCCTCTCTCTCTCTCCCTCCCTCCCTCCCTCCCCTCTCTCTCTTTCTCTCCCTCTCTCTCCTTCTCTCTCTCTCTCTCTCTCTTCTCTCTCTCTCTCTCTCTCTCTCTCTCTCTCTCTCTCTCTCTCTCTCTCTCTCTCTCTCTCTCTCGCCATTTAACGCATGTGTTAGAAAAGGATAGAAGAGGGAAATCACGTGACTGACCTTAATCTGTCCTTTATGGACACAAGCCTTCTAGTGGGCAAAGAGAGAGAAGGATAAATTCCTGGATCCACCAGTTCAGATTCCACTTTTGACTGTGGTGGATTCTCCTGTAAAATGCTGCGAAAATTACATGATCGCAACTCAAGGGCACACTTTTCAAAGAATTTATCCTTAGTTTCACAGAAAAAGCTGCAAACATCTGTCCCGTAGAATGAGAGCCATCCAATCTAATTCGCTGGCTCCTTAATTCTATGGATATAAGCTCGTATGTATAATTGAGAGAGTAGCTAAACCACAGGAATCAACGGATGTTACGCAACTTCACGCTCTGTATTTCTTAAAATCTTCTGTTCAGTTGTGAGTTAGTGAGTTTTTCCTTTCAGCGTGTATCTCGCGTCGACCAAATTAAATATGTAAGTATGAAAGTTCAAAAATCACCGTTCATTGTATTCGGTAATATTTTCATCAACTTCTCACTAACAAACATTTGCGATCTCAACTTGTATTCACCTGGAGAAAGGTTTTTTTTTTGGTCTAACGAGTAGATAGAACTATTTATATTTTAATTGACATTCGATTATTACTCACCGAGTGTTTGAATAACATAATAGAAACTATGCTCTATCTATCTTTCTCTACCTTTCTTTCTCTCTCTCTTCTATGAACTTATATTCATGCGAACAGTTGTACAACAGTTTTTTATAACAGTTTTCAGTCAATATCAACGAGCTCCACGTATCTATTATCTAAAGAGAGCAGTTTGGGAAATTGGTGCTACCGTTTTGGAGAATTTTCAGGTTATGGTTAATGAGTAATTTTCGTGAATTTTCCCTATCTAATCTCTTAAATTTTGATCCTTGCTTATGGACGTCTTCTGCAAAATCTTTCAAAAAATGTCTAACAGTTGTTTAAAAAGTGGTCACTTTTAAGTTATATTTTGTTGTTTTTTGTCATCTTCGTTGGCAGTTTTAAATCCCAAGATTTTTTCATTTTTCAAATTCAATTGGGTTACCTTGTCCTCGCTGTCCTTATTTCCTTTAGAATCTGAAATGTTTCTCACGTTTGTGGCAATCCAAAGATTAAGGGAAGTCTGCCATTACTTCGACTCAAAAATAAAAAAAAAAAAGCTGTGCAAGAGCCTGATAGTTTAATAGTAATAAATAATTCTCTTTCACTTACTTCTTCTAATTCGTAGATGATTTCTTTTCAGATTATTGAATTAGTCCAGTCAACTGGTAGTTTTACCTAGACCACAAATCAGGTGGAAGCGGGCTTTATCGTTTTTCAGCTTAAAGTAGCCTCCTTATTAACCCATCCAGTACTACTCATTGGCGCGCTGCGCAGCGATGAGTCACCGCGAAATCTATCATATCAAGCTAGTCAACTACAGCATATCCCAGAAAATATTGGATTTGACACTTCTATGGTTTTCATGAAAACATCTGCTTCCATCCTCAGATAGGGCAACCTGATTGGTTAAGGAGCATTAAAAAGCTGATGTTTTCATTCAAACTTAATGTTGCCAAGTCCAATCATTCTTGGGACAGCCTATAGTAGTTAAATATTCCTTCACTGTGGTGCTTGTTTTTGCCTATAACATCAATTGAAGGCGCTCGACGAAGCATTCTTTTGGAATGCCCACTATTTCAACGCTATTTTTTTCTCTATTTTATGGATTGAAACGCTCAGGGGGTGAAAAATGAGTCTCTTGAAAAGGACCTAGTGTAAGTCGAAAAACGTCATCAATGACTCGCTTTTCCAGATTTTCGTCTAGGCGAGGCTGTAATTTTTCGACCACTTGACTGCACTAAAGACTTCTGTTGAAAAATTAATTTTTGTTTTACTCACATCAAAAAGAATAAAACACCTAATACGGCTTTTTTGTAAATACGAAGAATTAGACTATCTTAGTTGTGTTGTTCTAAGTTTTTTTTGCTGTATTTCAGTGCTGTTCCATTTTGGTGTTCTCTATTTTACTGGCTCTTAATTTTTCATCTTTCTATCTCTCTTTCTCTCGCCCACTTTCTCCCCATCTCTCTCCGTGTCTCTCCCTTTCCCTCTCCATCTCTCTCCCTCCCTCTCTCTCGACCACTCTCTCTCTCTCTCCCTCTCTCTCTTTCTCTTTCTCTATTTTTTCTCTTCTTTGGATGCACGATTTGACGAATTGTCTACAGATGCACTCCGAACGAGTGGGAAAATCCACACCCATGCAAATCGGAGCCAGAGGAATTAGAAAACGCTTTGAATCTCAACAATTGTCTTTGGTTTTCACTCGGATCAGTTTTGGCGCAAGGATGTGACATTTTACCCAAGTAAGATTGTGGAGCCTTTGGTCACCGCACCGAACAAAGTACAAAAGCAACTCCATGCCTGCACGCCACGCATAATGCGATATCTGCTGATTTGTTGATTTCCCTGCGAATCAGCGCTAATTTCTCATACTTACTTTGAGACAGTCATCATTGCATCATACTCATTAAGCTCCCCAAAACCAGATCATATCCGCAGAGCCGTATAGATACAGCTCCAATAAATAGACATGATAGGTCGTTTTTTAACACTTTTGCAACAGTAATATGAAACAAGTATTCCTGTTGTAGATCTCAACCCAATAAATACCGATAAACACACCCTTGGAGCCTCGAGTTGAAGGATTTTAAAAGGTCGTTTACGACTTCACAAGTGGACTTCAAAAGTTCTCAGTGCGTCCATCGATGTTTCAGGGTTGAAATCTATGGGAATATATGATCTCTTTTGCTGCAGCAAAAATGTACTAAAGACTAATTGAAGCAAATAGGATTGCAACTGAATAGATTTATCCCAATGTTTCAAAATTTCCTCCAAAATCGCCACTTTCATTTATATACAGGGTGTCCGGTAAGTCCCGGAACGGCTGCGCCATTTCTTTATTTACGCAGATAAAAAACCAAACTTTGGGAATGTTCCTAGATAAATAAAAACTACTTTTTGGGGGGGGGGGGGGGTATAAATTTTGGTCGCCCCTAACTTTTTTTTTCAAATAGCAACCCCTATCTTGTGATATCTCATTCGAAAGAGGGTAAAAAACTGAGCATTTTGGCGCAAACCGCATGTCGATATCGCTTTTAGTATTCGAGATATCGAACTTCAAAATCTATGGAAATCCATTTTAAAAAAATCATAACTCTTATTCAGAAAGTCGCTATTTAAAAAACTAGGGGTCTAAACTACTCTACATAACAAGCTCTTTCCAGGGAAAAACACCTTTGCCCAAAAAAATTAACTTACAGTTATTGTTTTTTTCCCGCCAAAATTTTTTAAAAAATTTTGGCCATTTGATTGCCATTTGAAAAAAAAGTTAGGGGCGCCCCGCCCCCCCCCCCGGGAGGGGCAACCAAAATTTTGACCCCCCCCCCCCCAAAGTAGTTTTTATTTATCTAGGAACATTCCCAAAGTTTGGTTTTTTTATCTGCGTAAATAAAGAAATGGCGCAGCCGTTCCGGGACTTACCGGACACCCTGTATAAATGTTTCTTTTTCTCATGATTTTGCATAGTAATTTTTCAATGGGTAGGACACCGTCACAAAAAAAAATTGCACGAAGGAACACAGCGGCAGCTCGTGCAATTCGGAAACAATGTTTTTCCTCAATTTGATCCTATGTAAAACAATCGATTCGATAGAAGCCATGCTTTACCAGCAGTTGATGTTTTACATGCATTTAAATGGATGACAAACATTGATGCCAACCTTTACGAGCCACCACTACTGTAGCTGTGGGGACCAGAGTTTGGTAATCGATTAATTCTGAAAAGTAGTCGATTATGTGAACGAAAAATACAATTTGCCCAACTATGGAGGGAACGCATGTCTTTCGTTAAGATAGCAAATTTTGGCTATAATTTTGAAACAGTCGGATAGATGTATGGGGATTAGATCCTACTTGTTCTTCAGGGTCTGTTTTGGTCCAATCCAGTAAGGACCTACGAGGTTCGTGTCTATGCGGATCGCGGTGTTTCAGTCACAAAATTGACTGCTCTTAACCATCTTATCGACACTCTTAAAAAAACATCGCGTTTCAATCATCTACTTACACTCAAGCTCACATTTGCAAACGCTCTTTGTAAATATTGCGCTTATATTTGTCCTCATGCGCATGCAATTTCGTAAGATTTTTTTTTTTTTTTTTTTTTTTTTTGAAGCGCTGCTGTAAGCTTGAATGTAACAAGGCTGACCCGTTTGCGCTTGCTGAGAACGCTTCGATTTTTTTCTTTCCTTCTGTAAATAGCATACATTTTGCTTCTGTAAATAGCATACATTTTGCTTCTGTAAATAGCATACATTTTGCTTCTGTAAATAGCATACATTTTGCTTTGGCTGTTGTTTTCAAAAAGAAGCTTTATTTATGGCAAAACACTCGAAACGTTTGTTTCAAATTTTGATTTTCTTCGTTAGTTTGACTTCACTCCTAAGCGAATGTGAACCTGAACTGATTGCAGGATCGCTCCACCCGAATGGAATAACCCACACCCCTGCAGACCTGACCCGGAAGAGCTGGAAAACAAACTGAATTTTAACAATTTAATTTGGCACAACTGCGGATCTCTAATGCAACAGGGTTCCGATATTGCCCCTCAGTAAGCTCACCTAAATTTCAGTAGAGCTATCCCTCGGTGAAAATGACCGGCCCAGAGTGTTCTAGTCTCCGGCATCTATTAGGCACCGATTTTCCTACCAGTATTCAGTTTTGGATCCATAAGTTCGAAGGGGTGAAATAAAAAGTTTAAAAATTACTTACAATTAGAGGTACAGTCTCATCTTATTGAGAATAATGAAATGTTTAAAAATTCCAACCATATTGACTTACTCGGGGGCCATCATTCAACCCATGATTAGAGAACATCATCATCTCATGTGCCTAAACATCACAACTGTATTTCTCACGCAATTTTGATGATTGGTGGCTAAAAAAATCCATGACAAATTGAAGAGTACCGTGATGATCATCTTATTACTCATTCAGATTACTCAAAAAAGGACAACATCTCGGTGTAAGGACTTTCGTTGAATTTTGAAAAGGAAAGAAAAAAAAGGATTATAAAAAAAAGTATAGGATTGAAAATTACGATGGGCCAGTCACTGAATGCGACAGAACAAAGGATTTTGAAAAGTAGTGATTGAATGACTTGTAATTATTATTGAAATTGTTTATGTTTATGTATTTGCTATCGTAGCAATTTGATTGTGTCAATTCCGGGTGTGTGTCCAAATTTGACGAAAGTTTTGGGAGGGGGGATACAAGATTTAGGAAGTCAGATCATATAGACGCCCTTGAATGAGTATTCAAATTGAACGGGGGAAAATAATATAATACAGCATAGTAGTTGAATCTGCGGCAGCACGTCACATACTAATAAGTTATAATTTCAAAAACTTGAGGAGTAATTGAGAGCGTGGAAGTTTGGTGCTATTTAGGTTGCGATGAGTATTAAAACGTTCGAAGCCCGTGATTTTCACCAAGAGTCATTTCAGTTTACTCGCATTTATTTTCGATACTAGCGTATTTCACTCGCTGACAAATTATTACTCTTCCTTCTACAGAGACGTATACGTGATACCAGGTACGTTACGAGTTTGCGAAAATTTTTTGACAGCTCTTGCGTTTTCTTAGATAGATATCTGTTGGCCTAGAAACAGTTAGGTAAGCAAGTACTTAAAATACGTCTCTTGAGTGAAAGATATTTCCAGCCAAAGTTTACTAATTTTACTCAAACCCCGCTCCGCAAGTTTATAAAATGAAAACGCTTACAATTGATGATTCTGACCATTAAATGAGTTATTAGAGTCTGAACAACGAGTGGCTTATACGCAGTGGTGGCTCGCGAAATGCGGTACATCGATGTCTACTCCATTTAAAACTACAGAAAAGTATCGATCGTCAGGGGGTGCAGTTGAACCTCCGAGAAATCGATCTTTTTTATAGTTTTAAATGGAGTGGACATCGATACATCGCATTTCGCGAGCCGCTATTGCTTAACGATCAGTGTGGTCGCTCTCTAAGCCTCGTAACGTATTTGACGAACGCCTGAAAGATGGAATTCTTCGATCAGCAAAACTGATTCAATGTGATTCAATTGATCATACATACGAAACAATTAGGAAGAAAATATGTCACGAGTGAAGTACACAACAAACCTGATTTTACAGACACTAATCATTTTCAATAACACAAAGTTGAGTTAATCATATTGAAGGGCGAGGGGATCCAGAGGTGGGTGAGGGGGGAGGACTCCGCTGAAAAACTTACGACAGTATAAAGATACTTTAAGAATAAAACGTAATTTAAAAATTTTAAGATCCATAAGAATTAGAATGGTGAGGTGTGGAATTAAAATGCTTAGCTCTTGATCCGCAGTTTTTTATGTACAAATTTCGTCTAGCAAAATTTAGATCATCGCCAACAAAATAAGGATCCATTAACAGGGTGGTACGGCGGCGCGGCGTGCAATCTGACAACGTTGCATCTTGTTCATTTAAAACAATAAAAAGTATCAAAGTGATGAGTATGTGCAGTAAACAAGCTCAAATTCGATCTCTTGTATTGCATTTTTGCAATGTTGCCATGCTGCAGTGTTGCACGGTACATCACTGATAATAAAAGATTGAGGGTGCGATCGGACTCAAAAATTATCATCATGGTAAGATAAGGATATTTTTTGGAGGCGCACACACGCTTTTTTATGAACCTTCCTTTCAGCAAACCTATATTTGAACCTATAGAAAAGTGTCGATTTCTCGATGACTATACGACCAAATGATCGATTCTTTCCCACAGTGTTTTTTTCTTTTTCTTTTTTTTTTTTTACGGGGAAGACATCGATGTATAAAAGTTTAAAAGCGCCTCTTTAATATGATATATCTTCTCAAGATCTTTTAAGCCTTTGGATCTCTATGCCCTTCATTTGCAAATGATTCACTCATTAATTGGAGATTAGTTCCCAATGATACACGAGATCTGTTGTTCGAATTAATCATCATTCAACTTCGCAAGCAAGAATGCCGAGATCAAACTAACTTTTCTCCGTGTTTTTTCTTTTTTTTCCCCCTCCTGGATGTATTGAACCGCAAGTGATGAATCTTTCCATTTATGAAGAAAATCCTCAACTTTAACTCAATAACATGCAAAATAAGGGGACCAAGTAATCTTTAATCTACATGTATTGACCGGCTCGTATTAATTTCATATTGTTTTTTCACACTCAACTCTTCCCAAACCTTGGTCCAATTTTTTATTAGCTATTGCATGAAATTGAGAAACCATTACGTTACCCTATACTTGACATTTTACCATTATCGACATAATTTATTGTAGAATAGAAGATTACAATCAGAATGGAAGCTCCCATATGAGTCAACGGAAACATTTTTTGGTCTTTTGTCGTCTATTAAAAATGGCGGACACATCTCTGTCTCTGTTTTTTGCATTGCTTTGCATGGGGATAGTTTGAATCTTCTCAAAATAGCCAACCATAAAATAATGCTTCCAAATGAATCGAAGTTTCCATGCTGATTGTAGCATTCTTTGATTATAGGTCGTAGAAAAGATTGGACTCGGTCGTACTACAACTTTCATGAAAAATCAGCTTCGTATACCGTTACTAACCAGTTGAATGGCGCTACTGGCGGTATGAGACTGATGTTTTCATGAACGCCGTGAAACTGTCAAATCCAATCTTTTCAGTTGCAACTTTATACGAAACATGAAAAATATACAGAAAACAATACCTCATACAGCAGCTCAAATCTATTTTATGGCGCTCACTCTCCAATCGATAGGCAGGAACGGATCAGTTAACACTAATCAATATGAATCGCTTGGGGAGTTAGCTGCATAAAATATCGTTGAAAGCGGATTTTTGCTGCAATCGACACTCAGTTGAATACACCCATCAGAGCTGCCGTTTTGCGTATAATTAATGGTATTTTTTAACCCTTTACTGCATGATTTTTTTTTTTTTTTCAATAAAACAATTTTTTTTTCAGTACAATTTTGATCCTTGAGACAGGGAAAAATAGTGAAAAAATTCTTTCTATTATATTTCTATGGTAAAGAGCCTGAATATTAATTTTTCCAAATATGGCCTTACCCGCATTTAGGTATCCATGCAACTGAAAATAAAGTTTTCGGGCTAAAAAAAGAAAAATTAAAGTAGTAAAAAACAAGTTAGTAAGTTTCAATAGTTGTTTTTTTTTTTGTATATGATACCCCTGCGTTACTCCCAAACATAACAATGAAAATCGGAAAATCTCTATCAGATTTTCAGTAAGCTATTTTCAACCACTCTGCACGTTCTCTATCCTGCGCTGCGCGCTCTAGGACAAAATCGACAGTTCTTACTCGTTTAGTATCTGTTCCACATGTGACCCACCATGCAGCGACAGTACAACTCAAGTCTCCTACTTTTAGATAAGGCTTCAAAGTAATTGTTCCAGATCTGGGCTCATCTGCAGTTAAGGGTTAATTCACCGATGATTCCACCGGTTGAGAAAAGACCACACAGCTAAGTTCAGTGTATGACTGTAATGCACGAAAATACTCGCATCTGTAATATTTTCTCAACCGGTGGAGTAGTCGATGACTTTCAGAAACTTGCGGATATTTCAACTAACAAACGGCGTTTCCACCGATCGAGAAAATGTTACAGATCGAGTATTTTCGTGCAGTATAGTCATACATTAAACTGAACTCTGTAATCTTTTCTCAACCGGTGGAATCATCGGTGAATTGAAAACTGTCATTAATTATACGGGAAACGGCAGCTCTGACACCCATGCCCTCTTCGAGAAGCTTATACCAATATAACACGTTCAACATCGATATAATAATTATATGTATGTGCTGCCTGATCCGTATATAACCTACCCGCGAATGAAATAAATGTGATCCATACCCTTGGCCCCTTGCTGTTATTCGCGATTTAGTGAAACTCCCCAATTTTGATCACTCCACCTTTATTCTTTTGCTTCATTTATACTGTTTCATCCATGACGCAATCAGACAACTGATAACTGAAAAGATTATGCATACAGTCTTCATACACGTATTTTTGTAAATACTGGACATAGTTTTCTCATCAATCTTTTTGAATATCAGACGACAAAAACTCCGTCATTTATGACTATCTGATGATGTCATTTTTCATATGTCATGCCTCCCGCTATCAGTGTTGTCAGATGTAGGCTTCAGGTCGTATATTTCCGACAAAGATCAATGTATAATATATGTAGGTACGGCTTTCAACCTGAAATCTGGCTATACAGCTTCAATACAGTAATGCCAGATATACGGGGGTAAGACGTAAGTGCCGTATATATTTCTGATAATGGTCAATGTAAAATATGTATAGGTACGCTTTTTAACCTGAAATTTGGCAACATATATTTAATATAATTTTGTCAGATATGCGGGACTTTAAGCCGCATATTTCCCATTTTAAAATATATAATTACGAATTTAAATCTGACATCTGACAACACTGCCCGCTATTCTATTCGTTAACTGCTGAGTGCTGAGCATGCGAACCGCTGTTTAAATGAGCATCCCAAGCGGAATACCAGAGCATGGTTGCCTGAAGCCGCTTTATTGTTTTATGCGATCGAAAATATTGTAATGAATTGTTGCAACTTTGGTCAGAAAAAATCGTAAAAATTACCTTCTTTTACTCTTATTCATTTCGTTCTTTCGTTCTTTCTTTTTTCTTTCTTTAATTCTTAGTTTATTTATTTATTACATATAGGTATATTTATATTTTTGCATTCACTTATTTATTTATTTATCTATCTATTAATTCATTATTACTATCGATTTTTTCCCATCGAAATTTCGCGTTATTATTTTCTCATTTTAATCGCGGTCGACTCCCAAAAGAGAAGAAATGTGGCTTCCACGGGTGGAGAGCGCTCTCTAACGTCTCCTTGCGCTACGATTTTGTGTCCTCAGTGTGGTACCGTGAGATTCCACAATTTTATTGAAGTCCCGGAGTGCCTATAGGGCCCAGTGGCGTCGCGTGCCATCTGGCAACAATGCAACTGCTCCATTTAAACTCTTTAAATATATATCGAATTTTCCCGTGCACTTTGCAACCCCTGAATTCGATATTTTACATGCGTTTAAATGGATAGAATACATTGTTGCCAAATTGCACGCGGCTCCACTGCTAGGGCCTCAAACTAAACTATACACGGAAAAAAAAGATTAGTGAAAATAACCATACGGATACCTGATTTTGGCACCTGCTAGATGTTATGGTAAACTTGACCAGAAGTATGGTACATTTCCCGATACTTTGAGTAAATTCGACATGCAATCAGGTAACATCACCTAGTGCCTGGTCAAAACATAGTATACTTCTGGTTAACATTACCATAACATCTAGCAGGTGCCAAAATCAGGTATCCGTATGGTTATTTTCACCGTAGTTTTTTTTTCCGTGTACGACATACGTAGATAGAGCGTCGGTAAACGTGGTATACTTGTTATTATTATTATTAATCTTTCTCTTTTTCTCTTTCATCGATTTCAAATGGTACAAAGGTGCTACCCTTACTTCTTGGTTATCATTATAATTATTATTATTTTTTACTATAATTATGTATTATATGAGTATTTAATTATTACTATAGCTACTCACTCACCTAAGCGAGGTATGAGGTGAGACCAATCAATATGCTTCGAAGCTGCGTGGCTGAAAGCGATGCGACACTTTGAGAGAGAGAAAAAAGTGGATATTGCTGATTGCATGTTTAATTACTACGTGAACGTGCAAATTCATTAAATTATTACTGTTATTATTATTTATAACAATTATTATTTATCCAACAAGTATTTATCTATTTGTCGATTTATTTCTTTATCTATACTTTTCAATTTATTATTTATTTACTTACTTATTTATTCATTTTTTTTGTTGTACTTGGATCTAAGAAAAAAAATTATTGCCCTGGTCCTACCTGCCGCATCTGCAGAGCTTTCAATCTATGGATATATTTATCTAGCAGTGATCGCCGTTTTGCGGATATTTAATGGCGTTTGACATAATCGTTCGACGATTCAACCGAATGAAAGCAAAGATTATTAATATGTATATTACTGTAAGCTATTGCTATACACTTATGCATACTTCTCACATGTCATATGTAATATTTGCTTCAGCCGGTATAAAGGGATGTCTCCACCTGCGAATTTAAAAGCGCGAATAAACTGATTGAGCCAATGAGCTGCCCTGAAGTCGATAGGTCGAGTCCGATGTATCGACAACAAAGAAGCTCATTGGCTCAATCAGTTTATTCGCGCTTTTAAATTCGCAGGTGGAGACACACCTTAAGCACCGATGGATTTATAGAATGCCATTAAAACTGTCTCAATAGGCAACTATGACTTTTTCGAACTTTTTTCTGAAGTCATAGGAAACAGGAACGGCAAACTGGAAAAGAAAAAAATTCACCACAATTAACCCCCCTCCCCCTCAAGCAACTATTCTTATAAAACGTAGCAAAAGTGAAATTGCGTCACACCTTTTAAAAGAGCGCACGGTTCTTCATGGAGCTCTAGACTCCAAAGGAGTCGGAAAGTTAACATTGGCAAAATGGAAAATCGACTCCTCTGGTCTCCGAGAGTCGCCGCTAGATGGCGTCATCTTATGGAGCTACCCCTGTTAAATCAACAGCCAATCAGAACTCGTTGAGCTCGTGTCGGCACTTCCAGCGAAATTCCCTTCAAGGGACTCTAGGTTCTTACAAACCGGTAACGTGCGGAGTAATTATAGCATTTGAACTTTTATATCTTCCTTCGCGATAGAGCGGAGAAAAATGTATGTGTAAATGTATAATGTAAAAATCAAATGCAAACTTTATCTCAAAATTAAACCAGGAAAAGTTCATTATACGACTTGTTCTGCAGCTACCAACGAGAGTTATTTTTTCCCTCCACTGATCTAGATGCTTCGCAACTTTTAAAATAGTTTTAAGAAATTTTAGAAATTTGTGTACGTAAATTAAATTTCTCAGGAAAATGTGTGATTAAAACCCTTTGAGACACGCATTATGAAAAAGTAGTCACATCTATCTTGGATCCACGTCATTGAACTATAGTTGAACTTTTCTCATCTAAATTGACGTGCATCCCTATTTTTTCCAAATCCCATAAGACTACATGTTAAACCCTGTACACATATGTGTACACTGTGACGAAAAGGGTTAGGTCTATAACACCTCATGTAAGAGTTAAACAATTTACTCAATTCGCTCTAAACTAGCTGATGAAGAATTCAGAAGTTATACCATTTAGTTACTATAGTGTGAATCAAAAGAATATAGGTACTTCGATCCTCAAAATAGACATTATTGAAATGAAAGTTTAACAATCCTCATTCACTTACCTTATTTTCTTTTATTTCCTATCAACAGGGCAGTTTCAACGAGATTAGTCGCTGGGATGTGGTGGTTTTTTACCCTAATCATGATCTCTTCTTACACAGCCAATTTGGCTGCTTTCTTGACTAAAACCGGTATGGAGACTACAATCAGCAGTGTTGAGGACCTAGCCAAACAATCCAAGGTCAAATACGGTTGTCTCCTGGGCGGTTCTACGGGTGCTTTCTTTTCGGTACCAATATTTTAAGAGTATTTTCTTTAGTTTTTTTTTTTTTTTATTCTTATTATTTATTATTATTATTATTATTATTTTTTGCACGAAACAGTACTTTTTTTTAGCAAAACTATTACGAATAGTGTCAATCTATATCGATTTATATTTCAGCAAATAATTATTGATTTAAAAAAACAAAAACAAAACAAAAAACAAACAAACAAACAAAAAATGGAAAATACGAAGCTTTCCTTATGAGATACTTACTGTCTCCTATGTTCAAATTTGAAAATCATTCGTTGTGATCATTTGGAGGAACAATAATTGAAATGATCCTGGTGCAATAGCAATACTGCAATAGTCAAAACTTCTTCGATGTAATTTAAATGGAAGAAGTGTTGCAGTGGCGTGGCGTGCAGTTTGGCAAAGTTGTTCATATATTGCCTATTTAAATCCTTGTAAAAGGTCGAATGCAAAGGTAATCGCCGAACACCCTGAGCTTCGATCTTTTTCATGGGTTTAATTGGACGAACTGCAACGTTGTCAAATTCCACGCTACGCCGCTGATTAGTGTTGTTTATATTGCACCCAGTACTCACAATCAGTAGTGTCCCCAGTCAGTGGTGGCGCGTGCAATTTAGCAACGTTGCATTTAGTCTATTTAAAAGTCATGGAAAAAGTCGATTTATAGTTTGCATACACACTTGCGCTGTGCAACTCTCTTGAATCGTTATTTTATTGGTTTATGTAGACGAAATGCAACGTTGCCAGATTACACTCGCCACCAATGCTTGCACCCATCGTCCAGTTTTGGTTTGCATTTACGCTTTGTCTATTTCACCATAACTGTCTGCCTACTCATACTTTGTTTGAACTAAAATGTGCAGAGCTCAAACGACAGCCTTTATCAAAAAATGTGGAGCGTAATGGAATCGACTCGGCCCTCAGTTTTCGTGAAAACCAATGCCGAGGGTGTCGACCGAGTCCTTAAGGGGAAGGGCAGCTACGCCTTCTTCATGGAATCCACCTCAATCGAGTATCAAGTGGAGCGAAACTGCGAAAGCCTCACCCAAGTTGGCGGTCTTCTCGATTCCAAAGGCTACGGAATTGCCATGCCTTTCAGTAAGCAAACCTCAGTTTTACCTATTTAAAAAAAAAATGAAATAAAAAATATAAAAATAAAAAAATGAATAAATAAAAAATTAAAAAATTAAAAATAAAAAAAAAATAAAAAAAATAAAAAATCACAAGCCGTGTTGATGCATGAAAGCAAATCGTGTAATGAACAATACATTTTAATTGAGGTAAACACAGTTGGAAGAATTCGAGGTTAGCTCAATTTAGCGAAATCTCAACTTAAATTCATATTCTTACCCAATTTGTAGGAATAAAGCTGTTGCACCATGCAATTTTCCTTTCAAAAGAGCTTTGCTTCTGCATTTTAGATCAACACAATTGTTTAGGATAGTTTTAGAAAGTTTCGACCTCTAATTATGTTGAAACGGCTTAAATATACCACCAAAAGTTTCGTTCGTCCTCTCTTTTCAATAATAAACTCATTCGGGTAATATTATGGGTAAAAGAGGCTGTAGAGTCATCCAGGAGAGAAAGGGGGCCCACAAAAATAACCCTTCCCCTCTCACTATGCCTTGCATGAAAATTCGCAAAATTTATAGATACAAGGTTCAAACGATACGGCGCAATCCGAAATTGAAGTAATGTCACTGCTCTTAGCCCCCTGAAAGTAGGAAAAAGAAATGGGGGAAAAATCGAGGAAAATCGCTACTGAAGCATGTTAGGCAACTCTTATCCAAAGAGAGATTCGGATAGCCTGTTCATTTTTAACCGCAGAAGGTTGACAAATTCGAGAGCAATTTCAAAGGGAAAATTTTCAAAAGCCTAATCCGGAGGGATAGGTAGTTTCACGTAAGCGTAACTATGACTGCGCACCCAATTGTTTCGATCTTTTGCATGGGACAAAAGTCGACGTTTCCAAACAGAGCTGTCATTTTGCATATAATCAATTGTATTTTTCAACGCACCGATGATTCCACCGGTTGAGAAAATATTACACAGTTCAGTTCAGAGTATGACTATATACTGCACGAAAATACTCTGATCTGAAATCTTTCCTCAAACGCGAATCGGTGCAATCGCTGTTAAATTATTAAAATACCCGCAAGTTTTTTAAGTCATCGACGACTCCACCGGTTGAGAAAAGATTACAGATTAGTGTTTTTTCGTGCAGCTCAGTCATATACTGAACTGAAATGTATAACATTTTCTCAATCAGTGAAATCATCGGTGAATTAAAAAATGTCATTAATTATACGCAAAACGGCAGCACTGCTTCCAAATCGCATGCCCACAGAATTTATTACTTCTTCCTCTTATCACTTTTGAACAGATTCTCCATATAGGACAGCCATCAGTGGATCGGTCCTAAAAATGCAGGAGTCCGGACAGTTGCGAGAGTTGAAAGACAAATGGTGGAAGGTTCAAGGTCAAGAGGCATGTTTGGTATGTTTCTTTTATTACAAGCGTCACTCACCCCCTCCCTCCTCTCAGTCTCCCCGCAAATGAGCACAAACAAAGAGATCAAAAATGGAAGGAAAGTTCACGATAACCGGTTAACCCAGGATATGAAAAAGTGTTCGGGTAAACCTAAAAATATTCATAGCTACTATTTTGCGATATATTTAAGGGTATATTCTGCAATTCATTGGTGATTTAACAAATTGAATATTTCTAAAAGACAGTTTCATACTTCTCAACTGATATACCTAAGTAATCTTTGCTCCGACCGGTTGAAGCAATAAAGATGATCAATTTGAATATTTTTATAAGCCATCATTAGAAAAAATTCTCAACTAATATCTGTAATCTTTGCTTCAACCGGTAAAATCTATGATGGATTTTGCAGTGCCATGGAACAAACACAAATAGCAGCTGCACTGTATTACACTTTCTTGGGATCACCAGGGACTGGGAACCGGAGCTTCAGTGAAAATCGAATTCCGGGTCTCTCGTGGCAGAAAAGTGTAAAAAAATGTTTGTCGTTTGCTATCTATCATTTAAAAATTGAATCTATGTGTTTTCGCACAGTCGAAAATTGATTTCAATTGTTACAGTTTAAATTATTGAATTGAGAGCTCTTTAGAGAACTCATTTTGAGAGCTGATCCGGCTTAAAGCTCCGATTTCAATAACTCACAATGTTACATTTTATCAATGAAATCAATTTCTAACCGTACAATAACACCTGAAATCAGTTTCAGAGGGATTAATTACTGGTCGTAACCCTCTAAGGGCCAGGTTATTTCAAAAGAGCGCCACTCTTTCGTTTATAGGGAAGGCAGTTAACTGTTCGTACTCGGGGGAGTTGAAATTGCCTATACAACGAATTGAAGGCGCCAGGAGACATCTTGTCGTGTACTAGCGGGGATAAAGAGACTTCTGGCCAGAGTATGCAACACGCAACACACCTAATACACGTGGCGAATGGTGCTGTATATTGCTTGTTGCAAAGTTTGCAAGAGCCCCATTGCGTATTTCAGTTTTGCTATCACTTGCTAATGTATGTTTCATGTCTTTATTTCTGTAGGAGAGCGAAACGGAGGACTCTCAAGAGCTTGGCATTGCTAATGTTGGTGGTGTGTTTGTCGTCCTAATTGCCGGTTGTGGTTTTGCCTTTTGCTTTGCGATTCTCGAGTTTCTTTGGAATGTTCGTAAGGTCGCCGTCGAGGAGAAGGTATCTATCATCCAAAAAATAACAGTTCCACCAAATAAAAATGCGAATCGGATAAACGTTGTTTATTGTTTTGCTTTTTTTCTTTGTTTGCCATTAAAATATGAAGAATTGAACCTCTAAATCCTCTGATCCTAAGAGGCATAAACTTTCGTAAGAAACTATGTATTGAACTAGTTCCTGATAAAAACACAAAATAAAGCCCAACATCATCTTTAATAAAATCGCCGTCCGTAAAACGTAAATTTGACGAGAATGTTGGCTTTATCATAGCATTGGCTGTCATGATGTCCCAGGTTTTCACTAAAATAAAAAAAAATTAAATAAAATAACGAGTTTCGTGCAAAAAACAAAAAGAACAAAAACAAAAACAAAAAAACAAACGAAAAACTAAAAAGGCTTTGAATCGTTCTGTACCCTCCCGTAGACTCACAACGAATAACATAGAATTTAGAGGCATTCGATCAGTGAATTGAGAATTAAGTTAATCTTCTTCGTTGATTATTTATACTTTGTGATTTCTTTTTGTTCCACAGTTGACCATCACAGAGGCTTTCATGGTCGAATGCGATTTCGTTTTAAGCTGCAGCGAAAACAAACCAGTTCGGAAACGACCTGAGTCGGAGCTTGAGAATATCGACGACAATAATTCCTTTATGTAGCTCAATAATTTCCATAATTCAACTATTCCATAAAAAGTCTCCTTGACTCAAGACACGCTGTTTGGCAAACGATTGTGTATGAATGCGCTCCGCATTAATAGGAGTTTAAATAGGGCAAACAATAAAACACATGACATTTCCTCAAAACTGTGGGCACCTATACACTTTCCTAGGAATGTATTGGATGCCGCAGACTCGAACTTTTGCAGGAGTTTTGATCGACTTCTTAACACGTTAACCGCCCTGAACCATAAGTTGAAAAAAGAAACAGAAAGGGAAGAAGAAGAAAACGTCATCTCCCTCCCCTCCCTATGTATGTACTTCTCGTAACATTAATGGAGCAATACACTTTTGCAACTGGTGGCAGATCCGGAAAGTTTTTCGATCGGGAAGGGGGGGGGGCACAACTATGCAATGTGAAATTTGAAGCGTCACAGGAAGCATTTCAAGGCTACTTTTTGCCGAAAAAAGGGAATTTCGAGGTCTTTAAGGGAAGAGAAACGTGCCCTTTTGAATTCGCAACTGCGCGCGCTACGCCCGGAAAGATAAAGTGTTTGCGTGTCAAGTCGCAAGTCTAAGTTATCAATCATGTCGAACAGTATAAGCTCAAAATATCAATCAACTCGTTTTCTGGGAGATTTACATTAAGTGCGAAAGTATTTTAGTTGCACTGAACACATATAGTTGGGATAAATATTAAAGTATGTGATATAACATAAGCATAATATACCTTTCGCATGAAAGGGCATACTTATGAATAAATTGCGTTATTTCTTTGATTTTAATGATTTTCTTCAGTATTCCTGAGGTTTCGTTGCGAAGGATATATGGGGCAAAACGTTGATTAGTTACACTATTTACTGATGCATTACTTTATTTGTATTGTGTGGTTTTTACTTTTATAGAAAATTTATGAAAAATCATTGCGCGAGAAGATATGTGAGAATGTAAAGACAGCGTTGCCATGCTTATATATACGTACCGTATGATATCATCTACATTTCCGGTTCCTGCAAAATGGCTGCTTTTGGGCGGACAATGACAATAAAGGGTATAGAAAATGGCAACGCTAGGCATTTGTATTAGATATACCTCCTCCAACATCAGAGAGAAAAGCATGTGTCATCAGAATATTTTATTTGATAAGTTTACAGCATATTGTATCATGAAAAGCATCAATGTTCGGCTGAAGTCTTTAACAATAATATATAAATGTTTATCGGATGAGTTGTTACAGCATGGTAAATAAAATGTTTCATACTGATAGGGCAATGAATAAAAAATATATGTTGATGTAAAATTACAAGTCGAAGTTTTATTTTCCTCAATTTTCGATTTAACCTTTCGTTCGAGACAGCTTAAAGCATTCAAATGAGTTTCAAACAAAATATGTTGGTCACCATCAGCTTATTTTGATGATGACCGACTTATATTTAGATAGAAATTGAGACAGATTTTGTTGACCTTTGATGACCATTTTTAAAGAATTAGATATGAACTCGAGATCGAAAAAAATTTGAATTACGCTCCTCTTCGAAATATGCTGAATAGAGCTATACTTCCTTAGCAGTCAGCATTCAGCATCGACGTTGAAAACTGTGGTAGCAGAGAGAGAGAGAGAGAGAGAGAGAGAGAGAGAGAGAGAGAGAGAGAGAGAGAGAGAGAGAGAGAGAGAGAGAGAGGGGGGGGGGGAGAGAGAGGAGAGAGAGAGAGTTTGAGAGGAAAAGGTCGGATTTGTTTGTTTCTCACAATCAGTGGCGGCTTGAGAATTGCGATGCATCGATATCAAACCTCCATACAAACCTTTAAAAGTAAACAATATTCGCAATAGACTGTTCTAGTGAGAACCGGGAAATTCAAAATTGAATAATTGGATATTGATTTCACAATTAAATAAAGCATCTGAGCCAATCAGATTTCCGGATTTTAAATTCCCAGCTCGTCACTCAAAACAGCTATACATGCGTATTATCCTCGACATTCGTGTCAACTTCAGAGGCCGAAAAATGTTCGGACGAAATGGTCACTCTACTTAGGTGGATGGCGAGGACTCGAGCATGCTAATAGATATCATACGGCGTTGCCATACATCTAGGAGGAGGACCATTTCGTCTAAAAATTCAGAGACTTATTGTTAGACTCGCGGAGACTGCCACAGTCGGCGAATTAAATAATGTGTCAATTGACGCCTTAAATTTTGGCTATGTAGGCAATTTTCAATGCTTCTATCCATTGTGTTAAGTATTGCAAGTTGCCTACCTAATACCTAAACCAAAATCTAAGGAGTAGACTGACATTATTTCGTTGACCGTTCTTCCATACAACCATTCGGAGTGGTTAGAGAGTATTCTACTCCGTTTAGATGGAACATTCGAATCGTGCTGGCTAAAGGCGCTTAAAAAAAAAAAAAAAAAAAAAAAAAAGAGTGTTCCGTTGTGTTTCATTGTAGTCCGATGTGTTCCATCGTGTTCCATTGTGTTCCGATTAAAAAAATCAGCCTATGGTCGTGACGAATACAAAAATTTCGGCACTTGGAAGCAGCTTGATTGATTCCGATCACTTCAACGATCTTGATCTTGACCACTGTTGCCAGTTTTGGTGTTAAAATCCACGTCTTTTACAGTGAGGCTTATGAGAAGTATACGGCGCAAATCCGTACATCTGGCAACACAGATCTTGACAGCTTCAGTGGTTGATTGATAAGCATGTACCTTAACAGCTGTAAGTGTAAGCTGCAATGGTTTTGTTCGTTCGGTAGTTTTGTTTTTGTTTAGAAGGTTATTTTTTTCTGTGCGGCTCATTACAGGATTAATTATTGATAAATAATTTTACCATTTTGTTGCTTTTGTGTGTTAAGTGTTACCCCGATGTGTGATCAATGGTTTATCTATACAACGGTATTTTGGTTGCTTAATGATTTCAACAAAGGGAAAACGTAATTTTCGCCCTCTCAGGACTCTGGAAATGTCCCATTTTATTCAGCTTCCTTCAAGTTTTTGCGCAGAATTTTTTTATTGTTCTTCTAACTCTATTTTATTAGTGTAAAATCCTTTTTTTTTCAATTTTCTATCGCTAAATAAATGTTCGTTTGTACGAGGGAAAACTAAATTAAAACTTGTTCTGCTACCGACTAAGTGAGTGAAGTCTAGTTGCGTCGCTACCAAAAGAACAGACTCGAAGATAACACTGCAATACATAAAAAAAACTGTTTTAACAGGTAAAATATATTCTAAACTTCCTTAGTACCTATTGTTTAATCTCACTTTCTACCATCTTAAAATAAGGCTCGATTTATTTCACATTTCATGGTTTCAGGATTCCTTTATTTTCGTCTTAATTTCAAGCTTAGTTCTGACATGCACTGGATCATTGCGCTTTCAATTTCAGCTGTTAATTAATAATATTATGCATAGATATCGTATGCTCAAGCAGAAAGTAAAACATGCCAATATTTTCAAAATATGCCTCCAATATCCAAAAGAGTGTAGGTTGTGCTTAAAAATATTTAAGAAACGTTTCAAGAACTTATAATATTCAATACTTCAAAATGTTCAAAAATATGTGAAGAATATTTCTAGGTGCAATAATTGGGAAACATAAGATTTTCTATTTAATTTAATATTAACAATACTATCAGTGAGAATCTTACAGCGTTTTTGCAAAAATTGGAGGTTGATTTTGTCTCTATCTGTGGAGTCATTAAAGGTCTAAAAGATGGTGTAGCTCGAAAGCAAACTCCCCTCCATATTGACCTCCAAATTTCGGTAAAACGATCGGTTTTTAACGCCTTCCTCTGAAAAATGAGAAAGTAGAGTAGCAATGCGTTGAAAGTAGAGAACTGCTCATTGAAATAGAGCTGAATCATATCTCAGAAATAGGTTTTTTTTTGTTTTTTGTTTTTGCTTTTTCAAACATTTTCCGCCTTTTTGGGGTGCCACATGCCGGGTGCCCACAGCCCCCGCTCTCAATGCTTGAATAGTGTACTCTCCAACATCAAGCTGAGGTAGATCGTGGGGCTTTCATCATTAAGTGGCCACCGATGACGTCATCGCAAATGTCCAGCGACATACGTCAAAATAGTTGATTCTCAAGGTAAAGTTCAAAATTCTGACAGTGCAAGCTTTCGTGAGTCAGCAGGTGCAAAAATAAAAGTATATTCAGGTCATTATTGCAACGTTCAAAGGAGCTCCAAAACAGCGTAGATTTGGCCAGTTGTCAAAGACCTAGATTACAACCTATGTATTTGCGAAGATCAAAGTTTATTTTAAATATAAACAGCCGCACTGATGAGATCAAACTAGCAAGTACTTTACATGGGCTTATGCTGCATGTGTAAGTACTTAAAGACACTCCGCTTTTTGTGGGTTTGTTGTTTTTGTATTTTCATGACCATCACGTATCATGTGTAAAAATTGGTTTTGAAAATTATCGCTGAGTAGCTCGTGGTCCAAGTTAACTTCGTTGCATAAACACACGTTTGAAGGAGCTGTTGAGTTTTTTTTTTGTTTTTTGTTTTATTTTCCTTATCAAGGTTTTTGAAAAGCTTTGGTAAATGGAAGTTTTAGTTGGGTTAAAAAATCAACCAAACCCAAAGAAAGAGTAGTTTGCGGATGTTAACTCGGATAAAAGAATTACATTGAATGTTTTCAGCTAGCTAATTTTCTATTTCCTATCTAATTCCGAAAATATTGAATGAAAAATTCACCGCTTTCTCTTTCGCTCTGTTTTGTTAAAGCTGTTAGTTCTAACCTTTTCTGTCTTAAAAGAGCCCAAGTAAAGCCACTCTATTTTTTAGCTATTCATGTAGTTCAAAGTGCTTTTGATTCGAACCGCAGAATTACGTTTTTAATTAAATTTTAAAGTCAGAACGTTCTCCAGGAGCCGTCAATGTCATAAAAGTAACGTATTCCAAGCATGTGATCCAATGCTCGAACGGACCCCCGCCCCCGTGAACCTGTGCTTCCATCCCGGGGGAATGAAAATGGCCTGCGAGACAGTGACGCTTTGGGTAGGTATGGTTTCGTCAAAGGTGGTCCTCGTGCGCCTTCAATTCGTGGATTATGCAAAAACAGTGCCGTCATGCAGGATTAGTTATCTCACAACAACTCCATTTACTCTCGGCATTTTCAGAAGAAGGCGCTAGGTTAGGCTACGATACGATACGCTGGCGCTTACGCGCCTCGGCGGCTCTTAATTAAGGCGTGCCATGTGATTGGTTTTTTCACTTATTTGACTGTAAGTTTACAAAAACTATTCAGCGTTAACAATAGCCTTCAAATCTTTACATCGATACCACAATCAGGGGCGGAGTTCAAGCTCTGTAACTTTTTACCATATCATAAAGTAACACCCGAAACCCACATTTTGGCCCTTATCCTGGTGATTCATTAAATGAACGACAGTAATTAATATCTAAAAACCAATACCAATAGGCTTTAATTCAACGCAACATTTTCTTAGAAATTCATCTCTTTCAATTCTACAGAGATTCATAATAAACGGGGGGGGGGGGCACTGCTAGTTAGCTCCACCTGAAACGCTGACAATCTCTTAATTCTGATAAACACTCAAACGCGCATAAATTGGACCCCCCCCCCCCCCTACAATTGCAAAATGTTCCACTGCGGTTGGTTTTTCGAGGTTTAAACACAAAATTATGTTTACAGCATTGAAAGTTCTAACTTATAGTTCCAAGTTGTACATACCAATGAAGGTGCATTTTTAACCATGTACTACCTAAAACATTTTATTATCCTGCTTATAAAACAATGGGGCAGTTGCAAGTGTCTGAAATGGGGATCTTGCGAACTTTTGCTACACGGGATTGAAGAGTTGATTCTTGCATAAAAACCTGTAAAAAGGACGACGAGTACACTAAAAAATCACGAAATTCACTCTTAGAATCGAGCTTAATGGCGGTTCGACGCAGGTATCATGGGAGATTCCTATCTAAATTGAGAAGTATCTCTGTGTTTCCGTAGAGAAAGTGACATAATAGACAAGAATCTCTCATGATACCTGCGTCTAACCGTCATTACAATCTTGCCATTTAAGCAATTATGTGGGTTTAATACTAAATTTTATACTTTCTCAGTGTGATTTTCGCTGGTTTTTACATCAGAATGAACCATTCATTTTCTCACAGCAAAAGTTTGCAAGAGCCCCATTGTGTGTTTTTTATGAAGAAAATGATAGTACTTGATGAGCTGAGAACAATTAATGGTGCCTTTGGTTTTTCCTAAGTGTCTCGGTTTTGGAGATACACAATACATATGTAAAGTTGTGAAAAATCGTGTGCCAAAAGACGTCACTACGCGGACTTTCCATTTAAAACAAAGTATTTTGGGCCATCAAAACCTCATCTCCGGAAAAAATGGGACTTAATTAGAAACCAGAGGCATCTTTGTTCTCAGCTCTGATGAGCTGAGTACTTTCATTTTCTTTATAAAAAACAACATTTTTCAGGTAAACACACAAACTGCCCCATTGTTATGAACTGTTCAAGTAAATACCCGCGCTAGGAGCGCTCTTTCGGCAGATTGAATCGAATTTGTACCGCGCGCCCCGCGCGCCAACAGATTGCAGTGCGGTGAGGAGAGGAGTGAGAGGTTTGGGGTGGGACTGGTGGGAGAGATCAGCTGACATTTGTAAACACTACAACACAACCTCCAACCTCCAAACAAACCGTCTGGATCTCTGCTCTGTACCTATTGTATTTATTCTTATCAAAAAGTTTTCAAAGTGTTACTTATTGAAAGTGAGCCTCATCTTGACAGGTGTACAAAGTTTACATTTGTGCCTTTAAGTTTTCAAAGTAATGTTAATAAGTTTTTCGTTCATAGTTTCGTTTAGCATTTTCTCTCTGATGCAAGTATGTATTTTTGCATTGAATGGTAGAGAATGATTAGTAAATTAGTAATTTAGCTGTAGCTGGGTGTAGCAAGCACATAACTTGTGCCTTTTATTCTCAAAAATTCTAAAGAGAGGTTGTTTTACTATCTGATTCTGCCGCCATGACAACAATCCTGTCTGGTTTTACTTTCTGTTGTATCCATCGCCTTCTTCCATCAATTGTCAGTCGTAAACTATGTACTTACAAGAGTTAATTTGTTCTCAAATCCTGCGTCATTCAAGAGAAAGTACTTTCTACTTTTCTATTCAATAAAATAAGGTCTAAAAGACTGTTTAGATCAATGACGGATTTAGCAATAACTTGTTGATCTATTGGTAGCAGGACAATTATCCACAATGCTTTGCCTAGTTCGAACATATTTCGAGTATCGGGTCCTGACAAGTAGCGTTGAGCTACTGAAAAGGCATTAAAATTCATCTTTGTGGGGACGATTTGCGAAGAGTTTAATCTAGTAGCTAACCAACTGCTCAACAATGTGTTTTCATGTATCTGGGATGTATGCACCTGTACTTTTCGGATCTTGAAGTATAAAATGCCTCTACTCTACGTTACTTCTTAGTCACTCAATGTCTACCAGAAAAACTCCCCTAGCTACTTTTAGGTGAATTCAGAAATCATTGGATTTGGAAGATCTACAGCTTTCATGGAAACATCAGCTTTACAGAGCTCGCTTCAGAAGTCAAGGCGGAGCTTAGTCAATCTTGGGAACTTGTCTATGATACCTCTCATATTGCTTGATGGAAATGAACAAAACTGAATTTGAACGTTGGCTTTTCTTTAAAGAATGCTGTAAAATCAAAAATTCTCAGGCCGCAGCAAAGTTTTGTGTTGATTTGAAGGAATGAAAATTGAAAGTCCGTCAAAGATTATCGGTCAGCTCTGCCTCCACCAGTGAAACGCAGTTGACACTAGTCATTCTCTAAACTCATAACTGTCGTTGTTTTCTTTTTGTCTCTAACGATTTTTCCTGTTTGTTTCATAGGTCTTAGAAGGAGTATAGCTATCAAAAGTTGGCCCCAAACTAACTTGTTACCCAGCATTTAGATTTAGAAGAACTGACTCCAGTTCAAAGTAAGTATATACTGTACAATTAAAGGGTCAAAATTTGTTAATTACCTAATTTTTATTCACCTTCAGTCATTTTTCAAATCCTCTTGTTCTATCTCATGAAGAAAACAAAAAGCAAGCCATCTCTAAAGCTATATCAGCTGTCATTTTTTATTTACTTGCTTTTAGTACATTTCATAGGATCAGTGGCGGATCCATGGGGGAGGGGGGCATGGGGGCACGTGCCCCCTTCAGAAGCCTCAAATTTTGCCGTTTTTCTCTTGAAAATAGCCCAAAATTGCTTCCATCAACGCTTCAAATTCAAAATTTCACAGGCGTGCCCCCCCCCAGAAAAATTTTCTGGATCCGCCACTGCATAGGATATAATCATTTTCAACTCAAATAAAAATTTCAAGTTGGAAAGGACCTGGCGCTGGCCTTATGACATTTGACATTTGTTGACATTTGGCTCTCGACGGATTTTTCATATTTCAGTCTCAAATCAAAGCTTAGATGATGCTGAGCAAAATTTCTCACAGCACTAACTCAATTATATGATAAGTTTCAAAGATATTCACAGTTGTAGCGCAGTCTACTGGGCTGGGGGTCTTTTAGGTATCTATATCGCATACCAACATCGAAGAAATTACCTGAAAACTGGCTGTCTACCTGCCTCTGATGCTGCATGAATGAAGAAGCAGGGTCCTAAACAATAACAACGCGAGATTGTTATAATCGATTACGTTGCGTCGGAAGGAAAATGTGTGGTACAATGCGTGATGAACCCCAGACGCTGTGATAACAAAAAACGAATATCGCAATGAGTGGACAAGGAAGGCGAGGAAGATAATCAGACAGTTTTTGAATACTTACCTCCATGCTGGTGGGTAATCTGGCTCTAAATGCAACTCCTTTTGACTACGATTCAACTGCAAATGTCTGTGAAACTTACCGTACGATTGAGTTGGTGCCATCAAAACTTTGCTCTGTATCCCTATAAACTTGGATACAAGACCAAAAAATCATAAATCCATCGGGAGCCATTTCCCATAAGGCCTGTGCCGGGCCCTTTGCTTCCTTCCTATCAATAAAAGTGCTGAAGAAAAAATACCAGGAATAGAATTTTCTTCCTATCTAATCATTTAGACGCTACTCAGCATAAGATTTGCTTCGATTGGAAGCAATTATCCGTGGTTGCGACCGATGCATGGAATTAGCAGTGATTTTGCAGGCAGTGCCTCTTTGAAGCCTGATTATGATCTAAAATTATGCTGTATGCGGAAAGTAACAGCACCACTCTTGGCTGGATGATTGACTTGGGCAAAACTGATTCAAAACTAAGTCGTCGGAAATCCACAGAATTGTGGCATTACTCCAGCAAGCAACTAAATTATTTTTTAGTTGCTCAGCCAGAAAATTTTTGTTGTTGTGTCAAGTTAGTTGTCTTCCTGAGAAACTAATGTCTAATTTAGTTGCTCTCGGGACAAATTTGATGTTCAAGTTGCTTTTTTCGGACCAAATTTCAATATAGTTTTGTCCAAGACTGCTGAATGGTCTGAGGCAGCAATTCAGGATTGAGTTTCAAAGAGTCAACAGTGTGTGGATGAATCCTGAATGCTTTATATCCTTTCTGCCGGATAAATATGGTTCTGTGAGTTCTCCAACTTTAACATTCTAGAGCTGAAGCATTTTGAGTATGAGACTCTTGACAAATAGCAATGCCTGCTTCCTAAATGTATCAAAATGCATCAGTGAGCAGTTGATTAGCAACAAGTTGTAACTCAGTGCTAACCTACCAATCACCTATGCGTTTTGTTGCATTTCGAAAGTAGGCACCGCTACTTGTCAGAACCGATGCTAATACTTATGTTTCTACTCAACCAGTTTCACTTTTTCAAAAGCTGCTGTAATCGTGAATACCAAAAAATACCGAAATTACTTCCGCATAACCGTAGTTGCAATATACTTGTACCATCTTGAATTATAATTGTTAGAAAAAGTCACCCCTTTTTTATTTTTCTCTTAATTTTTGTTTCAGCCTCTTCACTCTTCAAGTGAGATGATGCATTGATTCTGAAGCTTGCCTTCTCAATGAACCTTTAAAACGTTGTTTGACATAGTCCCTATCAGTAATCAGAACATGTTGGAAGATGAGTGAAGAGATCGAGGTCACCATCTACGATCTACCAACAGAAATTTTACAGTACATTTTCACTTTCATTTCAGCGCAAGACCTGTATTCCTCTGTTACACTTGTCTGTGAAAGATGGAATACAATTGTAACAGAGAATTTTCTTCGATTGAAACTACTCACCATGCAGTTTCATGAGCGAGAAATTTTTGGATTTTTTATGAGTAATGATTTAAGTTACAATGAGGTGAATATCAAAACTGCCAGGTATCTCCCATACCTTGAGAGTGCAGAAGTTTATTGCAATGATGAATATCATCCTCCGTTTGTATGTAGACTGAATGATATGTTCCAATATCTTGGTAGATTCAATTTGACAATGAAGCGACTGGTTTTAAATAACTTCAAACGGATGCCCCGAACAAATATTGGTCTCATAAATAAATATTTTGAATACCTAGAGAATCTAAAATTAGTCAATTGCTCAACATTAAGAGCTATTAACTATAATGATCTTAGTTTCCTTCAAAACCTCACTTCATTGTCTTTAGAAAACTGTTTTGACTTGAACAATAGTTTGTTAGCGCATTTAGGGCAAGAATGTAATAAACTAACAGTACTAGTCATAAGTGGGGCACGTGGAATAACTAATTGTGGCTTATTCAAATTTATCGAGTTTAAAAAGTCAAGTATCCAGAAACTTGGGCTTTGTTGTTATGGTATTAGTGACGAAGGGTATCGTAGGTTAGGCCAATGTAGCCAACTATCTGTGCTGTATTTAGAAGAGTGTCGGAAACTGACCTGGAGGGGTCTTGACGCCCTATCACTATCAACCTCAATTAAGCTTCTTGTTATTAATAAGAACGCGTCAGCCATGAGCGAAGTATCCTATTGGTTAGAGGCAAGAAAGAAAAAGAAAAAGAAAAATACTTTTGAGTTTATTGAATTCGAGGAAACTAAAATCCCGTACGTAATCTTCGAATAAATTTTAATACTGAATATTACTTCCTCATTTTCTAATAGTGATTTATTTTACCCTCATGTTATTCCAGTCATTGTCACTTTTTTCAACATAAAAACTGACACTCAGGAAACATATTTTTTCCCCCGCCTTTTCTCCGTCGGCAAACTCTCTGAACAGTTGTCCTACTGGTGAAGAAAGGGATTTTTGTCAAATGTTTTAACGTCTAAAGCTCTGAACAATTAACTCTTCTTTACATTGGGCGCTCTTTACTGCAATATCGTAACAAATTAAAAAAGTTGTACCCGTTCATTCGTCATAAAAAAGCATCATTAAGATGCAAGATGTCGGGTTTTTTTTTTTTACTTTTATTATTGACTTATCAGCTCTCTTGCTGTGTGTTTTTGGACTTAACTTGGCGACTACCGCCACTTGTGATTTATGGGTAACGGGTAGACATTTTTAATTTGTTGAAAGATTAAGGTGAAGGACGCTTTATATGAACAACAGTTCTAAATGTAAGCAAAAATAAAATGTCTGAACAATGAACGGGAGACAAATAGAGATGGAGCACTGGTAGCTGGAGAAGGGGCCCATTTTATTATTGTGAATTCAACAACGCAACTGTCAGCACCTCTCTGATTTTGCAGGGTGTTGAACGTTGGCATTTAGGATGGATAGTGAAGGCAGGAGGTGAGGAGGGAGGCGTTCACGAATCCCCACTCAACACCTAACTAAATCAGAAAGCTGTTGACTGTTCAGTTGTTGAATTGGCAAGAATAAAGTATCCCTTGGCTGCAACTGCTTATTGCTCCGTCTCTATTTCTCTCTTGTTCATCGTTCAGGGCTTTTGACCATTTTTGCAACACTCTGAATCCAGCTACAAGAACAAACTACAAACTACTAGTTTCACAACCTGTGAAAGCATATCACATAATTAATTAAAGTTCCAGTGCAAAAGTTCGTGGCACTTAACGTAGACCTCAGGGGTTAGAAGAATCGCACCAGTTGGGCAATTTTTGAACAGTTGCTGAACTCTTTCGAGAATTTTTGCCCGTGGAGACAAGACTTTAAGAAATATGCTCTCCTAGGATACTCTGAAATTTCAGAATTCAATTAGTTATCAGCTAATCAATTTTCTCCTGTATTAATTTAAAATTGTGATACTTTCATGATATTTTAAGTGAAAGGAAACTGTTTTGTGACTGTTTCACCCTTAGTAATTTAAACGTCTTTTCCAAAAATTTTTTAAGTTTTTAAATTTCAAAAATTTATCTCATTGCTGCAGATTTGTTGTTTTTTTTTTAATCCATCACTTCTTCTGATGACGATGGTTTTTCTTGAATCTGATAAGAAGTGCTTGTATATTTGAAAAACAGGATGAGTTTTAATGCATTATGACTTTGCAGGACTCATTACTCAATCTTAACTTAACTCTTTCAAAAAATTATGATTTTTAATAACCAAGGAGTTCTGTAACCTGTAAGAATTCCTTGTTTCGAACCTGCTGTGCAATTGTTAGATTAAGCGTTTTTTAACTTATTTTATGACATGTACGATAGCCATTAGGCTCCTAGGTGCCAAAAGAAAGAGACAAAAAACAAATAAATGAATAATAACTGTTGAATGGAGTAAGTAGTCAGTGATCTTCTTTTTGAACGAGAAAGTAGCAACTTTTACCAACAATTTTTCATGCTTTGAATGATCAACTTTGATTACAATTACAATGACTCCTGAAATGAAAACAAATAATACCTGAAATTACAAGATCATGACTGGTGAATATTTTCGTCAAGACACTTCAGACCAAGCCAAGCCAGTTCAGATTTCTTGATTGGAATTGAAATTGTTGGATTGATTCAATTCGACAGCTTTGAAAAGAACCAACAAAACAAGAAACCCATAGCAGTTGGTTCTCGTCTGAATAAAGCCGTTCCATGATCAATCCAACAATTTCAATGCCAGTTGAGAAATCTAAACTGATTCGACGGAATTCGGACGGAAGTATCCAGCAATCATGCTCTTATATATTTAGGTATTATCATTTGAAATTTTGTGGAGCCATTGTAGTCGTAATCAATATGTATCAACCTTTCAAAGCATGAACAATGGAACAGGCTCATGCGAAAACGTCCGTTGTCCATTTTTTTTTATATTTGACTTTGTGAGCGTACATCACGCTTAAGAAGACACTGCGACTGTTTAGGTCCTGATCAAACTTCCCTTGTCTTGGCGGTTTTCTTTAATTTTTTACTTTTTAATTTGTAATTTTTTTTTTTTATATTTGTCTTCTCAATAAAAATATTTTGGACTTAGGAAATTTTTGCATGAGCCTGTTCAATTGAGGCATTTTTCGGTAAATGGGCGTACGGCGATTTACGCCCATTTTTTGGAGAACTCGTTTTTGAAATCCTGGCGATGTGACCTAACAGGTGATATAAAGTTATTCATATGTCGAACGGAAAATAACCAAGAAACAATCGTTCGAATGGACGCACCTACAACGTTTTGTTATGACGTTTTAAACTTTCAAACGCGTTTTTCTCGAAAGTCGTTTTTTCGCCATACGCCCATTTACCGAAAAATGCTTCAATTGTTGTTCAATACTGGTACTATTTCATTCTTAAAAATATCACTGACTACTTACTTCGCTTAACAGTTACAAGTTTATTTTTTTTAACAAAACTTTGGTTTAGAGATCAAGAATAAGGGTAGAATAAAGTAAATACGAATTCATTCCTATTGCTGCCCAAAAGCAATGAAGATTTTCTTTAGTGAAGAACTTTTTTTTAATTATTTGTAGGTATCTGGAACCACTTGTAGTGATTAATCAATGCATGAAATTACCAATTATTTTTGTTATGTTATTGTATTATGTCCTTTTAAATTATTTTTTATTTGGAAGCTTCGTGAAGTGAATTCTTTGCTCCATGGTGAGAATTATTTTCAACTTTGTTAGGTATTTGTTTTTGTTTTTCATAGGTTTAAATGGATTCCTTGAATGAACCTGATTAGAGCAGGTCAGGAAAGGCTTTTCCCAAGATTTTTTCAGATGAATGGTCCCTAAAAAAAATTTAAAAAGGTTAAATTAAATTTTAGAAAAAGTGCAATCTTTCTGAAAAGAGTTTATGATTTAAACAAGAGAAAAGAAAAAGGAATCGGCATCTTTTTGGACGAGAATCACAAAAGTCATTTCATGTGAAACGGAATTCAGAAAAGATACTTGTGTGTACGGAATGTTTCTGTTGGTAAATGAAGCATAAATCAAGTGTAAAGTCAAGTTCAAATGACATAAATAATAACTTGAATTTAGTAAAGCATTTTTTCACACTGTTTTGCTTAGTATCTTATGGAGAAGGATTCCAACTTTAAAATTTCCGTTAATTGGTGCTTGTGATGCTCCTCTGGAAGGTGTTTATACAATGAGCTGGGAAGTGTCTGTGATTTTCACTTTCTCTCGGTGCTGTCAAGAAATTTGTGATATTTTACTTTCGAGTTACCTTCTTAAAATCATTAATCATCATTAATTGATCTTTTCCCACCTTTGTACTCTTTATAATTCAAGTGTGATATGAGCTTGAGTAAATTTATTTCCATTATAATTTGGTGTTTATTCCATTTTACTATCTTGATATATTTATTCAGAGTATTTAACTATGGCAATAGTAGTTTCATTTTTTTCATTTCTGTCCCCTTTTCGGTGGTGCTCCATTATCTGTTGATTTCATATCATTCGATACATTTCCTATGTTTTCATTTACTCATTGTACGTGTAATCAGGAAAGAGGGATCAATTAGATTCATCTCTTTATTAGTTTTTGTGTAGAAGCTTGGTTTAAAAATAAGTCTCATGTAACCTGTCCAATACAGTTTTCTCAAACAAGGGAACATAAAGAATTGGAAAAAGCAGTCTCTAGGTAATGCAGACCAGAAAGTTCTGTTAAGATATGCTTCTGAGCAAAATTCAAGTTTTGGAGGTTTTTCAGGAGGGACCCCTTGTTTCTCAAAATTTCCTTACGCTAACCACCGTAGTGTCAGAAGTCAGCAAATTAAATAGGTAATGTCAGTCAACTCATTAGATTTTAGTTTTGGTTGGCCATCTGCAATGCTTAAATTCATTGTGGTACGTATTGCAGGTAACCTACCAGAACTAAAATCTAAGGAGTGGACTGACATTATTGAATTTGTCAAATGTACAGTCAGGGAAGCAAAGAATGTCAGACGACTCCTTGAGGTAGGCCACCTGCAATGCTTAAATTCATTGAGATAAGTATTGCGGGTGGCCTACTTCAAGGAGACGTCTAACATTCTTTTTGTCTCTGACTGTATATCATCCAAAAAAAGCATCAGAAGTTGTACATTTTTGTGCAATTGGTCGGTCAAGTAGTATTCGAGGTATCAAAGATCGACGTATGACTTAGTCTCCTTTTTCAAAAATCCATTCCTCCTGTGTAAAAATTTGTTGTGACGAATGTACCTACCTTACTTTTAGCTTAATAATTCTGAGGTTTAAAAAATGTCAGAAAAGTTCAGATCTGATTTACTTTTAAACTGTTTCTTTATGTTCACCTGTTTGAGGAAACCGTCGTGAGCAAGTTATGTTAAACACTCTGTATATGCTGCATCACGGTAAAGGTTCAGAGGCCATTTTTAAAATGTTGCATCTGCGAGTCAGAAGAAGGTTTGAAAATTTTATTTTTTTCAAATCAAGTCAGTAATCATCAATTAGCTTGTGTATTTTTGGTGTCTCAAAGTTTAAATAAGTAAGTATGTCAATTCGTAATTTCAAGTTCCTAGAATTGAGGTCTGCCAAAAATTAGTTTTACTAGAAGTGGCCTCTGACCCCTACAGGTGGTACAGCGTTTACACTTCCATGAAAATGTAAGAGTGTAACAATTACAAAAAATATCCATCAGCACCCTTCGAGCTATACAGATTCGAAGGAGTTTGTCATAATCTGTGATTACTTGAACTCAGTAAATAATTGTTTTATTCAAATATAAATCCAATTCAATCAGTTTTTGTTTTCCTCAAAGTTTTGTTTCTTATTTGCGCTGATTAAAAATTATTTTGTCAATGTTAATATGGTTTAATTTAATTCATTAACTCAGTTATTAACCTAAACGATTGAGCTGTCCTGTGCAAGAGTGCTAGAGGTCCAATTTGTGAAAAATTGAGCTATCACCGCAGTGGAAGCGATTTCATACTTTACTTTATGCAGGGACATTATAAAGTTTTACTTACAATATTTAAGAAATCAAAATTCACCCAGTATTTAAGAGAGTAAAATCAAGGTTTACTTAGGCAGGTTTCAATAGTATTGGTTGCCTTTCAACTTCAAAGAACTTAGTAAATATTTTTACCCTGATGCCCTAGAATTTGAATTATTCAAACATTTTTTCAACTATGGGGCACATATTCAAATACCTACGTAATACACATTCAGTATTCAAAAGTACCTTTATTGATGTTTGAATATTTGCTTTGTAAAAGTTCTTCGGATAAGTATTTGAATATTCACCAAGTATCGAATACTTGCTGAGTAGGTATCGAATATTTTCTGAGTAAGGAATACTTGGTATCAAACTCGCAGAGTAGCAAATTCTTGTTGAGTATCCAAATACTTTCAAATACCTACATATAACTGGAATACCCAACTAACTGGTAACTGGATAACTGGTATTCCGCTTGGAATTGTGCACTTCCAGATATTTGAATAATTTAAACAATTCGAGCTTGAGCGTAATTTTGAAATTTTCCAGGGGGTGGGGCACAGCCACCTTCCAAAAAATTGGGGGGGGGGCAAACCTGATGTCAATGTAACATACCTGCAAATAATAAAAAAAAGGCAAATTTTCTACAAAAAATTTGAAGCTTGGGGCGGAATCATGTGGCCAAGATCGCCTCCCCCTCCCCCCTCCCTAAACAATCCCCCCCCTAAACCAGCAGAGGAGGTATAAATATATGATTTGACTATCTCATTAAAAATTAATTCAATTCAATTTATTATCAAAAAATTTACAAAAATAAATGAAAACAACAGACAGTCAACATCTGACAGTCTTTTATGTTTCTGACTGAACCATTGTCACATTCGCAGTATAGTTTAGCGCTCGACTTGAATCAAAACATGGGAAGTTGAGTGGAATTAGTTTAGGTTGGTATACTTGACACTTACAACTTCCCCTCTTGTGACGTCACGGCACCAATATGGCCGCATGAATGAAGACGAAGGAGTATACGTACGGTTGGTCGGAAGCAGGGGAGAGCCGTGGTAGGTGTGTCATCTTTTCACTTAAATTGTCGCGACAATATCAGTTGAAAATGCTCCCAAAAAAATTTTTAATTGTGTTTAATATCGGTGTTATCGCGTTTATAGTTCCGTTTAGTGCCGAGGAGTTTAGTTAATCGAAAAATGAGGAGGCTTGATTGCTGAGAAAATAAAAAGGAAGGTGCGACCTGCATGCCCAGCACCGATCTCTCTCGGCTGTCGCGTATTCTAAAATCGTTTTGTTGTGTTTGTGTTTTATCACTGAGTTCTGTGTTTGTGTGTGATTGAGTGCGAAAATATTTCAAAATGTGGAATATGATGTGCGACGTTATGCCCACCATCAACGAGGACATCAACCAAAGGGGCTCGCAATTCTCAGTGGACGACGCGAATTTCGAGGATCTTATGGTGACCATGCTAAAGGAAAGGGATAAAATGATGGATAGTTTGCGAGAGACTCAAGATCGGTTGGGCGAAACTGAGCAAAAGCTCACTACTGTCATCAAGGAGCGGGATTCTCTACAACGTCAACTGACTGCCAACTTACCTCAGGTACTTACTTGCATTATCCCACCATTAACACTTTCTATCAACTTGAAACTTCACTTGACCCACTGTCTTCCAATATGCATCAGCAATGCCAGCATGTGTCGAGCATTTCGTTTTTCTCCCTCATCCGAATTTGTTTCTGGCCATTCTACTACGTAGAGGAGTCTAGTTGTCAAAACTTTTAGTCCTCGACAGATGTAACCTCAATCAGCTGATTCGCATATAAACACCAGTGACTGATAATGATGCAGTGATACTGATGGTAGACTTGTCGCAAGTTTTCACTGCAGATGTTGTTAGAATGTTCAGTTTCAAGTCTTGGATGAGGCAGGTGGAGCAGTCGATGAGGTGGTTGTGAAATGATCATTAATGTGATGCCCTTATCAGCTAGATAACAACTAAGTATATGAAAACAGAGACTGCTCAGTGTTGCCAATCGTAGACTAATTGTTCTACATTACCAGAATGTAGACTAACTACTTGAACAGTGAATGGAAAGATATCGTGACTTTTGTTGAGCAGAATATCTGGCCCTTGATCGGCCCTATCTCTTCTAACCGTCTAAACTTTTGCTAGACAGTACGGCTTTACATCTCTTTATCGCCGACTAAGCGTAGACTGATTAGTCAACACTTTGTCTGGCAACATTCAGTCTCTGGTGAGCTGTTCATCAGGTCGTTTGAAAAATGATTGTACTTGACAGTTCCATGGCTTCGTTGATATCCTTAATCAGCTTCATAGGACGTTATTACCAAACTACAAGTAAATTTTAATTAGTGACACAGTCACTTACGAAGTGACTAGAGGCCAAATTTTTTTAGCATGAAACATGATGGAACACAAAGGAACGGGTTTCACTTGGTTGAGTGTTGTTCGTCTAGTGTTTCCGATGTAAAAGAATGGGCTTTATCCAAATTCTCGCTTTCCGTCCACTGTGACTATTTGAACTGCACTATTTATTTATTTATTTTCTGTGTCATCTTTGAATAGTGGCTCGGATTTTAATTCGTTGTCCGAAATGAAACTTGTTCCATAAACAAGTCGTCAGGTTGAAGAACTCGAGGTTGGATAAGTTTAAGGTTTAATTTCATTGGAACAGTAACTGCTATCGTTGGAATGACTCGTTAGAGTTATCCATTTTGTTCAGACCGAACAGTTTGACTGTAATGGCCAATCGTTGGCGTAAGAAAATGGGAGTTTTCCATTGCGGTTCATTGTGTTCCAAGACAGAAAATTGGCCTTTAGTGAGGAAATTGAGGGAGAGCTCGTTTCACGAAAGTTGGCTAATGATAGATGGGTTTGTTTACTGCGCAGAGACGAATTTGCGTTCTTGCAACTGGGTAAAATCGCAAACTCCTCTCTGCGCAGTAAGCAAAGCCATCTGTCATCAGCCAACTTTCGTGAAACAACCTCTTAAGTAAGTTCATGATTTACATGAAATTCAAACGTTCCCTTTGGCTATTTACCTAATCCTCCATTTGCGTTGTTGATAGCCCACCTCTGAAAAACGGTTTTGAAAATCGAAACCATGCGGTTCCTGGTCGCGTTTTGTTATGGCCCGGAACTTTCCCTTACGGTGTTGAGTTTTGCTTTGCTTCGCCCACTTAATCTGCAATTTTAGAAATTTAGTCACAATATTACTAACTTGATCACTTCGTTAAATTTGCTTCCTTGGTTAAGTAGCAGTGGAACAAAGCTGATGAACGAAGCATGCTAATCGTGCCAATGTTAAGTCAAATCTTTTTGTGAAAACCCGTTAAAAGATGGTGATTTCTTGAAAGCTTTAGAACTTTCAGGTTTAATATTTTCAACAATGACCTAGAGTTCTCATATTTTGAGTATGGAGTTCTGATAAGTAGCGGTGCTTGCTTCTAAAATGCGTTAAGACACATTGGTGGGCGGTCGGTTTGCACAAAGTTTTGATGCATTGCTAACCAACGGCACTCTGATGCATTTTGGAAGTTAGCACGAATTGAGAAGATATGTCTGATAGATTTCAGGGGAGGTGACTTTATTCTTGTGGATTCAATAACTTAACCAGTCAACGGCATAGAATTAGGCAAAAACAGTTGCGAAACTCCCTTAAGAGAAAATGGGTTGCTTGGATAGGCTTTTGCTGGTCAGTATGAGGTGGACCGTTTTGAAATAGACATGCACGCCAAGCCATTTTACGGTCAAGGGAAGGAGAATGAGTCAAACAAGAAAATGTATAAAACCGTTGAACAGGCGCGTGTTTTTTGCTATAGAAAGCTTTGATTAAAAGAAGAGAAAATTAATGCCGGGTTCATTTCAGAGATCTCGGCATATCTTTTTCTTTCTGTTTGTGGTTAAATCTTTGTGTACATCTTGGTGGACCACTGTACTAACCATCCTCAAATGGCTGACGGCGCAATCCAAAACTAGTCAAAGTTCTAAAGTTTTGCTTCTGTTCCCACCTTATTCTTTGTCAGCAGCTCTCTAATATAGCCGCAGAATAAGGATTATTTTGTAATTGAAGCGTTGCTGGGATAAGACTCCGCATTAACTCTTTTCTTTGACCTTGCTTAAATAAAGCGGCCAGCGAAGATTCTAAATTCGCCGGTTGAATGTGAGGGCAAGTAAGCAATAAGCCAATTTCAGCAGCAGTATCCAGGCCTTTAGCCGCTCCTATAATGTTTTATGATAGATTATGGTTGCTTAAATGATTATTTCGCAAAAAAGAAAAGTGTAACTGTCGTAAGGATTGGCATCAACTCCTTTCGGTGGGCCTTGCTCAAATAAGCCAGCTAGCCAGCCTGCAATGAATCAACATCAGTACTAAGCGATGGTCCATGATGTTGTTACTCAATGAATACAAAACAGCGGCTCATAAGGGTCCCTCGTATTTTCCGTAGACAACATGAAAATGGCCCTAAGCAGGTTGTCCGCTTTGACATGAATGGCTGGAATTACATCTGAAAATTATCGATCTTTCATAATTTTTTGGGGGAGGAATGGGTCTTTTGTGGGGCCAGTGTATAGCAAGGAACATTCGCACCCCTCTACCAATTCTAAGATTGCGCCCAATCTCTCCTGGTGCTGTGACCATTGTCCTCATTTGCACATTGCTCCCCCTTTCGGACCTCTGCAGCTTACACCCCTCTCTTGACAAAGACAGTCTGTATAAATGATGTGATCAATGCATTTTTTTTTCTGCTCTTGCTTCTTTAATTTTTGAACGCATTTAATGCATACCTCAAACGAAACAGGACGAACAAGAACAGAAGCAAGATCCTAAAGACACGAAAAGCATTTAAATGGAAGCCGTATTCAATGCTTCATCTACATCTATAGTAACGAAAAGTTTTTCTTAACTATCGTTGCTTTCATAAATCTGTTTCATTGCTTCTCAATTCGTTACTGTGGCGGCTCATACAATTTGGAAACTACGCCCCCCCCCTCCCCCCTTTAAACGAATGTAAAGCAATGGATTCTTCAGGAGGCTGTTAGCATCCTCAAGAATTGATCGTTTTACTTTTCAAATGGAAACATTGCACGTTTGCCAGAGCACACAAGCTGCCACTGAATCTTTGTGTCTTTTTTATCCCCGATGAAATTAAGTTGAAGTTGAGAGAGAATTTTACTGTCTTTGCCCTCAACTTCCTAAATCAAAAATCGGAGAACTACGTTATTTACTTAAATTTTCCGCAAGTAGAGTAAAACTTTTTGGCTGTGGAACTCTCACAGTTCCACGTTTATACAGTTGGCGAATTTCATATTGTCAGTAGACGCCTTAAATTTTAGCTTAGGTAGGCCACCAGCAATGCTTGAATTCAATGAGATAAGTATTGCTGGTTGCCCATCTTAACCAAAATCTAAGGCGTCAACTGACGTTTTTTAGTTGTTGACTGTACAAAAGAACATTATTGAAATTTAGCGCTTTCATTTATTTGCTTCTCAAGAAGATTCCAGGGTCGATTAGTTCCAACCGTGGACACCACGTCGCGCTGCTCAAAAAGTCAACAGTTTTTGGCTAAAATCGACGAAATTACGCCAAAAACACAACTTTGAGGAACGTCAGCACCTGCGAGCACACTTCACGAAAAGACCCTGAAAGTTTCAAGCTGAAACACTCAAAAATAAAGCCGGAAATTTTGAAATACAATAATTCATATATAAGCTTCAATGAGTGCGAGTGAGGCAGATAGACGTATTATCACTCGCACTCACTCTCACTCACAAAGCTTGTGGCGAAATGAATTTCTTAACTTACGGTTTTAATTCTGAACCAATTTCGCTCGTTTTGGGCTCAAAAATCCCTATAGAAATTTCGCAGGTATTGACGTTATTGGATTTTGCGTTTTATCTATGGTTTCAGTTCGCCAAAAACACGACTTTTCCGAAAAGCGATCCAGTGGCGCTATCCATCGGATTTAAATCTGAAGAAGTTTCGCCTGGAATCACCTTAAACAGTAAGATTGAAAAGTCAATGCCCCTCCGGTCTCTACCCCTCTCCCCTCTCTACTTTTTGAAAAGTTGCAGTCAACATAGAAACCAGCCAGAAACCAGCCTGAAACCAGCCCACTCTGGTATGAAAGTAAAAAGGTTGCATTAAATGGCTGTGTGGCACACACACTCACTGAATGTTATCTTACAAACTTTGCGTCCGGATATTTTGTCAATGAATTACCATTTTTCAGCCTTATCTTTGCATTTCATGTAAAATAACCATGTATCCAATATTAATTTTTAACGGTGTTTGACTGAAGAAAAAAATTCAATATTTTAACCATTTTACAGCCAAAGTTCATTCGATTTATGAGAATTTTACGGTTCGTAAACCGCAGGAAATGTGACCTCTTTTTCTAAAAAGTGTTCGCTTTTTCACCAAAAAATGTCCTCTTTTTTCAGTGTACACTGTGAGATTTTTTTTTTTTAATTCAAGGTGTATTTCGTGTGTGTTAAAGAATCTGCACAGTAAAATATTTACTAAAGGGAAATTCCTTTAACCCAAGGAAAATGTCTGCTGCTACAAGTAAAAGATTCCTTGTTGTGACAGTGATTCTCCTTCATGCAATCAGAACTTTACTTCGCGCAACGAAAACTGTCATACAAGCACTGGCGCAACCAGGATCTCTTCCATCTCTCTCATTTCCCATTTGAATGTATAAGTAGGATAAGGACAGAAAGAGGGGGTTTTATCCCCTTGTCCATCCTTGTCTAACGTACGTTTCTTAATGGAGAAAAGAGAGAGATGAAGAAACTCTCGTTGCGCTAATGGTCACAAGTAAACGTGTTTCCTTGTTTTTAAAGAAGTGATTTCTCTCGGTGTAAAAATTCCAATATGCCCTCTTTTTTGGTTGAGGGATTTTGGTAGCCCTACCTTATACATCTATTTCTAACGCACTCTTTCAATTGGGCGAAGAAAGGCAAGGACAAATTCCTGGACCCGCAAAAGGGTAAGAAGGGAAGTCGGAAGACTCGGAAGCAAAGGGATGAAAAGAGATGATTATAAAAAACAAAGCGTGTGTGTTTGTGTGTGTGTCTGTGTGTGTGTTGAAGGAAAAGAGCATGCCGAGTAAACAAGTGCTTCGAGGAGATCAAAACTGGGGTGTAAATTGTACATAATGCAAGCACCATATGCCTTCTGCTTACTCTTGACGCTCATGCATCGCCACGCAGTGGATGGAAACCAAACAAATTCCCGGACATAATTTTACGAATAAAAGTAATAAACGATAGTATAAATAACAATAATAAATACATAAATAAATACAATAAATACATAATAACAATAATAAATAATAGATATGGAAATTTAAAGATGTGTGCAATCAATCGAGTTTGAGCTTAAAATGAGTCGGACTGTAACATGGTTTTTGTAAGATTATATCGACACCAAAATGAGCAGGGGCGGATTTATATCTCTTGAGGCCCTGTGCAATTTTGAATTTGAGGCCCCCTAAGTAAAAGGGTAGATTTTATGGGAGTCAGAAGGCATCCACCAGAAAGAAGGGAAGTTTGCCCCCCCCCATTTTTTTTTTTTTAAAAAAGGAAGCGTTGAAATTCAGTTTTAAACTGTTTTTGTGTTGTTTTTCCAGCAAAGTTGTTATTATTTTATCTTTTTGCCTGTTTTTTCTCTCTTTCTCCTCTTTCTCTTTCCCTTTCTTTCTCTCTCTCTCTTTCTCTATTGTCCTCTCTTCATGTCTCACTATATCTTTATCTCTTTTTTTCTCTCCTTTGGTCTTTTTATCTCTCTCTCCCCCCCCCTTCTTCTCCCTCTTTCTCTCTGTTTCTCTCTTTTTATTCTCCTCTTCCTACCTTCGTGGAGTGAGGCCCCTTTAGGTATGAGACCCTACGGGCTTACGCAGTTGCGTATTTTGCGTAATGGTAAATCCGCCCCTGATAAACGATTTGAAGCAAAAAAAATTACAAACAATGTTTTTTGGTTCAGAAAAGTCTGTTTCGATCCAGTGTCCGCCATCTCCGCGCCGGCCGGCATGGCAGTGCATTGGTGTCCTTTACCAGTCTCCATCTCCCCCCCCCCCCCCGACCACGACCCCTTCTCTTACGACCCCCCGACAGTTTCCTCGCCAGTTATCTCATGTCGCTGTGTCTGCCGACTGCACCGAATGGAAGCAAATCGGACGCTGTTCTCGCAAGCGTCCTACGAAATACGCCTACGTCTATACGTTTCGTCAATCAGTTGAGCTGTCGAGTCTGAATTTTGCTATATACGCTGATGTGCACAGCAAAATGTTAGATTAGTTGACCGGTGGAAGAATTAACATAGTAATACATAATCATAGTTTTCAGTGTTGTTGTAAACTTCTTGCTCGGGGGTTTTGGACTTGGCCTGGTGGCTACCGCCACTTATGATAGTTTATCATGGAATGGAGCTCTTGCAAGGTTTTGCTACAGGAAAATGGACTATCAATTCTAGTGTAAAATGCTGCGGAAATCAGGATGAAACCATTAAAAAAGTCTAAAACTCTCTCTTCGCAGAGAATACTTAACTTTAAGTTTCGGGTGGCCACCCTTGCATGTATGCACCAATCTCGGATTCGCACCCCAAACAAACAGCCGCCATCGTGACGAATCTAAGAATAAACTTTCGCATGATGTCCACACAACACAAACACGACTAGATAAATACATTATAGCAACGCAATGTTCTTTTCAGGCAGCCGTTCTCTTTTCGGAAGGTTATTCTTAGCGACGATACACCTAGAGTCCCTATATACTATGAGAGATTTCTGATTGGCTCTCAGATTTAGGCTGTCAAGAAAGCTCCAAGAGGCAAATGCAAATGGCGGAGGGTTTGTTTACTTTTCGCGAACTCGCTATCATTACACATTTGAAGTAACAGTGACCGCGGTAATTTTTGTGAATTTTTCCTCTGCTTGAATGTTATCATGCGGAGAACATTATCTCTTTCAATAACGACCGTTACTGTCGAGAATCTGAACCTAACCTATAAGAGATAGCGAAATAGTGGCAACAGCGCAGAGGCAAATGGCCATCCGCCATTTGCAATTTGCCTCTTGGGGGCTCCATTGATCCGCTTCTTCTTCTTCATTTTGAGATTCTTGTCGCAACTCTCATAGTATATAGGGACTCTAGATACACCGATTTACGTGAATTACGGCGATTGTAAACAAGCACGATGGTGGTTGTTTGTTTGGGGTGCGAATCCGAGGTTGTTGCAGTTTCCGCAGCATTTTACGCTAGAATTGATAGTATATTTGCCTGTAGCAAAACCTTGAAAGAGCTCCATTGATGCCATTGTTGCTATCCACCATAGTGTAGTTTATGCGAGAGCGAGAGATTTCAACTCGGGTCAGCGCATAAATACCGGTGTTTTTGAACTTGAGTTAGCAGGGTATCTTCCTTCCTCTTCTCAGTGTTTGTTTATATTTTTAACGAAAATGGCGGCGATGCTCGATGCGGCATGGCCGCTTAAGGGGAGTCGGACGGCCTATCTCAGCTCGCATGTTAAACCATCAATGTTTAAGGAACATTTTCTCAGGAACTATTCAACCGATTTTCAAAAACTTTGGCTTGTTTGATTTGTCTTGTTGTCCTGCACACTTTAACACGGGGTTAAAAAAAAAAAAAAAAAAAAAAAAAAAAAAATTGAATTTTGTAAGTGTTACGATTTTTTAAAATTTAGTTCCTAAAATTAATTATTTTTGGGCACTGTGAAGCTCATAAAAGTTGAGCCAAACAGAATTTTGAAAAAAGCCCGTGTTAAATTGTGCAGGGCGTAAAGACGAATCAAACAAGCCTAGGTTTTTCAAAATAGGTTGAGTAGATCCTGAGAAAATGTACCTTTTGTGTGAAAAACACAAACTAGGGGAAAACACAATTAATTTAAAAATTCCGGAAAAAAAAAACACTTTAAATGCATAATGCACTTAACTCTGTTTTTCTTTTTTTAATGAAATTATTCTTAAAGAGTAGACTACTTATCAAAAATAAGTGAACTTGATCTTAAATTAAAGCTGATGATATATGGAACAAGATGAGCTGAAAAAACAATTTTTCAAAATTTTGACCGAAATCCTTGTCCGACTCCCCTTAAGACGCATGTTTAACCTTGCTCGTTTCGGTTCCAATTTGCCACCTGATCTCAGAACTCCGCGATGTTTATGCGCATATCTCTGAGTGCTCAACTCTAGTTAAGCTTAGCTTGAGTTGGTGAACCCTGGTTGCAAATCCTCGCAGAAACTAGGCTAATCTTTTTGGCGCCGGCGCAGTACTTCGGTGAATACAAATAGTCAAATACGCACCAAAACGGGCCACACGCAGCCGAGACTGATCTAAAATCCCTAGAAGAAGGGGGGGTGCTAGACAGTTGCTTTTGTGCTCTTTTTGAAGGAAAATATTGAAAGCCAAGAAATCCACGGGAGTTTATGATGCATACGGTCAAATTTTGGAAAAATACACATTATAATCAGTACCTTCCTATGTTGCTTCGAAAGCGCGCTTGAAACGTTTCGAGTGCCTTTCCGTCTTGAGAATATGATCCTGCGTTTAAGAAAGTGAGTCAGAGATTCAAAATGAAGAATCTCAATTTCGAGGGCCAGCTAACGGCTCATAGCTGCTGCTTTGTGTATGTTTATTAATATTTCTCAATTCACGGACAATCTCACCAATTGACCAAAAGATTACACTGTTTAGTTCAGCCAATGTCAGCTGTCTCAATCGGTGGAATCACCGTTAAATTACCAAAATATTCCATTTTTTTTTTTTTTTTTTTTTAATGTCAGTGTTGGAATAGATTTAACCAGCTAAAAAAAGATTACAGATTAGAGTACGTCCGTGGATTACGGCTGTACACTAAGCTAAACTGTGTAATCTCTTGGTTAACCGGTGGAATCATCGGTGAATTGAAAAATACAATTAAACATATACAAAACAGCAGCTCTGGCACGTCTGTTTATCGTCATCGGATTTTATTGAGAAGGGGTTAAAGAGGAGAAGGAAAGGAATCTCTGAGGGGGTGGGAGAGAAGAGAAAGAGTGAGAGAGGGGGTGGTGGTGGGGGTGTGAGGGGAGGTAGTCTGAGCGAGAGGAGGGGATGATTCCGTTCGGGGTCAGGCCGGGTCGGCAGAGGAGCCAAAGGTGGAGATCTGCGCGGGATTAATAATAATGATTGTTTTTTTTTTTTACTTACTTAATGTTTTACACGAGTGCTTACACACGGTGTTGGATGTTGCTAGTACTTTGAAATTTAATGCTATTTATAGACAGTTTCTGATGGAAGCCAATAGTCGAGGCAGCTGACGCGGGTCGGGCACACGCGGCGACCGATGCGGGGTGGAGATTTGGTACGGAGGGTGGAGGAGGGGGTGGGGGTGGGTCTTTGCGCCGACGGAAATGCCGGCAGTCGGCACTTTTACCGGATGTAAAATGCAAACCGAGCTGAGCGGTGCCACAGTGCAGTGATTGAATTTATCTCGGTGTGGTCATAGCACTCACGACGCACGTCGCACACGCAGCCCCTAATTGGCTGCCGCGCGTTAGAAATTTGATTTTTACTTTCTCGCTCCCCCTTAAGGAGAGAAAATATTGTCATCATGAAAAATTTCGAAGTTGGGGTTTTTCCATATCTTGGCATTTCTGGTCCCCCTGAACTCAAAAATCATATTCCCAAAAAATGTCTGTCCGTCAGTCCGTCTGTCCGTCCGACATCATAACTTCTAACCTATGGGTCCATTAGCATCCAAATTTTTTCGTCATGAGATCAGTACTGTTGTTTTGCGAAAGTCCTTCGGAATGGGGCTCTTGCAAACTTTTGCTGTGAGCAAATGAATAGTCCATTCTGATGTCAAAACCAGCAAAAATCACGAAAATCACCCCCAGTAAGTTAAAAATTCAGTAATAAACCTACATAACTGCATAAATGGCAAGATCGTAATGGCGGTTCGACGCAGGTATCATGGGGGATTCCTATGGGAGATACTAATTTGCCACTTTCTCTTTGGAAACACAGAGGTATATCTTAATTTAGATAGGACTCTCCCAAGATACCTGCGTCTCTCCGCCATTAACCTCGATTCTGAGAGTGAATTTCGTGATTTTTTAGTGTACTCATCGTCATTTTTACAGATTTCTATGCAAGAATCAAATCTTCAATCCCGTGTAGCAAAAGTTCGCAAGAGCCCCATTATCGAAAGACCAATGAGATCATTGAAAGGTATGTCGCAATAGCAATCTGGATTGCGAACCCTCAATGAAGCATGGAACTTCAAAGGGAATCATGCTCCATTAGCTCGAATGTAGGCTGGTCGTTTACGTTTACGTCCAACTGCGATAGTTATGAATGTGTTTATGAAAGACGTTATTGGTCGAGCATTGTAAAACTTGGCCATTGCTATTTTAACTATCGTTAAGTTTCCCGTTAGCAAGTAAAGTTTTATGAAGGTCACTCGTGTTTTATGATGGATTTAAGGAAGCAATTTAACCTTGGTTACCGTAGCAACAGTCAAGTTCTACAATTCTAGACCAAGCGTCACTCTGGACTGTTTTCACTATCCGGTTAACGTAAAAGTCATCAAAAGCCGTTTGATGGCCATTGGTAGAGTCGCATTTTGCTTTGTCATCGAAAGCCGTTTGATGGCCATCAAACGGCCTGCGATGGACATCGCTCGTATTTTGCTTCTCCGATGGTCATCGGAAGTGGGCGGAGCCAAATTTAATTATTAATTTAATTTCACTATGTGTCAACGCTGTACCATCGGGTGATGGCCATCTTCGTTGACGACCTCCGGAGGTCGTCAACCATTTCACCATCGCCGATGACGGCTGTTCGTCGCGCGCCAAGCGGTCATCATCTTGAAGTTTATCATTTTTTCGCGCTTTTTTCTGATTGGACAGAGAAATGTCATCGCGCGATGGCCATCGGCCACCGCCGATAACAAAGCAAAATGCGACTTAGGTATTGCTCGTTTTGCTTTTCCGATGGCCATCGGAAGGGGCGGAGCTTGATTTAATTATTAATTAAATTTCACAATGTGGCAACGCTGTACCATTGGCCATCAACTTTGACGACCTCTCGCGCTCGTCGATCGCTTGGCCATCGTCGGGCATCCAGCGGGCATCGGCGCAGTCACTCGATTTTAGCGATTTTTCTGTGATTGGTCAGAAGAATATTATCGCGATCGTCGATAACAAAGCAAAATGCGACTTAAGCTATATCAGCCCGATGCGAGGTGCAGCAGTGCAATCAGCTCCCCTTCCCCTTCTCTTGATGGAACTGAAACCAGCCATCTGTTTAGAAGTATAAACGATAGCATCAGAAAACGTTAAATTGTCCCATCAAAAACTTCAGGAGAGAGCGGACGAGAAAGCAAAGGCGGATCCAGCGATCTGGCAACCGTGCATTATTCCCATTTGAATGCATGAGAAATAATCGATTCGGAAAAGGGCCATGCCCCCCTTGAGAATCGATTGTTTCTCATACGTTCAAGTGGGATGAATTCATGGTTGCCAAATTGCTGGATCCGCCCATGCGAGAAAGAACGATCGTTTATATACAACTTTGATCGTTTTGTCACTCTGGAACGGTAGAATTGAAGCGTATTGGGCTTTGGCTCGCTTTTCAATAAATTGTGATAGGCAGGCTCGTGGGCCCGTGAGGGTGGGCTATACGGAGCGAGCAATTAATGAGGGGGAGAAACCTCCCATCGCCCCATAAAATCATGACAAAGAAGTTAAATAATTTTTTTTCTCACAGGCTCGCTTGGTCAAAGACTCATAGACTGACCCATAATCCTTTTATTGCCTCTTTAAAATACTCTCTGGTATTAACAATGAGAGAGGAAATCATCATTTACTCTTTGCCGCTGCAGCAAGCCGACTCATCCTGAAAGCGGATCCAGGAGTTTCTCTTTCTCTCTCTTCTACTTAAAAATGCGTTTATCAGAAAAATACAGATGTGCGCGAGTCAAAGTCACGCGATAGCCTTTTCTACGATCCTTTTCCAACTCGTGTGTTCAAATGAGGGGTGAGAGAGAGAAAAGGGGGAGATTTCAGAATCCTCCTCTGGATGTATCTTACTTGAGCGCGAGATCATTATTGCAGTTTGTAATAGAATGCCGACCCGGGCGATGAAACATTAAAGCATCATTAATCTAAAGCTTGTCCTAACCAAAGAAAAGTATTTTCCTTGATCGCCCCCCTCTCTCTCTTTCTCTCTCTTTCCGTGGTTTTTTGTTTACTAGATTGGGGCAAGCAGCGACTCGTTTTCTGATCAGTTAATAGAGGAGCGATGGAGATAAAAGTAATAGGTCATAGCGTGGCTAATAAGTAACGGAGGACAAAATTCTTTGATAAATGCTTTGAGTCTTGGTCAATTCAGCGTGCAAATCCTGAAGGCTTGAGATTTTTTCCCGTTTTCCTATTTCTTCAACCGTTTGGATATGAATACACTCCTCAACCTTATTTTACGTATTCTGAAACTAAAGGGGAAAATAAATAATCTGCTACTCGAGAATTTTTGTACAGATAGATCAAATTTCAAATTTCCCTTGACTGGTGAAATTCGAGGATCTTGCGGCAGCACCTATAATCATCCAACGAAAAACCGGTCGAAAATCTACCATTTTCCAACGAAATGTCTACCTTTGACAAGATGTAGACGCATATGAAACTTCGACAATTTTGTATAACCAAGGGAAAACATAGCGTAGGTGGGTACCTCTATTATTTTCTTTTTGAACTCGGATATATCCCTCAGTGTGTAGCAACAGTGCATGTATGTGAAAGGGAGTGAATTTATTTTATATTCTCTGCCAGTGACTGTCATATCATTTCTACTCTGAGTATGAGCTTGAAAATAGTCAGACGTTTTACCTCGAAGTTGGGAGAGTCGTCTCCGCTCGGCATGACGAGAGATAGTGGCGGTGAAAAACCCGCGGAAGTTGTTCACGTTTTCCTAGAAACTTTTCCTTGAAGCTCCGCAATTCGAGTCTTTCCTTCACTCCATCCTCGTGAACATGTAACCATCTCGTGGAATCTCCGAGAAAACTGTGACCAAGTTTTCTGTGATTGCTTGAAGGCTCTTCCGTCTTGCTCCAATCATTGTGATTATGTTGTATCAAAGAAGACTGTATCGATCGACCGAATTGCAATCTTTGGGTAAAAAAATCAATTTTACCCAGTTTCATACTTTTGAACTTGGGGGTCACTTATGATTCGTGCGATCGTTAATATTTATCTATTAAATCCTATTCTTTGGCCCACGGCGCAACAGCGGACTCAAAAAACGTGGAATTGTCAGGGAATGATTCAAAGTCTGGATAAACCCAAGGTCCATCGAAAAAGGTCACACGTAGGAGTATTTATTTACCCCCAAAAACCTGGCCAAAAATATTTGCGAGTTCTTGAATATTTGAAAATCGATTTTGGTTAATTTTCCAATTTAAACTCGAAACTCCTATTGCGCGGTTTATGGTTGGAAAATGCATAAAAAATGAAGAATTTTGGCACAAACCAAAGGTCGATATCGCATTTTTTTGGCGAGTTGTTGAAGCTTATTTTATAAAAAAGGTTTGACTTCAAAATGTTGCTGGATAAAAATTTGCAACATTGTGCGAGTTTTTATTGCAGAAACTATCTCTCAAAAAGGTCTTTTTCAACCTCCTTTTTTTGGTTTTGCCCGGAATGTATTTAAAGTTACCTTTTTCTATTTATCAAGTGCCTGAAATTGGGTATTTTTTTATGTCAGTGTCTAATGAGTTTTAGAATGGTCTTAAAATGCACGAGAAAAAACAAACCATTTTGGTATGAAACTGAAGTGCATACCTTCAAAAACACCACCCAAAATTGCCAAAATGATTGGATGCACCAACGCTTGTTCGTGATTGAAAATGTTTATCCATTAATAATAGAGCACAGAGCGGTGAAAAATAGAGGGTGACTTGGACGCTCACTTCCATGATGTCCTATTGACAGTGGATCAACTTTGGGGTCCACACGCATCTATATAGTATGATATAGGGCGGTTACTTAGCACTAAGAAACCTTAAATATTTTTATTTTTTGATGAACTTTTAATTTTGGATTTTTGGCCAGGTTTTTGAGGCAAATTCTCCTACATGCGTCAGGGCGATAGGGTCTTCGTGATAAAATCGAGAAAAGAGCATGTCATTCTATAATGAGATTTGATTTATTGATGCGGTCGGATCTCGTTGCTGACGTAGAAACGGAGCAAATTATTATATGTATGGTGCTATCGGATAGAGATAGACCTTGTATAGTTCTGAAAATTCACAAAAACAGTAAAAGAAGAATGTCAGGAAAAATCAGAATGCCAATCGTTTGTAATTTTTCATACCAAACTGGAACCAAAGTAAAATCACCGTTGATATCAATAATCTTGGATTATAATTGACCATTTAGAAGTACCTTTACGAAGTTAGGGTTACGTTCCATCTGAGACTTTAGTGCCTTGCCGCGCTGCGACAGGAGGAATCATGGGAAATAATCGCGGGCCAAGTCTGACGCAAATCACACGTTGGGACCCGGAAACCTGTATACTTTCTACAGTATATTGTGTATAGTGGCACAATGTCTAATGTGTTTGTATATTGTATACCCGCACGGCGCTCTAGGCACACATTTCGTTGCTGTGCTGCCAGATTCTACAAAGAAATTCCCCAAGCTTTGAGCGTATATTTTCGCAAATGATCAGCGATCATTTTTTTTTTGCCAGTCATTAAAATTAATATTGATCGATGGGCGCATATCGTCATTTTACGGGTGGTTGAATACTTGCCATCGACGCTTTCTATTGATAAAGCCATTGACGTATAAAGGGTAACTTAAAAATTATATTTCTTCCAATTCCATTTTTCCTGACTTTTGATTTTATGTAAAGTTTTTTTGTAAATTTATTATTATTATTAATTTTGTTTTTTGTTTTTTTTTGTTTTTTGTTTTTTGTTTTTTTTTTTTTTTTGTTTTTTGTTTTTTTTTTTTTATATAGTTATTATTTTTTTCAATGCAGAGACACTTGATTCGGCAACGCTACCAACTGCATCCCCTCTCCACCCGACCCGCTCGTGCAGAAAAGGGAGTCCATTGACTCGAAACTTGTGGCTTTGATCTCGTGTCGAACTTGAATCGGGCTAGGACCAAAGAGGGGTGGATGGCAGAGGGGGAGGGGCGGGGGCAGAACGCCAATCTCAGGAACATAACATTCTTGATTTTATCTCCTAATTCGCGGCTTGAATCGGCAAGAAGACGGGGCATGGAGCGGATGAGCACCGTGTAGCGGTGCATGTATTGATGTGTATCCTCCATTTAAACCCGTGAAATAGAATCGATCCTAAACGTGTTCAGAATCTCCTATAGTAATCGATACTTAAAAGTAGATTCAAATGAGGGGGGGGGGCAGCGAAGTCTTGCGATCTACGATGTATCGATTTTGTCCTCTGTATACAATAAGAGCATCATATGGTACAGTATAGAATCGATTCCCTATTTTATCTCGAAATAATCGATGTTTACGTGTAAATTCAGTAACGGCAATAATAATAATTGCAAATGATTACGATTAGTTACGAAGCTGCCGTAAAGTGAAATGTTTTCTTAATCTAATAACTATTTTTTATTAATGATTTTTTGTCCGATTGTTACAGGTATGTGCCTTCTTTGACGATTGTCTTTCCGTTGTGTTCGCCTTTTCAGTAAGTACTTACGTTTCCTTCAAATCTTATTATGTTTTCAACTGCGTGCAGTTATTGGATTGAAACTCGGTTATTTTCTTTTCTCTGCAGAGACGGCAGTATACTTACCTCAGAATTCTCTGACAATTATAACTATTCTCTGATTCATTTAAGAAAAGAACCATGCACGAGTGGGTTAGGAGGGTCATACTTACCTGTGCTACGAAGAATGATTTTTGTTTGTTTGTTTTTTTTTCTGTTTATAAACATCGAAATTGCTCCGCTTGTATCGTGTAAGTTACAACATTTTACCGTTAGGTGACTCCTGACCCCTGTGCGTCATCGATCGGCATACAGCTGAAACTGACAACGTTATTAACGTTTCGGGAAAATTGGAACGTCTTTCCAAAGGAACGCACTCAAGAGGGATGCATGTGGAAAATCTTGGGGGCGAAACCCGATATTCGTATCGGGCTAGCCGTGCTAAAACTGCGTCATGTATGTTTTGTGTTTCGCATGAAGATTGATTCATCATATGCTAATCCTGTGTACGTACACGGAAAAAAAGCCTGGTAGAATTTACCATCTGCATAGCTGATTTTGGAGTCTGCTATCAAGTATGGTAAATGCAACGTGCCTGGTGGTGAAATGTACCAACATGTTATCTTAATTTATCACAAGGTACGTTGCATTTATCATATGATCGTAAAATTTACTATACTTGATAGCAGACTTCAAAATCAGCTATGCAGATGGTCAATTTTTTTTTTTCCGCGTACCAACTATCGTTTTTTGTCCGCACTTTCGCTTTTAGTAATTAGTTTAGCCATAGTCTCACAATCTGTCGCTTAAATCTACGCACTTTGACACGGATTAAATTAAGGATGAAAATTTACCATACTTTTGGTCTCCACCTCGAGGTGTGGTTTACTCTATCAGACAAATTGTTTAACTTCGCAAAGGTCAGGATGAATTCACTCGATCGTTTGATGATGTTAATCAGATGTCCAGTGGAGTTTACCATACCGTTGAGTTGAGGCCGAGATCAACTTCAAGTTTGGTATTTTTCTTGATTCATTTTTTCCCGTTTATGTTATGAAGTTCCAAGTTGCATTTTTCTCAAAGCATTAACCTTTTTCACATCGAAGCATTTATGTCGATCGATTGGGCGATTGATATCTCCGGGACCTGGAATCATCCGAAGTCTGCCTTTGACTAAAGAACAGAATTTTGATTGAGAATCTTTCATCTTTCGTTTAGCGCAGATTGAGCTAAATGGCGAGGGCGGGCGCGTAGTTGCCAATTGGGGTAAAACAATTAACCATATTTCTTATAAGAGGCGAAACAAAATCTGGCGAATTTTGGCTCAGTCTGCCAACCAGATATGTATGGCGAGAGGATATCGTCTTTTATGTATATTTATCGGATTTGCGTGACCTTGATTTGATTGCATAGACTCACGCATCTCGAGAAGTCCGTGCCGATTCGATCCGATTAGTCGCGTAAAGTGTGAAACAAAAAGAGGTTGAAACAACCCCACTCCCTCCCCACAACCGAAGTTTAGATTTTCGGTTGGAGCAATTATCAAAAACCGTTTGAGTCGAGCCGCGACCCGCAGCAATGCGAGCTGAAAGTCCGCGGTTGAAAAGAATCGAGCCGTGAGATAGATTAACTTTCCTTTACTTTATTACTGTGCCTCCTCCCACCCCTCCCTATTGCTGTGATGGGACGTCATGAAATTTGACTACATAATCCAGTCGAAGGGATGCCGGGCCACGACGATGATAAAAGAGGTTTAAAGGTGGGGAGGGGGGGGGGTTTCTGTGGAGTTCATGGGGGTTCATTGCACATGAATGGGGAAGAGGAGGGGGTGGGGGGATAAAAGGGGGGAAGGCTGTAGCCGGATGAAGGGTCCAGGATCGTGAACTTGAGTTGATGAGGATTAAGTCATCCTCCCCCGCCTCCCTACCTTCAACCTCTCTTCCTCTTACTTCTATTTACTCCCACTCCAGCCCTCAGCCTCACCTTACCTATCATAGTGATCTCGATGGTTATGAAGGGGGGGGGGAGAGAATGATAGTGGAGTCGGCGCTGGCGGTCGTTCGTATTTTTCGCGATCGAGCGCCTCTCGACGTCGCGTCGTGTGGCCGCGTCTAGGCTTCTCCTCCACACAAACATACTTGATCTCTTGTGTGCCGTCTTTTTTTCAGTGTCTATAGTCGTTCACTTTGAAGCGCTGGGTTCACGCAGAGCCACTTTGATTCGGCTGACCATATTCTAGCAAGTTTTAATGCGTAACTTATGATTGCAAAATCCTGCAACGATGAATCATTAGAAATTACTTCTCATCAACTAGATTTTATTTTCCCACGCAATGAAACTAGTTTTCGACGACCCTGAGGAGGCCTCATTTGGGATCTTCAACACCCATAACCTGAAAGAGCTTGATTCAAAATGGGGGTTTTTCTCCCCCCCCACCGATTTTACTGAAACTTTGTATTTTGATAGTACTTGATATAAGTAGTATTTTTTTTCAAATGAAGTTTTTCCAAAAATAATTAGGGGCGGACTTACAGTGTTGCAAAGTTGCACCTTTCAAAAATTCATAACTTTCGCGTAAATCATCCGATTGAAACGCGGTTTTCACCAAAAAATGCGAATTGTAAAGCACTTTCATGCCATCTAAACGGAATTCAATTTCAATAATTTTTGACTTAGTTATCGTCATTTTTGTGATTTTTAGGCCACTCAAAATCTACTTAAAGTGAAATAAAAAAAAATGGTATTTTTTGATTTTGACCATGTTAAAATATGTTATTCCTCTTTAAATTCTGCGTAAAATGAGCCCAAGCAGAATGCAGGGCGATTTTTTGTTCCGGAGCTATGCATTTTTTAGTAAGCGAAAAACGAGTTTTTTAGGGTACCCATGAGCGTTCGATAGAGAGGCTCAAGTCAAATAAATGGAAACGATATTTTTTGATTTTGATCAAATTGAAATATGTTATTCCCACTGAAATTCTGCGTAAAATGAGCCCAAGCAGAATGTGGGGCGATTTTTGGTTAAGGAGCTATGCGCGTTTTAGTAAGCGAAAGTCGAGCGTTCTATGGAGAGGCTCAAAGACGTGGGTAGCCCGGGTAGCCTCAACCACTCGACTTTCGCTTACTAAAACGCGCATAGCTCCTTAACCAAAAATCGCCCCACATTCTGCTTGGGCTCATTTTACGCAGAATTTCAGTGGGAATAACATATTTCAATTTGATCAAAATCAAAAAATATCGTTTCCATTTATTTGACTTGAGCCTCTCTATCGAACGCTCATGGGTACCCTAAAAAACTCGTTTTTCGCTTACTAAAAAATGCATAACTCCGGAACAAAAAATCGCCCTGCATTCTGCTTGGGCTCATTTTACGCAGAATTTAAAGAGGAATAACATATTTTAACATGGTCAAAATCAAAAAATACCATTTTTTTTTATTTCACTTTAAGTAGATTTTGAGTGGCCTAAAAATCACAAAAATGACGATAACTAAGTCAAAAATTATTGAAATTGAATTCCGTTTAGATGGCATGAAAGTGCTTTACAATTCGCATTTTTTGGTGAAAACCGCGTTTCAATCGGATGATTTACGCGAAAGTTATGAATTTTTGAAAGGTGCAACTTTGCAACACTGTAAGTCCGCCCCTAATTATTTTTGGAAAAACTTCATTTGAAAAAAAATACTACTTATATCAAGTACTATCAAAATACAAAGTTTCAGTAAAATCGGTGGGGGGGAGAAAAACCCCCATTTTGAATCAAGCTCTTTACTATCGGCAACTCCCATCTTGTGATATATCCATCGAAAGCTAGCAGAAAAAGAGAACTTTCAGCGCAAACGGGACGTTTTTATCTGCATCCTTATCAGAGCTTTGAAAGGTCAAAATTCAGATAATTTTCTCATTTTTTTGTTAGCCTTTGATTCATCCATCACAAGATGGGAGCTGTCGATTATGACATTTGGGTTGAGGGGGTTGAAGACTCGTATATTGGGCCTCAAAGACGTCAAAAATTACGATTTGTTGCGTGGCTAAGTTAATCTAGGTAAGGATCCGAAGAATTTCCCAAGTTTACCCGTCGGGCATTTTCCAGTCATTGGTTATGAAATAACACTCGCTAGAATGGTCATCTAGATCAAAGCTGGCCGCCGTTTTGCGGATCTCTGGTACCATTTTACAATCCATCGGTGATTGAAGCAAGGATTACTGATTTGAGTACATATTTCTATAAACCATAACAAGGTTATACTTCTCAAACCGATTGGGGTCATGGGGTTGGGGGATTTTGGGGCGAAAATCACACAAAAAATTACCTTTTTTTGTAAGTGAAATGAAGAGCCTGGGGAATGTAGGGCCCCACACCACCCTGCCGGATTGTGCAGTTTGGTGTTTGTTTTTCTCTTCCAACCAGGGATGCAAACCGGAACCCGAGAGAACTCTTATTTTTGACGGAACCGGAACTCGAACCGGAACCTGGATGTACGGTTACGTCAGAATCGGAATCTGGATCTACGGTTACGTCAGAACCGGAACCGAAACCCGAATTCTAAAGTCTGAGAACCGCAAATGGAATCGGTTCTACCTAGGTTCCTGCGTCGCGCTTCGCTTCATGTAGATTACCCACGAGACTGCCGCTGTAGATGAACGTTTGGCTCGTCGGTTTGGCAACCGATTGGAGTAAAATCTTAAACCGTAGCAGCGCTCCTCTTTCTTCGTCTCGCATCAAAATCTCCTCATTCTGGCGGATTCGATGGGAGCGAAGGGAGGTGTGCAGAGAAAGTGAGCTCCTGGAATATGCATTCTCCTTCACGAAAATGAAGTTATGTACACGATTTTTAGGTTAAAACCTCCACCGATGTCTCATCCATTATCGGCCTCCGCCGTAACACAACCGCATCGTGTATCCTCGTGGAATTTCACGGCGGCATTATTGCTCCCTGGTTAACGGCAACGTGATGGTATGCCAGGGAAGTGGGTGGTGGTAGGGAGGTGTAGGGGAGGGGTCGCTGGCAAGGCGGCAGAGCTCAGAGTAGGTAAAGCGCCATGCCGCGTTTACACTGACAATTAACAGCGTTGTACGATGGGTTGAAAGAAAGGAAGCAAGCAAGGAATCAAGGAATTCATTGATTCCTTGTTTCCTTGATTCCTTGTTTCCTTGATTCTTTGTTTCCTTGATTCTGTGTTTCCTTGATTCCTTCCTTGATTCCTTGATTCATTCCTTGATTCCTTCCTTGATTCCTTGTTTCCGAGATTCCTCACTTGTTTCCTTGAATCGTTGTTTCCTTGATCCTTGATTCCTTGTTTCCTAGATTCCTCACTTGATTCCTTGTTTCCTTGATTCCTTGTTTTCTTGATTCCTTGTTTCCTTGTTTCCTTGATTCAAACAAGGAAACAAGGAATCCATCCTTTGTTCCTTGATTCCTCCCTTGATTTATTTGTTTCCTTGATTCCTTGTTTGAATCAAGGAATCAAGGGAGGAGTCAAGGAATTCCTTGATTCCTTCCTAGATTCCTTCCTTGATTCCTTGATTCCTTCCTTGATGCCTTGACCCCTTGATACCTTGTTTCCTTGATTCCTCTTTTGTTTCCTTGATTCCTCTTTTGTTTCCTTGATTCCTTGATTCCAACAAGGAAACAAGGAATCAAAGAAGGAAAGAAGGAAGGAAACATTAGCACTTATAAGAGGATCTTTGACCATTTACACCTTTGTGATTTTAATCAGTATAAAGCAAATTTTTCTGGAGTAAGGATTCACGCAAAAAGTTGAGTACTCTTCTTTAGGTTGCATCAGGGTGTGGTTGAAGATAATAATCCCTTGAAATCTTTTGCATTCTCTCGATCTTGCTAACTTTCAAGTCTGGTTTCCCATTACTTTTGGAGTTTTAAAGCTCAAACTTGAGGTGATTTGACACCTTACCTCAGTACGGCCGTAAAAATCAGAGATTGCGTCTCTGTCGCGGCATTGCCAAGCGAGTGGGCCACGACCATGTTTCAGAGATTGGACATAGTTATGAAAGATGGAAAACTTATTCAATTATTTTGGGACCGGAAACTTCTAGCTCCTATAAGGGTGTTTCGCACGTAACATCCTCACCATGGTTTTATTGAACGAGTGACGATAAAAAAATCGGTTTTATAGTAATTCGGACCTGAAGTATTATTTAAAAATACAGCCACAACCCAAAATTTGGTTTTTGGGAAATTTCAGGGGGGTACCCCCCTAATCTCAAAATTTTCAAATGGCAATCCCTTTCTTGTGATACCTCATTTGAAAAGACGTGAAATTCTAAGCATTTTAATTTAAACCGGAAGTCGATATCTTTTATCGTGTTCGAGGTATCGAAGGTTGAAGTTCGATTCAGGGCCAACTTTCGGAAATTCTCAACTCCTACAAAAAGAGTCGTGAAACAAAAACCTGCTCTCGTTAAATGCTGTACTTAATGAGTGCTTTCAAGAAAAAAATATGAATTTAAAATCATACGCACCGGAAGTCGACTTTTAGGCACCTTAACATTTTCGGCGGGAATACCCCCATTTATCAAAATGTTCAAACAACCCCTATCTTGTAATACCTCATTCAAAAAGACGTAAAAAGTTGTGTATTTTGGCGCAATCAAAAGTCCGATATTGTTTTTCTTATTCGATTTATCAAAAACAGAAGTTCGATTTGGACCATTTTTCGACCCTGTAAAAAACGGCGCCTATTGTGTAAAACATGATTCGATAGCACATACAAAACCTAGAGTCCCTGTATATGAAAGAGTCTCGCCATACGGGGTATAGATTCTGATTGGCTGCTAGATTTTAGGCTGTCACGGAGCTCAAGACGGATGCGTTCTGTGTTATTCTCCATAAGACCCCCGTTGGAACACCCCTATGAGGAGATGTACACGCCTCCTCGGTGAACCGAACCAATCAGAGTGGACGCTTCCTTCGACTTCTTTTTCACGTGTTGAGACTCTTTAAACCAAGCATTTTAACGCGAACCGGAAGACAATAGCTTTTTTTGCGGTCGAAATATCGCAAGTCAAAGTTTAGTTTCCGGCCAGGGCTTACCTTAAATTTGGACTTGCGATATCTCGACCGCGAAAAAAGCTATTGACTTCTGGTTTGCGCTAAATTGGTTGGTTTTTTATGCGCTTTCGAATAATGTATTACACAATAGGATCGGTTTTTTCAGGGTCGACAATACTTCCTACCTTTGTGTCCCTTCTGAGGGTGATGGGGGGGGGGGGGAGAGAAAGTAGCTTTTTTTTTTTACCTCAAACGGCCGCTGCTTCTTTGGCAACTTTGCTCCGCGTAGACTCAGTTCTCTCTATAATTACATCGCCACCCCTTGCCCTCCCTTTCCACCCACCCTTTTCTGTATTTCGTCCCTTCATCGCATTTTTCTTTTTTAACTCCGGAAGCGCCGAATAACCCATTCATCAGTTCATGACATCGATTTTTTTCCCTCCAAACTAGCGGAAATTGGTACACCGGTGGCTGTTTCCTCCATTCAACGTCCAACGAGTCGACCCGTCTTCGATGTCATCGGTGACGGTGTAAAAGGCGAACGGATGCGCGGACAGTCAAATAAAAATGTATTTTCAACAAGTCGCGCTCGGCAGACTGAAAGGTGTACAATACCGTAAGCCTAATCAAGAGATTGAATCAATGGCCTTGTATGTTTACTCAACCGTCTTCCTTTCAATCTAACATTTTTTGAGCTGCGTTTTGATTTCTTTTCAGTCGGTTAGCCCCACTTCTTTAATCCTTCCATTTATCATCCCCCTTTTCCTTTGCTGTGAGGCATGAAAAGAGCTAGGTTTATTGGCTTCAAAGTTTAGGAGCTGAATTTTCGTGGTTAGCGGCTAATAGGTCTGTTACAAACTTTTACTATACACTGCATTAATGAGGACAAACTTTGGTGTCAGATCACTCGGAAATGACTTTAGTTGTAACTGCAAATTCCAAAATTTACTCACAAACTCAATAAGTAGGTTTAAATTAAGGTCCAATGTGGCCGGTAAGATGAGGGTGTAAGATAAGCCGGTTACAGCCGGGGAGCAGCGGCGGCTCGTGCAATGTGGCAACAATGGATTTCCTCAATTTAAAACTGTGTAAAATAATCGATTACTTGGTGAGGCGCAGCGCCTCACCTGGTATCGATCTTTTTGCATACGTTTAAATGGCAAAAGTGTACGGTTGCCAGATTGCACAAGCCGCCACTGCCGGGGAGTCCCGTCTAATTTGCCATTTTCTCCATGCTGAGGTTAAATTGATTCATCCTGAAGGTCGGAAAATTTGTTGGGACTCCTTCATTGTGACACGCTACGCCGAAGCCATGACAGACGTTTGTACAAACATATGTTTAGTGTTCATGGATGAATTTTGGAATTTAATGGTGCGTTCAACGTTATTTTCAAGTGATTTTACACCGCATTTTTGACACTCATTACTGTTATGGTAAAAGTTTACAGCAGACCTGTCTCGGCTTTTAATTTCGGACGGTATATACACGGAGAGAAAAAAAATTCGGTTATAAGAACTGAACTTCGGCTCATATGGAACACCGAGGTGCTCGCTTACAGTAACCAAAGTTTTCGGTTGTGAGTACCGAACTTCAGTTAGGAGTACCGAAGGTTTCGGTAAGTGGGACTAATACCATGACTTACATTTCGTTCCTACTGAACCACTTCGGTACTCCTAACTGATGTTCGGTACTCACAACTGAAAATTTCGGTTACTGGAACAAAACACACTCGGTGTTCCATATGAACCGAAGTTTTTTTCTCTGTGTAGGCATTTTCATGGAGCTCTCACAAGGGTTTTCTTTTCTGCGCAGGCAAAGGGAGAATCCTCCAATCTATTGTCCCCGCGAATCGATTTTATTCGCAAACTACAGGCTCGCGAACCTAACCGAAATTGTCGCCGGTACTGAAGCCCCGCTTACAAGGAGATGGAAACCAAAACATTCGCGATCGACGCACAGGAATATTGTGAGAATAACGAATGAATAATTAAAAGCGGTCATTCTGTGAGGATTCTTTCCTTTTTCTATTCATCAAGAATAATATTTGCCCATCAGTATCAGTGTCGCAAGACAATGGAAATAATTCAATCGGGCAACACGGGCTTTGTATTTGACGATTCGCAGTATAGAAGCTTTTATCGGAATGAAGGCGGAGGGAGAGAAGAAGCGAGGGACAGTTTTGTTGGCGGCCTTTCGAGGAGTGGGGGGAGGGGAGGGGAGGGGTGAGCGCCCGATCGTTGCAGGGGAGGGGTTAGGGCATTCAGTGCGGGTAGCTTTAGATTCACCCAAATGCAGTGGATTTAGATGCACCAACGCAACGCAGCGCGGCGCGGCCAGTCCATAAGAACATGGAGCTGCACCATGCACCAAGCGAAGGGGGAGGGGGGGGCTGATTGGAATGATGGTGAGGGGAAGGGAAGAGCAGTGTAATGCACCGAGCGCGCGCGCTGCTGCAGCTGGTTGCGTAGTGCGTGCGTACCTTGGCGCACGGTGTTCCAGGATCGCCATTTAGCTGGACAAAAGTCAAAATATGATGGTTAGGTAGCTAAAGAAAAACTAAACTAAACCCGAAAGGAACGGGGATATCATTTCGGGTTGGATGTAAAAGTAGATATCAAATCCAATTTTTTTTTTCTTTTTTTTTTCATAATGACCTAAAAAACCTCTATCAGCTTACATGAAGCTTTACTGACGCTATTCACAGTCCATGGCTTGCTTAAAAAAAAAAAAAAAAAAAAAAAAAAAAAAAAAAAAAAAATGCGGTGCTTTTGTTTATAATAAAATGCATTATTCAGAGAACGCAGATCAATAATTAACCATGTTGGATGTGAAAATTCTGAAGGAACGCCTTTTTTTTCGGAATCAGCGACCCCTAAAACCCCACATTTGTATTTATACGTTCAAGTCGTTCTGATGGCACCATAATACTTTCATGCAGCTAAATCTGGATTCTGGAACACCGTGCGGAAGGCGGTCGCGTTTAGCTGACACTCGCGCCTTCCATTCCACGTGACTGCAATCCGCGTCGCGTTGCACCGAACCAAATGGATCGCCTGCCTTTGAGCTTTGGCGAGAGCCGCGTGGCGCGGCCGCCGCGCCGCCGCGCGCCGGCATTGGGTCGCGTGTATTTTAGACTGGCATGTGGCAGCGCACGAACCGCACGGTGTCCTAGGAATTCAATTTAGGTGGACAAAAATTCAACGGGTCCGTTGTTAACTTTTGCCTTAATAGTTTTGAACATTGATCTTGATGTAACGGTGTAGTCATGAATTTCTCAACGGGTGGGGGAGAGAGTGTCCGAGGTCCCAAAAAAAGAAAACAAAAACAAACAAAAAACAAAAAATTGTCAAGATTCTGTACTTGTAAAACGCAAAAGATTACCTTTTGTGGAGTCAATTTTGATCGGGGAGGCGGAGGTGTTTAAATAATCTCCGGAAACCCCTCCTCCCCTCCCTCTATCTATGGCACTATTCTGTTACTAATTGATGCAATACTTTCCTAATAGTTACGTTTGTGAGTAGCTTCCTCTCCAAAAAATGCTATAAATTGGATAATACTATTTTACTAACGAAAATGTTCACCCAAAACGCTACGGCATCGGCAGTCGCTTGAAAACGCGAGAACTTTAATTATAAGCTAATATGCTTGAGCGATTGTTTAAACATTAAACAGAGGTTCTTGCGAACGTGCGCGTGCCATACTTCATAAAATACACATTAGTAATACCGCGTTTTTGTGTGGAACTAATGCCATGCTCCAATCCATCAGTGCCTCTACACCGGTTGAAGCAAAGATAACGAATATCATTTCAGAAGTATAAAGATGGCTAATAGAAATTTGAGAATTCAGTTAATCTTTGCTTCCACCGGTTGAATCACTGATGGATTGTGGAATGCCAGTACATACACCGTATATGCAAAACGGCAGAACAACTTCAAATGCTCATACCTCATACCGTACCAGAGACAAATAGATACGGTGCACCTCGCAATAGCACAGAGGGCAGATTGTAAGCACACTTTAATCTCGCAGATTCAACAAAACGACAGTCAACAGTGCTCTGATTGAGCTTGATGTTGAACGGTGACGTTCGGTAAATACACAGAGGATTTAGGCCGGGAAGTGAAGAGGAGGGTGCTCACCTTCCTTATTCAACACCAGCATGACCGGTACCCATGATTTTTTTTTTTTCTTTTTTTTTTCTTTCTTTCTTTCTTTTTTTTCAGGGGAGTCTGCAGGTTTTTGTCCACATCACATACATATATCCCTTTTATCTCCTTCCCTTTCCTCCCATTCGTCCACCCCCCTTTTTCTGTCTTTTCGGGTGGCCGGAAAGAGGGGTGTAGCCCCCCTCCTTCCCCCGATTACGGCTATGAACATCAGACTTAATCAGAGCGCTGTTTACTGTTGACTGTCGAGTTCTTGAATCTGCGAGAATTAAGTCAGTCTCTGCTGAAGCCATTAAGTGCACGCACTGCTCCGCCTCCATATGTCTCTAGATTTTATTCACTCGTAGTTAACCTCAAATTCAGGCACGAATACAGGGACGCAACTCGTTTTTCGTAACTTTTGGCATACATGCCGACTTATGCCTGTCTGCCTGGTCCAACAGCTAATTTCCTTGAGTCATGTCGGTATTGTCGGTACACTCCTGTTCATAAAACAGTAACCGATGGGAATTAGGGCTTATGAATCCTATCTAAATCGTTACAGCAGCTCAAAATGCATATTTTTAAGTTAATCAACAACTCAGAACAAGAATTTCGAGTCACGCCCCCTATCAATATCGTCTTCTTCCGTACCTCCATAACCGCTTCATTGTGGCTATGGTCACACGGGTTCTATACGTTTATATAGCCGCTTAGGTGAGACAGGGGGTGTTTCGCAGTTTTTGGGATGTTTTGGGGATTTCTAGGCATTTTTGGGCCTTATTGTTGATTCTTCAGTCGACGAGGCCTTCCGATGATATGTTCCTGATAATTTGACCAAAAAAAGAAGAAAAAAATAATGAAATTTTTTGTTCGCTCAAATTATCAGGAATACCATCGGAAGGCCTCCACGACGAAAAATCGAAGGGAAGGCCCAAAAATACCGAGAAATGCCTCAAAAAATCCCGAAAACTGCACAAAACCCATTGTCTCTCCAACGTGGCTGTAGAAACGTCGAACACGTGTGACCAGTGGTAGATTCAGAAATTTTTTCTGGGGGGCACGCCTGTAAAATTTTGAAATTTGAAGCGTCAGTGGAAGCAATTTCGGGCTCTTTTCTACTGAAAAAAAGGAAAAATTTGAGGCTCCTGGGGGGGGGGGGTGGATACGCCTCTACGTGTGACCATAACCTCCAGCCTTGCGGGTTTTGGTATGAAAGAAGACGGCATTGCCCCTATGCATGCTGTTGCAGACCATCGATATTTTACCTACCGTCCCCGTAGACTTTACAATATTTATTAATGTTTCGTTTGTGGTCAAGGCTTAAATTATCCGATCTTTAATATTTGCCTTTTGTCCTTTAAAATTGGGTCTCCCAGAGCACTGTGCGCGTGTCGCGCCGCGGCGCTTGGCGGGCGTATAGACTATGGAGCAAGGCATTGAGATCATCCCACTTGATACTGCTGTCGCGTCGCGCGTCGCTCGCCGCCGCGTCGAGCCGCTATACCGCCACCACTACTACTATACGCTGCCTCCTCAACCGCCTCCAATCGCTACCCCGTTATATCGACCCATTTAATTCTCCCCCCCCCCCCCCCTTATGAACTTGGCGCCTTTTCATCGTCTTATTTGCTCACCTGGATGTCTTTTGTCGATAATTTGTGTTCCTTTCTACCGCCCCCACCTCCCTTACCTGCGACAAACCTCAGTTATAGTCTTTTATGGTCATCATAATTTGTAACTTTTTCTTTTCCTCTTTTGCTCGCGTTACATCAACGAGCTGTAAGCGCATAGGAGCTCGTAAGAATGTCATTTTGAATACATCACGGAGGCAGTCATTGTGGAGACTTCTTATGGATACTTTACATGGGCTCGATTTGTTTGCCTCGCATTTTTCAACCCTAATTTACAAGTTGTGATATAAATAAATCTATAAAATATTGGTTTGAAATTACGGTGCAAGTGTTTTGAAGTGGTTATATATGAACACAGAAATTGATGTTAGTATTTCTTTTGGAAGGATTTTACACAATAAGGAAACTGGTTCGTACTCTCGTAACAGGAATGAGCAAAATTTTCTCACTTGGATAGTTTTTTTTTTTTTTTTTTTTTTTTTTTTTTTTTTTTTTTTTTCATTCTGTGCGTCTTGATAGCCGCTCTAAGACACTTCCACTTTTATTCAAAACCAGTTTAAATTAAATGAATTACAATTTTTTATTTAAGGTTAAAAAATAAGAGGTACCTAAAACAAACCGATTCCATGTAAAGTGTCCATAAGAGATCTACATAATTGTACGCCTCAGTAAAGTCTTTAAAATAGCGTTGTAGGGACCCCCCCACCCCCGATGTTCCGGTTCCGATGTTTAATTCACTTACTAGTGATGAGTTTTTGGATTCACCGCTTTGTCAACCGAGCCATTGTTTGCCGTCAACTCGCGAGACGGGTTTTTACAAAATGACTGTTGAGCGGTGTGACCGAAAACTCATCAATGCATTCTGATTGGTTATAGAAATGTTTGATCTGTTCTGCCACTAAAAGTTCTGAGCCTCCTATTTGCACATGACACTGGTAACATCATAATCTGCGTACGGTAGGCATGTGGCGCGCAAATCTGTTGGATGTTCATCATTGCTGTCGGAGAAAAGTCATTTCGCATCAATGTATACAGCACAGGGGTTTCAAAGTTTTGAATTCAAATTACCTTCAGTTTGCGAGTATTTGAAAACTGTCTATGTGTTGTGCACCGCGATCACCAAATAACCATGTACTTCGAGGGACCACTTATATGATCGTCTGTAGAAGCGTATTGTCCCGACTGCCCTATCCTCGAATTATCATGATCGGGTTGAGGTTGCCATCCACTGAAAACTGTCGTCAGATTCATTTGAACCCTATTTTTTGAGATTTCGTGATGAGATATTTTGTACTTAATATGAGCCAGATGATTTTAATCGCATATTCGACGGAAATAAATACAAAAACAAGTTGCATTTTTGCTTCCGCACGTTGCAATTGGGTCGTTGCAAAAATACGCTTCAGAGGTTTTTAAGTCTGTATTCTCATAGCTTTCTTTACACTTGTTGCGCACCGCGTTCACTCGCGAAAAAGAAGAGCATTCTTAACTTCTTCAGACTACTTTTTTAGCTCCTAATTAAGCGGATCCCTTATTCTCTCTAACTTTTCTTAATTCAGTTACATAACTGATGACTCGCCCATCAACAGAGCTACTACGTGACATTGCAAAGACTCAATATGGGGGGGGGGGTTGATCTCCAACATAATAATATCGAGTCAGGAGGGAGTATTGGGGGCACTGGGCCGGGCTCCCTTTGGAGACTCAACGTTCGTAAGCTCCTTCCTGAAAAATGTTGAAACGCCGTTGTCAGCCGCAATTCCAAGTAATCTCTTTTTCCATGAAAAATATTTCTCTGAAGAAGAAAAAGAAGAAGAAGAAAAATACATCTCAATTTTTTTTTTTTTTTTTTTTAAATCCCCCCTCACTATCTTTCTCTCACTCCCGCTCCACAAGTCCTTATTCTTGTTTGAGTTATAGGACCTACTCAACCTACTGTCCTTCTATAACGCTACGAGTTCCGGATCGAAATAACCCTTCTTCCTCGACGACTTAAAGAATTTTCCATGAATAAAGTAGGGAAAAAGAACAGTTCTTTCAATCAACGTACAACGTCGCGTCGGTAAAATATCTCATTTATTTCCATCTCGAAACCTGCGATTCCTCGAAATTTTTTTGTCTCGGTCTGAGGTCTGAAAGTCGTCGTGGAAAAGGAGTCGCTCCTCTTCTCGTCCGCGGTCTTTTCAATTCCTTTCGATTGCTTCAAATTGCTTAAGAGAGTTTCTTTCTTCCTCCTGCAGTCCTCCTTGATATTTATTTTCCTCTTTTTCATCCCTACAATATCGCTTCTTCCGTATTGATTTTGTCGTCTAGGAGCGATCAAGGGTCGACTGTGTATAGCCCTCATCCTTCAACCATCTGAAAGACGTTCTGCTCTCTCTCGTTCATCTCTCCCTCCCCATCAGAACAACATAATGAGTACTCCTTCGATGGAGGAGTAGGAAGAGTGGATGGAAAGGGAGTGATTCTGCGTTGGGCGAGGGAGGGGGGGGAGTCAAGAGCAGCGGTGTGGGTGGGTTGTGTGTGCCATGGAGGAGGAGGGCTGGAGTTGGGGAGTGGATGACAAAAGTGCAAGGCTGAAGCTGAATCGAGCGCAGCTTTTGCAATGCGTCGGTCTTTCGGACTGAAAATCTCGGCAGGCTTCGCCAAGGTTGCCTACCGCACTCGTTGCCAATCGGAACGATTCCTCCTTATTTTTGCGTAAAGTTCAGTATGAGAACTTTAGTGTTACAGCAATATATAGGGGTCAGGAGGCATTAAACGTCGGCAAAAGTAAGGGTGCAATTCAGAGACTCAAAATAAAAGTCTCCTTGAGTTGGCCTTAACCCTGTAAGGGCCAAGCCCGAGTATACTCGTTTTTCTTCTCTAGTCTACTTAACATTCTTTCAGTCTTCATTCCGGATAAACGCGACTATTAATGAAAACATGTACTTTCAAGATAAGATGTCTTCGGGCGCCTTCAATGTATCGTATAGGCAATTTCAAATCCCCCCAAGTACGAACAGTTAACTACCTTCCCTTTGTGAACGAAAGAGTGGCGTAATTTTGAAATAACCTGGCCCTTAGAGGGTTAACTATATTGAGAATTCTTGAGATTTTCCTATTTATACTGTTATTAAGGATTGAGAAGAAATGATGATAAAAATCCGAAAACGCCAACTCTCCATCATATATACCGCATCATTCCTCAATAAATTTGCGGTTTTGGGCTAAAATTCCTTGGCGCATATGGTGCATGTTTTGGCGCTTTTGGCGTATCTTTTTTGGGGGACTGGATATTTTGGATGGTAGCCGAAAGTAGGGCCAATGAGTGGATGGTCAACAATTGGTTCGTTTTGGAGGCGCAGTTTTCAAGGTAGCTGCGACGACCATTGACAATGAGACTGTGGCGAACATTTGCGCCAGACGATTTAAATGCCGATTTACTTGTGAAACCCTTGAAAAATGACGCTGTTACTACTAATAACTTACAAAATACCTCTCTAAACTCATAAACTGTCTTAAAGTGTGTGATTGTAATAGCGGTGTTGTGACTGTTGTGCACTGATAGTTGGAGATTCCCATGTAATAATATGTACTTTCACTCCATCAAGAAGTGGCCATTTAAAGACGACTTTTCTTTGCACCCATGTTAGCATCATCAATTGGCTGTTAATCACTTCTCAGGTGGCTTGTTATTCTATGAATCTTCCTTTTAGCATAGAAAGAGTGCCGAAATTAAGATGGGAATCGTCCATTGTTAGTGACCGACACCGCAATTACCATCGCGCGTTGGAAAGAATTTCATTGGCTGAGGAGTGAATTTCGTAAGATTTTTGTGCTACCATGGTTGCTTTTGCAGGTTTTTACACCTGAGTCGACCCTGAAATCGCCTGTAGCAAAAGTTTGCAACAGCCTCATTTATCATTCTACTCCCTAAACAACCAAATATTCATCTGATATCATGTCTGCTCATCAGGATGAGGAATGTACGCAACGATGTCAATGAATAAAAATGATTTACTCAAATGAGATCCCTCGATGTATCGGTCAATTTTTTCTCTTTCTTTTCTTTTATTTTCTTCAGTGTTATGTTCAACTTAGTGGAGAGAGAAGTCTCCTTCAATCTCTGTTGGAAACCCATGTTCACAGACCACGGATATGCCTTTGCTAGTGTATAGTAGAGAAAGTGGCCAAATTGAGAAAAAGGAACCCCTAATGGAGCCTGCTTAATGTAGTCTTAGATCCTCAAGAAGTGGCCAAAACTCAGAAAGTATAAACTCATCAATTTATCATTTAGAAACTTTCAAGATCAATTTTAATCACAGATAACACTTTTAACAAGTAATTTAAACCCAAAATTGACTCTTAAAAGCTTTAAATTAAGACTGTAAATGATGTCTTTTTATGAATTTTTCTCTGATTATTCGTCCATTTTTTTTGGATTTTCAACCATAGTGCTGCGTAGCGACTAAGAGCGTTTAAAAGCTTTTATTAACCCCTCATGGGCCAAGCCCGAGTATACTCGTTTTTCTCCTCTAGTCTATTTCACGTTGTTTTAGTCTTCATTCCGGATAAACACGCCTTCAATTCGTCGGATAGGCAATTCCAACTCCACCGAGTACGAACAGTTAACTACCTTACCTCTAGAAACGGAGGAGTTGTTTTCTCTTGAACTAACCTGGTCCTTAATGGGTTAAGTTGACGGAAGGATTTCGAACGTTTTTAGTGTCGTAATAGCTATTTTTTAGTTTTCACATAAATTGTAACATAAGTCTTCAGTACATAGAGATAATTCTTTTTTTAATCCAAGGTGTTTTCCAAGGTTTTTCCTAAAAAGTGTTCGCTTTTTCACCAAAAAATATCCTCTTTTTTCAGTGTAAACTGAGAGAATTTTTTTTAATCCAATGTGTTTTTCATTTGTGTGAAAGAAACTGCACAGTGAAATATTTACAAAGGGGAAATTCCTTTAACCCAAGGAAAATGTCTGCTGCTGCAAGTAAAAGATTCCTCGTTGTGTCAGTGATTCTCCCTCATGCAACAGAACTTTACTTTGCGCAAGGAAAACTGTCACAAGTAAACGTGTTTCCTGTTTTTAAAGAAGTGATTTCTCCCTCATGCAACAGAACTTTACTTTGAGCAAGCAAAACTGTCACAAGTAAACGTGTTTCCTTGTTTTTAAAGAAATGATTTCTCTCAGTGTGTAGCAAAAGCTTGCCTCAGCTTAGCCCGGCATTAATAAACGTGAGAAATTCAAAAAAGTTACAAATTCTGAGAGAACATCGACGACTTTCAGCGTTAAAAGCTTGCAGACACTCTACAACGAAACTGGAGTACAGCCTACCATCCGGCAGAAATAAGTCCTTCTCACCCCTCTCGTAAGGTCGCGCGAGCCCCCGCTCGGGCCCACGGCCCCTCTTTGTTACTTCTCGTCTCTGTGCTGCCAGATTTGATTTAAATAATATAATTTTCTCATTTTATTGAAAGTAAAATGGAAAATGTGTGTGTGTGTGTGATTTTAGCCAAATATGGCAACACTACCTCCTATTGTCCTGCCTCAGTTCTTTCTGCTTGGCGTTTCAAATTAAAACGGCTCCAGGGAATGTACCAGTTTCTGTCGCGTCTCGCTTTTTTATAGTATATTCTCTTTTTCCAGATTCTCGCAAGTTTTCTATAGCACTTGATGATTCACCGAAATATTACAATTAATACTTCATTTTTAAGCAGCGTAATAGACGTACCCCCCACCGGAAATCTGGGAAAAATGTATGAGGTAAAAGTATAGGCGGATAGGGAAAATCAGGTATAATGTGTGCCAAAGTCAAATAATATTATTTTCCCTATTGCTGTTTTTAATGCTACAAAGGGGCAGTTGCAAGGGTCTGAAATGTGTTTTTTATAAAGAAAATGAAAGTACTTGATGAGCTGAGAACTTGCCTTTGTTTTTTTCATAAGTATCCTGGTTTTGGAGGCATACACGTGTAAAGTTGTGAAAAATCGTGTGCGTATAGTGACGTCACTACGTGGAATTCCCATTTAAAACAATGTATTTTGGGCCAAAATCTCATCTCCGAAACAAAATTACTTAATTAGAAACCAAAGACATCTTTCTTCTCAGCTCATCAAACACTTTCATTTTCTTTATAAAAAACACGTAACATTTCAGACCCTTGCAACTGCCCCATTTGCGACGGAGGAGTCCTATAAATCTCCATAAATATAGGCCGATTATCGGGGAGGTGCTGAGAAAAACGATCTGGGAGGAAACCCATATGAAGGAGGTGGGGAGTGGGTGTCCGTTGTGAAAACCGCCCAAGTCGACCTTTTACTTGCGTTTAAATGGTCATAGTGCTGCATTGCCAAATAGAACGGTTTATGCCGCCCCTAAAATGCGTTGAATTATATCGCTCAGATTCGTGCCGACTTCTCGATCCAATCACACTTGTTGCCTCGCCTCATATGGCTTATAGCAACCAAATTTTCTAATCCGTTCACCGTTCGAAAGGGGGAGCGCTCCGACAAGGGATGACAAGTCTTTAGAAGGGTGTCGGAATTAATTCTATCGGAAGACGTATACCGATCCCTCTATACCACAAACCTCCTTCTTGTTCTCCGTGTCTGTCACAGAATGACCTACGCTGCAATGAGACTCCGATAACTCAATTTTAAGGTCAATTTATTCGAGCGCGCCGCAGTGACTTTATTTCACCCTCTTTCGGATGATTTCAGATGAAACCTTGTTATTTTCAGCGCCGGAAAAATGATACGAGGGTCGAATGAACAAAAGGGAGCGTCTGCATTATACGCGTAAACAAGGGTTGCGCGCGGAAGGTGGCGAGAGAATTCAAATGCGCGCGGCTCATCCCCTCCTGAATTATTTAATTAATTAAGCGCTCCTCGCAATTTAAGTCAATCCCAATGTTTGCGAGGTTAATTGCTCCTGAAACCGTGGAATTTATCGCTATCTCCCAATTACTTCTTGAAAATCCTTAGTAACGTTTCACTGAAAAAACGGTTCGGGTAATACGCAAGAAAAGTTCGTGCGTAGAGCATGAACTCGTCGGGAAGTATGTGAACACTGCGGAGGTTCGGGCTTGACGACCGAAGTGGTTCGGGTGCATCACCCGAACCCACTTCGTGCGTATTACCCGAACCACTTCGTGCGTATTACCCGAACTCTTCATGCTCTGCGCACGAACTCTTCGTGCTTATTACCCGAACTCTTCGTGCGTATTACCCGAACTCTTCGTGCGTATTACCCGAACTCTTTGTGCTTCCCACTATCGGTTATTCCTTGTATTCCTTTTCACAGTAACAATAGAATGCATAAAAAGACATTAAATACATCACTCACTAGACACAGGTTGATAGAGGAACACCATATTACCAAATTTAACACGCATATTATCACTTTCACAGCTTAGTAAATCAGAACACAAATACGAAGGAATATACGGCGGATTCACAAACAAATCTTGAATAAGCTCAGAACTTTTCAACACGTCCAAATTCGAACTGCGAACGGAAATTTAAGTAGGGATCGAATTACAAAACATAATTTATTAGAGCATTTAAGTATACCGACTTAGCGGGAAAAAATATGAGGGATCAGGACACCTCGTAACGTAAAACAAACCACAGTGAAAACGTATGCCGGCGAGTACGACTGACTGACATTTCCTTATACTAGCTCTTACACACAGATATTTATGTTTTTATTTGAAGCTCTTATCGAAATACCGTCGTGATTAATTAACTTGACACCATACTACTAATTATACTGAATTTAAAGCCGCCAACTTGCTTTGAATCACGGAGTTACGCGCTAGACCGACCGACCGAGCGAGCGTTCAACAGTCAACTGCCGCTTTATTGTTGCGTGCTTGACCACCTAGAGCGCGGAGCAAGCAGAGTTCACGCGTACTAGCCGAAGCGGTTCGTGCTCTACACCCGAGCCATGGCAAATGCTGTACGATAGTGTTTCCGCGAACCGCTCGGCGGATACGCCCGATGCTGGTTCATGCGGGCCACTGGGTGCGTTCGCACGGTACGCATGAACCGCTCGGGCGTATAGCGCGAACTCAAGGTATACGAGCGGTTCGGCCGCCGAGCCCGAGCCGATTTTTTTCAGTGTTCAAGCAATTTTTTTATTTCGTGGTTGATCACGCCCAGAGCTCCCGATTTGCGTAGATTTGATGACATTTTTAAATTCACCAATGATTCCACCGGTTGAGAAAAGATTACACAGTTCAATACAGTGTATGACTGTAATGCACGAAAATACTCTGTTCTGTAATATTTTCTCAATCGGTGGAAACGCCTTTAATTAATTAAAATATACCGGTTGAGAAAAGATAAGAGACGCTATAGTATTTCCGTGCATTACAGTCATACACTGAACTAAATTCCGTAATATTTTCTCAACCGGTGGAATCTCCGGTGAATGGTCTCCGGTTCAAAATGTCATTAAATCTATATACGCAAATCAGCAGCTATGCGCAGTGCGCACGTCTCTCGGTCTCGGTACTTCGTCTTTAGCTGCTAACTCCGAGTGAGGCTGCAAACCGGAACCCGAACCGACAAGAACCGGTGGTTTTTTTGGGAACCGGAACCTGAATTAATTCGGTAGCCTAAACTCGAAATTAATTACAGTTCCACTTCGGTTCCAAGATTTGAAACCGTTTTTAGTCTATTACGGTTCCGCAGAGCTATACAGTCAGCAAATAAAATAATGTCAGCCGGCTCTTTTGATTTTGGCTCAAGTAGGCCATCAGTAATACTTCAACTCATTAAGGGACGTTGTTAAGTATTCAAGTACTGGATCTAAGCAGTTTTTTACTTTTAAGTTTTATTTCATGGTATTTTCACTTTTATTTTTATAATTTACGTTTTGATAACCCATTTCCAATCTATCTCTCACGCACTTTCTCTTTCTCTCTAGAAACTCACTTCTTCCCTCTCCACCTCTCTCTTATCTCTCTTTCTCTCTCACCGTCAAGGTCTGCGACTGAGCAGTCCGAGTGGGGGTTGATCTGACCAAAGCATGTGCGCACTGCGCATGCGCGGGCAGAGCAACCCCTGCGTTGGCTGGCCTCAACTCGCAGCCCTTGAACAGTGAGATTCAGTTCCCCAGACAAACTCCCTGAGAATAGTCGAGCGAGACCTCTCTTGTAAAATCACTTCTCACCCTTTCTACAGCTAGGCGTCAAGTCTATATCCTTCGTATTATAATAGAAGTGCGTCGAGCATTTTATTATAAATTCAATCACTTTGTTAATTATAATCGGTAGAGTACGTCAAGTTATCTAGTTCTACATTGTTATTATCATTTTATACGTCGTTTTGTTTTTGCTCACTTTAATCGTCAATCTTCAATTATACAGTCCACTTCATCAAATCAAATATCTATTTAATCACCGTATTTATCTCCGAATTTTAAGCTCCACCCCAGTCGGCACCCCCAGTGCTTAAGTGCCACTGAGCCGACTGAGAGCATTCTCCTGTTTGTCACCTTCAAAGCTCCACCACAGTCGGTACCCCCAGTGCTTAAGTGCCACTGAGCCGACTGAGAGCTTTGAAGTCTGATTAAACATTCTTCGAAAATCTTTTTACGGTCCATATTCAAATCTCAAACCAAACAGCTACCGAGGTCAAACAGACGTATAAGTATTGCAGATTGCCTATGCGTTAATCAAAATCCCAGAAGTCTACCAACATTTTCTAATTATTCAACTGTAAAAAAGTCAATTTTCTCAAATTCTGATTTCATGATCAAAAATGCGTGAAATTGTATAGACAAACCGAATTTCAAATTCTCTTGAATATTTCGATTCGATCACACGATCGGAACTACCGAAATAATCTAAATTTCAATCGCAAGAACACACTATATGCCTACTTAAATGTAGCTTCAATTGTTGTACAAACATCATCTGAAGTTTCAACTTTTTATCTCATGCCAGTAAAAATGAAATGGGGAGGACTTTTGAACCACCCTGTATTCAAGTATAATTTAAGGTATAGGTGTAACGGCCGTACTTTCGAGTGAAGGGATCATCGAGCATAGAGTGAAGACTCGGGAAGATTATTAGTCTAGCTCAAATCCTTAAGGAGAAAGCGAGTCTGGAGGAGTTTAGAGATCAGAGGGGAGCCCTCCTCCAAAACGCCAAATCGTTTGTCGCCCGATAAGCATATAAATGGACCATGTCACCGACGCGTGGTACTCGGTGCGTGTCGAATGGTAGGAGACATCCCTGAATAGGGATAACATAGTTGCCGCTTTTTTAAGGTGAATCTTCATCGCTTAGTGCCGATTCCAGTCACCGCCTTCGTCACTCGAGCGCTACCATTCGATTATAATGTCAAATTATAGGCCAAAAGTAATTTATATTTAAGAAACCGAAAAGTCAGGTACTAGACAGTAATCTAACGAATATCTCTGCAAAATATTGCCTGAATAGCTTTAAAAATAAGGCTAAAAGTACCTAAAAACGGAAAATCGCATTTCGATTCAAGAATCTATCTCAGCTCCGTAAATACCACTTCAGACCGTTTGAAAAGAACCGTAGAGATACGTTTCTGAAATTGGCAACTGTGTTAAGAAAACCAAAAAAACAAAAAACAAGAAAACCTGTCGATAGGATGTTCCCGAAGTTCGAGAGCTGTGCAGGGGGGGGGGGGGGGTTGCGAGAGGGGTTAAGGAATTTCGTCACGAAATGAGGGAGGAAAGGAGTGGAGAGGTGGAGAGGGATGGGGGGGAGGCTCATTGTGTTTGTGTTTGCGGGGCACGCACTTCGTTGTGGGTGTGAGTGTGTGTTTGGGGGTGTGTGAGGGTGTTTGTGTGTTCACGATTCACCCCGAGTCTAGTTAACCTCTGTTAAAAACCGTTTCTCATCTCGAACCGCGTGTTTTCATCCCGAAATCGACGCAAAGTTGTCCGTTTTAAAACAGCTCTTGAAAAAAATTTAATGAATCCGCGTGCGCAGATCAACGGGTTCTGATTGGTTGTTGATTTCAGGCTTACGCCGAGGTGAGAAGGGCTCAAAGACATCGGAGGCTCGACACGAAGGAAGGAGCCGATGAGGGTAAAGAGGAGTGAGGAACTTACTGTGGGCGAAACGGACCGGGATGCCGGCAAATCTGCCAGTCCACCTCTGGTCCGCCGTCGAACTTGACCCTCGAATTCATTCACGCGATCGACTTCTTTCAGATCCATAAAGCGTCCCTGTCGTGTCTGTACTCCTTGAAGAACTGTCTTACAAAGAACTCTAATTTATCTCTTACTTATATGGCTATCCCTTTTGCCAGTAGACGAAGTTAAGATGGGAATCTTGTCTTGCTACTTTAGTACAGTGGCGTAGCGTGAGATTTGGAAACGTTGAATTTAGTCCATATGAATCCATTATAAAGATCGATCTGTAAGTGCTCGGTAAAATTCCTCGAATTCAAATTTTTCAAATAGACGAAACGAAACATTGCCAGAATGCACGCTACGCCATTGCTTGCGTCGTCGTGTGAGTCGATACCAATAGTACTTTGCCAATGTAGAGAAAGTGAAATAGTTGAGATAGAAATCAGTGGCGTTGCGTGCAATTTGGCAACGTTGTACTAGGTCCATTTAAACCCGTGTAAAAGGTCGAATGCGAAGGTGTTCACCGAACACCTTATCATTCGACCTTTTTCATGGGTTTAAATGGACGAACGGCAACGTTGCCAAATAGCACGTTACACCACTGATAGAAATGTACCTATGTATGTAGTGCGTAAATCGACGCCATGAAACGATCGCACGTTTAGGAGCTTATATTTTGTTTTGGATGTTTTCGCAGTGTCACTCATGGGCTCATATGATGAGGGGGGGGGTTATAAGTGGTTATTTTTTTTTTTTTATTTATTTTTTTTATTTTTTTAAGGGATTAGGGGGCTTCTCTCGGGTGATACGACATGAAGTCAGTGGCGTACGCAGGGGGGGGGGGGGGCTAAGGGGGCTAAAGCCTCCCCAGACCTCCGATTTTTGGGGGTGGAGGGGAAAGGGGGGAACAATTTTCAGTCAAATGCACATCAGTGCGAGCCCCTCCCAAGAAAAATCCTGCGTACGCCACTGCATGAAGTATAGGATGATTCACGTTCATTGGGTGGATTGTTGTTGCAAGAACCTTGGGGGTTTTTTTTTACGCTGCAAATAACTTATCTCAAAAGTAACTTCTCCCACCTATTTTGGACCGTCTTCTGAAAAGGAGGGGGCAGTGATGGACTTGAGCTCTGTAAGTCCCGGCCCTCCTTGTAACGCCTGTGGTGCTGGTGCCACCATCGTTATTGTTGCTGGATTTCACTAGTATCTTTCATCTGTAGCTGCTACAATTCGGCAACGTTTCAGTTTGTCCATCTAAACGCATGAAAAAGATCAATCTATCGGGTGTTCGGTGAGCACCTTTGCATGTGACCTTTTACACGGGTTTAAATGGACACAGTACAAGGTTGCCAAATTGCACGCTACGCCACTGCTGCAGCACTGTAGCTTCCAACGTATACTGTTCCATTGATGATGGCAGTCGCGAGGCGTGAAATTTGACAACGATGCACTTCCTCCATTTAAAGTTACTGAAAGAATCGAAAGCTTCGGTCATCGGCGATGACCAGATGTTTCGACCTTTCTAATGTGTTTAAAGGGGGAAAAAGAGACGTTTCCAAATTGCACGCCTCGCCCTTGATCGATGTTTTTATTCCACTGTGTGATGTGAGTTGGTGCGTAAATACGTTTACTATGTGCGTGAGTGTGATTGTGTGGCTGGATATGTTATTAAAGAGTTTGAGTTTGCACGCGTCGCGTCGTAAGTGGTCCCTTTTATATTTTATATTTTCCCCGCCAAAGATCAAGTAAAAGTAACCCGCGGTTTTTTTTATCTTATCCGTGCGCCACGCCACGCCACGACACGACAAGCGACGCACACACTTGATCCCTCATCCTTTGTTTATACCCCGCAGCCGTTTCTATTTGTCCCTTTTGTCATCATCGTGGTCGCCGCCGCTCGAGCTCTATATACTGTGTGGAATGTGAAGTGTATGAGCGGGTCCCTTTCACATTGGTAAGACAGCTATTCACTCTCATTACAAGGGTCGTTTTAGAAGTTATGTGAGTGCATTAGTGCACCCAGATCTATAATCCTTGGAATTTTATTTCTCTTATTACATGAAAAAAAATTAATGAACATGAATTTGAGCATTGACTTTTCTTTGAACAACGCTTTAACGTTAAAAGGTCCAAGTCGCAGTTATAGGGTTTTTTTATGATTTGGAGTGATAAAAAACAACGGGGCTCTAGCAAACTTTTGCTACAGGGGATTGAAGAGTTGACTCTTGCATAAAAACCTGTAAAAATGATGATGAGTACGCTAAAAAGTCACGAAATACACTCTCAGAATCGGGCATAATGGCGATTCAACGCAGGTATCAGGGGAGATTCCTATCTAATTTGAGACATATCTCTGTGTTTTCGTAGAGAAAGTGACAAATTAGACAGGAATATCCCGTAATACCTGCGTTGAAGCGCCATTACGATCTTGCCTTTAGAGCAGTTTTGTGAGTTTATTACTGCGAATTTTAGATTTTTTCAGTGTGATTTCCGTGACTTTCGCTGGTTTTTACATCCGGTTGGACTATTCATTTCCTCTCAGCAAAAGTTTTCGGTTTGAAACGAACTCCTCCGTGAGAAAATCGTCAAATCGGACTAATTTTTGGTCGTTTATAGATTTCAATTTTTTCGGTATTTACATTGTTCTACGCGAGTATAGGCATTTACTAAAGATGTTCCCGAAAATGCTTACTCACACCAATCTTGACGCCCTCTCTGTAAAGAGGTTGATCCAGCTCCCATAAGGAGTGGGCCCCTCGAGTTCTCAAACCAAACCTTTTTAGATCGATAGAGCTACCTCTGGGGGTTTTGAAAAGGCCCAGTTTTTTAATTTTGACCCCATAGAGACGGGGGGGCGGGGGGTCAAAGGTGAAACCTTTAAACCGTTTTAACTCCCTCAAAAATTAAGGTATCAAAACGAACTTGACGCCAAAAGATAGAACATACAAAGAGCTTTTTAAACATGTATAGGTTTTTAAAATTCTAACAATTTTAAGTCCCATTTTTGGCGATTTTTCGAATTTTCAAAATCAAAAATTTTGATTTTTCGATTTTTTAAGGGAGGCGGATCCTGGCTAGGAAAACAAAAAACTGTCAGGAAAGTAGCGGAAGTAATGACCTTTTTAACAGCGCAAACCGCAATGTGGGGAAATGTTTCGTTTCAGAGATATAAGGCCGCAAAGTTGACGCGTCGAGATTTTTAGCGCTTCTCGAGGCGCGCGCGATGCCTGCCCGACGGAAATTCACGCACAGGGAAACTGTATGACTTGAATAAATGGGAGGGGAACATTGGAAGACGCTTCTTATCTCATACATTCATTAGATTTAGGGTTTATACTTCCATTTCATTAACCCCCCCCCCCCTTCCCCCCAAAAAAGAAATGAGCCGCGGGGCTAAAACTGACGACGGCGCAATCACACTAATAATCAGAAATTAAAGAGACCCAAAAAAAAAACAAAGAAAACAAAAAAAAACAAAAAAAAGGAGACTCACCAATGTGGCGATGTATAAAAAAATAAATAAATTTATTTATTTATTTATACATTGCCACATTGGTGAGTCTCCTTTTTTTTGTTTTTTTTTGTTTTCTTTGTTTTTTTTTTGGGTCTCGTTAATTTCTGATTATTAGTGTGATTGCGCCGTCGTCAGTTTTAGCCCCGCGGCTCATTTCTTTTTTGAGGGGAAGGGGGGGGGTTAATGAAATGGAAGTATAAACCCTAAATCTAATGAATGTATGAGATAAGAAGCGTCTTCCAATGTTCCCCTCCCATTTATTCAAGTCATACAGTTTCCCTGTGCGTGAATTTCCGTCGGGCAGGCATCGCGCGCGCCTCGAGAAGCGCTAAAAATCTCGACGCGTCAACTTTGCGGCCTTATATCTCTGAAACGAAACATTTCCCCACATTGCGGTTTGCGCTGTTAAAAAGGTCATTACTTCCGCTACTTTCCTGACAGTTTTTTGTTTTCCTAGCCAGGATCCGCCTCCCTTAAAAAATCGAAAAATCAAAATTTTTGATTTTGAAAATTCGAAAAATCGCCAAAAATGGGACTTAAAATTGTTAGAATTTTAAAAACCTATACATGTTTAGAAAGCTCTTTGTATGTTCTATCTTTTGGCGTCAAGTTCGTTTTGATACCTTAATTTTTGAGGGAGTTATAACGGTTTAAAGGTTTCACCTTTGACCCCCCGCCCCCCCGTCTCTATGGGGTCAAAATTAAAAAAACTGGGCCTTTTTAAAACCCCCAGAGGTAGCTCTATCGATCTAAAAAGGTTTGGTTTGAGAACTCGAGGGGCCCACTCCTTATGGGAGCTGGATCAACCTCTTTTAATTTATAGTTTGAAATTGTATGAGTTTTTGAAGTTGAACATACCATATTTTGAGCCGTAGATTCTGATGAAAGTTTTGGCTTGCTCCTAAAATTTTAAAGGCGCCTACTAACATTTTTCGCTCCAGCGAACAATATATATTTTTGGCACTGTCAACAAGGCTGACATTCGAGAGTGTGTTGATTGGTTTTTTTTTTTTTTTTTTTTTTTTTTTTTTTTTTTTTTTTTGAGTCTTACATAATATATGCCTGTATGTGAACGGGGGAAAGATATATAGATTTTTGGTTTTTTTTTGGGCACAATGTGTCGAAAAAATCGTTTTCGAGTACATCTTAAGGGGGAGGGATGCGTTAAAATTGGAGTTATATTAGCTCACAAACTCCAAACAATGGCTCAGAATTCTCCATAGGATTCCATGTTAACGAGTGCGAATATAAAAGAATACGCCTTTTTGTTATTGTTAATTGATGCGTGCGCATGCGGCTCTTTGCCATGGGCGGAACCAGAAATTTGGCAACTGTGGATTCTTTCCATTTGAATGTATGAGAAACAATCGATTAGAAATTGGGTCATGGCCCCCCTCAAGAATCGATTGTTTCTCATACATTCAAATGGGAAGAAGGTGATAGGTCATGATGTCCAAAAATAAATGTCCAAAAATCAAAATGTCCAAAACTCCAATGTCCAAAACTCCAATGTCCAAAAGTTTTGCTAATGTCCAAAGACATAAAATGTCCGAAAACATACATTCAATGTCCAAAAAAAAAAAGTTAGATTAGGAGCGTATGATAATGTCTATAATGTACCTACTTGGATTTCATTCGTCTTCAGAGTCACCGACCTCATCTGCCGCAGGCTCATCAGAGACGCGAATGTAATAAGCTATACCTCGGAGGTACCTAGGGATCTCATTTGCCTCCTTAAATTCTTGATAGCGCCTCACTCGTCTCTCAATTCGCTCCTGATTCTCCCTGGATTTTTTACTGATCTGCTGGCGGATGCGTGTGTGTTCTAAATCAAGTTGTGTGCACAGCTGCTCCGTATCATTCTGATCTCGCCTCATGTAGTCCAAAAATTTCCATATGCTTAGGTGGTGCGTTTTGACCATTTTTTGATATTTTGAATGGAATGATTCAACTACATTATTGGTCCGGTGAATGCCATTTAGAGTAAGCTCGTAGACGGACCATAGTCTGGGCGGATATCTAGGGGGAAGTGCTGGGCGGCGATGAGTTGCTGGTTTGCCCGTGACATAAGTTTCGTCAATGTAATCAGCAAATTCTTGGACGACTAAGGGCGCTTCGTCGTATAGGAGATCGAAAACATTAAAAATGTCGGCAACAGGTATGAACGGCAGACCCATGAACGCGAGTAAGGAGTTCCTAACCAGTGGCTCGTGGATATTCTTGTAACTTGCCACTAAATTTCTCTCAACAATATTTCTCCACAATGATTGCTCAAAATGGAATAGACAGCAATGGAGGTCTGCATCAGGAAACTCTTCACGGCAAGCATTAATATTTGCTAGCTCGAAATCTGACATCATATGTCTGGGTTCCAAGCGTAGATGATGGCGAACGGCAAAGTTTTTCAACTCCTGGTACACAATTCTGTAAGTCTGCTCGTCTTTCTTAATAGACAAAACGTACGCAAATGGGAAGCAATACCCTCTGTATTCTCCATGAACCGTCATCAGCTGCAGAAACTGGCGAGGGACAATTTTGAAAGTACCATCAGTGAAAAGCATCATACTAGTTACTAACTTTTCCATATTTTGGACAGTTGTAAATATTAAAATACGATTTTCATCGTCTATTCCTGAATCGTACATTAAAAAGCGTTGTCCTGATACGGTGCTTCTGTACTGTCTAGGGATGTCGATATCTTCCAATGCCAGAGGTAATCGTGGTCGAGTCTGATTTTGAGTTCGGTTGACGAGGCGACGAAGTGCATTTCTTTCTGGAATGCGCGCCAAGACCTCCTCATTGGCGATTGGTCCCACCGCATCTCTAACAATCTCAGTGGCCCCTTCATTAGGGCGGGTCGATGCCCGAGCTTTCAATTCAACTAAAAACCGTCTAACTTCGACACTAGCCACGTCTGGTGCATGTAAGTGTTTTTTCGTGCCGTCTGTCTTTATATAAACCGCCTCCAAATTTGCATTCGTTGAACATCGCGCATCGCAATATTTCCGGTCGTGACACCTCCAGTAAATACGATCTTTGTATGTGGAATGCAGTTGATAAACAAAACTATTATGAACCAAAATCTGTTTATTTTTCGCACTTTTAAGAACGTACGGGTTCATTTTTGGAATTTTGAATAATAAATCGCAGGAAACATTTAAATTTCGAAATTTGAAAATTTTGTTAAGAATTTTGAAGTAGAATTTGAAGTTTTGATGTGACTCCTTTTTAGGTTATGGCCACGAAAGAAATATCAATTCAATTTCTAGGAATCTCGTTTCCTTGGTTCCCCGTATAACCTGTTGCCTAATTTAATACTGCTTGTAAATCATTGAAATCCGCGTACCATTAGCTTATTTTTTGCCTCTCATCTCTTAATTACATACCGGGGGGGGGGAGGTGTCCAGGGGTCTGGACACCCCCCCCCCCCACCCCATTGACACCAAATTTTTCCCTAAAAATAAGTCATTGTTTGCGGACAAATTTGACCAAATTATCTTTGGAACACCCCCCCCCCCCCCCCTTTTTCAATTTTCGGACCCCGGACTTCATGCTTTGAACGTACCCTAACCTATTTTTTTCGGACATTTTGTTTTCGGACATTTCATGTCTTTGGACATTAGCAAAACGTTTGGACATTTCTTTAGTTGGACATTAAAGTTTTGGACATTTTGACTTTTGGACATGTTTTTTTGGACATCGTGACCTAGCACCGGGAAGAATCCACAGTTGCCAAATTTCTGGCTCCGCCCAAGCCCTTTGCATTTAAGATGGCGGAATTTCTATCATGAAACAGCTTAACCATTGGGTTTCGGGCAGGTAATATTGAAAAAATTGTCGGGGGAGGGCTCCCGGACCCCATCGTCTATTAGGAGTGGCCCGCAGAACCAGTACTGCAAATTTGGCGTGAAATTCAAAAAAAATTACGCTAAAAATGAGTTGAATGGGAAAATGCGTGTATTAGTATGGAAAACGGTAGCCCTGCCGCAGACCACCCCCCCCCCTTCTCCGGAAGGGGCGCAAGTGCTAAAGTTGTGTTGGGCGCAAGTCATTGCAGTGACTGCGCCACTGATTGTAATTGACTCGACATTTTACAACTGAATTAACATTCAAAAGTGGGATAAATTGACGCACACATAGACTGTGAAACTGTCCCAAAGCTCATTGTTAGCTCAGGTGAATGCCTTTAAAATAAAGTCTCTGCATCGCTGACTCGTTGCTCCTTTCTCTTATAGGCGCGTCAGTCGCGCGTCAATCCCCTAGAGAGTCGAGTCTGCAGAGTGAGTATCACCGTATAATTTACGTCATGCGTAGCATAGATTTTGACGGCGGGCGCTGCGCTCCGCGTTCGCCCTCCCCTCCACGCCTTCATCCCGCTACGTGACCCATTTTCAAGAGCGCCCCTCGCTTTTCCTCGGGCTCGTCCTCGTGTTTTAGCCCAACGTATTTACTCCCTTTCTTACCCTTAATTCTTGACCCACTGCCTTCGTTCACCTTAAATACGGAGGGGTAGTAATCTTGAGCTATCGGTATCGTTATCGCCTTAAGCCGTCTTTTTTTTTATCCGGTCGCGGTTCACCAAATTTTTACATGGAGTTTAATGGATGTTTTTGGGGGAGGAGGATTAACTTTACTTTGGGGTTTTTTCCCGGGCACAGTTCGTCAAAAAAATGGTTTTGGAGCGCAATATGATAAAGAATAATCGGTGAAATTTGAACCTTTGAACCACAGGGTCACAAGCTAATGTAAACAATAATCGCTCACAATAAACACTTTCATCGTGCGTTTACCATGCTTCTTAAAATGGCATGTGAACGACTGCAAACATATAATAAAATAAGCGGATGTGGAAAACATTCTCTTTCATGAATGAAGATGGAATTGGAATGACACCCGAGTAATTTGATTACCTTTTCTGATCGATTAATTTATTTCGATTGGCAGCCGAGTCATTAGAGATTTAGTGCGTTTTGACAACCTCCCCTTCACGCGAAAGATGAGATTAGCCGGGGGGGGGGGTGTCATCCCTACCGCACGGCAGGAAAATTTAGTGCGGCTCTCGTTGGATATTTTTGGTTTCCCCAAATAGTTACATGCTGTAAGCTCTGGTAGGATGTATCCAAGATTAGCAAGGGAATAAAGCTGAAGCCTAAGATCCAACTTTCAAATATATAAGTACACTATAATTTAAAACCATGAATAATGCCATACAATGGAGGGAGGGGGGTGCAGTGTCCTCCAACCTTTTGCATTGGTTTAAATGGACCAATTGTGTCGTTAATAGCATAACAAACACAAGGTTTGGGCGGCTGGACTTTACAACTTCTACTGCTACTAGACTCATTTGGTCAAAGATGCTAGATTAATGCGGTTGATAAAAGCGAAAATTTCCAAAATTCCAGTCAAAAATGCCAGAATTCTTATAGGAAAGGCCGGAACTTCTTGCCGAATTTTTTTATCAAATTTCTGTCCATTATTAAGATAACTTCTCCCTCTATGGGGGGGGGGGGACACACGAACAACTGCTTCTGCAATTTCGGCGGGAAAAATTATTAGTGGTCTCTGGATTCAGGGTACCATAAGATGCTATGAAATGGCGATGTCTCCGTTTCCTTTTTTTCAAGACATGCGCTCAAATCGAGAAAGAGAGAGGGGAGAAAAGTGCCAGGATGAGCCTGTGCTAGATTTGAACATTCGAGGAATTCCAAATAGCTGAAGGAATAGGCTTCAAACGGGGCTTTCTCAGAATTTGTTAGAGCAGCATACAAATAGTTAAAATATTGAAGGCTAGTTAAACTGTTGAAGGAAACAACAAGAGAGAGCGAAAGACCGGAGAAAATTGGATAAATTGGAGAGTATTACATAAAACAAAGTGCGGGTGGTATGGGCTATGTGGTACTAGGGGCGACGAGGGTCGGCCGTGGGAGGAGAGGAGGGTTGCGCGCATTGGGCACACTTATAGGTGAAATGATAAATGGGGGCAATATATTAGGAGCGCGCCGACGGAACAAGGGGCAACTTCGTAGAGGGGCGAAGAAAAATTAGAATGTACCGCTGAAGGAGGATTCGCTAGTACTGCGAAAACTGGGGCTCTGGGCGAGAGATAGCCAAAGCAAGGATAATGGAGAAATGGGGGGTAGGGGAATCGTTGAAAGAGAAAAAGAGAGGAGGGAAAGGGAATGGGGAAGAAAAAAGAAAACTCACTGTTACAATGTAAGTTTATACACATTTCTGAAGATGCTAAGGCAATAATTCCTTGGTGTAGTGATGGGGTGGGGGGGGGGATCGACTTAGGAAAGTTGATAATAAAACTTACTTCGTAATCCATCATAGGCCTTTCAATCAATAAATTGATTATCTTCAGTGACGAAATTCGTATACATATAAACAAATATGAAGTAAAAAACGCAAACAACTTAAAGAACACAAACTAAAACTTTTTTTTAACTTTCTGTTCGTCTCTGTATATTTTACCACTGAAGGTTCAATTATTAGTTGAAAGGCATGGCTTTCTATAAGTAAGTTTTTGTTTTACTATCAATAAGTACAAAATTGACTGGTATGAATTTGTTTTAATTTTCTTTCATTAGTTCTATTTTATTTGAATGCATCTTGATACTAGCAATCTTTCTCCTCTTTTTTTTTTAGGCACAGCACTGTAACTGCTAGTAGTGCTAGTCTACGGTTGCCCTAATCTTACCTCACCTTCTCGTAGTAGAAAAGCGTACGATTTAGTGATTCACACACGTGCCATAATTTCTTCCCCATCTTCAAGTAAATTAATTTTATTTCGATTCTTTTCAGATTATTCGTGTAAATCCTGGAAAGTATCCGTTAATGAAAACGTTTTTTCTCTCTTTGTTGCAGGTATGGTTCGGATCTTTTCGTTGTGGCTATATGATTAACATCAGTAACGCGCCCTTATGCTCTAACCTATCTCTCTCGTTTTCCCTTTGAATATGTACACTGGGAAAAAAACTTAGGTAGTTTAACAGTCAATTTGTTAAAACTGGTGAGTACAAACACATTTGTTGATTTTACAATCCGATTTGTTAAATCATCAATCCTAAAAGGTAAATCAATCATTCGATTTGTTAAACCAAGAATTTGGATTGATGATTTAACAAATCGAATTGTTAATTTACCTTTTTGGATTGTTGATTTAACAAATCGGATTGTAAAATCAACAAAATGGTCAGTTCAATCAACTATTGCGTTTGTACTCACCATTTTTAACAAATAGTCTGTTTAATTATCTAATTTTTTTTTCTCATTGTAAGTTGAAACAGGATAAAGGGAGAGGGTATTATCCCTCCCCAACTTTATGAAACGTGCGTGTTTTAAAGGAGCGAAATGAGAGAAATATATTGTTATTCTGTGGGCGCCCCTGTTTTAATCATTGAGGTGTTCATTTAAGTACCTAGAATGGCAATCTAGTGGGTATGGGTAAGTTAATAATGCCAAAAATAACCATTTTAATTTTATTTTACGTAATTTTAAAACGGAAAATGAGTTAGCATAGGCCGTATTTCTGGCTAAACGGTTAAAAAATGGGGCAGTTGTAAGATTCTGAAATCGTGTGTTTTTTATAAAGAAAATATTGTTCTTGATGAGCTGAGAACAATAATGCCCTTGGTTTTTTTCCGAATTGGCCCAGTTTTGTAGATATACACGCGTAAAGTTGTGAACAATTTTGTAGAAAGTGACGTTACTACGCGGAATTCCCATTTAAAACAATGTATTTTGGACCAAAATCTCATGTCCATAACAATGGGACTTACTTAGAAACGAAAGGCATTTTTGTTCTCAGCCCATCAAGTACTTTCATTCTCTTAGTAAAAGACACAACATTTTAGACACTTGCAACCGCCCCATTAAGTCGACAAAGGCCCTAACTCAGGAATACCCATGCAGATTCACTATTTGAATTTGTTACTCGGAGAATTTCTCGTCTGAATTATCATTAAATATGAACGAATTTATTCTTTTTTAATTACCAATATGCTCATTGATTCAATGATTAATTTTCATGATTTAATAGAACCTTCAATTGAATCATTGATTAGTCGAGGAATTTATTTTCACCTGTTAGAATTCCAGTCGATTTCTAAAAATCAAATCCCTTTTGTCCATGTCTATCGAGAATTTTTTTTTATTTTTCCCCCGGTGTAATTTACCTTTAAATTTGCAAAATTCAGGGGCCGTTCGGTAGTTCTTTCTGACAGAAAAACGGTTGAACATTAAACCTGCCGCTTACAAAATGCAACCCCTTTGACGCTGTAGCCGCCTGCACTTTCGAACATTCTGTAAATAAGGCCAACGAACGCGGCTCATCTGTGCTTACCGGGTTGCATGTCGATGCCATGCCGGCGCAGCGCGGCGCGGTAGCCGGCTGGCTGCGTCTTTTCCAGACAGCGTGTCAGGATCTTTTTCGTGGTACCGCCTTCCCCCGTCACCCCCTTCCCGCCCTTTTCTACAATCCTCCCATCAGATCCTCCCCCCCCCCTCCACCATCGACTCGACCAACATGCAGACTCGGAGAATGTGCTTCGCAGAGTAGTGTAGTATCGATCTCCCCATCACCACCACCACCACCCCCTAAGTTGTTGTAGTTCCTTTATTTTACCGCTAGGTGTCTCTGCCAGCGTTGCCGTCGTCTGCTGCCCTCTAGTGACAATTTTTTGCGACTCGCCTACCGTATCCTGGCAGTTCACCAACCCCTTTTATTTCCCTTGATGCATTCCTTGCGCGAGTGCGCGCGTCACTTGCGTTGAGGACTCATCTCGAAAAAGTTTAGCTAATCCACGTGAGTACGTTAGGTTATCCCGAATTCTGAATTCATTCAAAATGTTTGTGACTTCAGCGTCAAAGAGTGACATTTTGTAAAAAAAAAAAAAAAAAAAAAAAAAAAAAAAAAAAAAAAAAAAAAAAAAAAAAATTGTCGTTTTTGTCAGGTTGGTTGTTAAAGCTGCTATCAGGTCCTTACATTTCGCAAATCCTAATGAAAATCGGAAAGAATGTATCACATTTTCATGATTTTAATTATAAGTATTCAAATTATGTTGAAGTTCACGAGATTACATTCACTCTGCTTAAATTTTTTACTAACGCTCAGTGGATTTGATTATGGAATTCGTCGGACACACCATTTCATCAACAAAAATTCTAGATTAGAATATGAAGAAATAGTTGCAACACAGAATTGTACAAATTGGATCTTAATTTTTAATAAAAAAAATCGATTATTTTTAATCGATTTTTTGTTTGTTTTTAGTTCGGGTTTTTTTTTTTTTTTATTTTATTCCTGATACCTACACATTTTTCGAAAGAAAATGTCAATATTAAAACGTGAAGTGAAACTCAAAAACTATTTATGCCCGGAAAAATGAAAACTGTTGTTCCGATCCAATGTTTGACAGTAACAGCAACAGCTACTTACTTCAGATTATTGACATTAGCTAAATAAGATGGTTTTGCTGTTCGGTAGGGCGCCTTCAATTCATGGTGTAGGCAAAGTGAACACCGCCGAGTAGGAATAGTTAACTACCCGCGCTTAATTTAAGCGAGCGAGCTTTAACTTCTCTTACAGTTAGTCGGATTACAAGCTCAACTAACTATTTTCTGTTAACGTCTCTGAAAAAAATTGCTTGTCACCGTTATAGAAGTTTTATAATACTTGCCTAGCCGGGAGTCTGGTTACATTTACCAGGAACCTCAGTTTCATTTACAGAAATGGGGCTCTTGCGAACTTTTGCTACACGAGATTGGAGACGCGATTCTTGCATAAAAACCTGTAAAAATGACGATGAGTACTCTAAAAAATCACGAAATTCACTCTCAGAATCGAGCTTAATGGCGGTTCGACGCAGGTATCATGGGAGAGTCCCATCTAAATTGAGACGTACCTCTGCGTTTCCAAAGAGAAAGTGGCATATTAGATAGGAATCTCCCATGATACCTGCATCGAACCGCCATTACGATCTTCCCATTTATATAATATGTAGTGATGTAGGTTTATTACTGAATTTTAAGTTTTCTCAGTGTGATTTTCGTGATTTTTGCTGGTTTTCACATCAGAACGGACTATTCATTTGCTCACAGCTAAAGTTTGCAAGAGCCCCATTCCTATTATATTTACCGGAATTCCGGTCCTGAAAGTTTTGAACTGAATTCGAGTCAAGGTAACCTACTTTTTTTTCTCTCGGTGATGGTGTGACATCTGCTAACGTTAGCACTGGACCACATGCTTTTTTGGCTCCGGCTTTTAAAATGGCACACAAGTATTGTACAGGGTGTACCAGACCACCCGGATAGGTACTTTTTCTCGAAAACGGCTGGGCGTAGAGAGCTGAAACAGAAAAGTCATATAGGGAATTGACCCCAAAGAATTCAATGAAAATATTTTCAAAGCCCCCCGAGGCCCCCCTGGGTAGGGTGTCTCTTATTTTTGAAATTTTCGAAAAGTTAACCTCCAGTTCTCTCAAACCGTGCTATGAGGCATAAAAATCAAGAATATTTGTCGAAAAAAAAAATTAAAATTTTTTTAGAGGTCTCTCAAGCGGCATAAAGGGCGTAAGTGCAAAATTTGCAACTACAGCTATGGTATAGTCGATTCCTTATGGAAAATGCAATAATGCTGCCCTTTAGGACGAAAATTTCGTCCGTTTGACCGTATCTTGAAGCGTTTAGCGGAAAAATGTCAATTAGAGAGGGCGCAATTGCAAGTTTGCGCGCGCGAGGAGCTTAGCGGCGGCGCGCGGCCGGGTCAGCACGTTGAACGATCGTCGCGTGCGCAGTTGGTAGGCAAATTGATAATGGATATTCTCTACATACGTGCAAAGGCGTATTGTGCGCTCTTTCTCACCTTATTTAGAAAATATGTGTGTCAAATTATTAACTGGATACAATGGACACAGAAACAGAAAAATGCAATTTTAGTGGTAATCGTTGCCTTGTTCTGTATTTCAAAATGAACAAATAAATAAATTAATACAGTCGTCAAAAAAACATAAAATCTCTTGAAATAAAACGACTAAGGTAAACGCCCCAGTGGCCGACACCCCTGAAATGTACCAGTACCAGACACCCGCTTTTCACTATCTGAAAAATATTAGTTTAGCGGCAATTTTGGTGTTTTGCGTATTGATTTCGAATGTTTCACAGTTGAGGTCTCAGAAAAAACCACACAAAACACCAGTATTTCCACCAAACTAGTACTTTTTACAGTGTGAAAAATGGGTGTCGGGTACTACTGCAAGTCGGCTACCGGGGGGTTCACCTTAGAATAAACTAAATTGTCGCACAACTAAAAAGATTTGAAAAAAGAAATTTTAGTATTATAATTTTTTCAAGTCATGAACGGAAATTTTTCGGCACCGTTTCCCTACATTTTTAGTGAAATGGGTTGCTACTTTCCAGTAAATCCTGAAAATCTTCTTCTTTGGCCGTTACTTTTTACTTTCTCGCTCTAATGAAATTAGAAAAATTGAGGAAGTATTGCAACGGACGCCACAGACATTTTATACATTTACCTCAAACTACATATATTTAAGAAATACTAAAATGTCATGGATAAATGTTCTTTAGGATAGTATTAGGCATGATGAGAGCCAATTATTTCATAATTATCATGATTGACTTACAAGGGGAGGCTCAGAAGTCGCCGCCTCCGATTTTTAAAACAATTGCACGAAAATGTAGCTAAAGTAAAACTATTAGACCCGTGTTTCTCACTTTTTGCCAATGTGCTTTCCTAAAGCGTCAGGAATTTTTTTAAAGTTGTCAAAATACACATAAATATTCGGAACGCTCTCCGCTCGGGTCTTTCCATGAATTTCCGCAACTTTCAAAAAATTCCTGACGCTTTAAGAAGGCCCATTGGCAAAAAGTGAGAAACACGGGTCTAATACTTAGCTACATTTTCGTGCAATGGTTTTAAAAATCGGAGGCGGCGATTTCTGAGCCTCCCCTTGTTAGTCGCAGCGGGCCAAGTATCCAAACAAAATGCATCAAAAATCTCTGCGCCATTGCAACACTTTCTCAATTTTTCTAATTTCATTAGAGCGAGAAAGTAAAAAATAACGGCCAAAGAAGAAGATTTTCAGGATTTACTGGAAAGTAGCAACCCATTTCACTAAAAATGTAGGGAAACGGTGCCGAAAAATTTCCGTTCATGACTTGAAAAAATTATAATACTAAAATTTCTTTTTTCAAATCTTTTTAGTTGTGCGACAATTTAGTTTATTCTAAGGTGAACCCCCCGGTAGCCGACTTGCAGTAGTACCCGACACCCATTTTTCACACTGTAAAAAGTACTAGTTTGGTGGAAATACTGGTGTTTTGTGTGGTTTTTTCTGAGACCTCAACTGTGAAACATTCGAAATCAATACGCAAAACACCAAAATTGCCGCTAAACTAATATTTTTCAGATAGTGAAAAGCGGGTGTCTGGTACTGGTACATTTCAGGGGTGTCGGCCACTGGGGCGTTTACCTTAGTCGTTTTATTTCAAGAGATTTTATGTTTTTTTGACGACTGTATTAATTTATTTATTTGTTCATTTTGAAATACAGAACAAGGCAACGATTACCACTAAAATTGCATTTTTCTGTTTCTGTGTCCATTGTATCCAGTTAATAATTTGACACACATATTTTCTAAATAAGGTGAGAAAGAGCGCACAATACGAGAAACACGGGTCTAATAGTTTTACTTTAGCTACATTTTCGTGCAATTGTTTTCAAAATCGGAGGCGGCGACTTCTGAGCCTCCCCTTGTAAGTCAATCATGATAATTATGAAATAATTGGCTCTCATCATGCCTAATACTATCCTAAAGAACATTTATCCATGACATTTTAGTATTTCTTAAATATATGTAGTTTGAGGTAAATGTATAAAATGTCTGTGGCGTCCGTTGCAATACTTCCTCAATTTTTCTAATTTCATTAGAGCGAGAAAGTAAAAAGTAACGGCCAAAGAAGAAGATTTTCAGGATTTACTGGAAAGTAGCAACCCATTTCACTAAAAATGTAGGGAAACGGTGCCGAAAAATTTCCGTTCATGACTTGAAAAAATTATAATACTAAAATTTCTTTTTTCAAATCTTTTTAGTTGTGCGACAATTTAGTTTATTCTAAGGTGAACCCCCCGGTAGCCGACTTGCAGTAGTACCCGACACCCATTTTTCACACTGTAAAAAGTACTAGTTTGGTGGAAATACTGGTGTTTTGTGTGGTTTTTTCTGAGACCTCAACTGTGAAACATTCGAAGTCAATACGCAAAACACCAAAATTGCCGCTAAACTAATATTTTTCAGATAGTGAAAAGCGGGTGTCTGGTACTGGTACATTTCAGGGGTGTCGGCCACTGGGGCGTTTACCTTAGTCGTTTTATTTCAAGAGATTTTATGTTTTTTTGACGACTGTATTAATTTATTTATTTGTTCATTTTGAAATACAGAACAAGGCAACGATTACCACTAAAATTGCATTTTTCTGTTTCTGTGTCCATTGTATCCAGTTAATAATTTGACACACATATTTTCTAAATAAGGTGAGAAAGAGCGCACAATACGCCTTTGCACGTATGTAGAGAATATCCATTATCAATTTGCCTACCAACTGCGCACGCGACGATCGTTCAACGTGCTGACCCGGCCGCGCGCCGCCGCTAAGCTCCTCGCGCGCGCAAACTTGCAATTGCGCCCTCTCTAATTGACATTTTTCCGCTAAACGCTTCAAGATACGGTCAAACGGACGAAATTTTCGACCTAAAGGGCAGCATTATTGCATTTTCCATAAGGAATCGACTATACCATAGCTGTAGTTGCAAATTTTGCACTTACGCCCTTTATGCCGCTTGAGAGACCTCTAAAAAAATTTTAATTTTTTTTTTCGACAAATATTCTTGATTTTTATGCCTCATAGCACGGTTTGAGAGAACTGGAGGTTAACTTTTCGAAAATTTCAAAAATAAGAGACACCCTACCCCTGGGGGGTTTTGGGGGGGGGGGGGGTTCAAAACACATTTGTCCATTTTTGGCGGGAAAAAGCCTATAAAAAGTACCAAAATAAGTTCAGATCCTGAAAGAACAACTCATTGCCGACATTTTTGTTCCTGTAAATTTTTCCATAAAACCCCAATTTTTGGGATTATGGGCCCTTTTGGGGGGAAATTTTCATTCGGCCACTGTGACCACACTATTCAATATTTTTACAAAAACTAAAAACCATCTGAAAGAAGAGATCAAGACCTTTCGATTGATGTACCACATAATACCAAAGAGTGAAAAATTAAGGCCCCCACTTAGATTCCAAAATTTGGGGGTCTTTGGGCCCCCCCCCCACGTAAAAAAAGTCAAATAGCAAGGTATGGCTTGTGATATATCGATCGAAAGCCCTCAATGAACAGAATAAGATGGCGCAATCCAAAATCCTCTACAATCATTACTTTCAAAATGGCGGCCATTTGAAAATTATGGGTGTTCAAAGGTAAGTCCTGGGAAAAGATTCCAAGGTTGAACAATACATGGCTTGAAAGGCCTTAAAAAAAGCAAACGGATGGCGCAAACCGCAAACCAATCCGCCTCTTCAATCAAAAGTTATGGCCGATTGAAATTTAAGCAGCCTTAAATAGGCCTTATTGAGCCCTTTAAGTTTCAATCGGCCATAACTTTTGATTGAAGAGGCGGATTGATTTGCGGTTTGCGCCATTCGTTTGCTTTTTTTAAGGCCTTTCAAGCCATGTATCGTTCAACCTTGGACTCTTTTCCCAGGACTTACCTTTGAACACCCATAATTTTCAAATGGCCGCCATTTTGAAAGTAATGATTGTAGAGGATTTTGGATTGCGCCATCTTATTCTGCTCTCTGCTAGTTTTTGTAAAAATATTTAATAGTGTGGTCACAGTGGCCGAATGAAAATTTCCCCCCAAAAGGGCCCATAACCCCAAAAATTGGGGTTTTATGGAAAAATTTACAGGAACAAAAATGTCGGCAATGAGTTGTTCTTTCAGGATCTGAACTTATTTTGGTACCTTTTATAGGCTTTTCCCCGCCAAAAATGGACAAATGTGTTTTGAACCCCCCCCCCCCCCCAAAACTCCCCAGGGGGGCCTCGGGGGGCTTTGAAAATATTTTCATTGAATTCTTTGGGGTCAATTCCCTATCTGACTTTTTTGTTTCAGCTCTCTACGCCCAGCCGTTATCGAGAAAAAGTACCTATCCGGGTGGTCTGGTACACCCTGTATAACGTGAAGTTGAAATACGAGAGATGGTACAGTCATTGGGCCGTTTTCCCGACGGATTTAGACATTTCTTTTTGTGTTTTATAAAAGATACCGTCTGAAAAAAACTGCAGCCTTTGCAGCACTTGATCATGTACAGTCGGGGACAAGACAGTGGCGGCTCGTGCAATTTGGCAACAATGTTTTCCCTCCATTTGAATGTATGAAAAACAATCGATTGCAGGTGAAGCGCTGCCTCTCTATAGAATCGATTGTTTTATGTAGAATCAAATAGAGAGAAAACATTGTTGCCAAATTGCACGAGCCGCTGCTGGGACAAGAAGAATGTCAGACGTCTCCTTGATGTCGGTCACCATTCAATTTTTACAGGGAGGTGGTTTCTTGACATCATAGAGAATCGGGGAATTTGAAAGTTGAAAATTGCTAGACACCCTGCAAGTCGAAAAAAATACCACGCCTTTACGCCTCTAGTCTTCAAATATTTTCCAAATTGTCTCTGAATCACTAAAATTAAATTTAGATTTGCCGAATATTGTTGGATAGAACCTCATGTATAGCTCCCTTGACTCCAGTGAACTTTAAAAGGGTTGTTTGTCCCTTTCATACTTTATTTAACTTCCTCTCAACAAATATTTCCGCAACTTTGTTGAAATCAACGTCACTGCCTAGCTTTGTAAAGTATTGATTCATGCATTCAGTTTTAACCGGGTTGATCCGCGTGCTTTTAACATGGGCGGATCCAGCGATTTGGCGACCATGAATTCATCCCATTTAAACGTATGAGAAACAATCGATTCTTGGGGGGCCATGACGCTCTTACTAATCGATTGTTTCTCATGCATTCAAATGGGACTAATACACAGTTGCAACAATGCTGAATCTGCCTTTGGCTTTTAAATTCATCGCGTACCGACTTTTAATTTACCGCTTTTGGCGACAAAAAACTACGCGGAGTTCTGAGTGTGCGAGTTCAGTGATTTATACTCAATTTAATTTAGTGAACGCGGCGCGGCGTGCGCTTGATTCAAGCCTAATTGGATGGACTTTTGCAGAAAAATACTAACTGCTCTTGATTTTCCGCGTTGATAGTTCATTTCTGAAAGAAACACGTCAAATTGGCCAGTGACCCTCGTGTTGGTTATTAGCTGTAAAGATTTCGCGCTCGTTTTGCACCCCTCTCAGTTTTTGCTCGACCCCTATCATTTTAGAATTTTCAATAATTCAATATTCAAGCGATTGTTACAGGGTGATTAACAACTTTTTCATCGTAAGATTATTCGTTGCCAGACAAATATTATTGTAGAGCAAACCAAATCTTTGGTTCACCTATAAGCAAAGGTTTTGTGCGCCAAAGTAAAGAGATTTCATCTAACAAAATCTCTTTAATTAGGCGTACAAAACCTTTGGATATGGGTGAACCAACGATTTGGTTTGCAGTACTAGAGTCTTTGCCTGGGTCATTTTTCTACCAAAGGTTTCGTCAGAGCCACCAAAGCGTTTTTCCCCGTTTTTTTTTTTTTTTTTTTTTTTTTTTTTTTTTTTTTTTTTTTTTTTTTTTTTCTTTCTTTCTTTCTTTCTTTCTGTAATGGTTGGCAGTCCAGCAGCGGCTCGTGCAATGTGGCAACAATGGATTTCCTCCATTTAAAACTGTGTAAAATAATCGATACTAGGTGAGGCGCTACGCCTCACCTAGTATCGATCTTTTTGCATACGTTTAAATGGTAAAAGTGCACGGTTGCCAGATTGCACGAGCCGCCACTGCATACTGCATTAAAGGTGACTTGGAAAAAATAGATCAAAATAGTTGGGAAAAAATGTAATCGGTGGGCAAGCTAGTATAGTTGAATAATGATTAGTTTTGGCAGACATTTTTGAGTAGACTTAAAGCCGGGGAATAGCGCATCTACTTGATTGCCCGAGTATGGCCACCGTATGGTTCGATTCTTCGTAATCAACTGTCTTCGACTTTCGAGACACCCTGTTCCTCGTCAGCCCCTCCTTAAATGAATGGGCTTAAGTACCCTCTATCTGTGTAGAGATTTATTGAATTTACGAATCGCACTCCGGACTCGTTTGGCCAAGCATCAATGGCCATAGATGAAATTGGACAAGGATGCCCCCCATATGCATATTTGTCCCTTTCGTGCAAATATTTGATTGGTGCGGCCAATCATCGGGCTGCAGGGGATTGGCATGAAACTCAATTTGTTTGACCCCTGTAATGCTTTCGCCGGCACTCGTGGCCTGTACCAACGCAAGCCAAATCCGACCTACCTTTCCTGCTTCAGGATTTGAAATCTTTCTTTTCACTTTTCGAAGTTCAACTTTGTTTAAAGGTTTAGAAATCAAACTTGCTGGCGGGTCTTTTGCTCATTTCTGGAATTGTTGAAAAAGATCTGTAGCGAACTTTTGCTTCAACGATTCCGATTACAAATCGCTTTGTAGATTGACACAAAAGTTACGATGTGCGAATTTTAAGGCCATGAATTCAGCGATTTACACCTCTTTAATTGCAATAATTTAAAACGAAAGACAAAGCTCGTTCGACTCAGCCTATTTGGTGCAAAATAATCGTCATAATTCACTTGAATTTTGTTTATATTCTGTACTTTTGTAAACTGTTGTAAACAACAACAAACATACTAAAGAAAATGAAGGAAATAAACGAAAAGAAAAGAAAGAAAAAAGAAACAGGAAAACATAAAATGTAATTAGACTATGAGAGATTTATCTCCATAACTTTCTGACCAATCTTTTTTTGACAGGAATAGAACGAATAATCCTTCGGCTATTTTGAAAACCCCCATGAAGTATAGTTACGTTATACTAGATTGGGCAAAAACTATGCCCGCTATAGTCAAACTAATTTCAAACTTTTGAAAATGAGACAGTTCCTCTAACATAAGTCATTTTAGTATAGGATTTTTGATCAAGCCTCCCCCCCCCCTCTCATAAGATTCGAACCACCGTCTACCTGTCTTAATTCATATGAGAAAAAAAACGCGATTTGAAACCTCGGAAAGTTTTTCTCAAAAGTCGGTTTTTGAATAGGTTCTCTTTTTCTAGAAAAGTATTTTAACTAACGACGTTCCATCAGATGACAGATTTGTCGCCGAATTATACTTTTTTGTGTCTTCGATATATCTATTGACTGGTACGAATATGGCGTAATATCTGAGACGACAGTGACATAGCGCACAGGTTGGCAACGTTTAACCTTGTCCTTTTTAACCCATTTAAAACAAAAGGTTTTCTTCGAATTTGTTTTTCACGAACACCCTACTGCTCGATCGTTTTCATGGGTTTAAGTGAACAAAATGCAATGTTCCCAAACTGAACGCTACGTCACTACTCGGCGAGACTGTATCAGGATTCTAGCGCATTGTCCTGGCTGCAAGCCGGGTACAATAGCACAATTTTGTGTCTAATCAGGGATTAAAACGAGCCCTGTCTAAAGATTACATTGCTTAATTTTTAGTATCTAGTCAATCCATCAGAATGTCGGATTATTTTAATCGAAGGCTGATAATCCAAGCGAGCTGGGGTTTGATGTCCTTGAATAGGGATTTACGGCTTGTCTTCGTGAATAAAAGAAGTCGATGTAAGCTGAGCAAGGTAGATTAATGCAGGTAGATGCATAAAAATGTAGTGGATAAATACAAGGATGTTGTGAACATACTTACGGGTGATTGGTCAGTTTACGAGGTCGATATTTGCGAGGACAACATAATTTCATGGAAGGCACAAGTCGGTTCACAATCGCTAATCTCTGATGGGTTGAAACAGCTTTGGTGAACCGACAGACGTTGCTAACCTATAATCTTTCGAGAGAAAGTCTATCTCGCACGACCCTTCAAATGCTAATGCATCTGCCTTTATTAATTTCCCGTGTAAGCTAAGTTTTCTCTCGTGGGAGTGAGCCCTTTCAGTGGTTTCATCGTTCCTATGTGCATTTGTGCTCTGGAATCGGTGCTTCTTTCGCCTGAAAGAAAAACCTTAAGGAGCTCTATTCATGTACTTAGAATGCTGCAGGTATTCTCTATTTCTCTACGTTAAAAATCAGCCAGAGCCGAAAACCTTTTGCACACTTTTGCTCCTGCAATATGGAACATAACGGGCAGAGCTGTCGTTTTGCGTTTAATCAATGGTATTTTTCAATTCACCGATGATTCCACCGGTTGAGAAAATATTATACAGTTCAGCTCAGTGTATGACTACTGCACGAAAATACTCTGATCTGAAATCTTTCCTCAATCGGCGCAATCGCCGTTTAATTATTAAAATATCCGCAAGTTTTTTAAGTCATCGACGACTCCACCGGTTGAGAAAAGACTACATATTATACTCATTTTTATTATACTATACTTTTCTTGCAGCAAAGTTATACACTGAACCGAAATGTGTAATATTTTCTCAATCGGTAAAATCATCGGTGAATTGAAAAATACCACTGATTATACGGAAAACGGCAGCACTGATAATGGGTTCCCATGCATTCAACCGAAAGATGCCGACGAACACTCGCCAAGAACTTTCAAAATTCACTCTTATAGTCGTAAATGCTTGTCATAAAGGACATGGCACACTTCTTATGGGAAAACGGTTTCGGTCGAATTGGATGAAACTTTGGGAAATGGTTCATTTTGACCTCCTGATCAAAAGTCTCCACGGGCCCGAAGCGATCCTATGACTAGTTTTCGAGATACGGGGGGGCAAAGGTCCCGAATTTGATGATTCTGAGCAAATGGATTTTTGCTACTTATCACTCTCCTTTTTTCACTTTTTTCTACATAACTTTTTTTCTATTTGAGTAATTGAGACGCGGTTTGTGGCAGTTTGTTCCTCAGACTCTTGCGCATGTTTTATTGCCCATTTATTTGACCGTCATTCGGGGGGAGGGGGTGTAACCGCTTCCGCGCAACTGTTGTGGCGACCTTATCTGGAATCGCGATGTTCCGCATCGAGGATCCGAACGACCATTCCTTTCAGCATTTAGTAAAATGTTTCTTGATGCAATGCGCATACCATTATGCGTCTAAAATTGTCATTACATTGATGGTAACCGTGGTGGGGGGGGGGGAAGGGGGGGCTATCTTTCATTTCAAGTTAACGAATTGCAACATATGCTTACCTTGTTGAGAATAACTTTTTACCAAGCAAGCTTTTCTATCATGGTATAAGCCACTCAATCCAATCGATTTACAGTACGTGTGAGCCGTCCATTTAGAAGGAGACAAAACGTAGGGTGTTTGGGGGGGGGGTAGTAAGTCCCCGCAGCTTATGCTGCATTTCTGATCAATTTTTGAAGTAACTTTCTTCCTGATTGAGATATCCGAACGCAATTCACGGCATTTGGCTCCTTCAACTTTTCCGTACATCAATTTGCCTCTACGACCAACCTCACTTGTGACAAAGTGACGTCAAGGGGGGGGGGTGTTAGTCTATCCACGCATTTTTCCGCGATATTTTTTAACACTCTCTTGACAAACTCTTTCTTTCCACTTCTCATGGATAAATCAGGTTACAGTTCGCGCCTTTTTCCCTTGAACTTTCACGCGTATCACATACACATTAGATTAGCCTTATACTGAAGAGACGAGCGGCGGGGGAGGGAGGGGGCAGTCAGCACTCCCACGCCACTCGTATTGTTAATTCTGAACATTTTCTGGAATTACTTTTTTTCTAATTGAGATATCAAACCGCGGTGTGAGACGTTCCTCACTGTTCCGGCTTGTGTTTAACGTATTTTTTTTGGGCAATTTCTCAAGTGATGGGAGTGCGCGGGGGGGGGGGGGGGGTGTACTTACAATTAGTACAATCAATCAGCCATAATAAGCCCAGCCGCGATTGCTCGTTTCGTTTTGGCAACGCTGTTTTCCCGTCATTGAATCAATGCACAACAATCGATTGTTGGTAAAGCAGCACTTCACTATCAAATCGACTATATTTTACGTAGAATCAAATGCAGGGAAAACATTGTTGCCAAATTGCTGGAGCCGCCACTGATGCACAGTCTATTATTATTTGCCAAGTTTATTTGACGACGTCTACAAGTAATAAGTATGCCTCGTTTCTTGGGTGGATGGGGAGGCTCGGGCGGGGCTCGGAAATGTAGCAACCTCCCCGTGGTGATCCCTGGGTAGCGAAGAGCTACATTGTAAAAAAACCTATACGGAATGTAAAAATTACACGAAAACAGAGCCCATGGAACATTAATTCTGTTATTACAAATGGGGCTAATGCACACTTTTGCTATAAGCGATTTAATAGTCGATCGAGGCGTAAAAACCTCAAAAAATAACGATGGCGGCACTAAAAACTTCCAGAATCCACTCCTAAATTCAATAAACGCAGTTATTTGCGCGAGCGTAATGGTGGCCGAAGGCACTAACAATAGGAGATTCCTATCTTAATTTCGTCACTCTTTCTATGTTGACAAGGATGATTCACAGAGTAATTAGTCATCAGAGTGATGATCCACATCCGATGAATGGTGCCGCAACACCTAGTGACACCGGTGTCAAATGAAAGTAGTCTCTTTTATTGGTCACTTCTTGATGGAGTTTCAGAATTGTTAGATGGGAATCTCCCATTGTTAGTGCCTTCGGCCACCATTACGCTCGCTCAAATAACTGCGTTTATTGAGTTTAGGAGTGGATTTTGGAAGTTTTTAGTGCCGCCATCGTTATTTTTCGAGGTTTTTACGCCATAATCGACTATTAAATCGCTTATAGAAAAAGTGTACAATAGCCCCATTGATAAGCGTTGTAGCAACGTATGCAACTCTTCGGAAGAGCAAACTCCATGTAATATGGGCCTTTTTCGAGCAACTGCTCAATGTCACTGACTAAGCGCGTGAAACAGTCAGAAAAAATTAGGAAACTGTATCGATGAACACGGTATGAATAGGCAGCTTCGATCTTCACACTGTGCATCAGTGGCGGCTCCAGCAATTTGGCAACAATGTTTTCCCTGCATTTGATTCTACGTAAAATAGTCGATTTGATAGTGAAGTGCTGCTTTACCAACAATCGATTGTTGTGCATTGATTCAATGACGGGAAAACAGCGTTGCCAAAACGAAACGAGCAACCGCGGCTGGGCTTATTATGGCTGATTGATTGTACTAATTGTAAGTACACCCCCCCCCCCCCCCGCGCACTCCCATCACTTGAGAAATTGCCCAAAAAAAAATACGTTAAACACAAGCCGGAACAGTGAGGAACGTCTCACACCGCGGTTTGATATCTCAATTAGAAAAAAAGTAATTCCAGAAAATGTTCAGAATTAACAATACGAGTGGCGTGGGAGTGCTGACTGCCCCCTCCCTCCCCCGCCGCTCGTCTCTTCAGTATAAGGCTAATCTAATGTGTATGTGATACGCGTGAAAGTTCAAGGGAAAAAGGCGCGAACTGTAACCTGATTTATCCATGAGAAGTGGAAAGAAAGAGTTTGTCAAGAGAGTGTTAAAAAATATCGCGGAAAAATGCGTGGATAGACTAACACCCCCCCCCCCCCTTGACGTCACTTTGTCACAAGTGAGGTTGGTCGTAGAGGCAAATTGATGTACGGAAAAGTTGAAGGAGCCAAATGCCGTGAATTGCGTTCGGATATCTCAATCAGGAAGAAAGTTACTTCAAAAATTGATCAGAAATGCAGCATAAGCTGCGGGGACTTACTACCCCCCCCCCCCCAAACACCCTACGTTTTGTCTCCCTCTAAATGGACGGCTCACACGTACTGTAAATCGATTGGATTGAGTGGCTTATACCATGATAGAAAAGCTTGCTTGGTAAAAAGTTATTCTCAACAAGGTAAGCATATGTTGCAATTCGTTAACTTGAAATGAAAGATAGCCCCCCCCTTCCCCCCCCCACCACGGTTACCATCAATGTAATGACAATTTTAGACGCATAATGGTATGCGCATTGCATCAAGAAACATTTTACTAAATGCTGAAAGGAATGGTCGTTCGGATCCTCGATGCGGAACATCGCGATTCCAGATAAGGTCGCCACAACAGTTGCGCGGAAGCGGTTACACCCCCTCCCCCCGAATGACGGTCAAATAAATGGGCAATAAAACATGCGCAAGAGTCTGAGGAACAAACTGCCACAAACCGCGTCTCAATTACTCAAATAGAAAAAAAGTTATGTAGAAAAAAGTGAAAAAAGGAGAGTGATAAGTAGCAAAAATCCATTTGCTCAGAATCATCAAATTCGGGACCTTTGCCCCCCCCCCCCGTATCTCGAAAACTAGTCATAGGATCGCTTCGGGCCCGTGGAGACTTTTGATCAGGAGGTCAAAATGAACCATTTCCCAAAGTTTCATCCAATTCGACCGAAACCGTTTTCCCATAAGAAGTGTGCCATGTCCTTTGTCAATTGAAACAGTGCGCTCTCAACTATCTACATTGTAAACAATTAAGCAACTGCTGAGTGCTGATGTCATCACCAAGTCAAGTAATCGTAAGCGCTGATTACGTCCATAATCAATTAATCTATCTTAACATTTAAAGCACACCAATTGCAAACGTCAACTCTCGATGTGACAAATAGAGTAAATCGTTTGCGATCGATACGGTTTGATTTGAAGATAAATTTGATCAAGTAATCATCAACTATCCGATGACAACTATAGACTTGCTCATGAATAGCAGCTGTTTATTGTTAGTTGTTTACTACCCACAGAAATCAAGAGCTTGCTCTTTGAAACAATCGATTTTTTTTAAAAAAAAAAAAAGAATATATTCACAACGTTATGGGTGAATTTTGAAGGTTCCTATTGTGTTCATCGGATTTTTTCGGTGAAAATATGCGGGAATACGTGTCTCTACTCACCAGGGCTGCCGTTTTGCGTATAATCAATGCTATTTTTCAATTCACCGATGATTCCACCGGTTGAGAAAAGATGACACAGTTCAGTTCAGTGTATGACTGTCATGCACGAAAATACTCTGATCAGTAATCTTTCCTTAATCGGTGGAAACTCCGTTGCTTAATTAAAATATCCGCAAGTTTTTTAAAGTCATCGACGACTCCACCGGTTGAGAAAAGATTGCAGATGCGAGTATTTTAGTCTATTACAGTCATGCTCTGAACTGAACTGTGTAATCTTTTCTCAACCGGTGGAATCATCGGTGAATTGAAAAATAGCATTGATTATACGCAAAACGGCAGCCCTAATACTCACTGTACTGTTGTGGTAAAAGTGTGAGAAACGCACCCATTGCAACTGAACGACGAACGTGTATAGCTTCTGATTGGCGGAGAGATTGGTCCCTGTTCGGGCCCGTTTGTGTTGATGTCGTCATTGGAATCATCGCTGTTTTGATTTTGATCTGCGCGGTGAAATTTTTGTGCAAGGGGAATTGTATAAATCGCTCGGTGATGGTGCCTGCAATCTGCCTGGTTGAGTATCAAAATTACGACCTCTGCGTCTCCGCAGTCCCCACTCATCTTTCATATGGAGAAGAGTCAACATTGATGTCATATTGCACCGGTGAAATGAAATATCCACCGCGTGTCAATTTCCCTTGCCACCGTCACCGATTTGTCCTTGACTCCGTGTCAATCTCATTGTTTCACACTGATAAGGAGGATTCTAGAATTCTCCAAAAATAGATCATTTTCAACAAACATAAATGTACTACAACACAGGATACAATAATCCTTTCTAGAATTCTAGAACTCTACCATGTTGTTTATTGCGTCGATAACGTAAGAAATGTTAATTTTTAGAATCAAACAAAGAACTCGTACCATTGAGCTAATTGTAAGTCCGGCTTATTGCATTTGGTTTTGCCTGTATATTCCCATTTAACTCAATGTAAGATTTTTGAATTTCCCGCCGAACTTAATTTGGCAGCACTGCATTGAGCGCATTCAATGGATTCTTTGCTTTTGTTTGCATTCTTTTTCCTCAGCAATATGGAATCTTGAGATCTCATATTGAATGATTTGAAGCATTTATAAAAAAAATAAGAACCTTAAAAATCCATTCATATAAAGTCGTCGTTTAAAGGCATTTCGATTTTAAAAGCCGTTAATTCCAACTTTGTGCTAGAAATTTCCATTAAAAATCAAGCAAATACTGAGTCATCGCTGAGTCCCGTCACAGTAAGAGTTGATTATTTGATCAGAATGATCGCATCGATCGCAAATGTTTACTCTTGATGTGTCACACCCATACACGCAGCCAACGTTTGCAATCAATGCGGTATAATTCAAATATCAATGCAATCGTGTTATCAGCGCTTACACAATGACTGGATTTGGTGGTGACCAAAGCAGTCACTAAATTGTTTACCATAGAAATTGCGAGCGCGGCGTCTGAATTGACGGGTTTAAAACTAATACTAATACTACCACTTTTTGAGTGAATTTTGAAGGTTATTACTGTTCAGTAGTGTGTTTTTTGGTTTTTGTTGGATTCAGAATCAATGAGCTATAACTTTAGAGTGGCAGCGGGCTGGTTCACCTTGTGCCACACAGGGTACGAGGAATCCCGGGAAAAAGCGGAATTTGGACGGCAGATTCCAAGGTTTGAGGTTACATTTTGTAGGTCGTTCGGAATTTGGCGGGAATTTGGACGGCAGATTCCAAGGTTTGAGGTTAAATTTTGTAGGTCGTTTCCGGCGATGCCCGAGTTTGTTTACGAAACGACCGGAAACAACCTACCAAATTTAACCTCAAAATCGATTTTTACGGCAAGATGGCGGCGCCCTAGGTGACAACCAAAGAGTAAACAAGAGTCGCAATTGAATGGAAGGCCTGCGTGGTCAACGTAGATAAGGGATCCGAACGCGGGCTGGCCTGGGCTGGCCTCTGATTGGCTGCAACGGGTGGAGCAAAAATGACTCGGGGTATAGGGAAAATAACACGGGATTTTCGTTCCGGGGCGTTTATCTCGAAACCTAAGCAAAATCGTATGTAAACAATTTATACGAGTCGATTCAGCAGATTTTTCTGAACAATTTGATAGGTCATAAGTGCCACTTTATTGCAAATTCGAAAAGACTGTTTCAGTTTAAAAGTACGCACAATAGTGTGATTACATGCTTGGCGTGTGTTCGAGCAGTGTTTGAGTAACTCACTATTGTGCGTACTTTTAAACTGAAACAGTCTTTTCGAATTTGCAATAAAGTGGCACTTATGACCTATCAAATTGTTCGGAAAAATCTGCTGAATCGACTCGTATAAATTGTTTACATACGATTTTGCTTAGGTTTCGAGATAAACGCCCCGGAACGAAAATCCCGTGTTATTTTCCCTATACCCCGAGTCATTTTTGCTCCACCCGTTGCAGCCAATCAGAGGCCAGCCCAGGCCAGCCCGCGTTCGGATCCCTTATCTACGTTGACCACGCAGGCCTTCCATTCAATTGCGACTCTTGTTTACTCTTTGGTGACAACAATGAACCAGCGGGACGTTCCTTGATGTGCCACTCTAAAGTTATAGCTCATTGGTTCAGATCTATAAGGAATCATTCTATTGTTGCTGTCCCAAAGGTGTGCAAAAACCCCGTTATGATGTCAACAAAAAATAAGTGCTTTGGAGAATTATAACGGAACTTCTAAAAAAAAAAGAACCCGCGCTTGATATTTTGAGAGTTCCGTCGTTTGATTTACGTATAGCTCTTTCACCACCAGGATTACAAAAAGAAATCATCGCTTGCCAGCGGCGCGGCGTAGCGTGCAATTTGGCAACGTTGTAGTTGGTCCATTTAAACCCATGAAAAAGATCGGACCATCGGGTATTCAGAGAACACCTTCGTATTCGACCTTTAATATGGGTTTACATGGACACAATTCAACATTGCCAAATTGCACGCTCCGCCAGCGTCGCTTGCGCAGTCATAGTCAGTGGAAATTAAATATTCCCGCTCAGCTGTGCTAATTTTGCCCATCTATCGAATTGGAGGCGCTGGAGACAGTTTCAGTAATGCCGGCACACAGGAAAAACAAACAAAAAATTCTTTGGTAGAGCTAACAAAACGTTTGGTAGAAAAATGACCCGGAGAATGACTTTATTATTGTTAGTAGAGCCAACTGTTCCTAGTTTTTGCATTCCCCGTCATCGGCGAAGGATACAGTCTGACTGCGTTAAATTTTTTCGATTTAACCCCATGAAGAATGTCGAATCGAGGTTGTTCAAAGCACTCTCAACTGTTCGATCCTTTTAATGCGTGGTTATGGACAAAATGAAACGTTACCAACTTACACGCTTCGCCATTTTGTCGCACTCGTTTCATTTTTCAACCGATACGGCGCGGGTCGACTGGAATTTTTTATCATTCAACTTTCACTCTGACATCGATGTCTGTGATTCTTGCTGTCTATTCCCACAGTCGCGTTATCACCGTTCACCGTTTCGCGGCATTGCTGCCCCCCCCCCCCCCCACTCTCCTCAGCAGCTTCAACGTAACCCTTCCAATACGCACGTACTTTGTGTACAACAATTCTGAGTATTTTTATGAGGTGTAGTAAAGCATTTGCACCCGCCTGTCGAGTGTACCAACTCATAGATACACGAATCGGGCGGCTTTATTGTGCATGGAAAGAATAAAACTTAAATCCTCACAAGGGTGTATCCAAAGCAAAAATTCAAGGGTAGGGACAGAATCGTCCGTGGGGAGAGTGGCACACAATCATCCTGGAGGAAGAGAACGGGCAAAAGTTCAATTCCCCCCCCCCATTTTTCCACTTTCAAAATATCTGATAATTAAGTAAATTATGTTCCAATTGGTTCTGTAGAAAACGATTTATCGTTGGCTGGTTAGGGTAAATAATGTTAAGTCTGCGGATAGTTTGTTGTCCCTTTTCCTGTCTCGCATCACAAAGACGCAGTGTGTAAAGTATCCCGGTATTTAAGGGCATTTTTGAAAATCTTATAAATGCATACCTTCTCGGAGAAAAATACGTATGGGTCATAATTTCAAATCGGGCCAATTGAGCATGCATGCCCCGTGAAAATTTCAAGTCAAAATTTAAACCCAAAGAGGAATTTTTTACCTTCAGTACTACTAGAAAAGACTTTTTACCGAAGGGTGCCGCTGAATTTTCGATATTTCTCATGTACCGCGGAAACAGCCGGAAACGCATGATGAACTAATGGACAGTAACTTGTCGATTGTCGGTTACGCTGTCGGTTACGTAACCGACTATTTCAAAAGTACTGAATAAAAACAGTATTACTTGTTACAATAATCTCTGATGTTGATTTTTAAAGCAAATTACGGTAGTTGAATTGAATTAAAAATTACAGGGAGGAACTTTACTGTATTACCTACCTTTTTCGTATATATTTAAGTGCCGCTGATTAGGACCATAGGCAAATCACGAGATCGAATTTGTTGGTGAAAATCGTTTCTAAATAAAATCAATTTGCACAGATGTTGATAATTCCTGTTTAGAACGTTGGAGCGTGGTTAAGAAAATCGTAAGTTACCCAGTTTCTTTTTTAAATAAACTTTTAAGATGTTGAAAACAGTAAAATCAGTGCGTAACCGACGGACATTTCGAACCGGGGGACAACCATTTTTCACGATTTACGGTATGAAGAAAGATAATTTTGTAAAAAACGATGGTTTACACATGTTCTACGGAGTTTTTGGAGCGTTTCCATGATCTTTAAAATTTATTTCAGCCTCAAAATATGGTCAAAAACTTAGGTTAAATACCAAAAACTCGTGTGGGGGACGCGCAACCGACGGACATTTTGAACCATAAAACAATTAAAAGAAGTATTTAAATAACTTTAGAAGCAAGTATTACTATTGCTCCTCATAAAACTAAGTTTCTTTGACCTAAAAATCGAAACATCGAACCTATTTGATCTTTTTTAAAAATGTAATCTCGTTGGGACACCATTTGGCCCGTTTTGAAATTATGACCCATATACTCGAGTGCCTTGATTGAAACTCTTTATAGGGAATCCCGGGACGCTTTATGCAGTTGAAAAGAGTTGACCGCGAGAACGAATTCGAAGGTTAATTTTGACTGTAGACCAACGGCGGACTGGCGGATTTGCTGCGGCGTTCCGGTCCATCCCCACACGTTCCTCTTCTCCTCTTTCCCCTCATTGACTCTTTTGAGCGGAGTCCTCGAAGTCCGCTACTCTTTCCCGTCTCCGTGAAATCTTAAAACCAATCAAATGACCAACCATAACCCGTTGAGCTCGTGTCTGTATTCCCCTTAAAGAGTTTTCTTCAGGGGACTCTAGGGAAGGGGGCTACTAGATTGGGGCTCTTGCAAACTTTTGCTACACGGGATTGAAGAGTTGATTCTTGCATAAAAACCTGTAAAAATGACGGTGAATGCACTAAAAAATCACGAAATTCACCCTCATGCAGAATCGAGATTAATGGCGGTTCGACGCATGTATCATGGGAGATTCCTATCTAAATTGAGACATAACTCTGTGTTTCCAAAGAGAAAGTGGCATATTAGATAGGAATCACCCGGATGATGCTTGCGTCGAACCGCCATTACGATCTTTCCATTTATGCAGTTATGTAGGTTTATTACTGAATTTTAAACTTTCTCAGTGTGATTTTCGTGATTTTTGCTGGTTTTTACATCAGAATGGACTATTCATTTGCTCACAACAAAAGTTTGCAAGAGCCCCATTACATTAACTATATCGTGAATGTCATTCCTGGCATTTCTAAACAATATTTCTTGTTTAAATAAAAAATAATGTATACTTTGGATATCACCAAGATTCTAATTAGGGATTCAATAAACATATCAAATTATTAGATACAAGTAATTCTGGTTGCCCCAACTAAAAATTTTCCCATTTTAACGTCGTGTCGAAAAGTGCCCCAAAAATTTTGAATCCCCCCCGGTTTTTTGCATTTTTTGTTGACAACATTCGGGGGAAAGGGATCAAGAAAAAGGCAGGGCAGGGACCATGTGGGAACAATGGAGGAAGGAGAGTCTGTGTTCATACAGAGAAGGGGGTGGAGAGTGAGAATCCCGGAAAGCTTGCGATGAAAAGGATCGAGACTTTGATTAATTTATTTTTTTATTTTATTTATTCTAATTTTTTCTTCTTCAGCTCTCGTAGTTCGGTCAGATAACGGCCGTGGAGGCGCGAGCTGGGAGTCGAAGTGAATTAAAAGCACCCCGCCCCGCCCCTCCACTCATGCCCCATTAATGAGAAAAAAATGGCACAACTGGGCTGCCATTTCGGTTTAATTAATTTCAAGCCCTCACAATACACACGACGAAAAAAGGGGGTGAGGTTATGAACTTGCGTATTTCAGAACTCCCCTGTGTAATATCTACTTTATAATGAATGCGCATGCATTGGTCGAGTTTTTCAACGTTCAACTTTAAATGGCTCGTCAACGGTTTGAAAGATGACTAATTTTCCCCTTCGAACTTTTAAATAATTTTTCTGATTATTGAGTTAAACAGGTTTTTAATTTAGGCTGATTCCTTATCTTTGAATTATCACGCTTTGAAGACAGTAAACAATACCCCCTTAAAAAAAACCCGTATCAAAATACAAAGTAATCGGGTTTATCATTATTTTGGATAGATTGTGTCGCGAAACGATCTTCGACTGGAGCCGAATCAATTTGGAACTCGCGAAGTAATATTCAAGTTCCCAAAATCGAAGTTCAAGTTCGATGACCCAAAATTTCACCACCGGCCACTAACAATAAGAAGCAAGCAAGCAAAAAATGATTGTGTTACACTGAAAAAAAAGAGATACGTCAGTTTGTGAACATATGTGTAAGGGACAGTGGCGTCGCGTGCAATTTGGCAACAATGTATTCTATCCATTTAAACTCATGTAAAATATTGAATTCAGGGGGTGCACAGTGCACAAGGAAGATTCGATATATTTAATGAGTTTAAATGGAGCAGTTGCATTGTTGCCAGATGTCACGCGACGCCACTGGTACGGGATAGTACAATTACCAGAATTTTAGTGTTAGTACCATAGTTCTTGAAACTTGTTTGGAGTTTACAGTTCTTTGACCATATTCTGGTATTAACACCAGAATTTTCTGGTCAAAGTACCAGACTTTCTGTCGTTCACCTATCGTTGTACTTTTGGTGCGATGACTGGAATTACTCAAGCAAAATGGTCTCAGCCAGATTGTTGTATTAAAAATGTGTGGCCACCCATATAAGTTATAACCTCTCTAAGACATTTACGCTTTCGTTAAACACCAATCCTTCAATCGAATTAATTACAATTCTTGATCCAAGGTTAAAAAATAAAATGCAAACACCCGTCCATGCTACTTCATTTTGGGATAGAACTTATAGCATGGGGTCGTCCTTCTATAGTTAAAGCTCGTTGGTTTTCGCCAAAGGATTGCAGAAGTTCTAAAAAAGTCGAATCCCCTATACCGCGTTCAAAGCTCCCCTCTCTGCAATGATTATGCTCCGACCCTATAACTGTATCCCGGACGCTTGTTTCTCAATCAGTATGCAGTATTGCAGTGTGCAGGGCTTGTTTCGTGTTTTGCACTTGATTCCGTCCCTAAGTGAATGAGGGTGTGAGCGTATATTTGTGTGTTTGTGTTTTGCGATGACGCGGAGAAAATTCAAGGTGTAATTGAAGAGGGGGAAGAAAGGAGTTCGTTCGCAGGTCCCTCTTCGCTCCGCACGCGGGAGAGAGTGAGAGAGATAGATGCAATCTCTTTCTCTCTCGACTGGCTGTCGACTCCCTCACTTTCTGGAGAAGCGGAGAGCCATGCCATGAGCCATGAGCCATGAACCTTGTTGCCTGATTCACCATTCAACCTTTAACCCTTGTGACACCAAGGTTAACCCTTTATGGACCAAGCCCGAGTATACTCGTTATTTTCCTCTAGTCTATTTCACATTGTTTCAGTCTTCACTCCAGATAAACACGCCCACTTTCGATGAAAACGCTTACAACAAAATAAGATTTATTCGGGCGCCTTCAATTCCACGTATAGGCAATTCCAACTCCCCAGAGTACGAACAGTTAACTACCTTCCCTACATAAACGGAAGAGTGGCGTTCTCTTGAACAAAGGGTTAAAGAATGCACCCCGGGAGCAGCAATTGTTGAAAGGAGTATTTTTTTTTACTCCTAAATCCAAATTATGTTTCTTGCTGCGGGAGGGGGGGGGGTGTTATTTTTAAAACATTTAACTAAATGATAAAGATGTTGTTTAGTATGCAGTACATCACTTAAAACGACTGGCTCAAAACTTTTTTTCAATACCGCTCGTGAAATTTCCATTAATAATCAGGGGATACCTTGAAGTTGGTCACAATCGACTGCGAAAATTTTAGACGTGACGTTAACACACTGGTACTTTTTCAAACGTTAGGTATTTTTTTGAAAAAAAGGGTGTCATTTTGATTTCTGAAATTCTTGGAAAAAACATTAATTAGGAGTTTAATGAATCCGTGCGCGCACGCACTGCCAGTTTGAGGGCAATGAAGCGTCACTGGAAGCAGTTTTTGGCTATTTTCTGTGAGGAAAAAAAGCTAAATTGGAGCCGGGAGGAGGAGAGGCCTGTGCCCTCATGCCGCAGCCAACCCCCCCCCCCCTTCCCGGAATCAGAAAATGTCCATTGCCTTGGCATATCGAACACGTCACACATGGTCCGTTGGTTGTATGTCATGTATGTAGTATCGACGAATTGAAGATTGTCGCGATATTTTCACGACCTAAGTTTCGCCTTCAAGGTTCCGGTTCGGCCACTCTACACACTCCTTCGTCCGGGAGAGCCGTTGCTGATCAGTCCCACACTCACATGCATAACTGCGGCAGTGATCGCTTGGATTCCCTTGATGGAAATATTGGACAGGGTGTACTAGACCACCCGAATAAGGCATTTTTCTCGAAAACTGCAGGACCAAATGATTTGAAACAAGAAACTCAGATGGGTAACTGATACCGAATTTGTCATTTTGGATGTTTTCAGAATCCCCCGATCCCCCCCCCCCCCCCGAGTCCCCCGAGTCCCCCGAGTCCCGTGGGGTGTATTTTGGGGGTTCAAAGACATTTTTCAAGTTTTAATGCAAAACTTAGCTCGTGCAAACCTCGCGACAATCTTTAATTCGTCGATAGTACATACTACTGATTGTGAGTGATCTTTTATCGCTCGTTAGGGAGGGACCAACATTTCTTGGATCCTTGTCCCCAAAGAACTCCTCATTTTCAGTGCATTGTAGTTGTGCAGTCGAGGACGGAAAGAATGTCATTGGATTTTGGCTCCAGCAGGCAACCTGCAATACTTCAATTCATTCAGAAACGCGTTACCTCTGGGGGTCGCCTGATACACTATTTCTGTCCCCGACTGTTATCGCGAAAATTGGCAACTTTGGTCTTGATTCTCATTTGACGAGCACAAGCGAAGGCAGGCAGGCAGGCGGGAAGGGCGGGGGAGGGCAGGCAAGCGAAGGTTGCAAGTGACTGATTTGGCGGACGCGATAAAAGCGAAACCTCCAGAATATAAGGCAGGCAGCAGACTGCTCTGGAGTCTGGCCCGTCTGGATCTGGTGCTAGATGCGACAGGACGCGGAGCTGCGTCCATCCCCCCTCCTCTCCCCTTGCATCCCTCGGGACCCGAGGACAGTTTTCATTTATCATGAAACAAACCCCGTATTGGATCATAGTTTAGCATATAGCTGCTTCTTGCCTGCCTGCTTGCCGAGTGCTCTGCTCCTGCCGTTGCCATATTGGCGCACAGTGGGTATACTATTGTAATTTGACTGCCAAAAACTAGGGGGTGAAAATCAGCTCAAATGATCATCAGTTTGAAACTGAACAAATTTCAGACTCACGGCCATTTTTCAGTTAGAATCAAGCGCGTTAGGAGTGAGTGAAATTTAGTCCTGCGGGAACTTTTAAACGATAAGTTAAGCCAATTTTACATTTCTGATTTTTGACCGTCTAATCGGTCATTTTGTGCCTTCGGTGCGTCGCTTCGTGGATTTAATTTCGCGTTTTTCGTACACGAAAAGTGTTCGTTATTTTTCCACCTTCAGACTTTGTTATAGTGGTGATGTTTTCTTGCGAATTTACGTGCTCAATCTGACCACAGGCGTAATTTCAGTTTATCGGGGGGCAAAATTACCTTCCAAAAGCTTGGGAGTAAAATCAAACTTCCTAAAAATTCCCAGAAAATCTTAGAAAGACCCTTTACATTTACTTTAAAGGTTAGTTTCCTAAAAAAAAAATTCGTAGCTTATCAAGATCGTCTAAGAATTTTAAAAATTGTCAGAATCAAAGAGCTACACATTTTTATCTAGAGTGGTGGTTTAATGGGTCACCCTCGTAACCGCTATGGGGGATTTTTAGGTTAGGTTAGGTTTAAACGAGTAATTTGTCCATTTATTTCCATGTATTTCGTTGCAACTAACAGAGACTGATGTGAGCCATGTTCCGATCCCGTGTGCGTCGTCGACGTCGCCGCACCATAATACATTGGAATAAATGGACAAATTACTCGCTTAAACCTAACCTAAAAATCCTCCATGGTGGTTGCGCAGGTTACCCACTAAACCGCCACTCTAGATAAATGTATTGCTCGTTGGTTAGAATATAAGCTTGATTTTCATTCATGAGCTGTTGCCAGAAAAATCCCATATTTGGATCCAGCGTGCGTCGCCTCAACCGTCATTCTTCACCCAGCGTTTATCGTTTAAAGCTCGTGTAGAACGAACTGTTGTCAGATTTTCAGCCTTTTGCCTGAAATGACTCAATGAGTAACCTTTCTAACGTCACGCCTGAGTACATCCATTTTCGTAAAAAAGTCTGTCTCACACTACTTATCAGAAGGGTACCAAAAGTTTGGAAACCGCTGCACTGTGATCTGAGATCGAAAAAAATTGGCCGAAAATCAGTGAAAAAAAGTTATCAAAAAGTTACGAAACTTTTCTTTCGGGAGAAAAAATGTGTAAAAAAGACAGGCTTTTCACGAAACAGTGAGACTGGAAAGCAATTAACCTACCACCCTCCTATTAAGGGTATTTTCGCAAATGACCGATCAAACATTTTTGTTAGATCTTCGAGTTTTGTATTTTATTTTGATCGATCTTTGGTGTTTCGGAGCTCACCAAACGGATGACTGGTGCATTTTGTGGTAATCAGTGGCGCCATTTGGAGAGGGGCGGGCAATTGCAAATAAAGGTCATCCAAATTTTTGGAGCGCCCCCCCCCCCCCCCCCAGGATAATATGGAATGGCGCCCCTGGTGGTAAATGTTGATGATTTCCTTGATCTATCGAAGTATAGGAGGTGTTTCATGATCCTGACGCTTGGTGGTTTTCAACAAATTCAGCCGTTGAAATTGTTCACCGGGTCATTCCTGAAAAGACGCTTACTGAGCATGACATAGACTTGCAAAAATGTAAAGGAATCCAAGGATAAACGTACAGAGAGCCTGTGCCATGGCAAGACCTAGGTATCAAATCTTGACGGCCAGCTAATATCTGCAGCGTGCTAATTGCTAAAATACATCCAAAAAAGAATATTCAAACAAATAATAAAACCATTTTCATCAATTGGTTTATTTTACCATCAGATTTAGGATAAATGATCACGTGATCGGAAATTTTTCTAGTTCCCCAGCAGTTTTATGCCCGTTCAACCTATTACTCGCTACCTCTTTTATTATTAAAATATGGCTGTCAGTCAGCTGACCGATTACTCGAAAGTAATCCATGTTGGTTCAATGGCGCAATAAAGCAACAATCAATTCGCCACAGACTTTCTCTCAAGAGCCTCAAATCATTACCTGCTCAGGAGGAATCGATCATTAAACGATTCATTTGATATTGTTCCTCCCTAAGACAAGAGAATTTAGAGGTGAACTGATGTAATGTCGACGCATAGCTCCATGTATCCGATTCAAATAATTTTCGTTCTGACAAAAGATGCCGCAATTAGATTGGGAAACATTGTCTTAATATTATGGTGCGCCTTCATTTTTAAAGGTAGACTTAGACGTTAAAGTAGCGTTCGAATAGTTAACTCCTTTCCAAACATACGGCTATAACGTTAACCGATTCAAGCATTCCCCGGAAAGATGAAAACCTTGTCTTACTTCGATAAATCCGCCTTCAATTTTTAGGATAGACTAAAACGGTACAGTTGTGTACGAATAGTTAACTACTTGTGTTAACGCGTACGCAGCGACCACTATCCGCTTCAATCAATTCCTCTCAAAATTCCCGCAGTTCGATCGACTGACACCGTGCCTACCTATCATGAGATCAGAGCAAAACTTACACATTATATTAAAAAAACAAAAAAAAAAAAACTACAGAAAAGCTAGTTTGAATCCAGCGAAAAGGCAGAAGGTCAGGGCATCAACTAATAAATTTTAAATTCGAAATCTGGTTTAGAACGGCACTTTTGATCGTAGAGTAATCACTGTACGTATGAGGTAGACCTTCTTTTCATCTCTATGGCTATAAGGGAGGGGGGATCTGCTCACATCCTCCCTCGCGGCCGGCTCAAAGTGTGAGTCCCAAAATCCAAACTAATTGCTGGTATGAAAAAAGAGGGTGACAGAAACAAGAACTTTAAATTTTGGTACATCGTTGAATTTTAATAATTAATAACTTATTTAGGATCTATCCATCATAACTAACTGTCCCACCCGCAACATTGTAAAACTACATTTGTATACTATTTGAACTTTTCAACTAATCAGAGATGAGGTGGGTAAAAAATGCATGACATCTCAGCCGCATTTTCATTTAAAAAGTAAAAAATCAAGTTTATTACTAAAAATGAAGTTTTAAAATGTTGCGGATGGAACAGTGATGATAGAGTGACCGCTAGTCGCAAGTTTACCTCCGAGTTGCTGGCAACTAACTAATGGGGCTCTTGCAAACTATTGCTACAAGGGATAGAAGAGTCGATTCTTGCATAAAAACCTGTAAAAATGACGATGAGTACACTGAAAAATCACGAAATTCACACTCAGAATCGAGCTTAATGGTGGAGAGACGCATAGGCATCATGGGAGATTCCTATCTAAATTGAAACAAATCTCTGTGTTCCGTAGAGAAAGTGACATACTAGACAAGAATCTTCCATGATACCTGCGTTGAACCGCCATTACGATCTTGTCGCTAAAGCAGTTAGGTGAGTTCAGTACTGAATTTTAGACTTTCGTTTTGTGCTTTTCGTGATTTTGCTGGTTTTTACATCAGATGGACCATTCATTTGCTCTCAGCAAAAGTTTGCAAGAGCCCCATTGTCAGAAAACGCTCTGTGTGAACGAGGCCGCGTTCACGAGTCGTGAATTTGTGGAAAGTTGCTCGACGCTCGTATCGCGAGTTCGCTGTTCCGACTTAAGGAGTTCATTACTTCAGAGCGCGTCCATCGTTACTTAATATTTGTCAGTATTGCCAAATATGCAACTTTATGCCGTATATTTCCCATAAGAATCGATGTAAAATATACGACTTTTAACCTTAAACCTGGCAACAATAATACTTGGGCTTTATTTGGCATCATAATCCATGCTCAAATTTGCGGCTGCAAAAGTTTGCAACAGACCGATTGTCCGAGCCCCTCCGCGCCACCTATGTATGTATGTGGCAACTGCGTGACCAACGTACCGGACAGTAGTATCCGATTGACCGCACTATCAATATCGAATCCGCTTTTCATGGCTGGATTGGCCGAGTTGGTCGCGCACTGTTTTTTTATTTTTGGACTCGGGGACTCGAGTAAAGTAGGGTAGGCTTAGTTTAGAAGAGGGTGAATGATGGAGATAGATGGCGCACCGTAAGCACACCGGCAACGCGTTGTTTGAGTGCACATCTCATCCGGACCGGTAGCCCTACTCCAACCACCCCCCACCACTCCCAAAGGAGGCAGTTCGTATGCCACATGCGTACGTCCATGATGATGGTAATGATAACAGTCATGCAGAGCGTTTGCAAGGAGGTTCCGTCTACTTCCTTCCTTTGGTCTCCACAGAGCGGAACGGCGCACAGTGGAGCGAGTCAATGGAAGAGACCGGACATGGCAAAGATACTTTAAATGCGTATATCTTTGTTATTACGCAACGTTGAAGTTTAAGAGTGGTTCCATTGATTTTATTGTAAAATTTTCTACAAGAATCACTCATCATAATTTGTTTTTTGTTGGTAAAAACGTTCAAATTTTTATTTTTAGTAATTTTTTCCATGTCCGGCTCCTCTTATAAACTCGCTTCACTGTGCGGCGGCGCGGCGGCTCCATCAGATCTGATTTTTTGACGGTTTTAGTGTGCATTGTTGCGAAAATCGTCAATCAGAGGCTAGTTCAAAGGTCTGTGCTATGTTCGATGCATAGATCAAAGTTTCGATGTTTTCCTGCCATCGAATGGATTCGATGCTATTGTTGGTGTCAATCGATACATCGAAACTAGATTTGTATCGACATTTTCGACTAGAAACAGGCCAAAGAGTCATTTTTTTTTTCTTAATTCATCTACAATGAGTCCAAAGCATAAATATAAGTATCATGATTTCCAGTGATTTCTCTTTTTTGACCTGTTAACCCCTTATGGGCCAAGCCCGAGTATACTCGTTTTTCTCCTCTGTATAGTCTATTTCACATGTTTCAGTCTTCATTCCGGATAAAAATTACTGTCGATGAAAACACTTACAAGATAAGGTTTCGTTCAGGCGCCTTCAATTTATCGTACAGGCAATTCCAACTCCCCCGAGTACGAACAGTTAACTACCTTCCCTAAATAAACGGAAGAAAGACGTTCTTTTGAACTAACCTGGTCGTTGAAGGGTTAAAATTTGTTTTGATGCATCGATAAAATGTCGGATGTTTTTTGGACATCAAACTTCGATGCACAAAACTGGACATCGCACAGGCCTCAACCATAATTTACCCAATTATATTCGAATATAATGATTAATTGACTTTGAATTGTGAAGTTTTGCTTCTTCGCTCAACACTTAAAAAGGGCATTCTCAAAAAGAACAGCCTCCTGAAGAAGCGCCTGTAAATCATAACGCCTACCGGTTTACTTATTTTTCTTTTTCATTTTTTTGTTTCAGGTACTATGGTCTACTTACACCCAAACACTTCTTTAAGAATTCCATAATTATTAGGTTAAAGCTCCATATTCGTTCCCATGCGTGAGTATTCCAAAAAATTGTTGTTTTTTTATATTTCGATTGTATGTATTGTATGAGTAGATAGTTGTAAATTCTGATGACTGACCACCTTTCGCGAAAGGTTATATGGAGTGGCGTGTCGTGTATAATTGGACATTGTAACATTTTGTCTGTTTAAGCTTTAAGTCCTTGTGTAATAGGATCCTTGGATCCGAAGAAGTTTGCCAAGAACCCAATGAGTCGATATTTTACCTGGATTTTTCTATTTATCATAGTATCATCATGGGCGGAGCAAGCAATTTGGCAACTGTGGATTCTATCCATTTTAATGTATGAGAAACAATCGATTCCTGAGGGGGGCTATTGCCCAATTTCTAATCGATTGTTTCTCATACATTCAAGTGGGAAGAATCCACAGTTGCCGAATTGCTGGCTCCGCCCATGAGTATCATCTCTTGGATTTATCCTACGATTATTCATCCCTCCCCTATCTATTTACACCACGCATTCAGTGATTATTGCGCGCGCAAGCGAAAATTTATCAAATCTGTACCATTATCACATTTCGGAATCTATAAGCCATTTTCCGAAGTACAATGAATCGTACGAACGGCCTTGAAATAATCATTTATAAGCATGAGTTGGGGCTTCGACTCCTAAGACAACTCTATAGATTATCGAGTATGTGGAACACTGTGGAGGTTTAATTGCCCCCCCCCCCCTTTTGGCTCGATTCTTTTTTACGCATAAAGTTGAGACATCCAGTCGCAAACGTCCCATTATCCACTTTTGACGGAAATGAAGATGATGCCGGAAAAAAGATACTTCACTGACTTGCACATCTATGAGGGGGGGGCATGTTTATCATTGGGCATCAAAACTTATTTCATCCGTTTCAAGAAGATGGGTCAAAAATGCAAACTGCAGCAAAACTGGTCCAACAAAGTTTTTTTTTTTTTTTTTTTTTTTTTTTTTTTTTTTTTTTTTTTAACTGAACAAAAACCGCATAAGGTGAGATTAGCAAATAGACGACTTATCAGTTTCAAATAGAAGAGTTGGAGCCATCGGAATGCCGTCCCAGAGCCGCCGCTTAATACGAAACAAGTATACTTTTTCCAATGAGGATTTCAATGTTTTACCCTTCCCCTTTTTGAAGGTAATGCCTATTTTATATTAGAAATCCTCTCTACAGTTTGACCTTACCGCAGCATATTCCACGCAAGAGCATCGGAAAACAATATTCCGTTCATCCCTGTGGTTTCCCGTTCCCGTACACGAGATTCAGCCGTAAGAACATTTAATTGCATTCGTTCCTTTATGTGTTCGTTGCTCCCTCGCTCATTTGCAGATTAAGGGGAAAATGATTCTCCTCTGCAGTTCAAAAGCTTTTTTTTACGCATACGGCGCGGCGGTGGTTATATCCCCCCCCCCCTTCCCGTTCCCAATCGACTGCAAATGAAAGTCGATATTTATGTTTGCTCTTGAAATTGGATTATCAGCCTCCCTCCCCCCCCCTCCCTTCCTCCAACTGACCGTAAAATTGGATTTTTCAATTTATGATTAGACCTAGAGAATCACGTCCATTTCCTGTATTTGTATGTAATTTGACCTGCTAATTTTAAAGGACTCGGGTTTGGTTTATACCCGCGTATCGCAATTTTCTTTTTTCTTGCAATGTGATTCTATACCCAGCCGTTTTTGGAATTCAAAGCAGCTTCGAATTTTCTTATCAGCGCTATTTCTGAATATGGGTCGTACTGCGGCTAATTCTGCCAACACGGAGAAAAATGTCTGATTAAAATTACGGAACTTATTAAGAAATTGGGGTCGAAAGAATTTCCTTTTAAAATAATAAGAATTCTTATTGATTCGACGAGAATTATCATTGGTCGAATTGAACGTCCTGATGATCCAGAAGAATCACAAGAAAGAATCTTTGGATCAATAAGAATTCTTATTATTTTAAAAGGAATTTCTTTTTACCCATTATTAATTATACGTTCCGTAATTTCAACCAGAAATTTTTTTCTCCGTGAAGTATCGAAGCATATGGGGGGGGGGGGCGGTTTATGTGCCTCCTCTCTTTAAACCGCAAAATAATGTATAATAATTGTAATAAATTCAACTAAATAGGGTTTTGATGATAAATCTTGTGAATTTGAGTGTCTATTTGGACATTGAGATTTAGAACAGGCGTCACAAGTTTGCTCAATTTTGTTATTTGTTGGTTTTTTCTTTTTTTCCCCCCCGAAAGAAATTCCAACTTTTTGATTATACCGTTAGAAACTCTACGACACTTTAATCTTTGCAAGGGACCTGAATGTATAGAGTTTTAGAATTCGGCGGGGTAATTCATCAAGGGGATATAGATTATGGATTCCAATATTTTCAGTGTACACAGTCTGGCCATAAATTTGGGCTCTCAGTTGTGTTTTTTTTTTTCAAATAACTCAAAAACGGTTGAATAAAAGTATATAAACACTATATGTATATTCTGAAAGTAGACTAAAAATGAATTAAAATCAAATGAAAAAAAACATAAAATGTGTGTATATTCATTAATAAACACACATCTTATGGTAATTTTCACACAGCTCATTTTTTATTTTAACATTTTTAGCCGTTGAGAAACCTTCAATTAAAATTAAACCCAATCCAAAATCACAAACTTCCAACGACCTATCGAGGTTGCTCTGTTTACCGCTCTTTTGCGGAAACAACAAGCAACCCATAGTTGCCACTTTGGTACTGTTCTATAGTATTTTTTGTCTACTTTCAGAATATACAATGTTTACATACTTTTATTCAACCGTTTTCGAGTTATTTGAAAAAAAACTGAGAGCCCAGACTTATGACCAGACTGTGTATAAAGAGTTATTGCAACGCACAACTGTTTAATCTTTACTCCTTAGATTAACTCTCCGGAGAGTTCTAAAACTCTACCAAACAGAACATCGGCCCTCACAATGTTAAAAAAAAAAAAAAAATGAGCAAAAACGCATCCAATGGCGACGCCCGTGGTTTCACATGCATGTCTTAACTCTCTACGTACAGGGACTCTAATTCAAGCCGATGCAACGCAAGCAAGGCCACCACAGAAAAAACCTTCTCTGTCACATAGAGCCATAGCGCGAGTCAATCCAACGTCCTATTTGCGTCACCCCTAGTATACCCCTTCCACCCCCCCGAAACCTCCCTTATCACGTTCTATTTCTGAACTTGCACCGGCAAACAGTAAGAGGTTTCTGTCGCATCCAAGGGTTGAGAGAATCTATGTTTAGGTACTGTTCAGTGTTCAGCGCCGAATGCTCAATACATAGCTAAGCGATGGCTGGGCTAATGAAAGGTTCGCTAAGAAATACATTCATTCTTTGAAATAATGTTCTACCGTTACATTGTATAGGCAATCTGTTCTTAACATAGAGTCACTTGCAATCCAAACTATTAAAAAAAAAAGTATATATTTAGAATTCAGAATTAGAGTGTTTGTACCATAGTTCTAGAAAATTTTGAGGAAATTCTAGTTCTGTAACCATATTCTGTTATCTACACCAGCATTTTCTGGCCAAAGTTCTAGACTTTCTGTGGTTCACATATCGTTGTGCTTATGGTAATATTACTAGAATTTAGGAATTAATTTTTTTTCGTTTGCACAAATTTAATGCAACAGTACAATCAGTTTTAAAAATAACGATCCCATCAAGAGAAAAAAAAATACGTAACAACTCATTCGGCCGTAGAAAAATCCCGCGCTCCGCCATTAGGCAAAGCTCACTTTATTCTCTCTCACCTCAGAGGAAAATAAGGGCAGGGGGAGTGGGAGGGGGAGGGGGAGCCCACGCCAGAACTCGAGCAGAAAGCTCAAAAATGGGGTAATTTCTAGTTTCATGTTCTTCCTTAAAAAAATAAAATAAGAAAATATAAAATAAAATATAACCAAGGAAGTCAAAAGTGAGGAAAATTGAAGAGCGGTGAGGATGAAAAGTAGCCTGAGCCGAGTGCTCGACCAAAGTGCGCAAATGATGCGGTGAAAATTACAAGAGGGAGGGTGAAAAGATGTAAAGAAAGACAAACAGAGTGGGAGGGAGGGTGAGTTAATGAGAGCCAAAGATAATAACTCATCGGTTGGCTGCTGGAAAAGACCAAAAGATCATGAAAGATAGACTCTCTTGTCAAATGGCTGGCCGTGTCTCGTGTCTCCTCGAGTTCGCGGTCTTTAATCATGAGAGAGAGTCACAGGAACCAGGAGACAGGAGTGAGGAGAGGACGCTGGTATCAGCTGAGAGAAGGGGAGGCACCTGGCACAGTTGCCTGCCTCAAGTTATGGAAAATCCATCAATTTTTTTGTGAATTTAAAATTGGTATTTGAAGGTAATATCTGCTGAACCTGTTCGAGAGTTTTTCGCCGGTGTCGATTTATTCACGATCGATAGAGCCGTGAAAATACTTTTTTTTTTTTTCTTTCTCTCTTTTTTTTTTTTAATGCGAAATGATTTGAGGATCGTATTTCAAGACTTTATTTTCGTTGCGGTATTGATGAAAAGAAAAAAGTGTCTGTTTAAAAAGGATTCGTAGATTTTCGAAATTCTGTGGGATCGGACGGAGTGTCACATGAAAATGAAGAACCGTTGTCTTCCGACCGCAATCATAGCTAAGAAAAACCACATCAAAACCACAGCAAAATTTCAAGCGTTTATACGTGTTAATATTAGTCACAGTAAAGTGTTTAATGACCCTGAAACAGAAGAAGCCCCTGCAACGTGTAAAGAAATGGAGCTTCCTCTATGAGTCAACCTGGGGGGGGGAGGGGGGGAGTTGAACCGTTCCATTAGCCCCCTCCCTTCCACGAAGAAGCTTACAATAAGAGGGTGTAAATGAAAAATAGTGAAGGAATTAGAAACCAAAATCTTAGGCTTCTGTTCAATGTCTGAAAGAAGATTTGACCTAATGTAAGTAACTCTCGGATTTTCATTGCAGGTAAACTAAAGTGAACCCAAAAAACTCAGTTTGTTGTTATTCCAACTAAAAACGAAAACTCGTTGTTGCTGTTTCATCTAAAAACTTTATTTTATGTTGCAGTAATTTAAAAAAAAAAAAAAAACAAAAAACAAACAAAAAACAGGATTTTCTTCCAAAAACCTCAGCTCTTTGACAGCTCACAAAATGCCTCCATTGAAAGATATTTAATCGGCAATTTTGTTCTGTTCCGAATCTTTCGAACAGGATACTTAAGTGCACATTAAATTAACATAAAATCTTATGGAAAATTCAAAGAAAATCGCGTGACACATCAAAATACCTAGATAACTCTAGACCATTCATCTGCCTGTTTATTTAAATGCTCCGCACACAGAACTGTGCCTCTGATCACAATCTTGTTTCAAAAATATTCGACTGTTTTATAAAAGATTTGACTTCATTCATGCAGCTTTTTTACAGCTTAAATAGTTTGATCAAACAGAGCAATCGTTGAGCCGAAATTCACCGCAAACAACAGGTGATCATAACTGTTGCGCATTGGAGCCGAACATATTCCATCTGTCTGTGTTTGTCAATCAAAAGCTGCCGTTTTAAAATGATTCTAACATCTTCATCGAACTTCAGTTCCACTATCAATAGTCTGAAAATAACGACTTTTGTTTTGTTAATTTTTGAATTCTGAAGCGTCTTGTTGCATTTTATCTGCCGATGCCGGTTTGATCAAAAACTGTTAAAGCGTGTATGGGGGTCTTTAGAATTTACCGGAGCAGCGAAGATTACAGTATTTATTTGCTCTGGAAATATTACAATCCGTAATCTTTTCTGCATATAGCGACCGGTGCAACGCTCGGGTGAATTCTTTAATATATTACCTTTCTGTGATGACTGATTCAAGTGATCTCGCTATGGTGCCTCTCCTCTCCCCGCTCCGGTTGTGTGTACTCCACCTTGAGGGCTGTTCGGTGTTCGCTGTGTAATGCGGGTTGCGGCGGCGCGGCATTACCAGGCGTGGAAGTGCGGGACACCCATGACCCGACCCTCTCGAAGTCATGCCGTCAGTTCATCTCGCGAGCCCGATTCGTCGCTACTTGTCACGCGCCTGTCACGGTGTATGTATCATTTCGTTTATTATTCTTTCTCATACCGCGCCGCGCAACGCCATGTGCTAGTGCCACCGGTAACGACTTCTCGCTGCACTTTTACATCGTCACTTGTCTCCCCCCCCCTCCCTTATTAACCTCCTGGGGGCCGCGGCCCTCTTCATTCCTCCTCCCTCTATGAAACTATACAGCATCAAGTGTCTATGTCATTTCTACCTGGAATTTTGAACCGATTTCTCAATATTTTCGTTTAGAAGAGATCCTATTCATCAGCAGGCTGATTATGAACAGTCGTATCGTAATGATATCGAGTGCGTGTCATTTTGGAGTCAGGAGTCATCGTAGAATTTCCGTAGAGATGGGATGGTTTCTATCGGAATGAAACCTTTCGGAATGGCACCACTCATAAGGTAACACGCACTCGATCATCGACTCTATAGAATTACGATACGATCGTTCATAAACAGCCTCCAGCTCATTAAAATGGAAAGGCACATAATTGTTTACAAAGAGACTTGTTGCCAAGCTTTAAAGAGGTATATCACAGTGGCGTAGCGTGCAATTTGGCAACGTTTCACAGGGTGTATTTAAACCCTTGTAAAAGGTCGAATGCAAAGGTGTTCACCGAGCACCCAATAGCTCGATCTTTTTCATGGGTTTAAATGGAACGTTGCTGAATTGCACGCTACGCCACTGGTATATTAGAGCTGCTATGTCTTCTGAATCTTTAGTGACATTTTTTTAGTACACAGATGATTCCACAGGTTGACCAAAATATTACTCAGTCCAGTTAAGTGTATGATGTTGGCGTAAATGCACGAAAATACTCGCACCAATTATTTTTTCTCAATCAGAGGAATCACCGCGGTACATTAATAAAGTATCCAAAAAAAATTTAAAGTCGATAACGGAGACTCCATCTGGAGATAGATAGGAGATATAGATCGAGTATTTTCGTGCATTACAGTCGTAGTAAATCTGAAATTAGAATCTTTTGGTCAACCGGTAGAAACGTCGCTTAAAATGCCATGAAATATTCTCTAAATGGCAGCTCTTGACTATTTTATATAATCTACTGATAAACCGTGAGTTTTTGGTTTCGGCAAATTTTGAACGTTGGAAAATACGATGGAATGGCTGGGTGCTAATGGAATCAGGGTCTGAATGACGAAACTGAGTACGAGAAAAATGCATTTGAATGTTACAGTTCCATTTTTTGAATTTTAGATTCTAGTTTTGTTGCAAGTATGAATGAAATACAAAACTTGAAGCCTGCAAAAAAGAGATAGAAAAAGTATCCCCAGCGAAGGAGTAATCGCCCTATTGTTGTTATGGTTAATCAATTTTCAAATTGTAATGCACTGCTGTTCGATGAACAACGTCCATCCTGTAAGCTTTTTTGATGTCACCGCGGCATATTGTCATAAATCAAATTTCATCATTTGGTCGACGTATTTTGCTGTGTATTACTTCCTTACGAGGCAGGCATCATTGAAGATAACGTAAGGTCATTAACTCGAAGGCGTTTACCGTGGTTACTATCTTCATTTTGTGTCTTCCTTGAAATGGAGCGGTGGATTGTACTCAAATGAGAAACGTCTGCGAAATTCTTTATAACATCACTTGTTCGAGTGTCTAATCGTTTATGGAACAAACCATCATTTAAACAGTTATTGCTCTTTCGAAGCAATTAAGGCGCTCTTTAGAAGACGGGGCTTTTAAAATACCCTGAATTGAGCTTCCGCCCACGATGAGACGGTAGCATTATCAACCTCTCTCCTCTCACAAGTAAACTTAAATTGAACTGGTTTTTTAATTCCAAAAATGTGTGTGTTTGACGAGTAATGGTTATTTGTGCCCCCTAAACCAGAGCTGCCGTTTTGCGTATGATTAATGACATTTTTCAATTCACCGATGATTCCACCGATCGAGAAAAAGATTACACAGTTCATTCAGTGTATGACTGTAGGTATACTGCTCGAAAATACTCTGATCTGTGATCTTTTCTTCATCGGTGCAATCACCGTTTTTTAAAGTTTTTTAAAGTCATCGATGACCTCCACCGGTTGAGAAAAAATTACAGATGCGAATATTTTATGCATTACAGTCAAACACGGAGCTGAACTATGTAATCTTTACTAAACTGGTGGAATCATATCATCGATGAATTGAAAAATGGCATTAATTATACGCAAAACGGCAGCTCTATTCTAAACACTCTCTTCGCAATACGGTGTTGGAATGCGGGGTTTAAAGAGAAAAACTAACAAAGGAAAAAATTAAATCAAAAACATTTGAGACATTTTAGTTGATTTGAATGAGGTCTGTTCAGACTTTGACTAACTGCAATGACAAAGGCCAAGTTTTGTCCGATCCGCTTACTGAGCAAACAGTTTTTATACTATAGTATATTTATGATCCAGGTTTGGTGGGTTTTAATAACAATGTGGCGTTTAGGCATGTTTCAAAGTAAAAATTCAAAGGAAAGAAGTCTTGTTTCATAGACAAATTGAGACTCATTATTGAGACCCAGAGCTCAAAGCCTCAAAGTTTCAAATCGAGCCAAAAATGGGGGTTTACCGACTGAACGATTCTATTACGAAATACTGCCAGATGTACTGCCAGAAATTAATGTAATTCATGCAAACTTGGTGGAAGAGGTTTTTTTGGTTGCTGAATCCATTTTGGTAACAGTTTTTCAACATTTATAGATCCAAGGTAGCCGCCATTGTTGTATTTTTTGGCTGTGGTTGTGGTTATCGTGTACAACTGAGTCCTGGGAAAAATGGGGGAAAGTCCATCGCCTTGTTACACTGATTATGTAACTTTGTCTTCAATTCCCGAGGAACCAAATTCACTTATTTTGATAAACTTTTCTTTTTAAGAGATAGAGTGATGGATACCTCTAGGTATCCATCACTCTAGAGTTAAAATATTACTGATTATGGTGTTTTTTTTAAGCAATCAGGATGAAAATGAGGGTAGACGGACTATTGGACGAGGAGGGGCAAAAACCGACCCTTTTTGGCGAGCAAAAAAAGAGGGTGTTGGAGGGGAACCAGCAAAAACAAGGGCCTTTTTATGGCGAGTAAAAAATGCAGAAAAATACGATTTCCATATTGACTCCTTATTGATGCCAGATAATCGAGTGTAAGAAGGAGGCAGGTCCAAAAAGTTGGAAGTCACCGCTTACTATCACAGAAAAATGTTAAAATATTGGAAAAATCACACTACCACACCCAAAAATCACAGCTGTTAAAAAAATTTAAATTTTTCCCCTGATACGAATAGCCAAACTTCTCCGCATATTTAAGGCGTCTGTCTAATGTCTTTGGAACGACCTGGAACTGATGCCACTATGTTTTCCATTGGTTCATTTTCATTATTGTTGTGTCTGATGGAGTAAATTTTTGTATAATAGTTTCCTCCTGAATTTCTTTTAGAAGCTGTACGACTGTGTAGAGACATGGATGCAGATATGATAAAATTTTTCTAATCTTCGATATTATGCGTCTGATAAAGATTGAAGTCGCATTGCGGAGAAATGCGAGGTTGCCAAGCCTACGTCTTGACCTCGCCCAAAAGACCCGTGGCATCTTACTACATCTGTCTGTTCCCCACATTTTCCTCACCCAAAAGACTTCCCTTTTTTTTACCTGATTTTACCCCTTCGCCCAAAAGGGTTGCGCCCAAAATGAGGGATGGTTATTTTCCCCAATAGTTGATAAATTAGTGCAACGAAACGTGTGACGATTGGCTTTCCTCAGTTTTCTTCTGTGGACTCTTTATTTATGTCTTGGAAAATGGCCACCACTTCTGTCTTATGAACATCCTCCAACTTCTCTCGAACGGAGTAACGGTAGGGCGGAGAAGGTGTTCTCAGTTGACGTTTTCAATGGAGCTCATCGAGACGGAGGGGAAAAAAATCAACTTTTCTATCGTAGTTTACTCAATTCTCCCCTCACCCCCTCCCTCCCTCCCTCCCTCCCCCCTCCCCCTCCTCCTCTCTACACTCTCGTCTGATTCCCTCGCTCTCACCCGATTTCCTTCTTTTTTTGCTCTTTTTATTCGGTTTTTTCCGCTCCGTTAAAAATGTAGAATGTTTTAGAATGTTTCAGAATGTCGCCCTCCCTCCCCCCCTCTCCTTGAAAAGAAAGAGGGGGAAAATCGTAGGCTCAGGGAACCGTAGACACTTTTTTTCCTCCTTATTTCACTCTAAATATTTAAAAACTTTCCCCACCGCTCCTTCCCCCGCCCCGCGGCCACCGCCGAGACGTATTTGATCAGCGAGTCTTCTCAATTCAATTGATCTGGGGTCCTCCTTTTTTTTTTCGTCCCCTGATTTCTTCCCTTCATTGCTTTTCAAAATCTAGCAACTCGCGCTCCCTTTTCCAGATTTTAGATTTCTTCAAATATTTAGGGGATGCTCTGCTCGTTGGTACAGTTTGGTTATTCGAACCGCGTACCTACTCGAGAAACGTTGCCGGTTCGATTCCAATTTAAGCTGTTCGTTTCTCGTTCTTCAGATGGCGGATCCAAGAGCTTGTTCTCTCTCTCTCTCTCTCTCTCTCTCTCCTCTCCTCCCCTCCTCTCTCTCTCCTCCCCTCTCTCCTCTCTTTCTCCTCTCTCTCTCTCTCTCTCTCTCTCTCTCTCCGCCCACTTAAACGTGTATGTTGAAAAAGGACAGCGATAGAGGCAGTCACGTGACTTCTGCCCCTTCCTCTGTCATTTCCTAACATGCGCATACTAATGGGCAGAGAGAGAGAGAGAGAGAGAGAGAGAGAGAGAGAGAGAGAGAGAGAGAAGAGAGAGAGAGAGAAGAGAGAGAGAGAGAGAGAGAAGAGAGAGAGGAGAAGAGAGAGAGAGAGAGAGAGAGAGAGAGAGAGAGAGAGAGAGAGAGAGAGAGAGAGGAGAGAGAGAGAAGAGAGAGAGAGAGAGAGAGAGAGAGAGAGAGGGGAAAAGGAGAGAGAGAAGAGAGAGAAAAGAGAGAGAGAGAGAAGAGAGAGAGAGAGAGAGAGAGGAGAGAGAAAAGAGAGAGAGAGAGAAGAGAGAGAAGAGAGAGAGAGAGAGAGAGAGAGAGAGAGAGAGAGAGAGAGAGAGAGAGAGAGAGAGAGAGAGAGAGAGAGAGAGAGAGAGAGAGAGAGAGAGAGAGAGAGAGAGAGAGAGAGAGAGAGGAGGAGAGAGAGAGAAAAGGAGGAGAGAGAAAGAGAGAAGAAGAGAGAGACGAGAGAGACAGAGAGAAAAGAGAGGAGAAGAGAGACAGAAGAGCCCAGAGAGAGAACAGAGAAGAGAGACAGAGAGAGAGACAGAGAAAGAGACAGAGAGAGAAGAAGAGAAAAAGGAGAGAGAGACAGAGAGACAGAGAGAGAGAGAGAGAGAGAGAGAGAGAGAGAGAGAGAAGAACAATTTTACTCTGTAGCACTCCGAGCGTGATGAAAGACGTTTCTGTAGGATATGCGCAGTGGCGTGAATAGCACCCTCGCAACCCCCCCCCCCAAAGGCATGGAGAGGGGGTGGCAGTAGTTGTCTAGAATGTTTAATTTAGGGCTGAGACAGAAAGGTAAAAAATGACGGGAGCTTGATGAAATTTAAAAGAATGGGAATAAAGAAAGAGAAAAATAAAACAAAAGAAGTAGATTCGTTTTATCGATTAAATTAACCGTACTTTTTTCTGCATCGGTATAAATAGTCTTGGCGCAAATAGCTCAAACTGAAACCTCACATTGGCTATGATTATTATAGGTGGTTTCAAAGAGTGTAATCATAATGATTTAATTTCCGTGTACACACTTTTTAAAAGATAAAGCGTACAAATAGGAGAATGGAATTAAATGGCATCAAATTATTTAAATTAATGGAAATGAACAGACTAAATCAAAAATGAAAATTCGATACCGCCTAAGGCAAGCATATAGCAAGGAAAGGAACACACTGTTATAACGGCAACTAGATGGGATACCAACCATTTCGTCGAAGTACTTTCTGGAATTTATGTAAGCAGAATTCTTGTTTTAAGCAATCAACAATATATTGAGCATCACCAGAATTCCGATCGAAGGTACTAGAGCGTACTTCTACGAAATAATTAAGTGCCCATCCGGTTGCCATTGAAATATTCTTCTCTTCAAGCTGTATTGGAAGTAACTAAACCTTTAAAAAATTAAAATTATATTAAATAACACTAGAGAGGTTATGGATAAGTGAGAAAAAGTAGACTTTGAAAGACTGTTATATAGATTTTTTTGAAACTCAAAAACTGTCTACAATTTTGGTTGATACTATATAATTTATTTCGTACTTTTTTGATTTTTCAGGTGTTTTACTTTGAATTCAAAAGCTAGCTTTTGTAATTTTAACTCGGAAAAAAACTACGGTGATAATAACCATACGGATACCTGATTTTGGCACCTGCTAGATGTTATGGTAATGTTAACCAGATGTGTACTATGTTTTGACTAGGTACTAGGTGATGTTACCTGATTGCATGTCGAATTTACTCAAACTATCGGTAAATGCACCATACTTCTGGTCAAGTTTACCATATCATCTAGTACATCTAGCAGGTGCCAAAATCAGGTATCCGTACGGTTATTTTCACCAATCTATTTTTTCCGTAAAGTACGTGCATTGTTTTTGCATCAGTTAAAATTAAAAACAAGGTTCGAAATCTCTGCAGTAGCAAAAGTTCGAACCAGACTCATTGATAAGGTTCAACAGTCCGCGCCCATTAAACAAAAAGCTCCCAGTCCCACCTCCGTGCTGCGCTGTGCATATTGCATAATACACGGAGGCACTAATCAACAAATCGCACATTCAAAAGTGGAAACTTTCATATTCAGTAACTCGACGTATTTAAGATTGCCGAAACTTCTTTGAGCTTTTAAAAGTTTAAACTTTCCGCGCGTAAGTCGAATTAGAACTCAACTCGACTTGAGAGTTCAAATTTCTTACCCCTCTATACCCCCTCTCCCTCTCTATGAGCTCCTCGAAATCATATTTTATTTCGTTCTATGTTCGATTCCAGTGCCATAGCGGAGTCTTGACGCCAGACACTCAGTGCAAGTGCGGCGTCGAAGGATTTTGATTTTACTATGATTTCAGGCGAGTGTTGCCAGATCTATACCTTCCGACAGCATAATTCCCGATTCCCAGTCAAACCGATTAGACGAGAAGTAAAAAAAAAACAACAACAACAACACGGTGAATTTTAAACATTTTGTCAACAAAATTTTTACAAATTTATTTTTGACAAAATTTTGAAACTCTCAAAGTTCTTTCTTATGAAGAATTTAAAAGGAGGAAAAACTCGTGTTGTTGTTTTCATTTAATAGGCGCATCCATGAAAAGAAAGTTTTTTTAATTTTGCTCATCAGTTCCTGTGAAAAGTGTCCTTGCACTTTAATATGACCCTGTTTTACATGGAAAGGATGGGGACATTGGACAGACGACTCCCCTTAAATCCATATGAAATCGGGTTATTATTATTTTTTTTTTTTTTGAGAGAGATCTGGCAAGTACGGTTGAATTTAAGATCTCCTGCATTAGAACCGGCAACACCGGAGCCAGCTCGGCTCGAATGGTACGAGACGAAGAATCTTTTAGAGAAAGGAAACGTAAGCTCAAAAAGGTGGTGCAGATGGGAAGGGTTAAGGGGTTGAAAACACTTTTCAAAACTACATTGCGAGAACTTAATAGAGGCACTTTGAATGGAAACAAGTCGAAGGAGAAATAAAAAAACGAACAAAAAAACAAAGAACTGTACAACTTGTAAAACCGAACCAACTTTCTACTGATGCCTATAATCTCGCGCTTTTTTTCCTGACCAATCACTCTCTTGAAGTGATAAAAGTAGAAACGAATCGAGAGGAAAGGACCCGAAATTCTAGCATTGAAGCCTTACTTCTTGACTCTGCGAAACTTTCATAACAAGCTCCGTGAAAAACTTGTTTCAATTTGTCCTCTTTAGCGGGGCAGTATGCATAATTGAATCCAGTGGATTGCAGCTGTAAAAATTGGGGAGCTGAAAAGTTGGTTGAATTGATTGACGAATTTAATTGGAATCGATGATCGGAAAAAAAGAAAAGAAAAATGTTTGCTCGATCAGATCCCATCACTCTCTGCGATGCTCCGGACGGGCCAGCAGTAGTGTCAGCACTCACTTTAACTATAAGTACTATCGACGAATTAAAGATTGTCGCGAGATTTTCACGAGCTAAGTTTCGCCTTCAAGGTTTTGGTTCGGCCACTCTGCATACTCCTTACACCTTGCAGGTGAGAGTAGGGTTGCCATCTCTGAAAATAAAAAAAGCCGGACATTTTTCGAAAAAAAGCAGGACATTTAGTAAAAAAGCAGGACCTTTCTGTTTTTCGGTTTTTTATAAATTTTTTAAGTTTTTTTTAAGTTGTAAGAGATATTTCGTGAAAAATGAAAACGCGAGTTCCTTTAAAATGAATCTGTTTATTATAAAAACTTAAAAACTAACATAAAACGTTATAAATTTAAACATTTTCAGTGCTGTATTTGGGTTTTTACTTGCTACTAGGCTTAAAATTGATTCATTTTCTAATACGTAGGAATAAAATTTTTCACATGTGACATTTTTATAATTATACTGTAAAGTTACTATAGATTTAACAGTTTCGTTAGCAGTTTATTTCTTTCGTCGCTCCATTGAGCGTTGATGAGCAAAAAAATGCGCTCGACGTTAGCGTTATGAGGAGGTATAAAAAAAAAAAATTACAAATTTTGAGGAGTTCCGAATTTTGATCGGGAAAAGGGGAAATTTTTTTAAAAAATTGCACCAGCGTGCGTCTAAGGCTTCCACTTCGTCCTCTAAATTTAATGTCGAAACGTAACTTTGAAGAAGACAAAATTGATCGAACAAATTACTATCATCAATGTCGACATTTTTTGTTTGTAAATAAATCACGGATTCCGTTATTGCATCAAATTGTACATCATTCATTTTGTCGAAATCCATCCGTTAAAACAAGCAAATTCCGCTATTGGCGCAGACCATTTTTCTAAGTAATCAGTACATGTTTGATAAAACTCTTTAGCTTCACTTTTAAATTTCTGGCATTCAATTTCTAGCCCTTCGGCTTTGACACTTTTCAATAAAGATCTAACTTTAATGGATAAGAAATTTTGCTCTAGGCGGGTTTTCAGCATGCTTGACACTGAATTTATGATATTACTTACTTCAACAACGGAGCTGTTTTCTCGCTCAAGTTGCGCAATTTTTATATGGAAAACATGCATATTTGAGTGAACAACCCCAAAAACGTTTCTGAAAGTTCATTTTCAAAAAATTGTCGAATTAAAACAGGAATTTTTTGGGTTTCGATAAAAAATATAATTTAAGAGCAGGGTAAATTTTAAGAATCTTTTCAATAGCCGGAAATAAGCTCAACCATCTAACTTTAACATGACGCAAAAGTGAGCAATAAGTTACACCTACATCATCACAGAAATCTTTCAGCTCTTCTGTTCTCACAGTATAAAAGTGAAAGTAATTAAAAATCTTCATTACAATACTCTCTAAATCAACTGACAAGGTATCAGCTCCATGTTGCATAGCATTGTGCAGGATGTGCCCAGGACAACCAACTCCGATCATCTCTTTATTTATCCTAGATTTAAGCAGTGACAAAACATTTTGCCCTTCTTTATGCTCGGGCCCACCGAAATTAACATTAGCGTTGTCCGCGCCATAAGCAATGCATTTTGATAATAATTTGTGTTCCTCTAACGATTTTTTTAGGTACAAAAAAATAGTTTCAGCCGTTTCATTCTTAGTTTCTTCAAGATTTAGAAGCTTACTTTGCACACCATTTTCCCTATCAAAATATTGGATAACTATAGGAAATAATTTTAAATTTTTATGATTGCTCGCATCTGTTCCCATTCCAAAATAGGACACATCAGTTTGGAGGGTTTTTACAGTTTCATCTAAACAGTGCGTAGCCAGAACGTTGTTGACAATCGCTGCAGTTTTGGTTCGCCCAGAACGAACGCTTTTCGCTACTTGCGAATCAGGATAAATAACTCGGTGCAGCTTCGATGTACAATCAGTGGAGTTAAAGGACTGGTGATGTCGCACTGTGTGGAATGCGAGAGTTGCCTCGGCCGCTTGTACCTTCTTATCAATGGGCGTAAATTTTTGGTGGAAAAAAAGTTTCTACCTTACTTGTTGAGGCGACGCTGCGCAGGGCTTTCTTGTGTTTCTCTGTCTGTAAATGCCGTTCAATATCACCCGCACCTCTATAACAAATTTTTACGTAGTCTTTACAAATTAAACACTTGCTTTCGTATTCGTCGCGACCTGTATCGAAACACGGGTATTTAGTTTTCAGGTCGTCAGTAAATGTACATTTTCGCTTTCTACTTGGTGTACTGGACATTATTAAACTTTCAATGTAACTGAACACACACACACAAAAAAAAACAGAGAACTGCAAAATATGATCTGCACGTAATCAGCCTGAGACTGAAACTGACGTAAACATAGGCCCGGGCCGGGTCGCCGCACTACTCGCAATCTTGTCGCTAGATTCCCGCGACAAGTGCAAAGTTCACCGCAAAGTGTCACGCCAAGGGAGACTCGCGGCAAGATTACTCATCTTCGTGCAGTGGAGCGAACGGACTGAAAAGCCGGACATTTCCTCATTTTCCATGCGTCCGGCCCGGACGCATGGAAAATGCATGAAAAGCAGGACATGTCCTGCTAAAGCAGGACGGATGGCAACCCTAGGTGAGAGGCCAGTGCGGGTGGGGCGGAAAAGCCGTTGCAGACCAGTTCCTCACTTACAATCATAACTGGAAAAATGTAAAAGTCTCGCGTCAATCTTTAATTCGTCGATAGTACCTACAACGCCGCCAAATTACGCTTCGCCGGTGAATCATACTCATCTGTTTTGATTGTTTGTTTCTTCCGGAATCAAGTCCGTTTGTCGAGTCTCGCTTGATATCGGGCCTGCCTCACTTGTAAATTATTTGCGGTCGGGAAGAAGGGTTGGAGGCCTGGAGGTCGCCGAACAGCTTTGCCCTCATCGGTGCCGCATGTGACAGAAGGAAGTATAAAGCAGGGGAGGGGGCGCGCAAAGGGACACGGGGACCCAGAATAATGCGCGAATGTGGGCAGTTATCTGTTCGGTCTCTCTCTTTTTCTCTCTCTCTCTCTCTCTCTCTCTCTCTCTCTCTCTCTCTCTCTCTCTCTCTCTCTCCCTCTCTCTCCCTCTCCCTTCTCCACTTGAAGTTTTGACCGCCACCACCGCGTACCGGCCGTCATGCAGCAATTTATCGAGCCATGTTCTTGTTCCTACAAACTGCAAGCACTTCGCTTGTCACCTTATCTCCCCCCTCCCCCCCGGCTCCATGACCCCTATTTAATCTCACCGTGGCTCTTGTGTGCTCGTGATCCCCTCCGCACCTCACAATTCTCATTGACAAGTCTACTTCGTTTCCATGATACAACTCTTTCTTGAAGCAAATTAGCTTTTCGTTTGGACGCTTGCCGATCTCGTATACCGCCCCGCGGCCCGCCCCTCCCCCTCCCCCCTTCTATTCATCGATACCGGAGTTAGATTCGTTTATCCAGATCAGTTTTTGTGAATGGTTTTATCCATAAAGCTACACTCTGCAGACTATCAAATTGGATCCTTAAAGTATAGCCTCCAAGTAAACATTTGGTGATTGGTACCGCATCCATTCACAATCATGGTTTGGCGGCCTGCCAACTTTCGGCAATCATCGATGTTTTCGGAGGTCATCATTAATATTGGCGCGATATCCCGTTCACGCAAAGATGCAATGAATTTTGAAAGAACCTTATTCAAAATGAGCCATTTTGGCCCTGAGGAATTTGTTTTGGGTTATTCTTCCAATGGATAGAACATCGTTTCGCGGTTCTAAAACTGGGTTTGTTTTTGTCTTAGCCCCTCTAGGAGCGGCGGGGGAGGGGGTCAAAGGTGAAACCTATTTTCGTCAATAACTTTTCACCGAATTAAGCTCCGACTCTCAACTTTAAACCGAAATGTTCAGCGTAAAAAGAGCTTTCTTTTGATGTATATGATAGTGTATTTATCTCAATTTTCAAGGTAAAAATTGCAATTTTTTGGTTTTTACAAACCCAAAATTTTTAAAATTTGCAATTTTTAAAGATGAATACCATCTTTGATTTTTTTCAAAAACTATCTAAAAGAAAGCCCTTTCTTTGTTCTTTCAAATGACGCAAAGTTCATTTGTCGGCAATGAATACTCTCGGAGATATGATCGGTCAAAGTTGGCAAGGTCGCGAAAATTCTTGAAAGTTGCGCGCTCCAAGGGTTCGTATTTTGCGCCTCCTTACGCACAGTCACGAAAGTTGAAAACGATCTTATGCAAGTTATCAGAATGACTTCTGCGCAAGGATGGTGGGTATTTTGGGTGGCGTAGGGGCATAATTATCGACGGAAATCGGTATACAGCGTTGCCAAATGTTGTCGAAACTCATACGTTATGTGAAGGAATACATTTGCAAAGTTGGATGGAACAGTCAGAATTTATGTTCTGAAATTTGGCAAACACAGCTGAAAATATGGTTAGTGGTAAACTGACGGATGAGAGATTTTGTAAGTACTATGTATCTCTTGCCTGACAGCCGCCTTGCACAAGCAGCTTCGAAATTCATCGGCTCTGCTTTTCTCCGCTAACTCACCTACAAATGGGATGACATCTGATAAAATTACTATCTTAATCACACAGATAATGCACCGAATTGATACCGATGACATAAATTCCGTCTATTCCATCCAACTTTGCAAATGTATTCCTTCAAATAATGTATGAGTTTCGACAGCATTTGGCAACGCTGCATACTGATTTCCGTCGATAGTTATGCCCCTACGCCACCCAAAATACCCACCCCCCTTGCGCAGAAGTCATTCTGATAACATGCATAAGATCGTTTTCAACTTTCGTGACTGTACGTAATAAGGAGGCGCAAAATACGAACCCTTGGAGCGCGCAACTTTCAAGAATTTTCGCAACCTTGCCAACTTTGACCGATCATATCTCCGAGAGTATTCATTGCCGACAAATGAACTTTGCGTCATTTGAAAGAACAAAGAAAGGGCTTTCTTTTAGATAGTTTTTGAAAAAAATCGAAGATGGTATTCATCTTTAAAAATTGCAAATTTTAAAAATTTTGGGTTTGTAAAAACCAAAAAATTGCAATTTTTACCTTGAAAATTGAGATAAATACACTATCATATACATCAAAAGAAAGCTCTTTTTACGCTGAACATTTCGGTTTAAAGTTGAGAGTCGGAGCTTAATTCGGTGAAAAGTTATTGACGAAAATAGGTTTCACCTTTGACCCCCTCCCCCGCCGCTCCTAGAGGGGCTAAGACAAAAACAAACTCAGTTTTAGAACCGCGAAACGATGTTCTATCCATTGGGAGAATAATCCAAAACAAATTCCTCAGGGCCAAAATGGCTCATTTTGAATAAGGTTCTTTTGACGTCGAAGGGGAAATTTATTGTTTGAAATTCGGGTGTGGATGTGAAGTTCGGATTTTTTGTGGGGGACACCAAACTCCAAAGTCAATAAAACCATTTCAAGAAAATTAGGAACGTTATTTTCTGCTGTCACTCCCCATCCGTTAACTTGCGATTACTTGAAAATATTGTTGTTGCGCACCGATCACCAAGTGCTCTCTTGGCAGCTACTTTGTGGATTCAATTTGAGCGTCTGTAGAGGCCTATAGACTATAGAGCGCTTTGCTGCTCCTGAATCATTGATGGAACCCCAACATTTTTTTTTTTTTTTTTTTTTTTGGTTTTTTATAACTCGCCAAGGAAGAGCTCTGAAACCTGAAAAAGGAACACTTGAGCAACGCAGTTTTTCTCCTTCTTCTTAAAACTAACTAAAGGCTTGTGTTTGAAGCAAATCCATTTTCAACTCTCTCGAGAAAGTTTTTCTCATGTTGTTCTCGTAGCCTAAAATGTTGGGGTCAGAAAGGGGGTTTAACCTCCGTCCTCCAATGCCAAACCAAAAAAAAAAAAAAAAATCCTTCTTTTTTCCATGCAATTTTAAGAAAACACCACCAACACATTTTATATCTTGATGTAATTTCATTCTAAATTACTTTCTGTAAAAAACTAAAACTTGCGGACAGCATTCCAAAGACTCCTCCTTTGAAAATCATTTAACCGGTCTCTTCTACACGTCGTGATTAGCCTTCTCATTCAAGTTCCGTTTTCAATTAGGATTGTGACTTCTAAGCTCATTGTATACTGATTTTTGTAACGAAATGCTTGAATTGCAGTGAACCATTGACAAAATCCACTGAAGGACGTAAGTTCCCAACATGATAATGTGCTCGCCTTTTCAATTATTCTAATTGTGAGTGACAGAGTAACGGACACGTCTTTTTTATTTATAATTTGCACTGGTTTTATGATTAGCATCGTGGTCATTTCTGTGGATTTTCAAAAGAGTGATGTTCGAACGTTAAAAGTGAACATGGAGGAATTATCGTTCTCCATCATAAAACCGACACTTTATAACTATCGTCCGACAAAGTAATATTGCAGTGATCAGTCATATTGTTCGCGAGGTTTTAAAGTGGCAATCAAGTAGTTGACCCATTCGATTTTAAATACATCGGTGAAATAAAACTGTGGTGTATGGTGATCGTTCCGTTGAATCAGCCGATGTAATGCAACGTTGGAACTTTGTGATCGGTGATCGGCTGCCATTGCCGAGACTTTGGTGTCTCCTCGTGCCTCAGAATCGTGGCCGAAGATGATCATACAAATCGACAATTCTTCTTGATCCTGGCCAACATGAGGAAACCAGCGGGGGTTGGGGGGCGGGAGGGGGGAACGGGGCCGCCCGCAAATTTGAATGTGGGTATTTTGACGATCCTCCAATCGGTGTGTGCTTCGACCGGTGACGTGGACTTGGATTACTTGGTCAAGCAGCTCGTTCAAATAGCTGCAACCAAGACGCCGACCTTCCAGCAACCGGCGAACGGTCTAAATGGGATGAATGGGATGAAAACGCCGTCGAAAACTTGCTCGTGCTTTGTTCATCTTATCCTTCTTCAGGTATCCCTCCGTTCTTCTTATTTATTTTTCATTGATGTATAAGCCTACACTGATAAAAACAAAGTTCACGTAGAGCTGAAGCAGTCTTTTAAAATAGCTTCGCAGAGCGAAAGTTCTAGCTCTATTGCAGAAACTTTCAGTAGTACCGAAGCACTACTTCGGTAGAGTAACAGCCTTTCTTCGTGCTTTTGATCCACTGAAGTAGTGCTTCACACGGAGAAAACATTTCTGATTGAAATTACGGAAAGTAGGAAGAAATTGAGGTAAAAAGAAATATGCTTTAAAATAATAATAATTCTTATTGATTCAACCAGAATTATCATTGGTCCAATTGAACTTTTTGATGATTCAGAAGAATCACAAAAAAGAATCGTTGGATCACTAAGAATTCTGGTTGAATCAATAAGAATTATTATTATTTCAAACCAAATTTCTTTTTACCCCAATTTCTTCCTACGTTCCGTAATTCCAATCGGAAATTTTTCTCCGTGCAGTAAGTATAAACGCAACTTGCTCCGGTAGAGCTAAATCTTGTTCTGCAAAGCTTTTTTAAAAGGCTGCTTCGGCTCTACTCAAAATTTATTTTTTCAGTGTAGTGTAACTAAGGGTGATTATACAAAAATACTGTACCCAGTGCTGTTTCTTAAATACCCAACGAACTATAAAAACTATGGAGGTGTTACGCCTTGCGGAGCTGCCGTTTTGCGTATAATTATTGGCATTTTTCAATTCGCCGATGATACCACCGGTTGAGAAAATGTTATACAGTTCAGGGACCAAATAATGTTAGGTCCCGAGCGTATAACGTAGGCACGATCATGTGACGTGCGTAGGCTCTCTGATTGGTCGAGACCGCACGCAATTCAACTTGCACACAACATACATTTTTTGGTCCCAGTTTAGTGTATGACTGTAATAAATTAAAAAAACTCGATCTGTAATATTTTCTCAACCGGTGGAGTCGTCGATGACTTTAAAAAAACTAGCGGATATTTCAATAAATTAACGGCGATTGCACCCGATTGATAAAAGAATACAGATCAAAGGATTTTCGTGCATTGCAGTTATACACTGAACTGAACTTTGTTACCTTTTCTCAATCGGTGGAATCATCGGTGAATTGAAAAATGTCATTAATTGTACGCAAAACTGCAGCTCTGATCGCCTTGTTTTGTGTCATATCCTTTATTTATTTACCATTTCATTTACCAACCGGAACAGATCGATTCTCTTTCCGAGCGGAGCAGTCTTCTTTTTGCTCTCGCGAGAGAAGCGCGAAAGTAGAATCGACCTATCCATAATATCGCCTTCAATTTCTGTGGTAGGCAAAATCGGTGCAGTCGCGCACGAATAGTTACCTATCCGTCGTCCGTCGTGGAGCATGACAATAAGACATTGACATGAGGAGCGCTTTTCTTCAGAAGGAAAACTTTGTTAGAAGCACAAGTCACCTCGCGTCGTGTAATTTGAAAAGAGGTGTCAGTGTATTGTTCATAAACGACTTCGAAGGTTAAGTTCGAGAGTGGTCTCATAGATTTTTCGCTCGAAATGCCGACTCTTTTCCCATATCGCTTCTTTTTGTTGTGCCCTCAAAATGAGATTTCAATTTTGTTGAGTCTGACAATGAGAGAGAGTGCTTAGTGAAAATAATTGGTAATTTTCCCCTCCGTGAATTTACACAGTCATTTGGAATATTACCCATTCCAGAACGTTAAAACACTGCATTTGAATTTTTGTTAGTAAAGCTGGCTGTACTCAAGTAACCGAAATCCCAATCCTCTTCGTGATGTTAACTAACACACAGTAGATTATTTGTGGATTTCTGAGTCGATTTCAAACGAATTTTAGTTTGTCTTATTTTCTGCCAAAGTTTGAGGTTCTAAATAAACGAAATAAAAGCAAAACCAAGTAAAGAATAAGTGTTTAGTCTCATTCTCGCGATAGGAAGTGGTGTCGCGTGCAATTTACAACACTGCATTACGATTTCTTACACGACTTAATGTAGACCAAAATCCAAATGCAGCGTTGTCAGATTGCACAAGACGCTACTGGCGATTTGCACTCCTTGCCGGGGGGGGGGGGGGGGGGTTTCCTCTGCACCGCTAAATTTTAAAGAGCGATAATTTTACTTTTGCGTCAATGGAACAATCGATACGAGCGACAATCGAACAGCTTTGCCGATAAATTTTCATCCTCAATAGAGAGGTTCTTTATCAATTGCACCCTTGATGAATATACTTCGCCCCCCCCCCTTTATAATGTTACTCTTAAAAGTTGATTGGGGCAGTCTTGATTATGCCCCTTTTGAGTTGAGGTCAATCAAGGTCAATCGCGAGACTCTTGAGGCGTACTTCAGGTTAACTAACTGAAACATGCATGTCACACTATCACAGTCTCTAGCCGTTAACGACAAAGACTTGAAAATCGCTGCAGTCGACGGAAACTGGGAAAGAGTAAGAGCTGAAGTGAGAAAACCGTCTCTGAAGCTTTGCGCAATTACTGCAGTGTCGTTTTCAAGTCTTCGTAATAGGTTTTTTCCCTGATCCTGCCTTAAATACCCCTGATTAAACACTCCATGATTTCGTCGCATAAGGGTCATTCCATGATAAATGTCCTACTCGTCACATTTTTAATTTATTTTTTCGATTTTCAAACATTCAGTTTGCTTTTTTGTTTAGAGATTGACGGAGAAACAGGTCAGTCATCATTTTCATCGCTAAAAAGTTCAACATTTAAAAATATAGGACGAAAAAAATAGTTTTAAAATGTGACGGGTGGGCCGTTAAACGCTAAGTATAACAGATTTTGGCGGCAGTCAGAAAGTATGGTCAACTTCACCAAAGCACAGTAAACTGTACCAGATATCACAGGTATAGAATAAGCAATCGCTTTTTCTAATTTTTCACAAGTTACGTTGTTTTAACAGTACTCTGGTGAAGTTTACCATACTTATGCGCATGGTTAATCGTACCGTACTTTTCTCCCGTGTTTCCTGATTTGTGTAATCTTTTTGGTCAGCCGATGGAATCATAGGTGAATTGGATAGTGCCATGAAATAAACTCAAAACGGCAGCATCTTCTAATTAGATGTGTTTACTCGAATTAGGCCCTTGCTCTCCACCTCTCTAAGCATATTTAGTTCAGCGGGCCGATCTTTGAAATCATTAGACAAGGCTGGTAGACTGGATAAATGAAGCGCTGCTATTGGTCCCTTTAAAGTATTTATCACAAAGAAGACCTCCTTAACCAAGTATCCCTTTACTACATACGATAAGCTACCCCGATAGCTTATCGTATGTAGCGGAAGGATACTTAGTTAGAAATCGCTTATTTTTGATAAACATTTTAAAGGGATCAATAGCAGCGCTTCATTTATCTAGTCTACCAGCCTTACCTAAACCGTCTATGTCCACATAATTTACGTCCACAGCCGTTCACGGTTCACAAAACGCGGTCATGAAATTATCTGTTCTTAAAAAATTATCTCATTGCATCTAGTCTAATTTGAATCTTGAAACCTTCCCGCATCATTTCCTTTGCGGTCCACGAACGTTCACAAGCTCAAAAGCATGTGAACGCTTGTGAACCGCGGAACTATTTTCATCCGCCCGTCCACAGTGGACAATTGTGAGCTTAAAAAAAGACGGCTCTAATGATTTCAAAGATCGGCCCGCTGGTTGGCTTTAAATTATCTCGGAGGGAATCAAAAGGCGAATTTTCGCGACGAATATATTCGACAACAACATTGCCAACCTACGCATGACAACAGTGAATGACACGAAACTGGATCATGTTTTTCGAACTTTTTCGGTGTATTCAGTCATCGATGGCTTCAATTCGATTTTGAATTCAAGTCCGGAGGTGAATTCGAAATCGAATTGATGCCATCGATGCCCCGAAAACACATCTAAAAACACAATTGAGTTTCCTCGAATATGTAGTTAGGTTGGTATTGTTTATGATATTCGATCGCGAAAATTCGCCTAAACAAATGTCAATAATTTTTGAGCGGCGGCGGGTCACATCAGCTAATATTTTAGGTGGTTTTACTCGTTTCTTGCGTTCACTCGAGGCACAGAGGATGCAAAGAAGTGGGGCACCGACCGGCGGCACCGGCGTGGCATAACCTCCAAGCAATGCGGGTAGAGTTTCGAATTCTCGCGGCGCCGCTCCCGTTGGCTCCCCCCGGAGATCTGTCCTCATTACTGCGGAAGTGTTGGATTCCCTCCTGTACCCCCCCCCCTTCTATGTCCCCGCGCTCCTCTCTTTTCACTCTAGTAGTCAAGTCATAACCGCCACCAAGGGGACCGAGACAAGGTTCGTCGTTCGTCCCGTCCATCAGAAGCTTCGAAATTCGAACGCTGAGCTCGGACTGCGCTGCTGTGCTGCTGTGTATTGTGTAGCCATTCGATGTTGCCACACTCCAAGTAGATTTTCTCCATGAAAAGGAAATAAATGAGGGGGGGACACCAAAATAACAACAACAAAAAATCCCCCCCCCCAAAAAAGAGAGAGAGGTTTAAGTCTCTAACAGAGTTGGGCAAATAAGGATGAAATTAGATTACACGATTACTCTAATCGTCTTTTTTGCGGAGGATGATTTTACGGCAATCTGGGCTGATTTTTTACATGTCACTCGCCGTATTAGTTGCTGAAGAACTAAATCTAATTGAAATAAAAGTCTAAAGAAAAAAAAGTTGAAAGTCTAAAGTTTATTTTAAATATGTGAAGACTTAATCGTCAAAAACCTTTGAATGGTAACTAAATGTATACATTTAGTTACCATTCAAAGGTTTTTGACGATTACCGATTACTTATGAATCGTGTAATCGATTACACTCTCATTTGCCCAACTCAAGTCTTCAGCCTTAACTCAAGCTTGAAAAAGAGAGTGTATCTTCTGCACAAGCAAGTTGAGCTTGTTCCTCGCTGACAGTACGATAAAAACTTGTGTAAACCCTTTCAACTTCAAGTTAAGTAGGCAAATTTCCGCGTGCCTATTCAAATCAAGTAGAGGGACCAAAATTGTCACGTCTTCACTGTGTTGCACGTATATGATCGGTGAGCACTTACTGGCGGGGGGGGGGGGGGTTAAAATCACTCTTTAGCATGCATAATCCAACGTCTTTCGAGGACTGTCAAGCCGCAACATTATTTGGACCGAGGCAGTGGCGTGGCGTGCAATTTGGCAACGTCATGCAAGTCAACCATTAAAACCCATGAAAAAGATCGAACTATTAAGTTAAGTGTTCAGTGAAAACCTTCGCTTTCGACCTTTTTTATGGGTTTAAATGCAGGACGTAATACAATGTTGCCAAATTGCACGCTACGCCACTGGACCGAGGTAGATGAATATTCCCTCTCCTTGTGATTAGTTTTTGCCTACACCATCAATTGAAGGCTCTCTTTCGCTCAAGCTCAACGATGCATCGTTGAGCTTGAGCGAAAGAGAGCCTGCACGCGATGCACGGAAAAAAGTACTTCCTAAATTTTAATTTGAGACTGTTTCAGCAGAGCGATGTATCGTATCGATTGCCGTCCGAGGACTTCTGGTTCCGAACAAACTCGATTCCATGCATTTTCCCCTTAGGTGTATTTTTGAACGGAACTTTATTAGGTTGTTAAATCACAGAATCAATGCGACCTTTTTGCAATTATGAATTCTAGCCCTTGAAATTGCTTCATTATGCCTGGTTCCTTGACTAAAACTTCCGAAATCAAGAAGATATTACGGATTAAACGGTGCAAGTAGAGGTTGGTATCACCCAAATGTTATTGTTGTTGTTATGGAATTGGCGCGATTTTGGGCGATTCTAACCTAGAAATTCAACGTTTAATCTGTAATCTTATTGATTTCGGCAGTTTTAGTCACGGAACCAGGCATGAATGAGCATTTTTGAGGACGTAGAATTCATAATTGCCAAAAGGTAGCATTAGTTTCTTGATTTAATAGTCAACATTTCCTTTCAAAAATCCACAGATGGGGAAATTACATTAAATCAGAGTTTCTTTGGAACCAGAGGCCCTCGAACGGCAATCGATACGATATATCGCTCTTCTAAAACAGTTTATATTACCAGAAGCCCCAAGATTTGTCAACATTGTCAACCGAGGAGATTCTATCACTTTGTCTGAAAATGCTGGCGCCACTACGTTTAAGTATTGATTAAAAATAAAAAAAAAAAAAAAAAAAAAAAAAAAAATGGAAGACATTTTGAAGAAAATGTTGACACCGCCAACTACCAAGGAGTATCCAAAAATGGCTGGTCATTTTCCTCCGTCAAATTTGGCAACGGAAGATTGCAATCGCAAATAGCATTCACTGTCCTCAGCAGTTGGCTTCGCTTTGTGCCGAGGCGGCGAGCGCGAGCGGTCCCTGCCAATCTCGTGTCTCGTATAGCGGGCGCGCTGCACAGTCCACACGGCTGGACGCAGGGATTCAGGGACGTGAACCGGGATCGCATCGGCATCCTTCCTAATGAAATCAATTAAAAGCCGCGTTAAGTCGCGCTAAGCAATTTAAACTCAACTCCTAAGTTACTACTGCTTCAACTTGGACGCCCTTTGTATATTGTGTGTAGCGCCCAGCCAAGCGAGAGAGCAAGAGAGAGATAGAGATAGCGCCCAGCCAAGTGAAAGAGCAAGAGAGAGGTAGAGATAGCGGACAGCGGTATGGCAGCGCCCGTCCGGTGTACGCGTCACAAGCGTGGATTGCATCCATCACTATGATATCTCCTTCTCATTCGCATATCTTTGGCCAGATTCCTGTTGATTGATTTATTTCCGATTTATTTATGATCGCATGAGATATCTCAAGTATTTCAGCTACGTATGACATCATTTTTTGGTACCGATCAGCAATATTTGGGCATTAAAACGACACTTTAACCCCTTCGCTATTTAGTTCCTTATAAAGGACGTTTGTTAACATGGATTCTTATGAAATTTCAAAAAAATTAACATACACATGAGATTATATGAGAAAAAGTCATTCGATTCACGAGTAAAAGTCCGAGATTCTTGAAATTACTTTTTGATAATGCAGCACTGAAAGGGTTAAAAGATAAATACCCCAATTTCCTGTGCCGCCTGTAATTAAAAGAAACGTAATTCAAACGTCTTGTTAATTCTTACTCAACTGGAATTCCTGTCAAGTTAGAGGAATTTTCTATTGAAATAACGCAGGAATTCCTGTTTGAAATAACAGTAAATTCTGTTGAAACGACGGGAATTCTGGATAAGTAAGTACTAAACAGACCTCCGGTTGAATTAACAGGACAATTTTTCTCAGTACATGCATGATGTTTGCAGCGTGGACAGAACTACACATATTTTCACAGTTTACTTTTGCTTTAGTTACTGTACTTTCACCTCAAAAGAGAGAAAAAAGTCGTATAATCAAATCGCGGCGAAAAGAAAACCATTAGACAATAGTGGTGGTGTAAACGCATCAGTTTTTTTACCTAACCCAACGTCGCAACCAAGACCTCTTTTATCTCCTCTCATTTTCCTTCAGAATGTATAAGTTGAAAAAGGATAGAATGACGGGGTTTTATCCCCTTGTCCATCCTTGTCTAACATACTTGTTTCAATGGGGAAAAGAGAGAGGTCGATGATTTTCTCGTTGCGCTACTGCCTAACCCGTTTAGCTTCCATCCTCACGATAGTGCATTTCACTCTACTCGAGTCTTCTTCCTCTACTTCAGATCGTGTCTGTGAGTCTGCGAGTCGAGTAAGAGGTGGAGGAGGGGGAAGGGAGGGGAGGGGGAGGGGGAAGCTTCGTTTACCTGAACTCTATAATTTCAGAAGAGGCGCCGGAAAAGAAAGCGTGCAGCGTATAGCGCGATGCAGATGAGGTTCTTAAAGGGAGATTTTCTCATTCATGAATATGTATTCATTCTTATAACGATGTCAACTCATTCCACCCCCACGGGCATCCCCCCTTGGCCGCCGGGTCTCCTCTTAGCCTCCCTCCCCCACCCGTTGGCACTCGTTTATCGCTTAGGAATCTGCGAATCTGCATGAACCGCATCGTTAACTCGCCCTGACCTCGAAAGTCGAACTGTAGCCGGTTGAAAATACGAGATAGTGCAGTGGTGGCTTGTGAAAAATTGAGTATTGTTTCTCTATCCCGTTTGAATCAGTGCAAAAGTCTCGATTGCATTCAATTATACCCCCTGAAAATCGATTATTTAACACAGGTTTATATGGGGGAGCCATCGATATTGTGTACAGCATTTTACAAGCCACCCACGCCGCTGCCCCACATCGTCGTATAGCCTCTTTTTATCAGCGGCGGCTCGTGCAATCTGGCAACAATGGATTTCCTCCATTTAAAACTGTGTAAAATAATCGATTATTTGGTGAGGCGCAGCGCCTCACCTAGTATCGATCTTTTTGCATACATTTAAATGGCAAAAGTGCACGGTTGTCAGATTGCACGAGCCGCCACTGCCTTTTATTGAGCATTCAATGTCTTCATCTCGAAAGTCAAATCAACAACTAATCCAGTGGCGGATTTCGACCATCGTTTTTCTCTCATATAATTGATCCTATGGAAAGTTATCGATTTCTTGGCGGCTTTACCGGTACTTTTGGGACACCCTTTGCACGTTGAACTTTTTACGAAATGCGTATTAGTAAAGAATCCGAGATCGCTAGACCTTTAAGATTGTGTGCATTTATTCTCAAAGGTTTGGACTTTTCGGAAAATGGATCATTCGTTAACAACTTCTTGAAGTATAAAGCTTTTAGCATTTCCCTGAACCGGGGACGTTCTCTTTGCAATCGGTCCCAGCTGCACTCATTCCGGGAAGTTCATAGCTGAGCAAAGCCACGGTGTCTTACGGACCGATGGAAGCGAAGTGGTGCTTTCGGCCGCTTGGGGAGAGCTAAATGTTCCGGATTCTCTTTGAAGCCCACAGTGTAAACTTTACCGGCTCACTAAAAGTGCTAGCCAATTGCGTCGTTTTCCGTTTTGATTGGCCCTTTTCAAATATTCCGCCATTAGATTGTTACTTCAAGAACGTAACCTTGTTGCGACCATTTTTGAATCCGATTTCCTCGTTTTATTACTGCCTCTTTCTTTGTCGTCGAATGAGTCTGTTGCAAACTTTTGCTACAACGATTAAGATTGCTTATTCTAATGTAAAATTGCCTGAAAAGTCCATTGGTGGAACCAAAAAGTCATAAAATGCAATAATAAACTCACATAAGGCGTTTAATGAAATCCAAGATGGCAGATAAATATCGAGAAATTTTTATGCATGCACCTCGAACATCCAAGGATAGCCAACCTCACAATACCGATCACAACCAATCACAACGTAAACAAACACATAACCTCTACCTCCAGTGAGGTTGTCAAAGTTGGCCATCCTTAGATGTTCACGGTGCTTGCATACAGATTGCTCGATATTTATCCGCCATTTTGGATTTCATTAAACGCCTCTTGTGAGTTTATTATTGCATTTTATGACTTTTTGATGCCACCAATGGACTTTCAGAGGATTTTATATGAGGTTATACACTCTTAATCGTTGTAGCAAAAGTTTGATGCAACAGACCCATTCCATTTGCAATTTTACTGATTGAATTCTGCCGATCCGATATTTGTGTTTTTTTAATGTGTGTAACCTTCGCACTTAATAAGTTGGAATACTAACGCAATATTGTAATCTTTTTTCCCGTGCATACTTTAGGTACTGGTTTTTTTTCTTTTTTTTTTTCTCGGTAGTTAATGAAATAGGCATTTCTACATTCTGGGTTTGGTCAAACCGCCAAACGCATCTTGTGGTAATTCCATATTCTGCAGTGGCTCTTGAGACATTTTCTGACTCCCGGAATACGATTTTTACTTATTCCAGTAACAGTTTTACCGATTGCTGCTTGTTCGAAATTAAAATTTATTTTTCTGAAAACTACAGTTTTCGTTTCACACTCTTTTAGTGCTCGTTTCAAGTGCATAGGTGGAGCTCACTGATAGTTTTTGGCGAATTTGCCACTTTCATCCCTTTAAATCAAATCAAAACTTGCCTGAATTTGACTCTTTTATTTTAATACCTTCCTTTAATATAAAGCGAAAGCTTAAATTCATTTTCATTCATTTCCATCGAGAAATAATGCTGGACAGATCCCTTGGTTTATTTTATCAGTTGGGCTCCGCCTCTGCTTCTGAAACTAGCTCTGCCGAAAAAGTTCTCAGTTGCATCATTCATCCTCATCCCCCACTAGTGGCGTAGCTTGCAATTTGGCAACGTTGCAGTTCGTCCATTCAAACCCATGAAAAAGATCGAAACATTGCGGGTGTTCGGTGAACACCTTCGAATTTGACCATTTATATGGGTTTAAATGGACACAATGCAACGTTGTCAAATTGCACGCTACGCCACTGCCCCCCCCCCCACCTCACCACTTATGCCTGTAGTACATGTTGGGGGTAAAATGAACTCCAGTCGTACAAGATTAAACCTATTTTTCAAAACCTTTGTATTGTATTTTCTCGACCAAAAATAAGTGATGGAATCTTGTCGCTAACCTTGTCTGTTTATCGTTTGTTTTAGGAGTTTGCCGCACTAACCAAAGAACTGAACAAGTATCGAGAACAACTGCTTGAGAGAGAGGAGGAGATCTCTGAACTTAAGGCTGAGCGCAATAACACAAGGGTAAGTACAAAGACTACAAACTACAGTTTCACTTCTCAGAGAAAAATTTCCTGTTGCCCTAATAAGACATCTGTTTAATATTTACGTAACCGGAATGCCGGTAACTGTAACTGGAATTCTGGTAACAGTCACCGGGCGGTCGGTTATACTTTAACAAGAATTTTGTTTAGTACTTTGTTAAACGGAACAGGGAAATATTTGTCAGTGGTGTGTATTAAAACAAGCTTTTATTGGGTGACTCGGTTACCAACTCTGTGACCAGATTGCGCCCTCGCACTTTATAATTTATTTTTTACACAATTTCTATCCAGCTTTGTTTTGTAAGTCAGTTATCGGTTTAGTATTGTTATGTTGCGAACTTCCTCTCGAAAGTCGTAAATGTCTTTTTAAAATCCGTAAATTCAAACTGCCTGACCAAATAAGCAACTGCTCCCAACAACCCCTTAAGCCCCGAACCTCTGGACCCCTGGACCCATGAACGTGGTATTGCGTGGAGTGAAACTTCTCTAATCTCAAGTCGAGAGCAACCGAAGATACTAAACTATAGTTTTATTGTTATACCTATAATATACTAAAAAATATGCTAATAAGTAGTAAAGATACTAAGGTAGTGAAGATACTTTAGTTAGAATTCCATAGTTTCATTGTAATTTCTTCATCAACAAACCTAAATAAAATTACCCCCTTAACCTTCAAAAAGAAGTCTAGAATTCTTAGAAATGGCATCACTAAGATGTTATGGGATCAACATAATTTGTCAATCTAATTAAAAATACCCGCACGAAAAATGGAAACTACCCTCCACCGTTGCTTTAAGGCAACGACAGGACAGGGCGGGGGGTTTAAGGGTTTTAAACAAAATGTATTATTATTATTATTATTTTTTTTTTTAAATAATTATTGAGAATCGACATGGCAAAAAACAGCTGTGGCGAAATATAGAGGTTTTTACCAGCATTTCGTTTTTTCTTCTTTCGTTTTGAAATTCTGTGCAGCAAAGATAAACCAACCTCTTCAGAACACCCTCAAGATGAGCGGCATTTTTCTTTTCATTGGATATTGAACAGAATGTATGATATTTTTTTGCTCCTTCAGTGTGAATTTGTCCCTTGGGAAAAGAACATGTGTGACGTGAATACTGTGACGCACCTGGACAGCGAAAATGAGCACGGAGAGGGTCAGAGAATGTGCCACGTACGGCTAAAGTGTGAGGGTGTGGATGTGTAATTTTCAGAACATGAATTCTCTCTCATACCTGTATGCGTGCCCTAATGTTGAGGGTAATCAATCATCTGACGATTTTTTTTTTCTTTCTTTCTTTAGCGTTGTCAGCTCAGTTATACTTTGGACTTTGAAATTTAGAAAGTGAAGAAGAATTTGAAGTGATTTTTTAGAAAGCGACGCTGTAGTGAATCCAGAAACTTGTCTTTCTGTCTCTACGTTCATGCAAAGATGTGGGAGTGGGAAAAATACAGTGTTGCCAGATTCTGCGGCCATGGGCGGAGCCAGAAATTAGGCAACTGTGGAATCTTCCCATTTGAATGTATGAGAGACAATCAATTAGAAATTGGGCCATCGCCCCCTCAAGAATCGATTGTTTCTCAAACATTCAAATGGGAAGATTCCACAGTTGCCAAATTGCTGTCTCCGCCCATGCCTGAGGCTTTTTCTACGTGTTCTTGTGGGAAAAGCCTTAAATTCTGGCAACACTGGAAAAATATAGAAAAAGGGCACCATAGAGCGTGTCCTTTATCCCGTCCCTCCGTCCTTTTTGAATACATGCATTTAAATCAGTGTCATGGCCTGCAATTTGGCAATGTTGAATTTTGTCCATTTAAAGCCACGTAAAAGGTCGAATTCAAAAGTATTTATTCATCAAACACCCAATGATTCAATATTTTTCACAAGTTCAAGATTAAAAAGGGCGACGTTGCTAAATTTCACACAACGCCATGGCATGCCCCTGGTTTTTAATGGAGAAAGGAAGAGTTCATGAAAGTAGTAGTATTCTATCTCACCTGCTCTCGTGAAGTCTCCCATAAGAAATTTGATCCTATAATTTTCGAATGAAAATTTAGTAAATAACCTGTTCTCTCGGCTTTTATTGAACTATTGAATTCCCGCGTATACCTTAAAATATCTTTTCCCTTGAACATATTTTTTGAAAGGTCACAAGTTAATCTAAACGCAATTATACCGAACGAAGTATCATGTTTGTAAAAAGTCTCATGTTTGTAAAAAGTTGATCGCAGATTTACATTCGAGGTCGGAACTAGATCATGGCCAGAATAAGGTCGGCCGTCCTTGAATTAAAGGCTTCACCACCTAAATTCAAAGTAATTTTAATGAATCAAATTGACGCCATATTCTAGATACTTCGATAGATGAGCTTTTGCAAGGTTTTTTACCTTGGGAATGGTTTTAGACTTTTTTTTTTTTTTTTTTTTTTTTTTTTTTTTTTTTTTTTTTTTTTTTTTTTTTTTTTTTTTTTTTAACTGATCTCATCATTATTTTCGCAGAATTCTACGTGAGGTTCGCTCATCTCTTTGCCTGTAGAAATAAATGCCTTTCAAGAGCTCTCTATTTCGTGAAAGAATGTGTCTGAACAGTGAACATCATCCAGAAATTGATGTTATTTAAGCCATTTTACTTTAAACTGTATTCAAAGGAACTTTTAAACTCTCCTAGACAGTGACTTTATTCCTTACAATTAGTCGAAAAAGTATGAGAAAATCTCGTCATCCCGCTGAAATTGTGAAAAAGTTGGCAAAAGGGGGCTGTAAACTGCGTACAACGTGTCTGCCACGCGGAGTTTAATTAAAGATAGAAACCTATCAGCTGACCGCAGGATGTTGGTACTTTACCCCCTTCCGGCCCATTATCTCTCTCAAACTTTTCTTCCTACCCCTCTCTTTGCTCTTGGGCTCTTTATCTCTCTCTCTCTCTCTCTCTCTCTCTCTCTCTCTCTCTCTCTCTCTCTCTCTCTCTCTCTCTCTCTCTCCCTCCCTCTTGTCCGAGGGTGCAATGAGAAAGTCCCTTTATCTGTCACTCCCTCTCTCTCTTTCTTTCTTTCTCTCTCTCTCTCTCTCTCTCTCTCTCTCTCTCTCTCTCTCCCTCCCTCTTGTCCGAGGGTGCAATGAGAAAGTCCCTTTATCTGTCACTCCCTCTCTCTCTTTCTTTCTCTCTTTCTCTCTCTGTCCCTCTATCCCTCCCTCCCTCTCTCTCTCTTTCTCTCTCTCTCTCTCCCCTTCCCTCTCTCCCTCTTGTCCGAGGGTGCCATGAGAAAGTAAGCAAAAGAAGAAGGGCAGGAGGGGAATTCACTGGATAAGATCTCTCCTTACCTGAAATGCGGCCCTGAAAACGAGATCCATCATTGTTGTCAAGTGGCTCAAGAAAAGAGCGAGAGTAAATATGTCAGTACAATTCGAACTAGAGTTCTTCATGTGTGAAGGAAAATATAGCCCAGCGGTAGCCAAAAGGAAGCCTTCGAAGGTTTTGGGCACCAGAAGGATAGAGTCCCTTGATGAAAATATTGTATAGGGAGTACCGACACGAGCTCAACGAGTTGTGATTGGTCGTTGGTTTTAGGCTCTCACGGAGTCGAGCAGGAGTCGACGACATCGAAGGATCCACACGAAAGGAGTCGATTCGTAGAGGAACGTATGGGAACGGACCGGAATGCCGGCAAATCCGCCAGTCCACCACTGGTCCACTGTCGAACTTAACCTTCGAATTCGTTCAGGCAGTCGACTAAATCGACTCCTGTCAAAATGCATAAAGCGTCGTGTCGGTACTCCCTAGACAATATTTCTTTCAAGGGACTCTACAGAAGGACACTCGAAAGAAATAACATGTTGACAACTCTGAGGAAGAGAAGGAGCCATACTTTCGACTAGTTGTAAGGAATAAAGTCACTGTTCACGAGAGTTTAAAAGTTCATTTTAATACAATACAAAGTAAAATGGCTTAAATAACATCAAGTTCTGGATGATGTTCAGATACATTCTTCCCCGAAATGGAGAGCTCTTGAAAGGGCTATTGAAGTTCTATTGCTATGATCAAAGAGATCAGCAAACCTCACGTAGAATTCTGCGAAAATAATGATGAGACCAGTTTAAAAAGAAAGTGCCCTATTTATTTTTAGAGGTTCGAAAGCGCGAACCTTTTGAATGACTTACCTTAAATAGAGCTCTTGCAAACTTTTGCTACAAAGAAATTAATAGTTAACTCTGATGTAAAAATCAGTGAAAATCACGAAAATCACACCAAAACAGGCTAAAATTTAGCAATAAACTCAGAAAACAGCTGTAAAGGCAAGATCGTATAATGGCGGAGCTACGCAGGTACCATGAGAGATTCTTATCTAATTTGTCACTTTCTCTACGTCAACACAGAGATATTTATAATATTAGATAGGATACCTGCGTAGCCCCGCCATTAAGCCCGATTCTGAGAGTGAATTTTTGTGATTTTTTAGTGTACTCATCATCATTTTTTCGGGTTTTCATGTTACAATCAACTCTTCAATCACACCTAACAAAAGTTTGCAAGAGCCCAATTCTAATAGACAGTACATTGATTGCCTTTTCTGCACTGTAATGACATACTTCCATTACTTAATCAAAAGTGGAAAGACGTGACTTATATCACCCTTTTTTGGTTCGTTTCAGCTTTTACTAGAACATCTAGAATGTTTAGTCTCCAGGCACGAAAGGTCTTTAAGGATGACCGTAGTGAAGAGGCAGGCCGCTCAACAATCAGTCGTCTCAAGCGAGGTCGAAATCATAAAAGCCCTGAAAAGTCTCTTCGAACACCACAAAGCACTCGACGAAAAGGTAAGACTGTTTGAAGGTTCATCTAAGTTATCATTTTATTCATATTCAATTTTTGTGCTTTTAAACAGTTTTCCTATTACGAACCTCCCGAAACGCCTTAAGGTGATTCCAGGCGAAACTTTTCCAGATTTCAATCCGATGGATAGCGCCATTAGTCGCTTTTAGGAAAAGTCGTGTTTTTGGCGTTTTAAACTGAAACCATAGATAAAACGCAAAATCCAATAACGTCAGCACCTGCAAAAAAATGTTATGGATTTTTTGAGCCCAAAATGAGCAAAATTGGTTTAAAATAAAAGCCGTAAATTATGAAATTCGTTTCACCATAAGCTTATAGTGAGTGAGAGTGAGCGCGAGTGATATGACACGTCTATCTGCCTCACTCGCACTCATTGCGGCTTACGGGAAGTTTCGTATTTTGTTTGTAGCTGTTTAAAATGGGATATTTACTATTTAGCGATAGAAACTACAGCAACAGTCAAGTGTTCAATTACCGACTAGTAGCGTCACTCGTAGACTGTCTTAATTATCGGTTTGAGGAAAAAAGTGAATGATCAGTTCGTATAGGACATCACGCCCGCGCCAATGGAAAAAACTGTGAGTTATTCGTGAGTCTTCAGAAATTTCTCTGATCCAGTGGCGTAGCGTGCAATTTGGCAACGTTGTATTGTGTCCATTTAAACCCACGAACGTCACCGAACGTCCAATTCCTCGGTCTTTTTCGTGGGTTTAAATTGACCCAATACAACGTTGCCTAATTGCACGCTACGCCACTGCTCTGATCGTGAGATAATTACTAATTATTACGTTTGCATTGCAAGGATATGACAACGGATTCGCCTCACAATCTGTGGAATGAAAAGAAATCTTTAAAAACCGTGTTCCTTTGCCTTATACTTTCCTCCTCTTCATCTCCTTAACCTCTTTGTAGCAGCTTGAAAATTATGCTTTTGATCTTCTTACAAAGTTGTAAAAATTGAAAGAAAAGAATCCGAGGTGGGATTGATTCGTTGCCCCCCTCCACTGTTTAGGAAATACTTTGTGAAGAAATTGCGGGGATGTGGGGTGTAGGGTTATTCAGTACCGCATATTTAAATCGAGGAGAAGTTGGGGGGGAGGGGGGAGGGGGGGTTATAAGAGGGAATAAAAAGCGGAACGGGGAAAGGGAGTTAAAGAAAAATTGTTTCGACTGAGTGCATGAGGGGAGAGATGCGGGAGCATTGTCAAGAGGAACCTTCGCGGAACCTTGTAATATTGCCAGATTTTCATTTTCCCCTTTCCTTCCCAAGATTCTGTAGTTTAATCAATTTTTTTTTTTTTTTTTTTTTTTTTTTTTTTTTTTTTTAGAGTCTTTGATCACTGATCAACACAATCTGATTAGAAACTGAAATTGAAGCTTAAGTACACGGAAAAAAAAACTACGGTGAAAATAACCATACGGATACCTGATTTTGGCACCTGCTAGATGTTATGGTAATGTTAACCAGAAGTATACTATGTTTTGACTAGGTACTAGGTGATGTTACCTGATTGCGTGTCGAATTTACTCAAAGTATCGATAAATGTACCATACTTCTGGTCAAGTTTACCATAACATCTAGCAGGTGCCAAAATCAGGTATCCGTATGGTTATTTTCACGAATCTTTTTTTTCCGTGTACACTTGCTAAAGTCCGCCATTTCAGGACGTATCTAGATAAAATTCCGCCGGCACACAGTGCAGTGAGAAAAAAGCTCCAAAATCGCTTTAGGCAGCTTTACTCGGCAAATTATCGAGACATTTAAAAACTGAAAGAAAAAAAAAAAAAAAAAAAAAAAAAACTTTTCTTTTGTGGAAAGGAAGAGATTGCCTTTTCAAATTCTAACGTAACTTAATTTTTGACCGAGAAATGCTGCCCCTGTGAAAAATTATCCAGGGCAGGATTTCTGGGACAAAAATTAAGTTACCTAGTAAGAATTTGAAAAGGCAATCTTTTCCTTTCCACAAAAGAAAAATGTGTGTTTTTTTTTTTTTTTTTTTTTCAGTTTTTAAATGTCTCGATAATTTTCCGAGTAAAGCTGCCTAAAGCGATTTTGGAGCGTTTTTCTCACTGCACTGTGCGGTAGGGGGCATCAATTTTAACCAATTGTTGACACTCTTAGGCAGTTTTCTGTCTTTGCTCTCATATGTGATCGTTTTTCAGGATCTGAAAGGAAGGGAAAAGCCTCTCTCACCCCGTATACCTTCTTGCTCTATTCGCAAGCACATACAGTTTCAAAGTTTAAAACCTATGTGCTCAACTTTGGGAGCGTATTGGGACCAAAGTAAGACTTTTTACCCATGAAGAAGGGTCCAAATATGTCCCTTTTAATAGCTAGAGCCCCCCCCCCCAAAGTTTTGACAAGCTGTATGGTCTGTTTGAAATAGCGTCTACAAATGATGGACCAAATGTCATGGGAATTTGTGCCCGAGGTATTTTTAAGCGCATAGAATCTTTGAAGGCCTCGAAAAATTCAGAATAATTGTAACTGTTGTATGCCGGGCTCTAACGATCACGTGGTGCCGTTGCTGCTGTCAAGCAAATGAATGCTACACATTGAAGAGAAAATAGTTCGAATTTTTGAATTTTGTTCTCTGATTGCGACTTTTACGCGGGCAGCTCCTGGCGCTGCGGTTTCCGCCCCCCCCCCCCCCCGCATGAGGCGCCGGCCGGCCGCACCGATAAGAGACGTACAGCGTGATGTTGCATCGTTGTCGTCGCTATCCTTTTCTTACCAGGTATCACTGATAAGACAGGCACGATAACCCACCTACTATTTTGCGGATTCAACAGTAAAAAATAAATGAGTTAGCTGATAAAATCTGGGAGGTTTGATCATTATCCGCATGTTCATTCCATCAGTATTGTACGTATCATCGTGGAATTGTCGATGCGAAAACTTTTCCGATTGTAAAATTCACGCTGTTTATCGCTGTTTATCGCGAAAAATGGAAGTGCTGCGAATATTTATAGGGATTTAGTATCAATGTATAGCCGGTGCATTTGTACCAGTTGATCAAATGGTCTGTAAATGATATGGCTGTTTAAGGAATACAAAAAATTCAAGTCGTTTGACACGCTTTAAACCGCCCGTAGACGCACGCGTAAAACACTGTTACGCCTTAACAGTCCATTAACCTTTCGAACCAGCTATCCAAATTCAAAATTCTTGGTGTGTATAGACTGTAGAGAGTGCTGGGTGTAAAAAATAAGTAGCGTTTTACAGATTTGATCCACCACCCTTTGTTTTGGACGTATTAACTGAATAGAACTTACTTTTTGGATGACCTTCAACCCTCGTACGTATAGTTGATTTCCTTCTGCTGAGCCGTCTTATTATTCAAAGTGAAATATTTGTAGCCTCAACGAGAATTTCCCACTAAAGCGCCGGTTAGGTATTCCTCTTGATAACGAGAATTCAAATTCATTCAAAGGTAATCTCTATTTAAAACAAAAAGTTCTCTAATCGGCGGATCATTAATTGGGATCTCTGTTGAATCAACGGATCTTGTCAGTGATTTGATTTCCTTTTTTTTAAATTTATTCCTTCCTGATACCTCTTTGGCTTGTTTAAAGGCGGAATAAATTGCAACAGTGGGTATTAAGCTGAGAGCAGGTATAAGTACCGAACTCTAATCTAGCTTTTTTTTTTTCAGGAGGCCAGCAGTGGATTCATTTACCGTTAGTGCGGACCCCTCCCCTCCAGCAGGTCTCGCCCGCCAAGTGGGCCTTGTGAAATGGTGGGAGGTGAGAGGGGTTTAGGGTGCTTCATGACTTGCCGCCGCCGCGTCTGTTGTGTGCGTTTTTGTAGTATCCAGACTTTGCAAGGCGCAAGGAGAAGCGAAGGGGTGAATTTTGTCGGAGGTTTTTCTTTCTCGATCTCCCTCCAACTCTTGTCGTTTTACTGCTTGCTTTGTTCCTCCGTTTAGTTATCAAAACGCCCGAAGGCGAAAGTGCGCGAATGAAGCGAGAGTCTTGTAATACGTTAAAAACGAAATGAAACGAAACAGTGGTGCCACCTAGAGTCCCTATATGTAGAGAGTTAAAACAAGAGGGTAGTCAACTTCTGATTGGTCGATGAATTTTAGGCTCTATGGACGCCGCCATTGGATGCGATTTTGCACTTTTGTTTTGTTTACCAACGGTCTTTTACAGATGAAAGAGTTAATTTGCGACGAATCTGTTAATTTTAATCATAATGCACCGCAAGAATGTCCATAAATCTCAAAAGAATCATTAAAAAGCGTTAATACATGTCGATCAACAAAAGCAGGGAAAGATTACATCGTTTCAAACTTAGCGGAACTGTAATCTTTGCTGAGGAGCGAAACACAACAACGGCCTCGGAATGTAAACAAATGTGCAAAATCGCATCCAATGGCGGCGCCCATGATTTCTCTTGTCTTAACTCTCTACATATAGGGACTCTAGTGCCACCATTTGCAAGTATCGAATCGACCAATGAAATTCATCAGCATTATCGTGACGCCATCATCAAATGGGGCTCTTGCAAACTTATGCTGTGGGCAAATGAATTGTCCAATTAATGTAAAAACCAGCAAAAATCACGAAAATCACACTGAGAAAGTCCAAAATTTAGTAATAAACTCACATAACTGCTATTACGGCAAGTTTGTAATGGCAGCTCAACGCAAGTATCATGGGAGATTCCTGTCTATTATGTCACTTTCTCTATACGGGAACACAGAGATATGTCTCTACTTAATTAGGAATCTCCCATGATACCTGCGTTGACTGTTAAGCCCACCATTAAGCCCGATTCTGAGAGTGAATTTTGTGATATTTTAGTGTACTCATCGCCACTTGTACAGGTTTTTATGCAAGAATCAACTCTTCATTCCCCTGTAGCAAAATTTTGCAAGAGCCCCATAGTGACGATTTGCCCATCGGCTCGATAAATCCTAGAACGCTACTTTTACTCTAGCGCAAATCAGCATTTAAAAATTGTGATCCAATTCCTTTTAAAGGAAACATCCAATTCCTTTTAAAAGAAACATACAGTAGCGTAACCGTGATAAGTAAAAGGCCATCCAGTTCGGCATTTCAGTGGGAGGGATACAAAGAAAATAAAAGAACAAATAAAAAAAAATGGGAAAAAGAAAATGAATTGGAAAGAAAAACAAGAAGAAAAGGAAGGGAAAACTAGTAAATGCGTGAAGGCATATATTGCGTAACGCAACTGCTACTATTTCCTTTTCACATTTGTCCTCTTAATATTTTTTTTGGTTAAGGCGATACTGGTCATCGTGCCTTTCTGAAGTTTTAAAATATAGTTGGCTGTAGTGTTAGAGTCGTCCCAATCATAAATTATCAGTCTTTGTTTTACCCATTCAGCGCTGAAGTATGAGAAGTAATTTCACAAATCTCAGATCTTTACTGGTAAATCGGATGACTTTTTCTCGTAATGTTTGAACGACTTGTCAATTATTGTGAAATTTCATAAGAATCCATGTTAACTTAACGGCCTCTATATGGGACCACGGGAGCGAAAGGGTTAGTTAATGTTATATGCTTGAAATTAAGGTTAGAGAGGTAGAATTTTAAAATATAGCCTTGGGAGAGCCCCTGGACCTCCATAAAGGCGCAAATGTTAAAGTTGCGGCGGGCGCAGTTACTCCCAGTTACGCCACTGGAAACCTCGTGAGAATGAGTGGGATGGATACGTGTTTGGGTCCAATTTTGATCGTGACATCACATAGAAACGGTTTTGGGGATTGTTTTCGGCACGAGAGTAATAAATACTACGAGATCAAATCGAATCGCACTATATGTCATGCGGCACACTGTTGCTAGTGTCACTACCAAAAGGAATGAAAGCGCCTTCATTTACTTCCGACGCAATTCCAAATCCGGCAAGCACGAATAGTTATCGTGCAATAATTCTCTCACACACGGCGTTGTTTCTGTATGCCAATCGCTAATCTGGGATCAAGGTCGGAGACGAAACCTCCGCTGCTGTCGTTCGTAGCGCCGAGACATTGTTGGCGCTGCAGTCACTCACTATGGTCGGAGGTCGAAAAACAGCGGCCGAAAATTGGTTCATCAAAAATCATCGTTTTATACCTTTTTAAGTCTAACTTTTAATTTTCCAGTCACATTTCTGGGTTTAAATTACTTCTTTTAAGTGCTCTTTGTGATTAGAATTGTGATCTCAAAAATTTATATTAAATGATTATAAGTTGATGAGAAATTTACTTTCTGTTTATCGCCACTTTTTGATGATCTCAAACCATCGTGCGTTGTTTTCTTCATCGTAACCCCGGAGTCATAATTTTCGACCAGTGCTCAAGGAGTCATCCTCTGACTCCTCTGAGCCTTCCGTTGTAATGATTCGGAAGCTCCCTAGAAACATTCTTCGAAGTTCCCAGGGTTTCTGTGGACCGGAGACCCCGGCAAATATCAGGAACTTTAGCTCTGCACCTGAAAAAATCGAAAAAATCCCAGAAAACTCACTCTTATGGATGAGAATTTTTTTTTTCTTCTTTTAATGCGATGGGAGAGTTCCGAAGGATTTTTTTTATTATTATTATTATTATTATTATTTTTATTTTTAATATAGTACCTTCCTTCAAGCTATCTAAAGTAATATTGCACTTTAATTTGTCCGGTTGGAAGCCTGATTTAAAAACTAACAGAGTTTCAGAAACTCTGCTTGCTTTGGAAACTTATGCGGAAAAAAATCGGGAAATTCTGGATAAAAAATTCAGGAAAAATCAGGAATTTTCGAAATTTAATTTTTGTAGACACCCTGGTTACGTTTCGGCAACGCTGATCAATGTAGCAAACTTTCAGGGGCCAGGGAAGTGGAGGTGGAGGGTTTGTAGAATTATTTAGTCATCTGCTGAGGGTTATGCGTCTCCGGTTAAATGCCGGGGGGTGCGAACACAAAATACGTACGCACAACCCCCAATCCTTATTTTTACCCCTTTCCGCGTACGCTTTCCTTTCCCCTTTTCCGCCCCTCCCGTCCTCCCGTACCTTGTTTTTCTTTTGCAGTTTTATGAATTTTCTTCAGTCTCGAGACGCAAGGAGTGTGTGTTTATTTGTGCGTTCGAATTTTGCCCTCCTCGCGCCGTGCCATCCACGCAACCAGTCAACCACGTTGAGTTTCCGGGAGTTATTAAAACCGCCTCCTCCGTATCTTTTATGTGGCCCGCCCGTGCTACTGTTAGTGCTGTTAGCAGTGGCGACGTGGCGTGCGTTGTTGTCAGATTGCAGGCCGAAAGTCACCAGATTATAGGCCTTAATATCATCTGCTTTTCTATTTGGTCTCTGCCGATGATCAAATTGGATCCTTAAAGTAGCATTCTAGTGCACTTGTGGTGATACGGACATGTGTGGCGTGGTATGCAGCCCCCTTTTCTGTGCCGTTGCGTGCAATTTGGCAACGTTGTAATGTGTTCATTTAAACCAATAAAAAAGGTCGAATGCGAAGGTGTTCACCGAACACCCAATAGTTCAATATTTTTCACGGGTTTAAATGGACTCAAAACAACGTTGCCTTGTTGCACGCCACGCCACTGCCCTTAATCCTCATTGGCAGCCCGCAAACCTTTGGCAGAAGAATAATATAATATAATCAGAATGGAAGCTCTCATAAGAGCCAATGGAAACATTTTTTCGGTATATTTCGGTGACTTTTCAAGATGGCGGACTTATCTCAGTGTCTGTCTTTCGCGTAGCTTTGCATGGGGATAGTTTGGAACTTCCCAAGATGGCGGACCAGCAATTAATGCTGCAAAATGAACCGAAGTTTCCACTCTGATCGTAGTTTTCTGTGCTATGGGAATCATCGCATTCATTTCCCGACAAGATACGCGTCATTTTGAAAGCTTTGATGTTAAATGTCCATTAATTTGCGAATATTTGAAAGTGAACTTGTATGTTGCGCAGTGCGCACCGATCATCGAATGCCCACTTGGGCTTTGGCAGATCCAGCCCTCGCCAATCTGGGGTTGGGGGGGATTGGGATTAGGATTTTTGCCCCCCGGTAACCCCCCCCCCTTTCCTTTTTTCACCTATCTTTTCCCATTTGCTCCCCCTCTTTTCCCTCTTTTTTAGTTGAATGGTTGGGGGGGGGGGGTCCCTTAATTGGGACCCTCCCCCCTCAGTATCCGCCAATGCACTCGGGAGCTAAAGATCCAATTTGATCGTCTGAAGAGGCCTTCATTGATTCTGACTTGAGGAAAAATCTGATGATTCTTCAGCTTCTCTGGCAACCGTGGAGGGAGGCTGGGAGGCGCTGGTGGTGTGGGGCGTGGGCGTCAGATCCAGCCCCAACCCTTCTTTTACTGGCTTGACTCCCTCTTTTCTTCCCTTGGTACTTACGTGTTGCACCCGCTGGGAGATGTTGTGCCGGGAGATTATTTAGATTGCGTCGAAGTTCCGATACCTGTGAAATGGGACTTAACTCACAGCAAGCTCAGCAATCATTTCCATTTTTTTATTTTATTTTTAAACGGTGGTTTTTTTTCTTCTGGTTATATTATCTTCTCCGCCCGCCTCTTGAATAGCTTTGTTCCGTGAACTGATTGCAAATATGAAAAAAAAAAAAAGGGTAACGAAGGAATATGAATAGAAACAGATGCTGGGTGACAACGGAACTGAATCATCGAGCGCAATTACAAACAACTGCTAAAGCAAACGCAGATCGAATAATGAACTGTCCGCCATAATTGAAAAGACTCCCATCTATTTTCTTGGGGAGCCATTAGGAACACTGTGTGCAAAAGACACCGTTTTCAAAAATGGGTTTCTCTCTCACACTCGTTGCCGCTTATCACACCAAGTCCGGTCTAATTTTCCATTTTTCGCTGTTTCCTACAAAGGGCCTCGTCATGTGACCGAAGCGAACCAATAAGAGCTAATTATTTCGCGCCCTTAGGAACAATGCGTGGAAGAACTGAAGAAGGATATCGTTTTTAGAAATAAGGTTTCTCTCGCACTTGTTACCTACGAGCTATAGCGATAGAGGGGTCGCGTGCAATTTTACAACAATGTATTCTATCGATTTAAACTCATGTAAAAGATCGAATCCAGGGGGTGCACAAGGAAAATTCGATATATTTAATGAGTTTAAATGGAGCAGTTGCATTGTTGCCAGATTGCACGCGACGCCACTGGGTCCATACGTCATAAGTCCTATCGTAAAGTGTGACAGCATGGGCAACAGTGTTGCCAGATTGGGTTGAAAAAGCCGTACGTTTTACATTGATTTAAATGGGGATGATACGGCTTTTTACCCTCGATCTGGCAACACTGATGGGCAATCTGAATTTGGTTTGTTTGCCTCACTTTTTTTAACCTTAAGTCAAAAGTTGTAATTAATCTAAATTGGTTTCAAACGAAAAAGCAAGTGTTTAAGAGTGGCTATCTGGACACAGAATTTTAATGCAACTATCCAGGCGAGACAATTTTGCATATTTCTGTTATGTGTCAGTTTCTTTATCGTGCAAATCCTTCCTGCAGGCTGATTCTACTCGTTTGGACGAGACGAGACGAGATAGCGAGAATAGACCAATCCCATTGGTTTAAATGGCGTCACGTGACAGATATTATGTCATTCAAGTGGGGGATCGACGGGATCCGAATCATGATCATTCTTTTCAAATTCATGACTCATATCCCGTCGATTCCCCGCTTGAATGACTTCAAATCTGTCACGTGCCGCCATATAAACCAAAGGGATTGGTCGATTCTCGCTGTCTCGTCTCGTCTCGTCCAAACGAGCAGAATCATTCTGCAGAAGAAAAAGTTACCTATATCGATTTCTGTGTCCAGATAGCCACTCTAAACAGAGGCGGCTCGTGCAATCTGGCAACAGTGCTCTTTTGCCATTTAAACCTACGTAAAAATATCGATACTAGGTGAGGCGCAGCGCCTCACCAAATAATCGATTATTTTACACAGTTTTAAATGGAGGACATCCATTGTTGCCACATTGCACGAGCCGCCACTGACTCTAAATACTTGCACTTTCGCTTATAACCAATTTCAAATGTGTTTGTCACTTCTTTTTTTTTTTTTTTTTTTTTTTTTTTTTAAAAATTAATGATCAAAAAAAGTGAGGCAAATAAACCGAACCTGTGTGAAAAGCAGTGGCGGCTCGTGCAATGTGGCAACAACTTATTCTCTCCATTTAAACCTATGTGAAACAATCGATCTTTGAGAGGTGCAATTGCACCCCCAATACATCGATACTTTTGCATGGGTTTAAATGGCAAAAAAGCACGGTTGCCAAATTGCACGAGCCGCCACTGGTGAAAAGAGTCCATAATAGATCTCGATCATGACTTGGTTGGCTCCGTGAAGTTTCAATATCACTCCCCACAAATCCTCTCTATCGCTATAGCTCGTTGCTTGTTACCCCTTCTGGCATAAAGTCCGATTCAATGTTCCGCCGTACCCTGTTCCCCGCACCGAGCGTATCGTTGGTCATATGACCGCAGCTTGCCAATCATAGAGATATGTATTTCGCGCCCTAAGGAACAATGCGTGCGAGAGAGATCATTTTCTGTAGAGAAAAAAAAAAAAAAAATATATTCCTTCGCACTCGTTGTCTCTATGGTGTCATAAGTCCGGTATGATGTTTCGCCGTTCCGTGTTCCTTGCACCGGGCATGTCGTTGGTCATGTGACTGCGGCAGGCCAATTAGAGCGGAGCATTTCGTGCCATAAGAAAGAGAGAGAGAGAGAGATATCGTTTGAGGAAAATATTTTTCTCTCAGACTCATTGCCCCTCGTGGCACTAGATCCAGTGTCAAGTCCAATGTTCCACCATGAGGCTATTAAGTCGTTCTGTGTCTTACTGAGCATTATCTCTGAAGTGAAAATGGAATTGACTAGGAAAAGGGAACTGAAGATTAGGAATGAGCACTTGAGAATAGGAAGTACCTAATATGAAAGGGGCTTCTAATTTCAACTCGCGGGGGGGGGGGCACGCCGGCACGGTGCCACTGAGACTGACGTGTCCGTATGCAGTGTAGCACAAAGTGATTGGTGGAAATTTAAGAATTTGCTTCTTTTTATCACCAGTTTGCCCTGATTAAATAACCAAATAAGTTTGATTCTTTGTAAAATATTGATAATTTATGGAGCGTGAGATTATATTTTTTTTCCCGGAAATTAATACCGGAACTGAAATTAAAACAGAGATGTAAAGCAGGTTGAATGGCTGTACGGCCATGTACTTATAGTACTGTAAGAAATAGTGATGGGTACCACTTGGTTCTGATTTTCGAGACCTACCTCCTGATGTGGGTCATCAGAAGTTAATTTGTTGAACATTTTATGAATCTATTGTATAAGTGTATAGTTCCAAAGAAAACTTCCTTTCATCTAATTTTTCTCTATTTTTTGTTGACAGGTCCGAGAAAGATTAAAAGTAGCCCTTGATAGAAATTCAGTTTTAGAAGAAGAACTTTCATCCACCAAAGATGAAGTGAGTATTTTCTTGCTTATTGATGTTAAAGAGTTAAGGCATTTCCAATCAAATGAAGCCTTGATTTATACTTACCTGCTTGTTTATGAAAAATCCCATAAGTGTCATTCAAAGTGGAAAAATAGATTGATGTTGAGCATCAAAGTGTTTGGTAAAGTTGTGCTCTGGAAGGCATCGGGTTATCATCCAACGTTTCAGTCTTCACTATTTTAGTCTCTGTGATGAGTTTTTCATTGTTCATTAATGACAATATGAAGCAAAATATTCTAAAGATTTTCCAGCTCAACCTTCTTTTCTGCAGGATGTTTAGCATCAGGGAATATCTTGAATTATCAGAGAATTTAATTTTATCAGGGAAAAAATGAAATAATCAGGTAGTTAAAATTATCAGGTAGTTAAAATTATTACTAGCCAGCTTTATCAGGGAATTTGAAACAGTGTCCTAATTTTCTCTGAAATCCCAAGCTTGATGAAGTTTTAATCTTCATGCAGCTTGATGGTTTCGTTCATCAAGGTAAAAATCATGGGTAAAAATCGGGGAATTTGACTCGTAAAAATTGTTGGACACCCTGATATAAAATTAATTTTTACCTGTGGTTTAATAATAGCATCATCAAAAGTAACTTCATTTTCATCAACCATGTTTTTTGTTTTTGCAGTTGCAACAGTACAAATTAGGTAGATCGCCAGCAAGTGGAGACCGAGAAGAAAACAAACTAAAAGAAAATGGGATGCTGGAAGAAAAATCTGTAACTGATGCTGTGCATCCTATTAGTAGTATTAAGGTAAACTATTTTTCCTATCTCCTTCTCTCCTCTGCAGTTCAACTCTGTTCTTTGAAAATCATTGAATTTATCTCTCTTTTGTCTTTTTATTGTATCAAGGAAATAAAAAGGAAAAAGACAAGAAAATGGGAGTTGAATTGTATACTTAAGAAACAGTACAAGTGTCCATGGACGAAAATTCTTCAAGTTGAAGACCTTTGAGGTTTTGTTGCTTTCAAACAATAGATGGGGTTTTTTCCCCATCCACCGCACTGCTCCATCAAGAATTTAGCTGGGACTGTTGGAATCCATCGATCCATCGAAGTGTTTCTGTCAATTCTTACGATTTAGCTGGATGCTTGAAGAGGTTAGGGTTTGCCATTTGTAAACACATATGTAAACAAAGAAGGCCTATCCATCTGTTCCCAGCGGTCTCCTGAGGCAGCTGGATCGATGGGCAGCGGAAGGAATCCATCGAGCGCCATCGGAATTGAGAGAAACAGTTCGCTGGATCAATGGACAGTGTATGGGGGGGAAAAACGGGTCTAATATGCTTGACTCACTTTGTTTCTGAACTAGATTAATTTTGCTCATTAAGAAGTGGTGATCATTAAAATTCAAAAGTCGACCTCTATCTTGTAGAATATTCTTCTATTCCTTTTCTCTGTGTTATCCTAATCAAGTTTGAAAAATTCCAAGTTAAAAAAGGTTTTCTACATTGTATCATGGGTAAACTTTTTAAATGACTAGCTATATGTAGGGTATTCAGTAGAAAGGACCCCAACCCACCTTTAATGTTTCCATCTTTCTCTCTCTTTCTCTCTTTCTCCTCATAAAGTTTAAAAACTTACTGTTGCTTGAAAGTGTTGTGAATTAATGATGTAGAATTCTTCGATTAGAATATTGTGCCGTCTCTCATCAGTTTTAAGTGTTTTGCATTTCAATATTTTCTATTTTCCTTCTCAGTGTTCATTCACTGCAAATTCAGTTTTCTCATTTTATTTGTATTTTTTTTTTTTTTTAAGCATGAAACTCTTCTCGAAAGGAAAATGTAATCTTGCATTATTGTTGAGTTTGAAATAATTTTTCCATGCAAGTTATGTGATGGATAAAGAATGTAAAGTATAATGAAAAAATAAATGAAACAATGCTGACCATCTTACGAATCATTGAGTAGAGCTATTCTTTATGTTTCTTCTATTTCTTGACTTTTTGTGTTTCTTTTTTCTTTTTTTCTTTTTTTTCTTTTCTGACTTAAGTGAGGTGAATCTATTGCTGACTCTTGCTGCAGTTATAGAAAGGGAGTATCAAAAAGTTCCAAAATTGACTCACAAACTCAATGAATGCGTTAAACAAAATTCAAAGATGGCGGTCAAACATGAGCAGGCCACAATGGAGGAGTCCTATCTAATCGCAACTTTTCATGCTGGGAAAAATGATTTATCAAAGAGAAAGCTGCCATTAGATGGGGAATCCCAGCTCTCTGATTGTTACCTGATCGTTTGACCCCCATCTTTGAGTTTTGGTAAAAGCATTTATTTAGTTTGTGAGTGGATTTTGAGACTTCTTAATGCTTTCAACATGATTTTCACATGATCTTTCATAGGAACTGACTCTCCTTAATGCTGTAGCAAAAGTTTGGAATAAACTCATTAAGCTCCTGTATCTACTCTTTTCAGGAGTTGCCACTAAACATAATAATTTAGAAATGTCCTTTGATTTTACCTTAGTGCCTTCAAGACATTTTTGTTTTAACTCTTCTAAAATATTGTTGAAATTGCATGTCTGAAATTTAGTTGCATTTTTCTATCGATGTAATGTTTGATGTTCTGTGTTTTCTTGTCTATTTTATGACTTTCTGCAGAGATTGTCTAATGGCGTTGTTGAACCTGAATCGGAGGTCAATAGTATATCTGATCATCAAAATACCATTGAGAAACAGGTAAATGAATAACATTTCAGTTTTGAAATGTTCCAACCTGTTTACACACCTGTTTAAACAAAAGTTATTCTGTGGTAGGACTCATGTGTGGGGAGTAGTTTTATTGTATGGAACCCCTGATCACACAATACCACAATCAGAATGGAAGCTTTAGTTCATTTTAAATCATCATTTTCTAGTTTGCCGTTTTGAGAAGTTTGAAATTATCCCCATGCAAAGCTATGTAAAATACACAGACAGAGATATGCCTACTATTTTGATAAACCGCTAAAATAGACCAAAAAACCATTGGTTTTTATGGGAGTTTTCTTTCTGATTGTATTATTTTGTGCCCTGATGAAAAAATGTAAAAGTTGCGGAGATTCAAGTATGGCGTGAAATACGTTTTGTATATTCTATATCTGTCACCAATTTTACGTTATGTTCTTTCCTGTCTCAATTAAATAGCAAAAGAAATTCCTTTACTTATTTAAAAAGATTTGAGGAGAGAAATGAAAAAAAAAAAAAAAAATCCAACTTTGTGTATCAGACCAAAATGTTTAAGCCTTCTGCTTGAATTTTTGCTCCTTTTCTTTTTCACAAATGAAAATGAGAAAAAAATTAGCAGTTTGTGGCAGCCATGAACAGCATGTTCAATTTGGATTCCTTTCACTTTGCACATCAGAGGAAAATCAACTACTTTTGCACCTCCTGCGATTCATTCTCTTGTAAATAAAAACAAAGCTTGTATTATTTCTTTCCGTTACAACTATGCACAGATATTTTCAGTTCTCATTATTATTTTTATTAGTATCATTTGAGTTATCATGTGAGCGTCTCATTATCAGTTTGTTTGAAACTTATTTTAATTTATTCAGCAACTTATCAGTGGTTGAAGTTGTAATTAATCTGAGCATGATCTTAGCATGAACATATTTCCCTTTAGTTTTTCCCCTCATATTTTTAATAGTTTTCATCGCTTTTCCTCTTTTTCTTCACTCTTGAAAAATCCAGAAATCTTTACCTCTCATGCTTACCAACTTGTCCAAGAATATTTTGGCTGATTGCATTTACCAGTGGTGAATGCAACTTTAAACGAATTGAAAAAGAACGATCAGCAGCTCTTGAGTTGCTGAGCTGAAAAATAAGGGGTTCACTCAGAAAATGTTGAATTTGTTAAAATAGCAGGAGCCTATGTAAACTTGTTCTTCATTGAAGTAAATATCGCTTTCTAATCGATCAGCAGTGAAGTCGGAAATCTGTGCCTCTTCATAACACTTATTAAAACTACAAGGTAAACTTAGTTTAAAAAAAAATTGGAACTCTTTTGTCCCTGTTATCTGGTTTTAGAGCAATCAGGCGCAAAGTGAAACTCTGTTTTAAACAGTAGAATCTTGCGTCAAGCGTATAATGTAGTCAGATAGCAAGGTGTAGTTACCAAATCATATCTTAATATTTTGTTTATTCCTTATTGGTCTAAAATACGTGCAATTATAGTGTGTTCAAAAAAACAAAAGTTTGGATAATATTCAGTCACACATTTGATGCCGTTATTTAGTATACTAAATAAGTAAGAAATGACATGCTCAATTTGAAATCACAACATGCTGTATGACATCAAAATTTCTTGAGCTGAATTCCTCATGTTTTAATTACATCTTTGTTTTCAACTTTGAGTTAATTTTTGTCTGTACCATTTTATTACGGAATATTTGTGAAAATATCCAAAGATTTTGGCTCATCCATCTAATTCTTTCATGGTATGTTGTAAAATGTCTTTATTCAAATGGTCCACCTGAACGTCCTGAGCCAATAAAATTTGCTTGCTCAAGTGTTGCAAAAAGTAAGCTCTCGTTGAAAAATACTTCTTCCTTTGCTGCTGCTCAGTTAAAAATTTACAGGTTTCTTGTTCTCTCTGCCAATTTATGAGCTGGGATTATTCCACTATCTCCTACTGTGATACGTAACTTGAAAAGTGTCTGTTTATCTAATTCAAGGTCAATTTTGAGTTTGCGATGTATCTTCGTTTGGATGCAGATTGAGCGAAACAAGTCGAAGTTTGACTCAGTAAGACCTTTGTTTGGGTTTTTAAAGATTTCTATTGAAATATTTATGAAAATTAGTTGAAAGTTAGTGAGTTTTTTCAATGTGATCAAAATGGAGATCAGTGCTGTAAAGTGTCTGCAATTGCTTGATTATGCAAAAATTTAGGCGTTTTATGCAGAGACAAATAGAGACGGAGCACTAACTGGCTGCCGCAGAGGCACTCTGAATTCTCGCGGATTCAACAAAACAACAGTCAACGTCGCATGGTGTTGAATGGTGAGCACCCTCCTCTTCACTTCCCGCCTATCCCGCTCCGTGTTTTCCGAATGTCATCGTTCAACATCATGCGACGTCGCAAGGTGTTGACAGTTGTTTTACATGTTATTTTGTTGAATCCCCAAAAATTCAGAGTGCCTCAAATCTTCCCTATGTATTTTAGCATAGTGCTCCGTCTCTATTTGTCTCTGGTTTTATGTAAAAAGGGGTTCTTTCCAATGTATTTGCAATGGCAAAGAGCCCCTTTACCATGAAACGCCTCAATTGTGGTTCCTGTTGCCATACTTTTACTCAAAACTACATTTAATGACAATGATTGATGTTATCATTTCATATTGGGATGTAGATGCATAAATCTTTGTACTGTAATGGTTTATTGAACTTAAGGGTAGGTATGCTGCAAAAACAATGCTAATGCTGCTTTCAATTCAAACCCAGTTTTACCGTCGTCCATCCAGGAACAAATTTTTGGCTTTAGTGAAAGATTGTAAAAAGCAGTCAAAGTTTTTTTCTTGTTGCGTATCACAGTTATCTTACTTCTCCCTACTTCTTCTTATCTAGTATTTTGTCTGTCTTATTACTGTTAGCTTACTTGTATCAATATTTTTTCTTCTCCGCACAGAATTCTGAAGCAAGCACGTGGCAGAGGAAAATCTCTGAACTTTCTAGTCGAATTTCTGAACTGAAAGAAAACTTAACTAAAGCACAAGAAGATTTGATAAGCACACAAGAAAATAATGCAACTCTACAAAGGGATTTAAGAGAAAATCTGGCTCAAAAGAAAGATCAAGTAAGTTTATTTCTATTCATAGTTCAGCAGCATCTGTAGCCTATACATAGTCAGTCGCGGATTTAGACTGGGTGAGACCAAAGACCCGGGACAAAAAAGGCTGATGTCACCTCCACACATCTCCCTCCCTTGAATCACCCCTGCCTTTTAGCTGCCACTGCCCAAATCCGCCCCCGCCTATACCCCAGAGTGCAGATTGTCCCTAAACTGACGATTGTAGCTTGTCAGAAATGTTTCAAACTTTCTAATCGAGTTGGGAAATTTTGCCCATTTTTTAGAAGAAATTTTCAACAATTTACGAAATCTCAACGAGTTCAGACATTTTTGAGGTTTGAATCATTCTTAACATTTTCAAGCTGAAGAAAAAGTTGAGAATTTGCAATACTGTAGAAATCATTTTTTGAAAATGTAGGGGCTTAAAAATGTCCTATAAGTAAATTGCTCAGGTGAAACATTTTTTAAAATTCTTTGCTTTTTAGAGCATCTAAGACCCAAAGTTTTTTTTATACATTTGGTCTATTTAAAAGGGAGTCATGAATTTTGAAAAATGGGTCCTCATCATTCTTTGACCTTTGATGTATGGAAAACTAATAGTGATATCAACTTCCGGTTTACATTGAAAGTCCTAGAATTTTAAGCTTCTCTCCAACCTCATCTTCTCTCTTCTTCTACTTCATCCAATAAAAAAAGGAGTCCGTATTTGAAGTATTGGATTTGGGGGGGTGGGTACCATCTTGGAGGTTCACATGGGGGTCTCAGAATTATTGACCCCCTTGAAAGGTATCCATCTTGAATTTATTGAACCGGAGTTTCAGGGTTTTTTGAAATTTGCAAAGGAAAAACCGAAACTGAACAGAAAAAATGTTTGTGGAAACTAAAGCAAAAATGTTTACTCCCGTATTTGTTTATCGTAAGTTATTGTTCAGTCCATGTTTCTAAGAAGTCTCGGACGGCCTCAGAAAAAGAGTCAACTTTAGGGTTGCTCTCATGCTTTTTAGGGTTGCTCTCATGCTTGTTAATTCTGATTCCAGGAAGCAAGAATTGCAACTTTAGAAAAAAGGTACCTGAATGCTCAACGGGAATCAACGTCTCTTCATGATCTTAATGATAAATTAGAACAGGAACTACAGCATAAAGAAGCGCAACTGAAAGTAAGTGCTCGCCCGGACTTCATTCTTATGATTTTGTGTCCTCAAGTTTTTCTTTGTCTTAAGCTCCCATCTAATATGGAAAATTTTTAATGAAATTAAAATCTATCTCGGCAGAAACAAGTTAGCTCAAAAAAGGCTAAAGATTAAAAGATCTAAAGGCTCTACTAACCTGTCTTTTGAAGTCGCAAGAATTTAGAGTATTTTCTTTTAGATGTGCCGTACAAATATTTTATTTTGGGGTTTGGAAAAACTCACTAAAGGTGAAAAAATTACTGACAAAAATTGCAAGCTTTAGCAGCTTCAAAAACTAGAGAATTCAAAAAGTTTGATGATACGTTTTGTAAAATATTCTGAGCCCTTTTTGTTCCCAAGTTCTGATAATTTAAATTTCCGAACGCATTTTAGTAAAAAAAAATTGCAAGCCAAGTGCTCAGATATTTTTGTAAGGCAGTGTATTCTCAAGTACATGTTTTGAAAAATTCCAAATCGGCTGGTTCTGATTGTTATCAGTTTTATTATTGTTGTACTTGACAGGCTCATCAATCATTTTTATCTGATTTTAATTTTTCCTCTTCTTTCATTTCTCAACAGCTGCAAGAAGAAAAAACAAGAGCTATCCAAGAGAAACTAGAACTATGTGAACAGAAATTAGCGCAAATGGCTAAAATGCCGGAAGTAGACATTGGTCTTAGTCAATCACAATCAAATGCGGTAAGCTTTATGTTGAATCTATCAAAACGATTTACTATTTATTGTTTATTTTTTTATTACAGAATTCTTTTAATTAATTAACATTAAACAACATGATTTAGACATAATAGAAGAATTAATTTAAAATTTAAAAGAAGAATAGAATTTAGTTTGGAAGAAAGCATGTTTCAAAGGAATACAATTTAATTATTCGTAACATAAAACCTACAAAGAGAGATGGTTTCAAATGACAGGGAGTTAGGGAAGAAGACATCCGTGACATTAATCTTAGTTAATGACATCATTTAATCGTCATTAATTGGCAAAAGTTTAGATGTAGGATAACAAGTTGCTGAACATGTCTTAACCCTTCACTGCATAGTGTGACACCAGTGTCACATGATGTAAAAAGCCCTATATCAGACATTGTAATGTATATTTTGACTTATTTCAAATTGTATCACCAGTGTCACATTATAAGAAAACATAAAAAAGGGCTCAAACATTTTTCAAAAGACCACCAGCACTTATTATAATGCATTTAATAACAGAAATCATGGTTGGGGGAAAATTTGCCCCCGTATCCAATTCAACCCCAATTTTATTATTTTTACCAAGCTTCTGGCATTCGCTCTTTGAAAAATCCAATTAAAGTAAAAAATTCTTCTTTTTTTGAAAATTTTGAAAAAAAAATTGTTTTTTCTTTTCCCGCCATTTCTTATGGTGTTATAGCACTTGTAAAAAACAAGACAAGAATGGAAAAATGAGAATTTTCACAGAAAAACTGTCGAATTATTTTTTTTGCTATTTTTCCCATGTATGTGACTACCTAGTGAATCGAAAAATCCAGTTTTGGCTGAAAAAAAAAATGTCATGCAGTGAAGGGTATAGCAATCAATTGCTTAAATTAATGTGATTCATGACCGATATTCACATCATTTTGAAAGTGAGTGTCACAATTGTCTTTTTTCCGAATTTTGTATTTATTGGGTAATATAAATGGAATAGCAAGTAATCTCGCTAATTAATGTCAGCCCCTCAACAATTTTACCAAATTTTCTTTATGGATTTTGAGTGCTAGTAACCACCAAAATTGGCTGAAAATTAAAGTCCTAATTTTCTTCAGCGAATCTGATCATCTTTTCAATGAGTGCAAATTCAATGAGATTTACTGTGTTTTATCCACACTCATTGAGAAGATGACCAAATTCGTTGTCATAATTTGCTTGCTGTAATTTTTAAGCGTTTGGGCAGCTGGACTTTACTACTACTACTACTACTACTTCTACTAACTTTCGTTCGATTAAGAGCCATAATTCTGTCGTCATCAATCATGTGTTTCCTCAAGAATAAGTTTGTTTTGCTTAACGTTACTTTTGACTGGCTATTTATTCAATTATGTACCTACTTTATGAATGTTTTTTGACATTTCAGATCCAGGATCGACATGGCTCAGCTGAAGATAGAATTTCAAGGTTAGAAGCACAATTAGACGAAAAAACTACTGAGGTGCATAGGCTCAATCAAAGATTAAAGATGAATGAAGAACATAATTCTAGACTCTCTTCGACGGTTGATAAGTTACTCTCAGGTGTGTATCTGGTCCGCATGCTAATTCAGTGTAGTTGCTCCTATCTTAATAATTGTGGCATTTATATTGAAAGTTTTGAAACATTTCAAAGTTGTGGCACATTTCAAAGATTTCTGGAAGTTGTATAAGGTGTCTTAGACCTACAGCATTAGGCATTTTTCTTGGCCACTATTTATCATTAAAAGTTGAATCTTGGGATTGTTTTCCATTATGACTCAACAAAATTTAATTTTGGGGGTTTAAAGCCTTCAAAATGCTTTTTGGGGGGGGATTTGTGGGGTTTGTTGCCTAATTTTTTAAGGCTCTGTCCAATTTCTGAAGACAATCCCTATTTTCTATTATTCTATTACATATTCAGTTAGAACATAAAATTTGATGACTAGGTTTAAAGTACAGGTTGATATAATTTTTTGTGTTCGATATATTGAAGGCCAAAGCTCAATATGGGTCCATTTTAAAAAAAAAACAAAAAAAAAAAAAACATAAATATCCTTTAAATAGCCCAGTTTTCAAAAATATTGGGTGAAAAATGTTTTGCTGAACAAGCCCCTTCAGGAAGTAAACATCTCTGTCCTCAAAAACTGATCAGAAAGTGATTTTTAGGGCCCCTTAAATTTGGTTATTTTTTTACACTTTTTTAATTACATATTTATTTTTCAAAACAAACAGTCAAAACATTTCTACCAACTGTCTGAATTTTTAATGATTTTCAGGGAATAAAATCCTATTGCCAAAACGGAGATTTATAATTTGCATTAATAGTAAATGGTTTTCCAAGAAACCAAACTGAGTTTTAGTTTAATTATTCAAATATTTTCCATTTATAGCATAAGTTTAAGTTAAAAATTTGCCGAAGGTAGTGTTTTTTAGTTTGCTGAAAGGGATGAGGGAACATGCGGACTTGTAATATGTTAAAACGCCTTTTCCTCAACTCACAGTTCTATGATATTTGCTATTAGCCCTTTTCCTTGCTATGTTCTCAATCCTTAGCCTAAATGATGGATAGTAGAACTGTTTTTTGTAACATGGTTTTCTTTTCATTCCCACTAGAATCAAATGAACGACTTCAAGTCCATCTTAAAGAAAGAATGCATGCCCTGGAAGAAAAGAATGCACTTCAACAAGAACTTGAAAAAGCTCGTAAATTTGCTGATGAATTGAAAGTAGAAAAGGTAACCGTTACGGTAATTCTTTTTTCTTTACTTCTTCTTTAATATTAGTTCCCCAAAATCTGCGAATTCCTATGCATTCTGATTTAAAGAGAGACAAGTCTCTTCTGGGATAAAATCTGATGCTGATGCTAAACTTAACATTCTGTCTCAATGTGAGTGAATTTAAGTTGCTAACAGCCATTTACATGAATCTGCTGATGAAGTGCTTGCTGGTATTAGTGTACGGCTCCAAGGTTTGATTGGAAAGCAGAATGAAAACAAAACATTGTTTTTAATTTTGTAAAAAGAAAAAATACAAAATATGCCCACGACACTGACTTCAATGACGCAGAGGGATCAAGCAGTAGAAGTACTGATTGAGTGATTGGACAATATCTTCCTATTGCATTTAATTTTTATTGAAATGTACCTAAACTTTTTGGTTTTTAATATTATTCAAAACAGCGATTTACATCGGCAATTATTACTTATTAGCATTCAGTCAGTTTTTTACTGAGGTCTTTTCTCACACAAAATGTCATTTAAAATACTGTAATTTCAAGCCTACCAATGGTTGAAAGCGATTGTCTCTAAATGTGACTGTGCACGGGAAAAGGGACCTTAGTGCCCAGAGAGTCTAAATTGAGATATTGGTACTACTGCACAAAGGAGTGTTTTCTGAGCATTTTCACTCCAAGAATGCCCAAAAATATCAAACCAAACCGAAGTTATGATGATTTGAGTTTTACAGTTCAAAATTTGTGGTTCTGGGAAAAATAGGTTGGAAGTTAAAACTGCCCCAAGTTAAAATTACCCTTAAATAACCATAAACTAATTGTAAGTACTAATTCACGAAACGAGACCAAAATTAAAAGTGGCGAGCTGCTAATCTCAAAGCTTACAACAACAAAACAAAAGGGACCTTGGTTCCACTGATGTATAAATACAACAAAGATCTCTTTTCCTACGTTCGACCTGCTCTCGCTAAAATGAATTGTTATGCTACCTTGCAGCCGAAAAATGAACGAATATCCTAGAAACTTACTCTTGAGGCTTCTACAGAGCGCTTGGTGTCAAATCTCAATTTCGCAATCTCAATTTCGACCCAGCTCGCTACAAATCGCTCTCCTTAAAATGTTGTCTGGGGGAACTAAGGTCCCTTTTTCCGTGCGCGGTCACTAATAGTCTCATGAGAATGATTGGAAAACAATCTTTGAGCAGTATTTTGCATATCATGAACTTGCGTTTTGCCATTTTATGTTTCCATTGATTCATGTGAAAAATGACTGCAGCTTTGGGAAAAGTCAAAGTTGTCTTGGTAATTCTCAAATTTGTTAATAATTTATGTATCTTAATAATTTTTCAGTCGGAGCTCTTGAAAGAACTTCAAAAAGCTAGACAAGAGATAGATAGTGTTAAAAGACAAATGTTACAACAAGAAATAGCGTACAATATTGAGCAAACAGATGCTCTTACAAGGTAAAGTCTTCCCTTGGGAAAGTTTATTTTTCAGTCTATTAACCCTTAACATCCTGATTTAATTTTTTTTCGATTTTTTTTTTAAAATTTTTGTAAATTTGTGTTACTTATACATCCAATAAACAGGGGAAAATAATAAAAAAAATATTGCATAAGTGGTTTTGTCAAAAATTTGAAAAAACTGCCGGTACCATATGGGCACGCTAGGATGTCGCGGGGTCAAAATCGACTAAATTCAAAATACTCTTGAAAACAACTTTTATTAAATTAATATTTGGTTTTAAATAAGAAAAACACATTAGAAAATAAAGTGAGTAGTTATTTGGCAAATAACAGTCTCAATTTACCGTCTCAAGTCACTTTTACCCTTGTCAACTACACCTCTCAGTTCTCTTTTGTTCGCTGCACCTTTGAGCTTTCCCTTATCAGCTGACTTTGGTTGCCTCTGTAAACGTTTCCATGGAACTGTTGATTTTGAGGCAGAAGACTTTTTGCCGCTACAGCTTGGTATTTGATGAGAAATTGGAGGTATACTTTCAGTTGACACTGTAGAGCATGAAGTACTGGAAACTGTTGGCTCACCGGAAACTTCGGATAAATTTGTATGACGTCAAAATTTTACCTCAACCGCACACTCAAGCTGTCGCGCACTCAAATTTTCAACGAGGCCACCCTCCTCATCACCTGTTAGTACCAGTGGCGGATCCAAAGGGGCACGTGCCCCCCCCAATAAGCCTCACATTTTGCCTTTTTTCAATAGAAAACGGCTCGAAATTGCTTCCATCAACGCTTCAAGTTGCAAAACTTCACAGGCGTGCCCCCCCCCCCCCCGAAAAATTTTCTGGATCCGCCACTGGGCGCACCGAAGGGGGGGGGGGGGTCAAACCCCCCCCCCCATAAGCATCAAGATTTTGCTCTGAAAAAGGTCATCTTTGGCTAAAATTGCTTTCACCCCCCCCCCCCAAGGCTTCTCCGCAAAGCAAATAAATCAGTGCTGGTTCAAGTATTATGGTAGAAATAGTTGTTAGATTTGTGAAAACCAATAATCTGAAGCAAATAATGCGTCAAAAATGAATTCAGAGTAAAAGCTATTTTTTACCATTTTGACACCGCGACATCCTAGCGTGCCCATATGGGCACGGCAAAGTTTGGCAGATCATTGTAAACAGTGGAATGATAATTATTCCATGGTATTGGTGTTATTACCTTTCTAATACCCTCCAGTTATGAAAAAAGTCCAAACATACATATTTCAGAACATTTTAGGTTAGGAATAACAAACAAAATACTCAACGGGTTGCAAAAGCCATTTTTTTTTACTAACTCCAACTTTCACACTATACATTTAAATCATAATTTTCAATTTTTATCCAAACTAACCTAAAAATCAAAGCAAACAACATCTTGGGGAAATGTCTGAAGTGGTACCAACTGAAAAAGTCGGTTCAGAAAGATTCTTTGAGCAAATCAAAAAGTCACTATTTCGATCCCGTTTGGTACCGCTAGGATGATAAGGGTTAATACTAATTTTTCAAGACTAATGATAAATATTGATACTGTGCTCAAACTTGTTGGATATCACAGCACCAGCTTAGAATCCAGACGTACTTAAGTAAGAATTTCATTTGAATGCATTGTACATGGGTGTACTTTCCAAAATATTAAATCTTGTCGTTTCTGTAAAGGCTTCTAATCACAAAAAACTTGTCGGTTTGAACTGTTCGAAAGAAGTGCCTTTCTTGGGTGGTTCTGAAAACGAAAATGAAAAAATTCTCTAAAAACTAACTGAGCGGTGCTTCAGCTGAAAACCTGTTCTACTCTTCAAAATGTTAAATGACCATTGCACACTAGCATGCTATATTGCTGCTGAAGAACTACACTTGTAACCACAATTAATTATTGAGTCATTTCATTTGAAATGTTGACCAATGAAAGCAGTATATTATAGTCCGTTTCATTTAAATAGAAGCTTGAGCACGACTCTTTCCCCTCCGAGTTTTACCCTCTCTCTCGTACCTGCGAGACCTGTCCCATCGGTCGGGGATTCCGTCCATCACAATAGACTGTCCTTTGGATAGCTGACTGCCTATTGTGACGGACTGAATCTCCTACGGATGGGGCAGGTCTCGAGTCATCACAGGTACGAGAGAGAGGGTAAAACTCGGAGGGGAAAGAGTCGAGCTCAAGCTTCTATTTAAATGAAACGGACTATAGTTAAAACTATTGTGTCATCCAATTAATTTCCTTTCTTTTTGTCCTACAGGAGTTTGTCGCCCTCTGGTGGAGACCCTAATAATTTTGTCAGAAGTGCCAGTCAACATTCCAGTTTTGACACCCATTCATTATCCCGGCGTAGCCATCACACATCATTGAACGATCATACACCCAAGGTTAGTATCCTCCAAGGGCGTAAACTTAAGGGGGCATCTGGTATCAACTAATTTGTGTCAGTTTGATTATAAAAAAGTATTTTGCCACTTATTTCACTCTTTTTAACTGTCTTTATTTTCACAGTGATGTTGCTGATGTTGTTTGAAAGAGTAAATTCGTTCATCATGGTTTGTGGTGCCTTGAAAAGTCCTTAACCCCTTACAGACCATGTATCTCTCTGGCTGCATACACCCCCTTGACCAGGTTTATTTGTGAAAAAACATGAAAACTATCCGTTTTAGGTTGAGTGATAATTTCACTAATTTGTTCCCTGTTAAGTCTACGAAGGAACATTGCAATAGAAACAACTCTAAAATCTGCATAGAAAAGCCTAAACTAACTAAAACCTCACGAGAAACAATAATAGGAGAGAGGTTTGTTTACAACAAACGTGCAACAGAGGTTAGAATAAGGGAAATCTCTTGGACATTGCTGCACAGCGACGATCGATGTGCGCGCACTCTATCAGAAGTTGGCGCAAGCTGTAGTCCATACGTTTCCGAACAGATAGAGGTGATGGTTGCTTATGTTTGGGTGCACCCCAAGTATATAAGAGCGCGAAATACTGGCGGAGCGCCCAACCTGAGTTAACTCGGGCGTGGTCCACAGATGCAACATTCGTAGCCCGAGTTAACTCGGGCGCGGTCGTTAAGGGGTTAAATGTCCTTGATTTTTTTCCCCGTTTTTTTTATGCTTAAATAGACCGTTTTAGTGGGAAGTCAACGGTTAGCCAACAACCACATCAATGCACTCATCGGTCGCAATCGGTTGTGATAAAAATTGCGTAGAATTCCAAACTATCTCACTCACTCTCCTGTGACCCCCATGTATACCCATCTCTTTCTAGTTTCAAAATTCTTTTACAGGGCCTTGTTTAACAACATGTCATTATCACAATCACGTTAAAATGCCTCGAGGAATTCATTTCAGCCAAAAAATTTAATGAAAGAAGTCTCTATGTACGATTTTTGAAATTAGAGTGAGGAGGCAGTACATAGGGGTTACGTGAGAGCAAGAGAGTCAAACTATCTTTGTTTGGAACGCTCATCACCGGCTGCCGCCATTACTAAAACCCTCTGTATCCTTGAATTTTGATGAATTCGTCAAACGTATTTGAAAATCCTTGAAAATGACTGGCTTCAGCTCGTTAGCTCACCGTTTTGTTGATAATTTTGTTTCTGTGCCTGAGGAATGTTATGTCGCTTTGGTTGCAAAGTCGTAAGAAAGAATGCAGGACTCAGCAGGAACTTTTTTCTCTCTCTTTATTTTTTGTATTTTGTTCTCCTCTGATTAGTGCACCCTTATGTGAGAATCGACTTGAGTTTTTTCTGCCTCTGGAAAATTGGCATTAACAATACTAAGGTTTTGCTTGTCGGAAGTCCTTAAAATCCTGCAAAAAGTCCCAAAAAATCCTTGCTTTTTTTTAAGAAAAAGGCCATGAACCATGTTCATTGTCTCCTTTAATCCCTAACATTGTGTCTGTTCTAATTTTTTGTTGTGGTTATTTTTCAGGAATGGGAGCTTGTAAGTGAAGGTGATAACGAAAGTCTTCTGTCTGCCACTGACGTTCTCTCTCCTAGTGGTCACACAGATGCTCATACTTTAGCACTTATGTTACAAGAACAATTAGATGCCATAAATAATGAAATTAGGTATGAATTTAGACTCCTATTGGTTAGAAGTCACTTCTAGTTAGGGGTGTGCGAATTCGCGTATTTCGAATCCGAATCCGACGGGATTCGGATTTGGGATTCGAAATTGTTTTTCGGATTCAAAATTTTCGAATCTTTTTTTTTCCCATGTCCATTTATAATTTTTTCGTTTTTCGAACTTTTCTTTTCCTTCCATATGTTTTTTCTTCCTCTTCCCCTCTATACATTAGCGCCTGCTAAAACGACGGAAACTACTATCATCGGGATTTGGTACGAATGCAGCGCCGGCGCGTCTTCCGAATATCGATGAACCTAAACGGGGATAACGGGCGGTAATCGATCAACACCAAAAGTGCGTGCGACCAACGAAATAGAATAGTAAAGATAAATCGGAAAACAAATATTTTCTTCTCATTTTTCATTACATCGTAAGGAAAATAAAAGCGCCGCACTTTAAAACAATTTTTTTGGAACTTTTACGGCGCGGATTCGGATTCGGTTCGGATTCGGGAAAATTTGATTTTAAAATTCGCATTCGGATTCGGAATGAAAAAACTGGATTCGCACACCCCTACTTCTAGTTGTTTTTAACTAAAGAACTCAAGTTAGAAATATATACTGTCTCTGAGGAACAATTTCTTGCATTTTTTTTATTTATTCACTGTTTATTCATTTAAATACAATCAATCACACGGAAAAAAAGGATTTACCATCTGCATAGCTAATTTTGGAGTCTGCTATCAAGTATGGTAAATTTTACCATTATAAGTAAATGCAACGTACCTCGTGTTGAAATGTACTAAGTTGTAAACGGCTAGTAATAAATAAAAAGCTATTTTTAGACAAAGTTCAAGTGTTTTTTTAGGAGTTAGTCATAAGATGCTATACGTTTAGTGTAAGTGAAACTGATTTGAACCCTACAAGGCTGTTTGCAGTGAAGTATTCACTGAGTTTACTGACCATGCATAATCTTATATAATTAATAGCTAAGGTTGGAATGAAACTTTTTTTTGGCCATTGTGCCACTACATTGTGTCTTATCAAGTGCCCTTGAGCTAAACTTTTTTTTCAATTTTTCAGACTCATTCAAGAAGAAAAACAGAACACTGAAGCGCGTGCAGAAGAACTTGAGTCAAGGGTGGGTAGTTTGGAGCATATGAACCTGCTATCGCGGGGTAGGAGTCTAGAACGACAATCACCACCTGTCAGTGGGCACTCGACTCCAAGGTCTCATCATTCACCGCATCGCGATTACCTTCATAAATATCACACTGTAAGTTTTGTCAAATTTACTTATCTCAATGCCCATTCCGAAAAACTACTCAATGCAGAAATGTCAGTGGATTTTTGGGTTGTAGGGAGAAAAAAAATAATATTAATCCAGCAGGAAATTTTTTTATTTCTGGTTGCTGTATTGCCAGATTTCAGGTAGAATCGGTATATTTTTTGGTTGATTTCTGTGAAAAATATACTGCCAAAAGCTGTAGATCTAGCAACAATGTAAGGTTGGTACAAAATGCGTGGTGAATTACTTCAAAAATCAGCTCCTCTTGGACATCTTTACGTTTCTCAAAGTGATTCTTACTCGCAACTTTAGGTTCTTGATATCATGCCAAGAAAAGGAGGTGGGTGTTTGAAAGCACGTTTCTTAATCAGAAATGAATTCTTGGAGCTGCCATGAATTCAAATGATGTCTGGTAAACTCTCTAGAAATATTTCTAAACTATATCTTAGAGGACTAATATAAATCAATGAGCGCACAGTCTAGTCATAAGTTCTGTCTCTTGTTGAAATGGATTATGTGTGAATACTAAAGAGAAAAGGGGGAAAAATGTACAGAACTGTACAGATTCTGACTGCTCATAGCAAACACTACAAGACCCAATCTTTGATTTTTAATAATACAAACGACTTTTGATTCAATAACGTTATTAGATTTGTTATTCTAAAACAGCGATCAGTAAGAGCGGTGTTTTGTTATAAATGAGTTTTCCTACTTTTTCTCAGTAATGCAAAATGCTAGAGTAATTTCAGAGACATAATATTATCTGCCAAACTCTCAGGAGTTTAGTGGTTTTGTTTGGATTTTGATATGTGGTAATTGGTTAAATAATGTGCCAATTTTTCTCTACTCACTTTTTGTCACTTTTAGACGCGCTGGAATGGGCACACAGTGATGAAATATGGCTTGGGTGTAGAAAAACCGGTATATTATTTTAACGACTGTTTCAAATCAAAATCAAAAAAACACCATTACTTTGCTGAGACTGTTACAGATGAAATGTTGTATTTGAAATGATTGTGGCATTATGAATCACTAAGGAAAAATAGGGAAACTTCTCTGTAAAAAACACCCTTCTTACTGAGCGTTGTTTATGGTATACAAATTTAATCATAAATCACGTTACTGTGTCAGTTGCTGTTCAAAATTTGAAAATTCAAAGAAATAGTCTTGTAGTGCTTGGTATGACCTTTTAGAATACGTGTATTTATACTTTACTCTTTTAATTTTACTTTAGACTCCCACAAAATCTATTTTAGCAACGTACAGAACTTATGGCGAGACTGCAAGTAGTAATTTTGCTAATTTATTTTGGACAGCCATGACTTTAGAAAGGTCACAGCTCATGCCTCAAGCATCAGTCGAAGATTTTTCTTCATTTTTCAATTTTTTTATTTAAACATCATTTCTTTGATTTTGTTTTTCATCTTTTGACCTTTGAGTGAATACTAACAAATAATCACAGATTCTCCATCTCAAATTAAAGCGGTTCTTTGCTTGACCCTTTGTGTGGCTGTTTCAATTCCCACTCCATCTCTCTCTAAATCTTGTCTTTGCTCCATAAAATTCATCTCAATATCTGTAATATACTTGAAAAAATTGAAAAGTAAGAGAAATAATATGGTAACATATACAGGCTCCTGCATCAATGTCGCCTGCCCATCTTCATCAATATGCAGCATCTTTGGCGAGCCCAGGACAAATGTCTGAATCACTGCCTGCTAGCCAGGTCAGCTTCCTTCTGCCATCCGATATCGTTTGTCCATTGTCCGTTTGTCCTTCCCTCCGTGTTGCTTTGTGCTGATATTTTTTTTTTCCTTTCTATTTTCTTCTGTTTGTCATCGTCAGTGCATTATAGATTTTTGCTTTTTCTTTTGGTTCTGCCAAAAATTGGGAAACTGATTGATACCATTGCTGAGCATTGTTCATTATGACATTTTCATCAAAGAAAACTTCTGTGCATGCTCCAAAAAATATTTACAGCTATGCTGACATCAGTCAGATAGCGGTGTCTGAGTTAAAGGTCTCCAGAAGCGGTCAGGAATTTGCAGGAATTGAAGTTTTGAATCATACCTCAGGCATGAATTTAAGTGTTTGTTCATCATGCGTACAAAAGAACAATGCTTTGAATCAAATTACTCAAATGAATTAAAAATAAATCATTTTTGCTGATGAGATTCCCTTTTTCCCTGACGATGAGTTTTATTATTTTTGTTTGGTTCTCATTTGCTACAACTGCTGAACTGCTCAAGCTGTTGCATGCTTGCCTTTTATTTTTAATTTATTATTTTCCGGATTCTTTGCTTCTTGCAGTGTTAGCTGTTCAATTTTTTTGTCATTTGGGGGGAGGGGTTGTTAATCAAGGGAAAATATTGATTCTCTTTGTCCTGAATCAACGGCTCTCAACTTCTTTTTGGCACTCTTCAGCACAAGTTTTGCGCACCATGGCACCTTGTAGAATTAAACAATCTACAATCCAAACTCCTTCACAGTTTTTTGCCGCAAGTTTTTTGTCACTGTTTTCCTGTTTCACTTCTGTTAAACTACTGTCCAGCAGGAAATTCATGTAAAGAACAATTTTTTATTATTTTCTCTTGATTGGCGGAACTTTTGTTAATTTGCAAGAGATTGAAGCGGCCTTCTTTTATGAGCCAAATTTTTATAGAACATTAGTGATGGTAATCCTTGAACCCTTCTCCTCTTCCAACAGGAAACAGTGCCTTTTAGAAAATTGAACAATTCTTACCTGTAAACACAGGTGCTGGGCGAGTAGTAAATTTTGACTTTGAGTCGAGTCTTGTTGAGTTCAAGTTATTGCAGTTCCTTGTTTTCATGGATTTTTTTTTATGAAAAGTGAAAACGACTGATAATAAAATTTAACTTCTTCAATTTTTTTTTTTTTTTTTTTTTTTTTTTTGCCTCTGAAAGGTAAAAAAGAGTAAGAACAAATTATAAAAGTAAAACCATATTTTTTTATGCTGGAGTGAATCTTTCTGATTGATACCTCTTGATGTTTCTTTGAAAACTGCAGAGTGCTGGTTCAAATGTCGCCGCACCGAAGTAGTGGTGTTAACCAAGGCCATATACATAAGGTCTGGCCGGTAGCGCCAACTCGGGAAATCCAATGTTTGGGAACCCATACCCCCATTTACTTTAACATTCTTCCCGAGTTCGCCGCCATCTTGGATCAATGGTTTTAAATGGAGAAGTGGTTCCCAAACTGTGGACCAACGAGGGGAGCCAAAAGCTACCGGCCAGACCTTATGTAAATGGACCTCGGTGTTAACGCTGCCTGACGGACACTATCAACTTGTTTCTGCAGACACGGCACACACCACACACTTGAAAAGAAATAGTTTCTTTGGTCAAATATTCCCAAATAACTGATCTACCCTAATCACTGCTCATGTTGTCGGTTGATTTGTAAGCAAAAATGATTTCCAATGTTGAACTTTGGTAAACAACAGTAAACGAGAATAATATACGCATTCATGAACACGATATGAAATAACGGTTTGCAATATACCAAGACGATAACATTAACTGACAGGGATTCAAGAAATCATATAAACAAGTTTTCAACGATTGCCAATTGTGTTCTCCACAACCTAAAAGCGTAATTTTGTTCTCTTTGCGTATCCTAACCTAGATAACCAGGCATTTGCTATAATGGCTTGGGCATTCAAAGCTTTAATGTTGGACAACTTGAGCGTCACCCACAAACTAGATGGACAGTATCCTCATGAATTTCAGCGAGAAAATACAATTTCTTAAAATCAATAATACACATAATTTTATAAAACTTGATTAAAGCAAATTGGTTTTTTTCTGTAGAATCTTCTTTTTCTTTTATTTCAAGCCAATTTCATTCTTAGTGTTTGCTCATGGTATGAAAAATTGAGGAGTATTTAAGCAGCCGAAATACATGATCTTTTCTCTTGACCAAGGCATTTTTATCAATTTTTAAATCTAGCTTTGTTTATTCTCTGGATTTAATTTGTTGAGAATGTAAGTGAGGATTTTTCCTTAGCTTTTTTTCTTTTTATAATTTTTGCTGTTCCCACATTTTGCTATGTTTGGCGGGAATTGGTTTAAGACACAGCCTCCCTAATGCCACCATGAATGAAGTGTTTAATCAATCCATCTATCTTTGTTTCTGCTTTTGTTTTGTTTTTTGTTTTTGTTTTGTTTTTTGTTTTTGTTTTTTTCCTGCTTAAATTTTCAAGCAGACGTGTGAACTAGTTACCACAGATCTTTCTATGAAAATTTCCCTTTTTTCTAGCTGCAGTTAGGAGACGAAGAAGAAATGCCTTATGGGGAAGGTAGTAGTGGGGAAGCAAGTCCATTAACCAACCGAGCTCTTCGATTAGCTCTTGCTCATAGCACAGAAGATTTACGAAGGTATGTGTTAACATTTTTTCTTGTCTTTGAGAATTGAATGACAGATGAACAAAAGAAAAAATTAAATTAAAATAATCAGGATTCTCAGTAATGAGCTATTTGACTTGCACTGCGAAGAACTCTTTATCAAGCACACATCACTCAGGGTACCATTCAGAGATGTTAGCCAAAAACCTTCTATAGGTGTTTTTAACTTGGGAATTATTATTCTTCTTCTTTATCTTAAACTGTGTTTAGGGATTGTGGAATACAAGGGTCATTTGAAAATTAAGTTCAGCTCCTCCATAACTTTTGAGTTAATACAGATAACGCAAAGCTGCATGAAACATGTTGTGCATCATACTTTCAGCTTTAAAATGAGCTATAGTAGTGTCTAAAGTTTTTTAAATTTGGCTCACGAAATTGCCCAAAAAGTTATTTAATCTGAACTCACGTACAAACTGCGTGGGTCCAAAGTTTTACCTGGCTGGATTTAGATTGAAAGTAATGTCTTGATCTTGCAGCTCGTGTGTATGATAATAGTCCATCAGTTAGCAATTCTTGCTCATTCTTGAAGCTTTTTTAGATTCTTCTGAACTCACCAGCTTATGGTTCTCCTTTTGAAAGTGAGAGATAGTGTACGCTTCAACAAGTCTTTTGAAAGTATTGCAAAATTAACGCTGGGAAAAATTTTTGCCAATTGAATTTATAGTTTGTTCCAATCTATTTGTTACCATTTGCCATTTCTTCAAAATGAGATTTTGTTTCCTCCCAGGAAACCCAGAAAATATTATCTAATACGGCTCATCTTCAAAGCTCATGTTTTTCCAGCACATACTTGAGTTCTGAGTATAAATTGATTAAGTCTTCTTTTTCTCTCATATTCCAGACGACAACAAGGACTCAGCACCCTACCACACCCATCATCAAATCCTATGTATAATCAAGTTACCCTTAAGTAAGTTAATCTTCATGTGTATTACAAGGAAACAAACAATAAAAGAAAGGGGGGGGGGAATGTTGAAATTTCTAGCTCTTGTGTGTTTGAATACATCGTTAAAAAGCTACGCATTTGGAGTACTCTGACAAGCTTTAAACTGTCAAAACGGATTCAATGAACCGGTTTCACGATCACCTTCAATGTAAGGCAAATAAGATCGAAAGTAGCTAAATCCATCGTTTGACCAATTTGAGGAAATAGTGTAGTGTTATTGAATCTTTTTCGCTTTACTTGACTTCGTATTCATTTCGGATCAACATTGATAAAATGAATTGATTGGACCAAAAAAATTGGGCAAGTTGCCTTGGAACCATCAAATCGGTCTCTGAGTGCAGCTTCAGTGTACATGTGATGCTCACATCTCTAATCAGCTAAATGGCTTGCCTTGCTGCACAATTAAATCATAATTAATGGATAAAGATCTAGTGACAGTGCGTTTAAAACTGTTCATTGGGAATTCAAGGCTTTCAAACGTTGAATCAGTTCCCATTAAAATTACTCGCGAAGCAAAGTGAGGATAGACAACTTTTTTTAATTTTGGACAAAAGCAAGCTGAGAAATTGCAACATATACAGGTCCTTAAAAAAAACCAACAGAAATGACAATAGATTGGCGTTTTTACCCATAAATAAATAAATAGATAAACAAATAAATAGATAAATAAATAAATAAATAGATAGATAAATAAATAAATAAATAAATAAATAAATAAATGAATAAATAAGCAATCATATATTAATGTCATAACTTCGTCTTATATTTTTTGCAGTAAGCTACCTGGTTTTTCCACACCACCCTCACCTGTTTCATCAAGGCACAGTAGTCAAGACTCTTTACATAAATCAACTCTTGCTTCCGTCTCCGCTGCCCAACAAGCAGCAGCGGCAGCAGCAGCTCAGAAAAAGAAAGGAATCAAAACATCACTCGGAAGATTTTTCAGTAAAAAAGAAAAGGTACTTCAGTGGAAATTGGAATCATCCTATTCTTTATTTCAAATATTTATCGTGTCATCTCGACATTTATCATTTCATTCCCTGAGTTTTGCCTCAGATATTGACTTATTCACAAAAATACTGACTATGTATTTTTGTAGTTAAAGACTCAATAGCTTGTCATAACTTTTTTGAGTTGAACCTGGGACAAAATTTTGTTCCTTCCTTGTAGTCCTGCACGCAGATAATTTGTGAGCACTCATGGCTATTTATAACCCCATGAAAGTGCTCACCATCTTCTTTAGTCTTTTGGAGACTGTCATGACCAAACAAATTTTGGGCCCTGGTTAATAATCGAGCCAAAATCATGCCACTTATCAGTTATCACATGAAGCAATTTACTTTTCCAAAAATATGAAAATTGTGGCTCATTATTCCATAGTTATGAATCATTATTCATTGGTAGTGCTTAATAAATTGCTTATTAAACTGCACACACTTGCATTAGTATGACTTCTAGCAGGCGCAACATAGCATGGCAGTGCCAGTCTTTTTCTGCAGTGAATCTTTCAAGCCAAATCACTCCTTGGGCTCCTGTAAAATCCTCAGCGGATGCTAAAAATTGGGATTAATATACAGAAAAGCTTCTAAGATTTGAAGGTCAGTTTTCATGGCTGGTTAGGAAATCCTTTGAATTTCCAAAAAATCATGCTCACAGCTATGGTGGTAGTCAAAACTGTCAATAAGCGGACTGTTCCTCTAATTGGTTTTTTTGTTTGTTTCTTTTTTTTAAGGTCAAAGGAAAAGACGGCCTAAGCATAAATAGCATTATGTCATCATCATTTGGTGAAGGTGACCTCATGACACCAGACTCAATGAGCACATCAGGAACATTGAGTCAGAAAGATTTTGATCGGAGAAAAAAGAAGTAAATGCTCATTTTATTTTTTTACGTAAAGTGCTCTTTCAAATTACGTTCTCTAACTTGCAGAAACCAGTAATGTTTAACCTCTTAAACATTGTTTCCATTATTTTTTTATTACACCGTTCTTTCCAGTATGCGATATTAACATTGGCTACCCTTGGTTGGCCAAAAAATAGGTAGTGTCTGAGGCTGCAATCCTGAATTCAGAGATTTTTTTTTTTTTTTTTTTTTTTTTTAACCTTTTTATTGATGGCTACTTTGTTTTAAACAAATTAATCCACATTATTTTAACTAATTGCTTATTCTAATTACTTATTCTAACGTTTTGTTGCTGGGCAACTTTTGCCCTAACTGCTACAAACACGTTTCTGTGGCAGAAACATGCCTTTAGTATAAATACATATAACTATATATAGGTACATATAAGGTAAACTATACTATGGTTAATATAATGATTGGTTAAACATTATTTTATCGAGTTTGACACCCTTGAGAAAGAAAAATAAAAATTAAGAGAATAAGAAGAAAAAGAAAGTGGAAACAATAGAAATGAAAAGAAATTTTTTTTGAGCATAAGGTTTCTCAAGTCAGGGCTCATTAGTGTTAGACCTATCCCATCTAAAACATTGTTAATTCAATGAAGGTGATGAGCTTAAAAGAAAATAAATCTTAAGTTCAGAAAGTGTCCCTGAATGGAGCTGTTGCAAGCTTTTGCTACAGGCTTATTAATGGTTGATTATGGGGTAATACCCAGTAAAAATAACGATTAGCGCACTAAAAAATTACGAAATCCACTCCTAAACTCACAAAATGCTTTTAAACGCGAGACCGTAATGGCTTACGGGGCCGCAGTTTTCCTTGGGGTTCTCTATGTTCAATCAGCGCCATCTACACGAGGTGTTCTCGCAACACCACACAAGAAGAAGAAGAAGCATACAATTGCCATAAGAAAACCGCGGCCTCGGCCGCCATTACGGTCTCGCATTTAAAAGCATTTTGTGAGTTTAGGAGTGGATTTCGTGATTTTTTAGTGTGCTAATCGTTATTTTTACAGGGTATAATCCCATATTCAACTTATAATAAGCCTGTAGCAAAAGTTTGCAACAACTCCATTACCCCCTGTGTTTCATTAGAAGTAGTGATGGAGCTCGTATTCGGTCAAATCTTGATGACTGACTCGGGTTTGATATGTTGACATTATAAATTTGAATCCAAATCCCTGATTCAACCGAAATTTCCAAGCCGATAATATTCGAGCTTATGATTACAGCAAATTGCTTTATTTATGTAATATTTGCTCCTTGATTGAGTGTAACCAGTCCTTTCAGATGTGCGGCCAAAGACGGACTGATCGATACTTGTCGATCTCTTGCTCTCCTCCCCTCCACACTCATTTTTGTCAGAGTTCGTGCTGTCTTCCTCCCCTTACACCCACCCTCACTCACCCTCAAGTGTCAATTAGCTTATGTTTGTACATTAGAAGGGTTTGGACAGAACAAATTCAGCGTAAATAAGGCATTCTACCTAACTTTAAGATTGAACATCTCTTAAACGGTATTTAAATGCTCTTTGGGTCGGGAAAACCTTTGCGCAGGATGATATGACAGAAAAAAATATCAAATTTGACTGTAGACAGATTTCCGTAAGGAGTCGACGTGCCACCCCTATAACTGAAATCTGCATAGTTTCAATTTTGCTTGACTTTTTTGCTGGAAATTATGTGGATGTCCCTTCAAAAGTAGTATCAGCTGGGGCGGACCACTCCAGCTCTGGGATCTTTCACACCTCTATGGTATGTAGTCTGATTTTTTGCTACAATACCTTTGCAGGGTTTTTCTCTTTTCAAAATCATCGTTTTAAAGTGATGCTGTTGCTCTTCGAATCATTAATGTCTTTTTCTTTATTTAATTTTACAGCTACGATGTTAGACATGAACTTTTAGCAGAAGCAATGAAAGCTGGCACACCATTTGCCTTATGGAATGGTCCCACGATAGTAGCCTGGCTTGAATTGTGGGTAGGGATGCCTGCTTGGTATGTAGCTGCCTGTCGGGCTAATGTCAAATCAGGAGCCATTATGAGTGCTTTGAGTGATACAGAAATCCAAAGAGAAATAGGAATAAGGTTGGTAGAATTCAGAATCTACTTTTACTTAGTTGAGTCATTAGTGTCAATCAAAGATACTATGCTTATTTACTCTCATAAGTTGCGCCACCTTTTTTTTGTTTTTTGCTGGGCAAAAAGTGTAATAATAAAATTACTCATGTATAATCCACATTCCTGAGATAGGTTTACCGGAAATACTTGAAAACATCAGTAATTTTGGCAGCACCGGAAAAGATCAAGAAAATCTCAAGGAAATAATTCCAATCAGGAAATTTTTTTAGGTTGACTTAACAATTCTAGCCATGTATATGTGCCCGACTGCCTTGGGTGTAGCAAAAAAAGTCTAATTTTGGCAAGAAATGGCTTTAATGGGCAAAAAGTTGTCAAATAAGCAAGAAATAAGCCTGTAAAATTTTGGAGCCCACTCCCAAACCTCTAGACTCTAGACCTCTCAGCCTACTAGAGGGTTGAATAAAGCACTGTATCCATGTTTATCCTGCACCCCAAATGATTTTAAGAAAAGCTTGCAGTTGACAGACAAAATTGGTAAACCTGCCTGGCTGGAGGGTGTGCTGAAAATGGGTTCCTTTGCTCTCAGAATACTGAATCAGTTGCGAACTATGTTAATTCCTAAGGAACTATCAGTAAGTGAACCTCGAAATATGTTCCTAACTCTTTCTTTGTTATTTATAATTTCAGTAATCCACTTCATAGATTGAAATTAAGGCTGGCCATCCAAGAAATGGTGTCGCTTACCAGCCCATCGGCCCCCAAAACTTCCCGCACCACTCTAGCATTTGGTGATATGAACCATGAATGGATTGGAAATTCTTGGTTACCCAGTTTAGGTTTACCACAGTACCGATCAACGTTCATGGAGTGTTTAGTTGATGCCAGAATGTTGGATCATTTAACGAAAAAAGATCTACGGACCCAGTTAAAGATGGTGGATAGTTTTCATAGGTAAGTTAATGATCAGTTGATGGATAAATAAACTGATATTTCAGTAGGTATGTAGAAGAAAGGGGTCCATCCAGCTCCTGTGTGGAGCATGCCCCCAAAAAAATGCATAAAACTTTTCGAGGTGATGGAGCTATTTGTGAGATGTCAGTGTAAGGCCAGTTACATATGCTGAAATGCATCAACAATGCATAAAAGTTTTGCAAATCTAAAAATATGGAATACCTGAGTGTAAATGATAATTTTAAGCTGAAACCCATTCAAACTATCGAACCGCTTAAGCTGTGATTCAGCCTCAGTCCAAAACCCATCCATCCCAAGCGGTTTTCTCTGCATATTCTGAATCTTGAATAGACTTGCCAACTTGAGTCCCTTGATGGAAACGCTTGTTAGGGAGTACCCGACTTGAGCTCAACAAGTTCTGATTGGCTTTTGATTCAACACAGGCAGCTGTATAAAATGGGGCCATCTAGCGGCGATTTGTGGAGACAAAAAAGTGAAAAAAGAATAGGTCGCTATGTCGCAAATGTTAAGTTTCTGAGCTCCATGAAGTGTGAAGCGTTTCCGTCAAGGGACTCTTTTGACAACCTTGTGACCCTCCTGGACCATTCATTGTTTCTCATTCTTATCCAGCAAAAATCCCTCTAGGATTTCAAGGATTGTCCTGCAGGCCTGATACAACCCTCATAGACAAAAGAAAGAAAATAGGTTACGTTTTCAATATATTCCTTAACCTGACTGATATTCAAAATAAAAAAAGGTAGACGAAAGTAGAGAAATTTATCCTGTGGGAAGCAGAGGTGAAAAGAGTAAACTAGAAGCTGGAAAAAAATAAAATAAAAAACTGTGCTAGTTCCAATTGTTGTCTTAACCGCAGGAATTATTGCCGAAGATGTATCCGTAACCTTTAAGTAATCAGGACTTAAGGAAAAACATACCTAAAGTTTTAAAAAGCAACTTTCTCAAATTCAAGTAGAATAAGTAGCTCATGGGGTTTTTAGAAAGCACCTTCTTCAACAGAACCCCCAAATCACTCTAGCTCACTATTCTTTGCTGGAGACAGGCAAGACAATAGGTAAACCTGGTGTAGAAGACTTTGATTCTTGTTGATTTATTCTATTAAAAAAATGAGCATTAATGATAGAGGATGCTGTTCAATGAATATTAGTGAGGAATATGTAATTCTAATGATTTTTTATTGTTTTCTCCAGAACTAGTTTGCAGTATGGCATATCATGTTTAAAACGGCTCAACTATGACAGGAGGCAGCTCGAACAAAGACGAAGAGCGGCTGAAAATAGTGTTATCGATGTTCTCGTTTGGTCAAATGAGCGAGTCATCTCATGGGTTGCAACCATCGGACTCAAGGTATTTACCCACTTCTACTTTTTTCCCAACATCATACATGTACAAGTGATAATTTTACTGTCATTTGACCTTACTAACTAGGGAATAAATGTGAATTTATTCACTTGACAAATTGAAGAAGTTCTTACAGAATCAGAAACAGTGTTTTGTTCTCATTTTTCATCCTTGCATTTCATCGCGGCAAATCCCCTTAGTGTGAAGCAAATCCTTTTAATGGTTATATCTCAAGATCTTTGATAGCTGGAGACCAAAAGTTTGTTTTTTTTGTTTTTGTTTTTTTAAAAAACAGAATTTTCTGCTTTAAGGTATCTGTAATATTTGAGTGGTAAAGGCAGTTGAAATATAAACATTCACTGGAAAATTTGTTTGAGTTTTTTCAAAGTTATGAACAAAAAGTAGACTATTTTTCTTCTCTCTTTGAGCCCATAGATTAAACTCTCAGCTTTAATTTGAGCCCAAGTAAATGAAAATTGAATGCCCACAGCTTGAAATCTGGTTGTTCTTGTGAAAGCACATTTTTAGACATTATCGTCCATATCTGGGGCCGATATGCAACCAGAGCAAAAAACATTTTTTTGGTACGGGTTTGAATGTGTACCTTGCCACCTACAAATTTCGGGGGTTGTAGAATCAACAGGGAACAAATCATTTTGATCCAGATACCCCCGTAAAATGTTAAAAACGCAACTTTCCACTTAAATGATTAGTCGTGCTATCCATCAGATTGAAATGTGGAACAGGTTTGCCTGAAATCACCTTAACCCTTTCCGGTCCACGGCCGTTTTACCCGGTCGCCGTAGTGGGTCCACGTACTTTTTGCCAATTTTCGACCTTTACGGGTTATCCCGAAAAAAGTGAAAATATGCGAAGGAAGACAAGGTTAAGCCAGTTGTCACTGTTGCCAACTGCAAGACTAGTTCCTTAAGTGTTCACCAGAGCCCGCCACACGCTGGACGAGTCGTATATATCCGACATCGAACTGCAAACAAGTTTAAACTTTTGTGTCGAATATATCCGACATTGGCCCCAAACGGGTTTTTCCTTTTGGCGGATATATCCGACATTGGACCGGAAAGGGTTAAAACCCCTGACTGTAACTTAAAGGGACATATCATTCTCACGAAGGAGAAGCTTATGTTCCTGAAGAGAGAAAAAGAAGAAGAAGAAAAAGGCCTGTAGAAAATAAGTTTTCAAGAGCACAGAAGTAGAATGGATCGACAACACTAGTCACTAGTCTCTATTGATTACTCTGGGTTTAACAATTGCATTCTATCTTGATGTTCGTAATTCAACAATGAGCCTGTCATCTCATATTTTTTTCTCTCTCTACTTTCTAGGAATACGCTAACAATTTACTGGAGTCGGGTGTTCATGGAGCCTTGATAGCTTTAGATGAAAGTTTTGACTATAATAGCATGGCGCTTGCCTTACAAATACCCACTCAAAACACTCAGGTACTGTTTTACATTTATTGCTCAAAGGTATCACAGTGACGACCTGTGAAATTTGGCAACCATCCAATGTTACTATTCAAACCAAAGTAAAAGAATCAATTCTTGAGGAGGCTAACAGCCTTTCAGAGAATCGGTTGTTTCACTTGTATTTAAATGGGGTAAAAACACTGTTGCCAAATTGCAGGAGCTGCCACTGTAGCATCATCATCTTTCATTTCTTTGATCTTATTTTAGCCAGTGGTCTGATTAGCTTGTGTTTACTTCTGGTACTACTTCAAATACTGGAGTGTAGTCGGTGAAAAATTGTAACCTCTCAATAAAGGTGTTCAGAAGTGTTTTAAATTTTATTTATATCCTTTGTTTTCAGAATACTTTGATTTTCTTTCCTACCCCTTCTTTTTTTATGCAGTCCAGTCATTCGCTGTGAAATATCAGCATAACGGACCACGTGTTTGGGCGGCTGGACTTTACTACTACTACTTATTTGTGTATTTAAAATTTTACAACAGGCGTAAACGCCTTAAAGATACAAAAGGAGAAACATACAAATGGTCAAAGATATACATAATAGAATCTAACCGCAAATCAGCTTTCCTGACAACACAAAACAAAAAGCAATAAAATTACAAATGAGAAAGGCTACAAAAAGTTAAAAGAGGAAAACTAAATAGTGCTTCAAAACAAGATTCTTTGCTGCGTTCTTAAAAATAGGAGGTTCTGTAATCCCTGAGAGTTGGCGAGGAAAAGAGCCACAAGCCCTTATGGCCGGAGGAACAGTAGAATAAAAATGACAGTTTGATTTTGACACAGCAGGAGTAGAAAGAGGTTGCGGCCTTCTCAGTTCATAACTTGACTCAAAGAGGACTGATAAGTAGATCATTTGCAGAATTATGCTTTTGTAGTCTTGAAATTTTTTTTCCAAGGCATCTAAAATCATGACAATTTTCACTATTTTCAGGTTCGTCAGGTGCTAGAAAACGAATTCAACCGCCTCGTAACGGTCGCAAATTCGGAAAGGCATCCAAGTGACAAGTCTTGATACCATGTACCTGGTGATTGCAGGAACACTGTAGCCTCTAATTAATTTGAAATGTTGTCAGTTCCTGGCCGGCATTCACCTGACATGAAATCAGTTGAAGAGAGCAAAGGAAAAGTGTTGAAACAGCAAGTCAGTTTTGAATATTATCTTTTTTAATACGATGATTGAGATTCCGAGGAAAGTTGGAAAAACTCTGTGGTATTTCGACAGAACTCGGTACTTGATTTATTTTTAATTTGTTCGAGAGATACGCATATCGTTATTTATTTGTTTTCGGAATATGCCGTTTTAATTTTGTCTTTCAGTCAAATGTTTTTGAAAGCTAGATTAATTTGTAATATTGACAAAGTTTAAAAAATCCCCAGTCAAGTTTATATTTTGACTCATTTTTGTGTTTTGATGAATCTTTTTTTAAAATTCTAAGGTTGTGATGTCAAGAATTTTTTAGTTAAATATCATCTTTTTTTTCCTCTTTTTTTATATTTTATTTATTCAATTTTTTATTTTATTTTTAGAAATATGTAGTGTTCAACGAGCGATACATTTAAATAGAGTGGCGATCTCATGGGCAATCTTTTTTAATGGACACAGAGGGCCTCTTTTTTTTTTGTTTAGCGTGAAAGTGTAAAACCTATTTCAGATGGTGTACTTTGGTTGTTCAGATCTACAAACGTTGACAAATTGTTGCACTCATGGCTTGTAAGATGATACCAACCAAAATACACAGAAGAGGAGTACACTAACCTAAAAATCCTCAATTGTTGTTAATTATGCTGGTGTCCCACTAAACTGCCACTCTAGATAAATGTACAGTTCGTCAGTAGTATCGGTATTTAGTAATTCTCTTCCCTCTCAACTTCATTTCTGCTGAAATTTTCCTTTGAAGTGACTTTTGCTCCATATTCCCAGATGGCCCCCCTCCATCAAGGCACTTTTGACTCTGATGATTTTCTGTTGCAAAGAAAATAAATTTTGGGAAATTTTGCGGTCTTATAATTATTAAAATTGTTGACTTGTTTATAGTGGGATCACACTATCTCAAACTATTGACTGCTGTCACCTTTCATTTTCTTTAATAATCTTAACTTGTTCAAAAAAATTTTCCCTTACACAATGTTGGTTGTTGTGCTATCGTGCAGAGGAAAAATACTTAAAAGAGCAACTATAATTTATGCTGTTTTTGCATCGTAAATCAGGGCTTTCATACATTCAGGTGGTTCCTATTCGGGTGAAGCTCAGTGGCGTGTGGCTTGGCGCGGCATGGCGCTCAATGTGGCAACATTGCACTTTGTCCTTTTAAACCCTTGAAGAAAATCCAACTATTGGATCGTACGTGAACACCACCAAATTCGGCCTTTTACTTGAATTCAAATGGACAAAATACAATGCTGCCAAAGTGTGGCCATGCCACTGGTATAGCTACATTTCTAAAACAGCAAAAATAATTTTATCTTCCATGGTCCTCCTTAGCACAGCAGTGTCAAACAGTGTGACCCAGTGGAAAATTTCAATTGAATTACAATTTTATTCAAATTGGTGAAAGGGTCCATCCAGCTCCTGAAAAGAGCAGCCCTCCCCCCAAAAATCCATGAAACTTTAAGAGGTGATAGAACTATGTGTGAGGCGTCAGAATAAGGACAGTTTTTTTCTTTTTCTTTTTTTTAATTTTGTCAATGAGAAGCAGGACTGTAGCTCAAATGAGTTTAGTGTGCGAAGGGCCACATCCCCAGAAAACGTGGACGATATTAGGTAACTATGAACAGAATTGTTGATAACAGCAGGTAAAGAAGGTAGTTTTTTTTTTTTTTTTTTTTTTTTTTTTTTTTTTTTAGAGTGATCTTGAGGTTTGGTTACTCTGTTTCTTCAATCAAAAGCAGCAGTAAATCCAGCTAGAGTTTTTCCTTTCAGCCAAAATCATCAATGAATGTGTACATCTAATTGAAAAATAATCACAAAATTATTTTAATTCATTCCAATAATGCTAATAAACTTCATAGTAATTAATAGTTATTGTATAACAACTTTTTTCCCCCTTTTTATTTTGCAAGCCTCCTCTCATGTACCTACATACATATTTCTCTCCTCTTTTATAACTTTGTTACGAATAATTTTTTTAGTTTTTTATAATGAACTTTTTTCTTTTTTTTTCAAAATCATTTGTAATTTTCTCTATAGTTGGAATATTTCCTAATCAGCAAAGTAACATAGTATAGCATTAATTGGTACAATTTGTTTTAGAATTAATTAAATAGGAGCTGTGTAGGTTAGGTACTGGTTGACTGAGGAAATTCCTGTAAGATTGGTTTTAAAGTCATGTTTTTAGTCATGGATAGTCCAAGCATCATTGTATTCCATTCCCTCTATTTGCCCCACAAAATGACGTTAAGTCGAATTGGTCTGTTGTAAACATCACAAAAATGAAATCTAATCCGTGATTATTGTAGAAAATCTCATAAGAAAAAGGGTTTCGTCAAAAGAAGTTCCCAAGTTACGTAAGAACAAAGATATAGCCATTAAAAGTTCTCAGACTTCGGTCGACCTGTGAAGCTCCAAGTCTTTCTTTTGTTCCCGGATTTTCCTTCTGTTTTACCGGTGCAATTTGTCGGAGGGTTCTTGATTCCAATTAAATTTGTCAGAATTCTTTCCCGGTGTACCAAGAGACAATATATAATTGAAATCAAGCACTATCTCTCTTGCTCGTGTTTGCGCGCTGTCAACTTTTTTTTTAGGGGTCTCAACAAAAAACCGCAAACATGGACCATACGTTGACTGATGAGCAAAGTTGTTGAGGTTGTTGAGGTTTTTGCCCAATGAGACTAATGCACTGAAGTTGTATCAGTCAATGTATGATCCATGATGGATGGTGCTCTCTCATGCTCTGTGTGTCATTCCTGTTGAGTTCCAAAAAAAAAAGTCAGCCACTGTGCACACGACTAGTGCGTGGTCTCTTATTATTTATTGTCTCTGGGTGTACCCTGGCTTTATTTAAATAAGATGAAATTCATCTGTTTTATCCTGATGTTATCGTTAAATTCCGATAAATTTCGCCAGGTCATCGATCTGGAAGATTCTAGAACTCCCCCTATGATATCATTGTGCATGCTATCAATGATATTCTTCAACCTCATAGTAACTGTGCAGTGTTAACGGTGATGCCATGATGCAGGAATCGAAAGTTGCATTCTTTTTAGCGTATAATGATGCTATAGTCTGAAAACTTTGAACAGTAATGTCTTTGTTACTATGCAATGTGCGAACTCTATATATTGTCATCACCATTTTTCTTGTTAGAATTTTATAATCAATTTCATGTTTTTGCCGTGTTTAACCGATCAATTAAAAACCCTGAAATTCCCTGAAATTTTTCAAATCATAAGATAGTACTAGTGCAGGAGCATTATTTTGTTCTGCGCTTTTGTCTTTTGGCTTTTCCAGTATTTTTATTCATATTCCTAACTTTAATTAGCAACAAGGAGCCATCTCAGTAGCTCAGCTCATGATAGAAACGGAGCAATTATTTTGTGCGTGGAAAATTCTGAATTTTTTCATCCATTAATTTCTAGCAAATGTGAGCTTTGTAATTTGGCCCCTTTCAAGCAAGAAAAATTTCTGACAAATGATGGAGAGAAACCTTGTTGCTTCTCATTATTGTTTGTGATAAGTAGTACTAATCCTGATACAAGTGAAATCATCAGAAATAAAAATTCCAATTTTAACTAAAGGTTTGTTGAGTCAAATTTTTTATAATTCAAATTATAAATATAGAGGAAAAATTAAGGACCTGGTAATTTTTTCTGTTTTTCCTTTGGATGAGGGAATACCGAGAAGAAAGGGATCAAAGAGGTTTTCAAACGAAATGACTTATTGTGTCAGATTTTCTTCATTTGTTTTGATTTTTTTCACTTGTTTTACCATCCATATCAATTTTAGGCAATTGAATTGGCTGTGGCATTGGGAGGTATTTTGATTTTTAGCTATTAACTCATCTGTATGGATCAGTAACCAGGAACACTAGCCGTGACTCATTGCTTCCCTTGTCTAAAAAAAAGAATGACCATTCAACCAGATTGTTGGCTGGCATCTTGAATGTTTTGCTACAAATGATCATACCTTGTAATGAAACTTCCAAGGAAACTCTTTCCTTTGCCCCTGCCCAAAATTTTACCAATACCGTCAGTTTCTTTTCATTTCTTTTCATTTCTTTTTGTCCATCTATTATTGTTGTTTTTTTTTCTTTTTTTTTTTTCTTACCTCAGTGTACTTAAAAATGTGTACGTTTTAGCAACGTGTACTTGTTATTGTTGTAAATGTATTGTATTCATATTGTTACCTATCCATATTTCTTTGTAAAATATTTCCAATTATACTGAAGTAATTCTTTGTATCTATCAAAAGTTGGTACTTGTTTTTTAAGACAAGTGAGGAACTTTTTTATCGGGCTCTAGTCAATATTTTAACCACTATATTTATATAGCTTACATAAATGTTTTTATTTTTGAATAGAGGAAATGCATTGACTGAATCATCTTATTTGTCTATTGGTTAGACAAAGCATAAACTCAATAGATTATTGTCAAAAAATGTTATGTTTAGCCTGGTTCATTGGAGGCATAGATGCAGGTAATCAAAATTTATCAGGGCCATGCTAATATTTGTATTCCTCAATTATTCCATTCAATTTGTCTTTTTTTATTTGATATTGAATACAAATAATTCATCCTTTAATTTGGGACTTTTAAGCAGGTTACCGGAAACTTTAAAAAATGTTAAGGGATCTTTAGCAAGACATAAGGGAGGACTGCCAAAGATCAAAGCAGCACTGCTTTCTTTTTGCTGCCTGCTGAGATGCTGGCCTTGATAGCCAGTTTGGCAGTTCAGCGCCTATACAAAAATCTTGTCAAACCCATTAAGCACCTCGGTAACAAAAAGAAGTAAATAGCTGTCGGAGCATTTTGAGCTAGCTTTTAAATTGTGCTACCTACTTTCATTGCTCTTATTCCCTGGCTATTTCTTCTTCTTCTTCTCTTTCTTACTTATTTTTTCTCCCAGTTGTTGAATGTGAAACACCAGTGTAACAAACTGTAATGTTTGAGCGGCTGGACTTCACTACTGATGCTCCTTACTACTTCTACTACTACTACTACTACTACTACTACTACTACTACTTTTTGGTTTTTTCTCAGCTACCCTCTGCGGACCCTAGGCTGAGAATCACTGATATTCTACAATTGATCATTAACCTGCTCTTTTCTCTAACTTCAAGGGGGAGAAAGTAAAAAAGCCCTTATGAAGAAAAATGCTTAAATTTGATTCGACCCCATCAAGGCAATAAATCATCTTCACTTAGCCCTAGAAAATATGAAAATGTTTAGTCATCCATCACCTTTTCTGGTGTATTGCTTTCAGTCAACCAATCTCAATGAATGAATTAGATGTCTCATTGAATGCAAACCGAGAAAATACGTTGTTGAAGAAATGAAAAGCAAAACCTTATTACCAATCTCTTTGTTGTTTTAATAAAAAATTAACAATAATCTAGCCAGTAGTTTTTACCTATATTTATAAGTGATAAACATAATTTCATGATCCAGTTGTACATTATTTTTTATTATCACATTTTCAATAACTTAGTCGATTGTAGTTACAAAAAAAAAAGTGTATGAATTCGTAAAAATGTATACACTCTTTATGTACTTGTATCATGTATGTACAGTTTTTAATTTATGTTTAAGTCATTGTACGTAACCAATTTGAAATTCCATTGTCTTATCGAATAATGTGCCGTATAACGTAAAATTCTTATTGACAGACTGATGAGTAGATTTTTTCTCTCCAATGATTCAGCTTTTTATCGCAATCTTCACTTGTATTTTTCTTTACTTTTTTTTCTTTTATTCCTTCATACCAGTAAATGGTAACTGTAGGATTATCAAAGTTTTATTACCATCTCAAAGATTTTGTATTTTTATCAAGTCAGCAAAATTCTTGAGGTGCCCCCCCCCCCCTTCTTGAAGGAAGCCACTATGATCAAGTTCATTCAAATTTCCAGACTTTGATTGCTTTAGAGAAAATGAAAGTATGTGGCCCTGAGGTTTGGTCTTGTAAAAATGAACTCGCATGGAAACTAAGTTTTTAGGCCTCCAGTAGTCAGTTTTTCATGATGACTGAAGTCATCGAACTAAAGTCTCCTGCTCGTGATTATGCAAATCCTCCCTCCATTAACTTTTCAGCTGAATTTTCTGTGAATTGTGGTGAGTTTAGGTATCAATATTATGTACTGGCATAAATCAATGGACTTAGTTGTATGATTCTATGAAAAATTACAAAACTGCAAGGCTAATTCGGAGACATAGAAAGCCATTCTCCTAACTACCTAGCTGAGTCTAAACTCTTTTTGAAGAGCAAAGATATTATTTTACTCAAAAATCATTGTCAGCAAAGAATAATCAAGGAATAAGAAAATGAGGTGATCTTCATGAACATTTCTGGGATTTACAGAATTAAATGGCATTAATAAGGGCCATATGTCTCAGGTCTTACATTCTCCATAAATTTTATTATTATCATGCTTTGATGATATGTATGTATTTTTATCTCTTTTGACTTTTTTGTGTACTGAAAATTTGAAGAAAAAAAAAGAGGGAAAAAAATAAAATGGTTTCGTTGCTATGCAACTGAAATGCGAAGTTGAAGTAGGACCTATGAATGGTGGAGGATATTACTCAGAAATCTCCGAAATTCTCAGAAATCTGTGAATGAAGTTGATCCATGAAAGATTAGCCTTCTTGAACAAAATTATTTTGAGGGATTTTACTGCGCAGTTCTACAAGATTTGGAAGGATTTTTTTCAATATTAGAACTGTAATTTTTTCAAGCCATTGCCTCAAAAAGTCATGAGTTACATATTTTCTGTATTCAATCAATTTAAAAAATGCATCACTAAATTTTCAGCTCTGCTCCTCCTCAGTCCTTCAAGTATAACTTGTTGGTTTGTAATATTTTTGAGTGAATACTCATAAAGGCTGTACCGAACAAAAGCCAGGAGTACTTGAAAGGTAGGTTTTGACTTATAAGATGGGCTTGCTCATGTAGTAGTTGATTAAAGTTACTTGGACTTTAGTCGCTTTCCAGGATCCACAATGTAAGGTTTGAGTGTTTTCTGTTTGACTTTCTCTCTTAATTCTTCAGTCCATTTTTTATTTACTCCAATTTCAAATGATCAATTACTTCGAGATACCTGGCATTTGTACTGCGGCATTTTTTTATTTTGACTAAAATGTACCTCATCATGAATGGCACTAATTTTATAATTCTGGCTGCCGCAGAGGCAAGTAGTGTGACCATTTTTTGGCCTTCTTATATTTCTCTCTCCCTGAAATTTTAAAAAAAAATTCTTTCAAACTTGCACCGGTGTTTAAGTTTACAAATCTATAAAAATACCTATTTGTAGGCAATTTTTTAGGCAAACCATCTAAAATGCATTAGTTTTAAACAAGCGGTTCCTTAATTTTTGAGGTCGCGGACCTCCTTTCAAGGACGTGGCACGATCCTTATGGAAAATGGCCTACGGTCAAATTTAATGAATGTGGCATAATTTTGTTCCTCTCGTCGCTCTGATCATTAAGTCTTGCAGGCACACAGATTTTTCATTGCAAGTTTTTGAGATAATCTAGCTTTAAGTTTGAGTAAATCTGAGCATTTCGGAACAAATTAGCTTGGCAATTGAGATTGACCTTCCTTCCTAGTAAGCGGCTCACCGCTAACTGGCGATGGCTGCCGCTCCGTTTGCTCATGATCTTTCTCTCTCTTACTGTGTGTTAAATAGAGATACTGTGTGTGAGTGTTGGTAGTGGGAGAAAGTGGGTCTCAACTCGGGATGGAGTGTAAGCAGAAGGAGCGGCCGCCATCGCCAGTTTGTGGTGAGCCGTTTCCTAGGGAGGAAGGTCTAGTTACATTGCCGAGCAAAGTCAGTGTTAATTCCGAGATTTGTGCAAACTTTAAGCTCAATTATCTCGAAAACTGGCAATGAAAAATCCAAGGGTCTGTGAGACTTTTTGATTAGAGTGTCGAGACGAACAAAATGATGCCACATTCATCAAATTTGACCGTAGGCCATTTTCCATAAGGATTGTGCCAAGTCCTTTGATGACCTTTTTTTCTTATTCTGTTTTCTTTACTTGTTCCTTTGATTTTGACTAAGGCTTAGGAAGAAATACGGAGCACAAACACCTCAATGTTCAGGAAGTTTGTCTCTGATACCTGTTGGGGAATCATGATAAAAAGTTTGGCGTGTGACATTAAAGACAACGTACAACTGATGATTGTATGTACTTACTTAGTTTTCTCGTTATTATCAATGCAGCAGCACTACTCGTCACCATGTTCCTTCCATTTCATTTATTTATTTATACATTTATCCAAAACAGGCATACACCCAAAATATACATTATGAAATAATAACAAATCCATTACTAAATTTTACCACAAACTGGAACTCAATCAGCGAATTGGTTAGCGGAGGATAGGTGTTGAGCATGCAAAAAAGTGCATGGTGTTGCTACAAAATTGTACGTTTATTTATTTTTTTTTTATCTCGCTTGATTCCAACCAGTAAATGAAAACCTTTGAGCTATGGAAATTGTCGCACTCTGCTCACGTCTCAGTAGATGGTGCCATCGCTTACCTACCATTCTGTCCATTCTACCTCTCCATCTGGATGGGTGATTATGAACAATTGTATGGTAATCGTATCAAGTCGCTATCAAGTGCGTGTTATTTTGATGGGTGGTTTATCTTTTGAGCTGTCTCTCTAATAGAAGCCCTTATGCCTACTTGAAAAATTGCTGCTCAGCTATTGAGTGCACATTGTAGAGATATAAGAGTTTATATTCTTCTTGAATGCCTACTTGGAAGATTAACACCTCTCACAAGCATTTATCATATTCGATAGAATTAAGTTTCCAACGTTCATTATCCCCCCCCCCCCTGTTAGATATGGAATATCCCAACCCATTGTGATTTTTGAATCTTCAATGTCCAATCTCCTGACCTAGATGATGCAGGGAAAAAATTGTAACTTTCATGGCGTGTCTTAATTATCCATATCTATTTCAGAACTGATTTATTTATTTTTTTTTCTACAATTTTCATTGTAGGAACGCAAACTTTATTCATGACACTCTTTGTCATTCTTTAAATCATTTCTATGTCTGATTCGAAACCTTTTTTTTCTGCTTAAAAAATAAATGATTTCTGACTGCAGGGAGAAAAAAATAACCATGAATAACAATTTTAACTCTTTAAATGTAAAATTTAATTTCTGCTATAAATTTTTTTCTTTGCCCCTACAATTTCTAGAATTTTTTATCTTTCATAGTAATTATTAATGACTATTTTTCATTGAAGGCAACAACATTATGTAGTACTAAGGTACATTTTTTTCAAAAATCCTCTCAGCTGAATTGAAGTCTGATTTGTACCATGCATGTACAAAGTTTAACTGCTAACTTTTTAAAAAGTTTTACATTTTTTACTCTGCTCCTACTTTTCTCTCTCTCTCTCTCTCTCTCTCTCTCTATTAGGGATGCAAAAGAAATATCAAGCTAGTTTACAACTGTGCTTCTCATATAATCTTTTATAAACTTAAAATAATTAAACAAAGCTCTAAGAGTGAAGCGAATAGTTAGTTTGAAGTGTAATCTTTTCAGGCCGTAGAACTTGGTTGAATTCATCAACAATTGATTTTGTTGATCATAGATAATGTTTCAATTATTGGTGCTGTTTGTATCAGTTTCTTTTGGATCAATATAAATGAATGAAAATTAATAAATTATTGAATGCACCTCTTGATCAATTTGTTATAATAACTCCAGACATTCTTCTGCGCCAATTTCCCAGATTTTTCCCAAATCAGCCTCTCGTTTATTCAAAATTCTAGCCCCCTCCCCCCACCCCTATTAATAAAAGATAATGAATGTAAAAGCTAAAAAATGCATTTATTTAACCTTCTTGAGCATCAAAGTAGAATCTATAAGTGTTAAATTTTTGTCTGTTGGCTCTTCGCCACTGTTCACCCAAGAGAATCTTTAAATCATTTACATAGGTAATGAGACTTTTTTTTTTTTTTTTTTTTTTCATGATAATGATTATCAAAGCTTAACTGCCTTGATTCTCAATTCAGATGGACTGTAGCAAAATCCTATCACTGGGACAAGTTTTGAATTGAGTAACTGAAGAGTAGCTCTTTACCCTGCATTCCGAGCCCATGCCGTAAGTTATCAAAGCAAATTAGCTGTGCCATGTGGTTTTCAGAACCAATTAATTTTAATCCATGTGTCCATCAACTCTTCATGGAATAACTGAAAACTGGCCCCTCTTTTTTGTGGGTCTCATACTGCAATGTTTTGTTGCTGTGCGATAAAGCTTTTACTGCATTTCAAGCAAATCATGTTTGATGGAGTCAGCCAACTTCTATGTATCTAACCAAATAATAATTTTGTAAATGTACGTTGATTTCCTTTTGTTGATATTTGTTACAATTGTTTTGTAAAGTTTTTTTCCCCCTTTTTTCCTTCTCCCTTCTGTTTTGTAACTACTATTAATATTTGGCTGTTTTTCTAATAATATGTTCATATAAAATTTGACTATAATCATTCTTTCTTCTTGTCATTTTATTCAGCACCTCACCATGTTTAAAAAATCCCAATTTTGATGAGCCAGCATTGCTCAATCTGCCAAGTGGGTGATTATGAACAATCGTATTGCGATCCTATCGCAATTCCATCGATGACCGTGTGGAGTACATGTTATTCTTATTCTTATTCCTTTGAATCGTAATTATCTTTTGAGTAGGCGTCCTGATAGAAACCTTTTAATCTCTACAATGTGTGCTTGATTGCTAAAGAGTCATTGGTGAACTTCTGTAGAGATATAAGGGTTTCCAACAGAGAGATAACTCAAAAGATGAACAACACTTAAGAATAACACACACTCGATAGTGAGTGACTACATATGATGTCAATATGGTATGATTATTCATAATCAAACTCCTGAGTTTTGCAAAGAGGTTCTAAGTAGAGCTAGAGCTAGCTATGTGGGAAAACTAACCTCTTAGTGTTGACATGTTGGACATTCAACCAGATTTAATCGCCCTCTTCCCGCAACCTGTTTTGCTCACGTTCTTTTGGGGAAATGGAGCTCTTTTTCCTCTAATATTTTGGGTCTGTTGCATACTTCAGCTACAGCGTTTTAAAGTAATGATTCCTATGTGAAAAGCCGAAAAAATGACAATGGCAGCATCAGAAAACACTAAAATTTAGTATGAAACTCACATATTGCAAAAAACACTAGACACTATTCACCCCTGTATCTTTCCACCACGTGCACGATATTTTGTGAAATTAGCGCGGCACATTCAAATAATCATGGCCGACTGTCCTCACAGCTGACTTCATAAACAAATAAACAGTAAACACTGACGGCATCTGTTCGAATTCTTACGTTTCAATGTCCTCTATTCCTCACAAAAGGTTGTGAAAGATACGGAAACGGATATTTGTGTCGAAAACTTATCAAAATGAAACAATAACACACACAGGAGTTCCAAGCATGATGATCGAAGTTGGAACTCCTGTGAGTTATTGTTTCATTTTGATAAGTTTTCGACACAAATATCGGTTTCCGTACCTTTCACAACCTTTTGTGAGGAATTGAGGACATTGACACGTAAGAATTCGAACAGATGCCGTCAGTGTTTACTGTTTATTTGTTCATGAAGTCAGCTGTGATGACAGTCGGCTGTGATTATTTGAATGTGCCGCGCTAATTTCGCGAGATATTGTGCATGTGGTGGAAAGATACAGGGCTGTATAGTGTCCAGTGTTTTTTGCAATTTGTGAGTTTCATACTAAATTTTAGTGTTATCTGATGCTGCCATTGTCATTTTTTTGGCTTTTTACATACGAATTGATACTTTAAAACGCTGTAGCCGAAGTGTGCAACAGACCCATTTCAGCAAGGACCTTCTAAAAGTTGACATCTGTTACCTCAAAGCAATTCAAGCTTTTAAATTGCCCAACTTTTCTTTGTTGTGATTATTTCCATTTCGCATCTTATTGCAACACTAACCTGCGATCAGCTGTTGAAACTTGGTCTGTGTAATCCAAATGAGAGCTTGTAAAAAACCTCATTTTAATTCTCAAAATTGCATTATTTTTTTCTTGAAGGATTGTTTTCAGGCAGCAAAAAATCTGGTCCGCACTTTAATTGAACAGTATTACTAATTAAAAGATGGAAAACCAAGATTATTTTTTTTTTTTCGTAGGGCAGACTAACATCAAGTCCACTGTTCAATTTGCCAATACCGGTCCAGTTCCTGTAAATCCTCCAGTCTTTCTTTTAAGTCTCTTTGGATTGTTGAGTCGGAATAATTTATATTAATCTAGCCCAGTCACTTGGATTCATTAATCTAATAGAGCATTTGTGCTTTCTTTCTGATCTTTAGTATTTTATTTGCAAACTTATCCGCAGTTTAGAGGAAGAGCAATTACTCACCGTTGAGGAGAACGACTTGTTTGGATAGCTACTGAAGGCAAATTTTCCAAAAAGTGCTTTGGGTTTGCCGCACATCCTATACTTTTGTAATGATGTAACTATTTGACCCGTTGACTTACCTACTTAAACGTGTCATCACTTCACGCATGTATGGGACCAGATTTACTTTGACGAGTTATCGTTTTGAACTAGAAGCGCTAAAAAAACTTATGAAAAGAACAAGAAAATAAAAATGAATTAACTGTAAGAAAAAATAAAATTATAAAAATTGAGAAAAATAAAAAAATTACGAAGTTGATGGGCTAGTACCTTAAATCATAAGCTTTTAAAAATCACACAAGAAATCAAAAGTATTCTCAAAGCGTGCATGATTCTGAATGTGTGATTGCTGCCTCCAGTAATGGACGCTGGGAGATGGTTGAGAAAATTGAAGAGGTGCTTTTACTGCCAATTTTGCTCGATGTTTGATCAAATTCAAGAACTATCTAGTCCAGATGATGCCTCTGGTTTTTTGATAAAGGGGAAAATTACATGGGAATTACTAACGATCCATTGCATTTTTCTTTTTCTACATTTTGTAGACATAAGTATCATGGAAAAAAAAGATAAACTAATCTCAAATTTTAGTCTGGAGGTCCTGCCTCTCCAAGGGCGTACGTGGGCGTAAGCAAAGACTTCTAATACTATCTAGAAGTCTTCGGGCGTAAGGGGCTCTCAGAGACAATACATGTATGCTAGAGACAACATACTAGCCAATCGTATGGTGGCCACCTTTTTTTTCAGGGGACTCAACGGAATAACATAGTACCTAAGCAACATTCAACTAGACGGTAGGTTGACTGATGACCCACGAGGAAAACTCAAATGCTTTACACTCATTTTGGCTACTATCATCAACACTTTGCTCATCAGCCAAGGTCAGGTCAGATGTTTTGTTCTTAGTGTGGCAAATGGGACTCAAGTACTGAGGTTGAACCGCTAAGTACTTCCAGTATTCGAGCTGACTCTACGAGTACATTTTTTACTCGCAAGAGAACAGTTTTCAAACTCCAATTAAAGTGTAATCGACGTTGATTTTCAAAATTAAAATATTATTTTTAGTCACTTTGTAGTATGATTGAACAAGGTTTCCCTTGATTTTTGAAAAAAACAGCTCCTGATCACTCTGTTGCAGTGGCATAGCCAGGAATTTTTCAAGGGGGGGGGGGGGGGGGTCCGGGGTCCAAAAATTGTCAAGGGGGGGGGGGCCTAAAGATACTAATTTGGTAAAATTTGTCTGAAAACGCAAAAAATGACCTTTTTTAGGACAAATTTTGGCGTCATGGGGGGGGTCCAGATCCCCTGGACCCCCCCCCCCCCTGGCTACGCCACTGCTCTGTTGTAATAAAGGGTTGAAAACTGCCCGAATTCCAAGTACAAAATATACCTACTCGTAGAGTCAGATCGCATACTGAAAGTACTCAGCAGATTAACCTCGGCACTCGAGTCCCATTTTTCCAACTTTAGTTTTGTTGTGACCCCATAAAAAAAGTTGTCACCCAATTTTAACATGGTCAAGTTAGCTAGTGCGTGGCTGTTCGTATACTGGTAGTTAATTAAAGAATGGGACTAAAATATGTGGTTCCTCACGCGCCAAGCGGCCGAGCAGCGAGCACATACATTTCAGCCCCATTCTTTAATTGACTGATAGTACAAATACATACAGGGTGTAGATTAAAATAGTTTCCACTCGGGTTTTTTTGAAAACGGTCACGAATTTCAAAAAACACGCTGAAACACGTGTCAAATATTTTTGAGGAGGACGTCTTTTAAGGGGGTCGCCGATTTTGGGCCCCAGGGGGATCCCCACCACCCTATATCCCATACTTCAAATGGGGACCCCCAATTTTTATTTGATACTTAGGAAGATAATAAAATTCTAAGACTTTTGACGCAAACCGGAAGTCGATATCGTTTTTCGTTTTCGATGTATCGAAAGCCAAAGTTCGATATGGACTCATTTTCAAAAATGTGTAACTTGCCTTGCAATGGTCCGAATTAAACAACTTTGGGCCTAAATTGCTCTATAGAGCGAGTTCTTTTAAAAAAAAAATTACGAATCTTCCAAAAAATTTACTTCAGGGGCGTTTTTGGGTCCCTCTTTTTTTTTTTAAATGTCAAAATTTTAAGAGGCTGTACAAAAGAGCCGACTTTAAATTTCAAAAAACGCTGATACATGAGTCCTATCATTTCTAACAAGATACACATTTCCAGGGGATCGACATTTTTCAGACTGTAAGGGGGGGGGGGTCACGAACCGTCAAATTTGAAAATTTTAAATGATAACATCTCAGAGCCCTGCTTTGTGAAAAATCTTTAGGAAGACCGTTTTAGGCCGAACATTATGGCTCTGACCGCAGGTCGATATCGTTTTTTGTTCTCGATTAATCGAAGGTCAAAGTTTGATATCGTTTAAATCAGTATACATCACATTTTTGATCACATTCGACGTTTGTGACGTAACTGGTAACTTGGAAGCTAAGGCTCCGCCTCCTGCCTAAACTGCTCTCTATCTATCCACCTTCAAGTCACTATTGTTGTTATTGTTATTATTACTTCTTACGATTGTGATTGTGTTACTGTGGTGGAGTGTTTCTTGAATTCTTGCGCCTTGAATTCTAGTTAAATTTAAATTGATTTTGTTCCCTGTTAAAACGGCATCAATTTTGACTCGGTTTCTGTTAGTTCCAGAAAATGTATTTTTCATTAGTTACCGTAAGTTTACTTTTGTGAAGTGTACTTTGTGTAATTGCTAAGGCCATAACTGTCTAACGACTCGGTTTCTTATCAGTTACTTGTTTTTACAGTACTAGTGTTTTACCCGGGCCTCGTTATTCGCCGTCCTCACATCACGAGTTTGCAAGAAATGAATACAAATTATTTGCTACGCCCCGAATCAGTAAGTTTTGGCTGCATTTTACCTACTCTCTTTTATATTACTCGTTGACTTTTCTGTGATCAAAGAAATTAAGAAGGTCCTCCTAAACTTGACTGTCAAGAGGTTATGTCATTGCACAAGCCTTTTTAACTAGAGTTGGTCATCATTTTATACCATGCAGACTTTCAAATAATTTTGGCTCTCTGAGGAAATTGCGGTATGGTAGGATTTGTTTATCTTTCACCTCTACAATAATACACTGTTTCATTTTAGCTTGTCTCTGACAGGGGCACGCTTTTTTGTAATCGTTTGATGCTGCACCAATTTCTTGATGTTACCAGTGATGTAGAGCTCGTTTCAGAAGTGTAGGCGGACCTAGACCAATAATCTTTGGAATTTGTCAACATTATTTCTGATATTACTCGATGAAAATGAATAAAAATAAATTTGAGTGTTCACTTTTCAATGAGGAAAACTTTAAATACAAAAGCATTAAGTCAGGGGCAAGTTCGGTGTTGATTTGGAGGAATAAAAGTTGAAAATTCGCCAAAGGTTATGGGTTTGGTCCGCCTACACTTCTGAAACGAGCTCTAAGACCATAGTTTCTTACGGACAGATGGCTGTGGAGCTGGGTTTGGGTAGAGCTGATTTCCCTGATTCCTACTTCAACCCTTTTTGTCAAATTGACCTGACCGGCTCATTAGCCTCGCTTATGCGAGAGATCTCAACCCGGGTTCTAGAACCTGGGCTCAGCCGAACCCGGGTTAAGATGCTCGCATAAACACTTCGTTTTTTGTTGAACTCTGGTTCAACTCGACCCCGTTTCAAACCCGAGTCGAGTCGGTGAACTCGAGTTGAGATTTTACGCATAAACACCTCGGAGTTCAGAACCCGGGTTCATGCGGCATCGATGTCACCAAATCGAGGGAGGTTAAACACGCGGCTTATGCAATCGCACTTGTTCGTACCGTGCCAAGCGCTGCCGCCATGTTTGTCGAAAATGTAAACAAACAGAGAAGAAGAAGATAGAAATCCTTTGAACTCGAGTTCAAATACACAGGTGTTCACGCGCAAATCGGAGTTGGACCCCAGTTGAAACTCAACCCAGGTTGAGATCTCTCGCAGAAGCAAGGCTATTGTAAGTGACCGTAGAATTTGTTGCTCAAAGTGTCCATTGGCCGTTCCCAATAATATCGCGCCATAAGGCTAATTTTTTAACCGCACCGCAATGGAACACAATGGAACGCTACATTTTTCTATTTCCGTTAGTGAGTGCTTTTTGAGTGTTCTGTCTAAATGGAAAGGAGCAAGTCAACCATTCTGATTTGACGGTCTACCAATCGTGGTTACTATAGACCAACCAAAAATGTAATTTTGCGTATGATGTGGCTAACCTAATACTACTTTTAAACGCTGAAAGGCTATTTATTTTCGGATGTTTTTCAGTCATGGATAGAATCAAAATCATTGGGCTCATCTGTATCCTATAAAAAAATAGGGCTCAGATGAATCTGATAACTCTGATGTCATCAAAATCCAAAAAAAGAACATCACACATTTATTTTCAACATTGGTGGATATAGAGGGGTAGAAAGGGCCATCACCCCCCTCCCTGTTCAGCCAAGAAAGGGGGAGAAGAGGAGGAAAGAAAGAGAGGAAAACAAAAAAGGGGGTCGCCGAAGGGCACCTAAAAGACCGATCTTTTTTCTTTTCGGCCACCGACAAAAACTTTATTGACTTTTAATTATGATGGCATTTTCCATTTTGATTTTCACCGATGATATCTTTTGCTGGTTGAATAAAGATGACAGACTTGACCAGACAATTTTCGTATGTGATATATAGTCATTCTGCTGAACTAGACTGTGTTTAATAGGGGACATGAAGGGGGGAACTGCCCTCCCTGTTTGTCCAAAAATGGGGGAGCGATAGAGAGTAAAGAGAAAAGGAGGGTGGTCACAGGGTAGCAAACCCCCCCGTTTTCGAAGGCTGGATCAGCTTGTGAATCTTTTTGTTGACGGGTGACCGGTGGAACCATCGGCGAATCAGCAACGAAAACTTCAGATTTTTGGGGGGAGGGGGCAAAACAACTTCTGTGTAGATGTACTATGGGGGGTCTGGGGGGACACTCCCAGTAAGAAGGGGGTTCAGGGGTCCTTTCCTGGAAAAATGTGAAAATTCAGGTTCTTTCAGACGATATTGTAAGCAATTTCATCGTAAAAAAGTGTCATCAAATTTACAAAAGTTTCATGGATTTTACGTTTATTTTCTTAATTTCTCAGACGTGAGGGGAATTTTTCATTTTTTGACTTTCATTTAGTTAAAGCTGATATTTCTGCGACATAAAGGTTCATATTAGGCTTGGGAAAACTGTTTCTCACAGTTAAAAGTCACTTGGAAATTTAAAGAGGGCACGAACTTCAGCTCCAAATCCATGCAGTCAATGTAATATTCAACTCAGTGGCGTTTTGAGATTCTTTTTTAGGGGATGGAGTGGCAAAACAGCCTCTAGTTAAAGACGTAGTAAGGGGGATTTGCGGGAGGGACACTTCCCAGTAGAGTATACTGTAGGAGTATACTATAAGGTCTTATAGTATATGTACTCTACTTTCTAGTAATAGGGGGCTGGGGGTCTTTCCTCGGGAAATGTTGTGTTTTCTCAGACAACAAATCGCGGCAATTTCTATTTTCAAAAATAACACTTTTACCGACAGAAGTTATGGACTTATGGTATATTTTCTTCACTTCATTGACAAAAGAGGCACTTTTCATTCTAGACTTACTTAGGCGCAGTTTTAGTTTTAGGGTAATTTAGAGCTGTTACTGCCACTGACCGTTTCTATCCTTCTTGGTTTCTATAAATATTCCTTTTTTCTTTCTTTATTTTTTTCTGTTTATCCGCACTCTCCCGCCACTTCTTCTCTTTCCCCTTTTTTTTCTCCTTTTTTTCGTCTAGTATGGGGGGGGGGGGGGCAAAAACGGCACCCCCTTCCCATCTCAAATATTGGAGAGGCAAAAAAGGCCACGCCCCCTCCTATCAGATAACGCCACTGGGAAAAGATAGAGGGATAAAAAGTAAGGAGGGTCACCGGGAGCGACCCCCCCCCCCCCCCCCCCCCGATTTGCAGAGGCTAAATCCGTCCTTGAATCTTTTTGTCAACCGGTGAAACCATACGCGAATTAAAAACATTATTTCCCCAATCCGCAAAACGGCAGTCCTGTGCGTCACAGTGTCATCGACTCGTTGATCGTTGATAGTTGATGGTATACTACCACATTGAGGAGCTTGAACACCCTGGCATAGCGCGGAGAACTACGCGCGTTATTGCGTTTTTAACTACCGAAAATAATGATTCTGCATGCGGATTCTAATAATTGATGGCCTCTTATCGTTAATGACTATTGACAGAATGATCACGGTGTATCTCATTATTGCCGTTTTATCATCGGTCCTCCATTGCATTGGCGGAGCTCAAGGGGGAATTCTTATGGGGGATTAAGTGGCGTAACCAGGAATTTTTCGAGGGGGTAGGGTCCGGGCCCCGGGGTCCCGAAAATTGTCTAGGAGAGGGTCTAAAGGTTAAAATGTGCGTGGTAAAATGTCTCGGAAAAGCGCAAAAAAATTCCTTTTTTAGGGGAATAGTTTGGTATCCATAGGGGGAGGGGGGCTGAGGCTCCAGACCCTCTGGGCTCCCCCCCCCCTCGTTTTGCTACGCCACACTATGTATCCAAATCGAATCTAAGCGGCCAAAAATCCACAGACATGAAATACCACGGGAATTAAGGTTCTATCTTATATTTTTCTGCGATGGATATATGACAATCCAGGGGTGATTACCTTGCTAAATAAAGCCTCCAAAATCATCTATAGTAGCTAGAATAGTTTAGTTTTAGAATAGTTTCTGACTTTGAACGCATCTATTTTTGACAGCTTAGGATTTGATTTGGGACCACAGAGCGCTAGTTTGGAGGAAAGATCCATCGGTTACCCAGCGGGCGAGACTGCTGCGGGAGGTTTGGGCGTCTAGAAGCCCTACATGAGAACATGGTGGAAATGGGATCTGTTCAGGACGTATACAGGGTGTATCCGAAACATATGTCGTCCTTGTAACCACGTATTCCAGAGGTCAAAATAAGACTTTTTTTTCATACAATTATGTGTCCGAAAATTCCCCGTTTTGAGCTACAGCCCCCCAAAGTTTTAAAAAATGTATGGTTTTTTTGGAATAGCGACTACCATTATGAACCGCAAATGTTTTGAAAATGGGTATACCGAAGTAATTTTACGTGTAGAATCCATTAATGACCTCGAGAAATTCAGAAATTAAGTCTGACTGTACTTTCAGGCATTTTTGTACCTGTAACGGCACTTTTATGGAACGGATTTAAGATTTTAAAAATCATTACTGAAATTTTATAGGAAAGATCTAATTAGAAAGATTTTTGATCTCCTGAATTTTTTCCATGCGACGCGTTTTAAGTGAGATAATTATTGCTGCACAATGTTGAAAAGTCAGCGCTTTTTCCGTGGTGAGCGGCAGGAAGTATGCAACCCGCCACTCCGCTTCTTCTTTGGGCTGCCCGCCGTAGTAAAAACGCTGATTTTTCCACATTGTGCAGCAATTATCTCGCTTAAAACGCGTCGCATCGAAAAAATGCAAAATACCAAAAATCTTTCAAAGAGGATTTTCCTTCAGATTTCAGTATTATTATTTTTCAAATCTTATATCCGTAACATAAAATTTGTAAGGATAAATCCTCTAAGAGAATTTCCCCTCAGATTTTACTAATTATTTTTCAAATCTTTTATCCGTAAGTAAAATAAAATTTGTGCCGTTAAGGCGTCAAAGGAACAAGATCGCCTGACAAGTACAGTCGGCGAATTATATAATGTCAGGTGGGCAACCCACTATGCTTGAATTTACTATGATGATTTACAGGTTGTATATTTGAACCAAAATCTAAGGAGTCGATTGACATTATTAAGATGATTCCAGGGTCCATTAGTTCCGACCGTGGACACCACGTCGCGCTGCTCAAAAAGTCAACAGTTTTTTGTTGAATTTGACAAATTTACGCTAAAAACACAAATTTGAGAAACGTCAGCACCTGCAAGCATACTTCAGGAAGATACCCTGAAAGTTTCAGACTGAAACACTCAAAAATAAAGCCGGAAATTATGAAAAACGAAACTTCCCGTAAGCCGCAATGAGTGCGAGTGAGGCAGATAGACGTATCATCACTCGCGCTCACTGTCACTCACTAAGCTTACGGCGAAACGAATTTCATGATTTACGGCTTTAATTTTAAACCAATTTTGCTCATTTAAAGGCTCAAAAAATCCATAAAAAAATTTTGCAGGTGCTGACGTTGTTGGATTTTGCGTTTTATCTATGGTTTCAGTTTAAAACGCCAAAAACACGACTTTTCCAAAAAGCGACGAGTGGCGCTATCCATCGGATTGAAATCTGGAAAAGTTTCACCTAGAATCACCTTAAATTCGTTGACTGTGCAGTCAGACTTGATTTCTGAATTTCTTGAGGTTATTAATGGATTCTACACGTAAAATTACTTCGGGACACCAATTTTCAAGACATTTGGTTCATTCATATTGGTGGTCGCTATTCCAAAAATACCATCAATTTTTGAAACTTGGGGGGCTGTAGCTCAAAAAAGGGGGGGATTTTCGGACACATGTTTATGTACAGGGGAAAAAAAGTCTTAGTTTGACCTTTAGGGTGACATATGTTTTGACACACCATGGGTATTTAACATTTTTTCATAGCTATATACTAGTATATTCAGACTAAAATAACGCAATGGGGCTCTGGCAAACTTTCGCTGTGAGGAAATGAATAGTCCAATCTGACGTAGAAACCAGCTGAAATCAGGAAAATCACCTTTAACAGCCTAAAATTTAGTAATAAACTCACCAACCTGCTACCATGACAAGATCGTAATGGCATTTCAACGCATAGGTATCGTAGCCATCGTAGGAGATTCCTGTTATGTCTCACTCGTCACTTATTTCTGTACGGAAACACAGAGATATGTCTCAATTTAGATAGGAATCACCCTCAAGATACCTGCGTCTCTCGACCCGATTCTGAGAGTGAATTTTGTGATTTTTTAGTGTAGTCATCGTCATTGTTACAGGTTTTTATGCAAGAATCAACTCTTTAATCACCTGTAGCCAATAAAAATTCCAAGAGCCCCATTACAGAAACATGAATAAAAACTGTCTACGTTGTGTGTCCCTCCTCCTTTTCGACGTTGAGACGTCCGTCCGCCCGGAAGAGAGATTGTGTTGAGTGATGGAAATCATCTCCACGTTAGGTGGAGTCTCGACCAATCAGGAGCGAGGATTCGTAACTTGGGGTCGAGAATAAGGGATCGTCCGTCCCGAACATTTTTTAGCCCAGACATCGACGCGCGCGACCGTGGGACCAAATGTTGTTACGGTCCCCGAAAGTCGTTGAATAGTTTTTAAATTAGGGTTTAAATAGCCGTGTAAACCCACCAATTACACGTATGTGCGGGACTACACGAGGGCGTAACAATATTTGGTCCCAGAGAGGCCAGCTGTAAGCTGATGAAAATTGAAACAAAAGAGAGGAAGAGAGACACAAATGGGACACGACGATTCGTGTCGCGGTCGGTGGACGCGTTGTACGTGTTCAAGTTGAAGTAATTGCAAAAATTATGACTGAATGCCTACACGCCCGCACCCGCCCCCACCCCCACCCCCGCCGCATCGTTATCTACATGCACCCTGCAATTTTCAAGTGTCAACCTATTCTCATTCATGTTGGCGTTTTTATGACTCGACGAGTTTTCTGATTCGAAAATTGTGATTTACAAATCCGCATAGGGCCGCGGAGTGTCACCATTCACCATTGACGTCGCGACCTATATCTTTGATGACTGCTCTATGACTATACCGCGTAGCCAGCTGATCCTCCATTAGCTAGTAGCCGGAGAGGAGGGCATGGCGGGCGTTTTTCATGGAATCAGAATCAAAACAACGCTTATATATCATTATAAAGTATAAACATCGCATTACTTCGGAGTTGCCTGATTGTCCGCGGGAAAATGTTTTTCTTTCTTTGACACATGCGTGTTCCCGTACATCGGACAATCGTACATGGCACATTGGTATAGATCGCAAACCTAAGCAGTGGCGAGGCGTGCGATTTGGCAACGTTCCTTTCCCCCCCATTTAAACACCTTAGAAGGGTCGAAATGCCTGGTCTCCGCCGATGACTGGAGCGCTCGATTTTCTTGGTGAATTTAAATGGAGAAAATACATTGTTGCCAAACACGCTTCGCCACTGGTCCTAAGCAAATGACTATCGGCTTGCTATTTACTTTGCCTGTTGGCGCAGATTACAGATAGTAATATGCTGGTCATTTCATGACCAAAACAAATTAAACCCTTAGTCTATGCTCTATACGTTATGATACGGTTAATAAGTGCCTCAAACAATAATTGTATCAAATTGTCCTTTAATTACTAATTCTCCATTCGATACTGTGAAAAGCTGACACAGGTGACGGTATTTATATACATTAAGTTTTTATCTCTTTGGTTCTTTGATTGTACTGTTTTGTAACAAGTGTTTCCAGTGGGACTGTTGCAAACTCTTGCTACAGCTTTATGGAGGATCGATTCACTTGTAAAATTGCGTGAAAATCCCATTAAGAATTAACGTCAACAAATCTCGAAATCCACTCACAAACTCAAGAAATGTGTTTAACAAAATTCAAATATGGTGGACAACCAGTGATGGTGCCATTTCAGATTTTCCCCGGGGAGGGGGGGGGAGGATCCCCAAAAAATCGAATGGCCTTCTTTTTTTTCTTTTTCTTTTGGTCGACGTGCATCTTTCTCCATGGGGGCGAGGCCCTCCAAAAACCTTTTCAACCAAGTGTCAGCATTCTACCGCATATTTTCCCCCTATTTTTCTTCTGCCGCTATCGGACTTGATTTTTTGGCCGCATTGAAAATCCTTCGGGGGCAACTCACCCCCCCCCCCCAAATGGTGCTACTGATGCGGTGGTCAAATGAGCGGGTCACAATTTGTGGGAGTCCGTAGTCTCACCATAGTCTCTAATAATTGCCTTTTTCTATGTAACGAATCACTTTCCTCATCTTGCATTGAGCGCTATTTTTGATGAAATTGGGTTGATTCTTTCAGTTCGGATGCTCCATTACTATGCGAACACAATTATGTTTTGGGAGGAGGGGAGAGAAAAGTAAATAATACTATCGGCGTCAACAGTTGGTATCGCCAGCGCCATTACTTTTCTTTCTATGCTGTCACATCATAGGAAAAATGTATCACAAGCGCCGCACTATGTGGTATTTGACCAAAAAAGCTGGCATAAACTAAAAAAAAAAAAAAAAAATCGCTATTGGGAAAAACTGTTGTGATATTCGGAATCTACATAGATTTTTGCATTAGAAACTTGTATTTAGCGGGTCTAAACTAGATTAATTTAACTAGAACCCACCAGGGGAAAAATCAGTTTTACCACCATTCAATTTAGCCTCAGCACGAGACTATAATCAGAGTAAAAAAAAGGGGTTTCAAATGAAGTCAGAACAAAATTTTTGTACATGGATCGTCTTCCTGAAGGTATTTACAATCAGTTTATGCCTATTTTATTCAATTTTAATTCGAATTTGATATTTTTTTGCTATTTCAAAGTTTTCAGCTAAAAACGTAAATTTTCCGATTTTCAAGAGAACTTAAGTTCAATTATCCTGCCACATCCCGCGGGTATATATATGAGAAATGGTAGTCCTTAGTGCGTACTTATAGGCCTTGAAGTCAAAAGTTGCGGAAAAATGCGGCTTTTCCGGGAAAATTAGTTCGAATTTTGCGTTTTTGCACGAAATTCTCGTTTTTACGTGTTGTAAGCGCTACATCGCTACAAGAGTGAAATTTGGCAACACCGTCTAAATGACTTGAAACTCAGTATCCAAGGGTACTTTTTAACGCTGAATTCATATTTTGCATCAGTTTTTCAAAATTCGAAAATCCAAGATGGCTGCCGACCGATTAGCCAAAAAATTTGTCGGCGGCCATCTTGGATTTTCAAATTTTGAAAAACTGATGTGAAATTTGAATTCAGCGTTAAAAAGTACCCCCGAATATCAAACTTCAAGTTATTTGGACAGTAGAAACAGTTTATGCCAACTTTTTCGGTCAAATACCACATAGTGCGCCGTGCGCCATCGCCTCTCGCGCGTAAGTAATGTGATCATCGTCGCCGAAAATCAGTAAACAACAACAATTCAAAAACAGAGGCTTCCACTTACAAGCGCTCGATATGAAGTCGCGAATCTCGGCTAGACTGGCCTCCTATCCTATCAAGTGCATTTGTCTCAAGTGCCATTTACCCCTGTCATTGAACTCCTTTTCAGTGACATTTCTAGAGATAAAATACTTGTTAAAAGTGTTGTCTCTGATTAAAAAAATAGTCGTATTTTGCTTTGTCATCGCGATGGCGATTTTGATTGTTTTTTAACGTAAATATGTTTTGTCGCATTTTAATTCTGATCGCACTCCCAAAACAGAATTAATGTGCTACATAACATATTTACGTAAAAAAACAATCAAAATCGCCATCGCGATGACAAAGCAAACTACGACTAATGTTGACTCCGTACGGGTTTTTTTTTTGCATTTATGTATTATCTCGTAGCGAAAAACGAAGCACTACCTAAATTAATTGTTCGATGCTTTCTTTCTCCGGTGTGATCCAGTGGCGTCATTTGAGGAAGGCAGGGTGGGCATTTGCCCCCCCCCCCCAGGATTTGAAGTCAGGCTCAAAAACAGGAATAAATTATATTGATGAGCAAAAAAAAGGTCATCAGATCCCCCTCTCCCCCCAAAGCCGGCTCTAAGGCTCTAAAATTATACTGATGAGCAAAAAAAAAAAAAAAAAAAAAGTGGTAATCAAATTTTGGTCTCCTCCCCCCCCCCCCCCCCCCCAGCCAGACCTCGAAATGACGCCCTTGGTGTGATCAGATAATGAGCTTCATTTGCGGTTTAATGAACGATGGAGTGTAGATTCATGTCATTAGAGATTCGCCAAGAAGCGTTGGAATTTTCGATGTCAGCTCCGCATAAATCTATGATAAAAAGTCGATCTTCTTGAGGGTTAAATGGAATCGATACCTTTGTATACCTTCAAATGGGAGAAAAACGATATTTGATCATTCACGCGAGCCGCACAAGCTGGCAACCCAGCATAGCAGAGGATATGACACATTAGCTCCGTTCAGAGATGATGATTCGCTTTGTTTATTTGCCCCCCCCCCGATCTTGCCCTACAATTTTGTGTTCTAAGTTCTCCCCATTTATTCATTTATATTTTCATTTGTTTTTGTTTCAGATTAATGAAGAGTGTCCGTCTCAGTTTTTTTGCGGTCCGGCGATTGGTAGCTGATTTCTGTCATGCCCGGTAAGAGATGCCCGCCTCACTTTTAAAATCTTTGAGAGCTCGCTAGATAGCTAGGGGCTCTTGCAAACTTTTGCTGTGAGCAAATGAATAGTTCAATCCGGTGTAAATACCAGCGAAAATCACGAAAATCACACTAAGAAAGTCTTTTATTCATAGTAATAAACTCACATCTGCTTTAACAGCAAGTTCGTAATGGCGGCTCAAAGCAGGTATTATAGGAATTTTCTGTCTTAATTAGACACTTTCTCTACGGAAACACAGAGGTATGTCTCAATTTACAATTATATGAGAATCTCCCATGATACCTGCGTTGAGCCGCCATTAAGTCTGATTCTGAGAGTGAATTTCGCGATTTTTTAGTGTCCTCGTCGTCGTTTTTACACGTTTATATGCAAGAATCAACTCCTCAATTCCCTATAGCAAAAGTTTGCAAGAGCCCCATCGGTAGCGTCCTAGAATGGAGCTGTTGCAAACTTTTGCCACAGGCTTATTAATAGTTGGTAATGAGGTAAAACCCTGTAAAAATAACGATTAGCGCACTAAAAAATCACGAAATCCACTCCTAAACTCACAAGATGCTTTTAGTTTTAAACGCGAGACCGCAATGGCGACCGAGGCCGCCCAAATCTAATGGCAATTGTATGCTTCTTCTTCTTCTTGTGTGGTGTTGCGAGAACACCTCGTGTAGATGGCGCTAATTTAAGATAGGGAAACCCAATGCAAACCGCGGCCCCGGCCGCCATTAAGGTCTCGCGTTTAAAAACATTTTGTGAGTTTAGGAGAGGATCTCGTGATTTTTTAGTGCGCTAATCGTTATTTTTACAGGGTTTTACCCCATTTTCAACTATTAATATAAGCCTGTGGGCTCTGTGGCAAAAGTTTGCAACAGCTCCATTAATCGTTGTATCAACCGTTGCTACAACATTTCTTACCAACGAAGATTTGTCGTAAAATATGCCCTTCCTTTGTTTTTCCATGAAAAATACATTTCCGGTAACATTGTTCACACCGATTCTAGTTGTCAGAGCTTTACTCCGATAGTACAGTCGGTGTGGTGTGCACCGGTTTACCAGAGATATCTATTTTAATTTTCGCTCCATTAGAAATTAGGTAAGCACCTCAGTAGCCGGCATCTCTAAAATTTGCACCAGTACCCGGCACATAGTTTTCACAATGTGGAAAATATTAGTTTAGAGGCAATTTTGGTGTTTTTCTTATTTTTTTAATGTTTCACACTTGAGGTCTCAGAAATCAAATCACACGAAACACCAGTATTGCCACCAAACGAATACTTTTCGCATTGTAAAAAATGGGTGCCGGCACAGGTGCAAATTTTAGGGGTGTCGGCCACCAAGTACTGGGGGTTTACCATTAGTAATTATTTGACAAAATCTTCATTGTCTCGGTAAGAAATGTTGTAGGAACGGTTGATGTTTCGATTAATTTTAAACTTGCCTTCCGCCAGTGATTTATAATCTTATAATAATTAATGTCACCAGCCTCTCTAGTCCGATGAGTTCTATGTAGAACGTTTCCCCTTATTTTTTTTACCCGACTACGACCGCAATCGGTGTTGAAATTGAGAACAATTAATTTTTTTCTAATATTTTGATTCATTTTGAATTTCCCGGGTTTAGTTATTTCTTTGGGTGTTGATTGCGAGCCGAGGTGTACTTTCGCACACAGTGGCGTAGCGTGCAATTTGGCAACGTTGTATCCCCCCCCCCCCCATTTAAACCAATGCAACAGGTCAAATGCAAAGGTGTTCACCGAACACTCAATAGTTCGATCTTTTTTATGAGTTTAAGTGGACAAACTGCCACGTTGCCAAATTGCATGCTACGCCACTGTTCGCACAATAGACGGTTTTAGTGCGTAGTCAACGGTTAGCCAACAACCACAACAATGCACTCATCGGTCGCAATCGGTTATGATAAAACTCGCGTAGCGTTCCAAACTATCTCACTCACTCTCCCGTGACCCCCATGTTTATCCATCTCTTTCTAGTACCGAAATTCGTATACAGAGCCTTGTTTTACAACATATTATTATCAAAATCGCATAAAAATGCCTCGAGAAATTCATTTCTGCAATAAAATTTCACAAAATAAGTCTCTATATACGATTTTTAAAATTAGAGTGAGATGGCAGTACGTAGGGGTCACGTGAGAGCGAGAGAGACAAACTGGCTTTGTTTGGAACGCTCATCACCGGCAGTCGCCATTACTAAAACCCTCTATAGGCTGATTCTGCTCTTTTTGGACGATACGAGGAGAGGTAGTACTGATAGTTGGAGTCTACCAATCCTATTGCTTTAAACGGCGTCACGTGACCATGTTAGCATGATTCGGAGTCATTTGGTTGGAAACGGACGAGATTAAATATGTCGAGTGACGCCATTTAAACCGATGGGATTAATGGATTACCGTCTATCTCGTCTCATTTTATCCAAAAAAGCGGAATCAGCCTTTTCAGAAAAATCTTCGAAAATCTTGGTCTTCTCTGTGTTTTAAATTATATTGTAATTTATGAGGCTGTCTATACATAGGCAGTTCTACAAAATACTGGACGTGACATTAATAATGTAGTGCTTAAGTCCATTAATTATGAAAACATCGGTCGCTGCACAATTGAAATTACACGGTTAATTCGCTGATCGTTCCGCTTATGGTCCCAGGCAAACTTTTCTTCACACAATTTCTTCAATTCTGGAGTAGTTTTGTGGATTTTTGCAAGTCGGCTTCTTCATACTTCCTCATTTATGTCCCCCCCTTCTAAAGCTCAATATTTTCTATGTAGCTTATGCGCAGCCACCAAAATCAATTTTCATAACAATTAAGATTTAACACCTCGCACACTTAAGTATTCACACGTACTCGCTCAAATCGATTTCGTCCCATTCTTTTTCACAATACTTGTTTTGACTCCTCGTTTGTTTCGTAACAATGTATTTGAGCACAATGACGTTCGATTTATTTTCTGTATTGTTTAAACAGACGTTGGAAACTCATTAATGATTTTTTCTTTTTCAGGGCTTTTTAAGGGAACCCTTAGGAGCTATGATGCAAAGAATGAGTAAGTATACTTACTCATATTTAGTGCGCATGATTCCTCCAAAAGACAGCTGCTCCAAACACGTAAATCGAGGGCGAGGCCACCCCCCCCCCCTCCAAAGATTCAATTTTTATGGTTGAAAACTTACCTTTTTTTGGGAATTTGGAGGTATGGTCCTAAGATTTCTCGAAATTTGTAGGAATTATTCTCCCCCCCCCCCTTCACATGCTCTTGGAGGATGACTTTGCCACACCTCCCCCCCCCTCCCCCAGGAAATCTTTGAAATTGCGCCCTTGAGCTGCTCGTTATTTGTATGTGTATCATATGGTTTGGTTTTACCAAGTGCCCGCCCGCTTCCGTTCTGATCGTAACGCCTTGTGACAGAAGTATCGTAAAACCGTATTAATCTGATGCTTCAACTCAATTTTTTTAGTCTGCGGGAGCCTAAAATTGTGTCCAACAGAAGCCAGATATTCAAAAGTTTCCGGGGGTGGTTACTCGCCTACTCGGGCCCCCGTCAAGCTGTCCGGTCCCAGGTCCCGGACTTTTTACTGCGGTTGAAACCAAGTATAAGTAAGGGTCCATATACCACAAAGCCCCGGCCCCCTTAAATTCTCTCGACCAGGGATTCGGAGCCACAGTCGAAATTGAAATTTGCACTTCTCCTGGAGAAAACAATGGATAATACTTTCAGCACTGAAATTTGCTATTTAGCAAGTAATTCAAGATGTTTTAGTACAGACAACAATCATTTTTCATGATCACGGTTTGAGTTGTTGCGATCGGAGCCCTGAGCCGGAGCAGCTCCAGCTTTGGAGCTCCGATTGAAATCATTCAAACTGTAATCATGGAAAGTAATTTCTGTCTGCGTTAAAACATATTGAATTACTTGCTGAATAGTAAACTTCAGTGCTGAAAGTATTATCTATTGTTTTCTCCAGGAGAAGTGTAAATTTCAATTTTGACTGTGGCTCCATCAGCTCCGAGTCCGAATCCATTGGCGACCCCCCCCC